>JAODXP020000012.1:3604922-3653157 GCA_027497455.2 Sardinella longiceps | reverse complement strand
TCCTATTACCATTGACTAGATTTCACTTAAAAGGAAAACATAGCCTAATATAATATACAGTATAATATATCCAATTTAACATACCCTACATCCCCTTTCATGACTTTCATGGTCCCTTCTCAAATGTTTCACTTAGACGGGGAAGCACCCTAAGGTGTCCACTATTAACTTACGACATCAGTTCAACATTTGCACTCTTAATCTTCCAACATACTGTACACAGTCTTTCTTTTTCTCTCATTAACCTTCCTACCATATGCATATTATATTACTATAATTTAGCTGTTTTTTCCTTTTGTCTTCACATTACTGCTATATTCAATATTGATCTAATTATGGGGGTCCAAGATTTACTTTGATATATTTTAAAATACCATAGTCTTGATAAATAATTCACTATCATTATTTTAAACACTTAATACCTATTAAACCACTATAAACACTAAAAATACTATAAATACTGTACTATACAACAAATATGCATCATTGTTCATTTGTAAGCGTTTTATTCTGGCATGAGAAATAGTGGTTCAATCAATTTAACTAGTTCAACATAATATATTTTGAATAGGCCTATAAACCAATAATGCTTTTTGAGCATGTAGCCTATGCTTTACTAAATCCACATGGCCGAAGTTATGAAAAACAATATATTATTTGAAATTCAAGCCTATTTTATAAAATATTCCAGAAAGGTCCAATGTATTTCCAATCATGTTTGTAATAAGAAATTGAGATGCTGTGTAAGATGTAAAAGATTATAGTATGACACCCTAATTCTTTTTTCTGCCCTCATTAGGATTTAAAAATGTATGAATTGTACATTATATTCTACTTATTTTACTATTCATTTTATTTGTTTTATATTATTGGAAAGATTGAAGTTAGGATTTAGCCAGTTCTAAGGGCCAGTTTTATACTGTTAAGTCAGTTATCCCTAGACACAGTTACAACTGGGGTTGTGGTCACTTTAAGAGCTAGTTCCCACTCTCCATTACGTTACTCTGGGGGTGTGGCCACTACTTGAAACTTGAAACCTAATATTTTCCTTTCTCCTTTCTCCTCTCTACAGAACATGCTGGGTCAAGTTGTAACAATCCTAAACCTAATTATCGTTTTTTTAACATAATCTTAAAGTGATTTGAATGAAACTACACTAATGCATATGACCAATCTTCTGTTATGTTCCTGTATTACTTATTTGTCAAAATGTAGGTTGTCGCTTTCATAGGTTGATCTCCGCTTGACCGTGCATACTTTTTAATTAAACTAAAATTTGATTTGTGATTCAAAAAGGCTTAGGCTATAGGACCGAAAGCATGTATTTTACGACTGGTGAACTAAAGCTGCATTCTTGAACTTGCAACCATAAATCTGCTGCCTTTTCTCATACTGGGTAGGAGACGCACATAGCCTGTTCTAAGCTGGTGAGAAGATTAATAAGTTTTTTTACCATTACACAGTTTTTCATTCTTCTATGCCTTTTGGCCCGTATTTTTGGCAATTTCCTTTTTTCATATTGGGCATTTGTACACCTAAACGATTCAATAGAACAAATCTGAGCCATGCAAACGATTCAAACTATCCTCAAACGGTAGTAAATTATTAAATTCCTTATCAACTTGATAACACTGAGCAATTATAATTTAGTATTTTCACACCGAGATTACAACCAAACACTTTTACGAGTTTACCTAAGGAACAAGCCTGAATTTCTCTTACTTCTCCCAACACCTTATCTTCCAAGATAAATAACAACAATGGTAATTGCAAGAACAATAAGAGAAAGTCCAAATTGCCATCCTATTTTCTACGCACTTCCATAATTTCTCACCCATATCCTAGTTTAGCATGCATGTTAGTAGGGTACCCTTAGCAGGCAGAAATTAGTCATGCAAAGCTATTACACACAAATTTTGCACTCAACTCCGCCAGTAACCCCGATCAGAATTAGCAATCAATCAGAAAAAAAGGAAAATTTATAGTAGGTTCTTTTGAGGAGAGAGAATATCTTACCGTCGACCAGGGGAGTCCTGCACGCCGAGACATCCATCACCGTCTTTGAATGATAACAATTTTTCATACTCACGGGTCAATTTAGTGGGCTCTGTGTCGGAGTGCAGGCTTCTCCCCCGGCGTCAGGTGTCAATCATCCCTCCTGGCTGGCTCGCCAAATGTTGTGTCAGATTTACGACCTCTGGGCCAGAAATGAGAGTCGAATACCTTACCCACGACGTTATAAAAATACACCATTATAAACGTTGAAATCAAACTTCTTCCAAAAAGATAAGAGTCCGGGCAAAGTCGAGTGCAAAAAGTACAGTTTATTCTGTCAGAGAACCAACATCATAAACCGGAGCAAGGATCCGAAGATTCTGCTCCCGAACACAGAAAGTGCCTGCCTTTTATACATGCAGGGTGCTTATGTTTTTTTCAATGCTGGTAACACAAATCTCTAACTACTGCTTTTGGAACCATCATACAGCAATATCAAATAGTTTGCTCTTCTGCACAACATTTCGCTGAACATGCGGTGACATATTTCATCAAAGCGGCATGTAACATATGTGAGATATCGTTGTGAACATGAAACAAAGACATATCAGTTCTATTCTGCTGACTAGGCATTCGTAATTTCCCCTTGATTTCATCTATGTTCTTACGGTGACACTTTTACAACAACATCCCTTTATATGTGGTTTCCATCAGGTACAAGAGCGAAATCCCTAAATCATGGAGCGCTGGACAGTAATCATGAGATATCAACTGATTTACGTTACCCCCCTCTTTTTATGCTAATGATTCCCTCCGGTTCAACCTGAGGCCGGCAACAACATGGCGCCTCAAAACTGCTGATGTAGTAAAACTGGCCCTTGAAAGAGTGGCCTTGAGGAGACTGGAGTCAACTGGCGGTCATTCAACAGGTTGAACTTCTACTCCATTCTCTAGAGCACCACCTCTGGTTGGAATTAGTATGGCCCTAAGCTCCTTTGGCTTCTCAGTGGTGCCATCTGTGTTAGACACTGGTATTGACAAATTCTCTTTGGAATATTAAGATTGAAATATGGTCCGACTTAAACTTCAACTCCTTTAAAATAAATCATAACATTTCTTGATGGTGTTATACTTGAAATTATTCTACAGAAGTCAAAGCTGGAGCAGGTACAGTATGGACTGGGCTGGGCTTGGGTACTGTACCTTGAATGAATGTGGGCTGTGTGTGAAAATGACAATTTTCAGCCATAGCTGCATTATGTTGCTTGCAAACGCAACAAAATAACACATATTCTCTCTCTCTCTCTCTCTCTCTCTCTCTCTCTCCCCCCCCCACACACACACACACACACACACACACACACACACACACACACACACACACACACACACTCACTAACACACACACACTCACACACACACACACACACACACACACACACACACACACACACACACAATAACACTGGCACAAACACAAACTCCCAAACACCAGGCACACATTTCCCCTTACTCAGCACAGAGTTTACTGTAGTGATTTGGTTTCGGCTTGGACCTGGTTATTTCCCATGGTGCTAATAAGGTTACGCTCCTCTCCAGCTGTGGCTTTCCGGACTCATATTTCTACAGCAATTAGCTTAGACTATGGTAACTGGTACAGACGCAAATGTTGACGTTAACACCTTAACACTGACAAAATAGCCTTTTTATAAGACCTTTTCTCTGGATATGGGCTCCCCTGTTCTGTGTTTTCACCAATTACTATGCTGGCCCCTGGCACAACCTCTGTGCACTAATTAAAGGAGACATATGCACCCACTTAGAGGCCGAGGAATAGCAGAAAGAAAGAAAGAAAGAAAAAACTTGACCTTTCTTAAGGTGAGGACACAGCATGAAAGGGTTCTTCTGCACATGTCAGCATATGGTGAAGAGTGATGCTATATAGTATATGTGTGTGTGTGTGTGTGTGTGTGTGTGTGTGTGTGTGTGTGTGTGTGTGATGGGAGGTTATGGATATACTGACATAGACGTGTGTGTGTGTGTGTGTGTGTGTGTGTGTGTGTGTGTGTGTGCGTGTCTGTGTATTTGTGCAATCATATGTGAAATTGTGTGTGTGTGTGTGTGTGTCTGTGTCTGTGTGTGTATGCATGTGTAAATGTGTGTGTGTGGTGGGTGGTGTGGACCTATTGGCATAGGTGTGTGTGTATTGTGCAACCACACATGTGAAATTGTGTGTGTGTGTGTGCGTGCATGTGTGTGCTTATTCTGTGTGGGCGAAAATGCATGATGGGGGGGTCTGTCTCTTCATTTCTACCATCCCACAGGCCCGAGACCCGTGAAGCTCCCTCTCTGCACGGAGAAATCATCTCGATTTGTCAGGAACCTTGACATTTACTCTGCGGGAGCCGAGAGCAAACAGTACTTACTGCCTAGGATCCGCTGTCCTCCTTCTCACTCGCCGTGTGAGGTGTGCAGGGCTCCACTCTTCCTCTCTGTCCTCTTCACGGCTCCACTTTCACGATTGTTCCATTTATCCTTGATTCCTTCGTTCTTTTTCCGCTAGCTCGACACTTTTAGGGAGTTTAAATAGGCCATATCGGAAGCGGATATATTTTTAGAGGCTTGCAGAGAGAGAGAGAGACACTGAGGCCTGTGTGAAACACAGTCTGGTGCTTTCTCCCAGTGTGAGGAGCCTGAATCTCTCTCTCTCTCTTTCTTATACATTCTTTCCTTTTCTATTTTGAAAATGCACCAGGTGATTTTAGAAACAGCCAGAGAAACAGTATATCACATACACATGTGGAAACAATAGAAAGATTGTACCACATATATACCCACATACACAGAGGTATACAATGACTAACACACTCTCTCACACACACACACACACGCACACCCACATGTACAAACACACGCTCTCTCTCTTTCTTTCTCTCTCTCTCTCTCTCTCTCTCTCTCTCTCTCTCTCTCTCTCTCTCACACACACACACACACACACACACACTCACACACAAAACAATAGCATTTCAAGACTGTCATTTGAAGGGCTTTGGAGACATTTTTAAATTATCCTTGGTTTTGTTTCATCCACTTGCCGACAAATGAATCAGATTCACAGACAATGGCACATTATGTGTGGACTACAAATGAAAACACCGTCTGAGAGACTGTCACTGTAGACAACCAACCATAAAAAAAACAGCAAGGTTAAAGTCACCTTGCCAGAGTTAATTAATTCTTATTTTTTACATTCCATTGAAACTGCCATAGTTTGTGAGGTTTTTGTTTGTGTGAGACTCTGTGTGTGTGTGTGTGTGTGTGTGTGTGTGTGTGTGTGTGTGTGTGTGTGTGTGTGTGTGTGTGTGTGTAGAGAGACTGTGTGTGTGTGTGTGTGTGTGTGTGTGTGTGTGCGTGCAGATGTTACCACTTCCTTTTATCACTGTGCATTTTTGATGGTGATGAATAGCTTGTAGACTGACCTCATTAATACTCAAATTACTCAGCGTGAAATACACCGCAGGCGTCGCGCTCCTGTCATTCCTTCTCACGCTGCGTCTCTCTCTCTCTCTCTCTCTCTCTCTCTCTCTCTCTCTCTCACTCACTCTCTCTCGCTCTGTCCGCTCCTCCTCGGAAAATGTAACCACAATGCTGGATACATCCAATCAGAGGAACAAACATCAATCACCTTAAACAATTTGCCCCCAGTGAGGCCCACACACACAGACACACACACAGCATTTAAAACAAAGAGTTCTATTTTGCATACATTTTACACCAGTGCTTTGCTAATCAATGATAATTGAGGAGCTAAAGCCAAAAAGAATACCAGTTATATCAGTCTGTCTACAGATGTCTGGGTTAACAAACTTCTGCTATTCACAACAATCGATCACTGAGGGAAGAGTTTGGGTCTTCTGAACATCATTTCAACCAAAATTCTACATTTTTAGTAACTTCACAAGAGAAGAACAATGTAGGCATGGTAGCTAGCTAGCCATTTGCAAACAAGCTGGGGTCTGATCAACCCTGGCTGGATGACGGTGTATGACGATGAAAGACCAGAAACACCCAATGATATCAGGAACATCACTGATGATGTGTCCATTTGCATCAGCAGATGTACAGTAAGCATTTCAACGGTAAGCAAATCACTAAAAGCAGATAAATAACTATCAAATCAAAATCTGCCAAGATTATTCAAAGTTCAACATACAGACAGATGTTTCTCACCTTCAATATGCAAATATGTTAATGAAGTATTGCTATAATGCTGCCTCATATCAAACACTGTGTTGAATAGATGTTATGTATGTGTTACATGTTAAGGATTACAAGCAACATGCTCTGACCTAAATCAAGAACATCAGACGATGTAGATGGGCCTGCATGTGATCGTTTACTATCCAAGCGCAAGACGGACAAAGATGTCCTTGCATAACAAAGAGTCAGTTCACATTACTGTAAGACCAGGAAGAATGTGTATGTAAGTATGTGTGTGTGTGTGTGTATATGTGTATATGTGAGTGTGTGTGTATTTATGTCTGTCTGTGTGCATGTGCGTGTGTGTCTGTGTGTGTATGCATGTGTGTGCGTGTATGTCTGTGAGTGTATGCATGTGTGTGTGTGTGTGTGTGTGTGTGTTTGCATTGAGTGTGGGTGGGAATGGACTCTCCATCCTTATGTATGCCTGATCGGATGCAGGGGCAAGTAGCCTGCCATGTCACCCTTCCACGCGTGGCTGCCCACAGCCACTCCTCCACACCGACTGACTGACTGACTGACTGCTCCATCCAGACTCCATCCCAGGCCTGCGGTGGGTGGGACATGGAGAAGGGGAGCCCCAGTGCCAGCTGACCTGTGCTGATCCAGGACCTGGGTGTTACCGCTGGACCTGCTCAGGAAACGACAGCGGTGGATCCCGCCACGCATGACGAGGCAATGTTCACGGCTCTCAGAGTGTGTGATGGATGGGGGAGGAGACACGCAGAGGAAATGGGTTCAACGGGCCAAATGCTCAGTGTGTGTGTGTGTGTGTGTGTGTGTGTGTGTGTTTGTGTCACAGGGTAAGAAGGGAAAAAAAGAATGCATAACCATGAATGAGAATGTATTGCGAGTGTGTGTGTGTGTGTGTGTGTGTGTGTGTGTGTGTGTGTGTGTGTGTGTGTGTGTGTGTGTGTGTGTGTGTGTGTGTGTGTGAGAGAGAGAGAGAGAAAGAGAGAGAGAGAGATGGTGAGTGTGTGTGAGTATATATATGTGTGTGTGTGTGTGTGTGTGTGTGTGTGTGTGTGTGTGTGTGAACAGGGAGCCTGGCCACTTGTGGCCTCACCTGTCACTCTAAATCCAGCTATTCCCTTGAAACCATTCTCCTCCGTCTCTATCACCCACCCAGCCACTCACACTTCTCTCTCTTTCTCTCCATCTCTCTCTCTCCCTCTCTCCGCCTTTGTCTCTCTATTTCTCATTATGTCTTGCTCACCCAGCCACTCACTTCTCTCTCTGTCTTTCATTCATTGTCTTGCTCACGCAACCGCTTATACCTCTCTTTCTTTCTCTCTCTCTCTCTCTCATTCATTCTGTCTTGCTCACCCAGCCACTCACACCTCTCTCGCATTCACTCTCTCTTCCTTCCTTCCATGTGTCCTCTCTCTCTCTCTCTCTCTCTCTCTCTCTCTCTCTCTCTCTCTCTCTCTCTCCTTCAAGCTCCTTTCCTCTCTCCATTTTGCATAACTAATACTACTACAGGTATACCTCTCTGTCAGAAGTTGTCTGTCTAATGTATTACGTAATCCTTGTTTGACAGTGAACCCATAGAGCCATATACTGTGTATGTTAGCATAATGGTAACATCATTCAATGTTTATCATGCAAAGCAGTTGTGGAGCACCAGCAAAAGCATGTGTGTGCATTTGAGTTCAGAAATGAGTGAGTGTTTGTTTGTTTGTTTTTGTGTCTGTTTGTGTTGGACGGCTGTTGTAACAGTAGTCGTGACATTTCTAAAGGGACAGGAATCAAGCTGTGAACAAAAGCAAGAGTGAACTGTCACCAGTCTGCACAAATATACTTCTGTGCCACAAGAATACTTGTTTGGCAGTGAACCCATTGGTATGCACAGGACAGGAGCCATATATACTATAATGTTAGCGTAAAGATAACATCATACAATGTTTATCATGCAAAGCGTGTGTGTGGACCACCATCCAAAGCATGTGGTGAAGCCACAGCTCATTAGTTTGGATCATCACACCGCTCTGTGTGCCGCTCCGCTTTGATGTTTCACTCCGTTTGATGTGAGAAGGGTAAAAAAAAAAAAAAAAAAAGATCTCAGTATGAAATCTTACATTGGTCCTTTGTCTGTATCTGACAAGATCACACTGTCTAGCTTTAAAAAATATATTGTTCATGTTTGAGCTATTCATAGTCCACACACACACAAGCAAACAAACACACACACACACACACACACACACAGTTTGTCTTAAAGCAATGTTCCGTGTTTACATCCTGAGAGATGAGACCTAGGAGAGCTAGAGGAAGCCAGAGGTTATGTAAGTGCTTTTGAGATGCGCTCACTGCATTTATGTCACAACATGGGGATGTCAGGGGGAGACACAGTCAAGGGAATATGCATAAACGCACAGTACAGTATGTTTACTTGTTTATTTGTGAGTTGTGTGTTTTTATTAGTTTATTGTTTTAAAACATGCTGATTTATTTATTTATTTTTAGCTCAAAGTGTTGGGTGTCTATTCTTTTGGGTAATGAAAGGACACTTGCGGCACCTTGAGACAGTGGTGACCTACTATCAGGCTGCTGACATCACTGGGTCACTTTGTTCTCTCTGTTAGCTAACAGCATCAGCTGAAATCAGACCATTTTCTGTCTGCCCAAATAGGCTTTGCCTTTAGAGCAGCACGGCCTCGGAGTAAAAAGAAGTTCTAATGTTACTGTAACCAGAGAGAATCTCTCTCTCTCTCTCTCTCTCTCTCTCTCTCTCTCTCTCTCTCTCTCTCTCTCTCTCTCTCTCTCTCTCTCTTGCTCTCTCACGCAACAATGCACACACAGACACGACAGACAATCACATACACACAGAGAAACACACACACACACACACACACACACACATACACAGTGGTCAGATACACAAGTACACACACAGACAGACACACACACACAGATCATATATACATACATGTACACACACATACACATGTGTACACACAGACACACACACATATACCCACACAGACTTACACATACCCTTCACCTAACCTCTAGTGCTGTCTTGAGTCCCCAGAGTGTAGCCAACAGTCACCCGGCGTTCAGCAGGTGTCATCTTACTTCCTGTCCATCCTTTACTGCTTCCCGTCTGGCTTTTCAGGTCGTCGCTCGGATGAAGTTGCCTCCATCTCCATCTCCACCTCCACCAATAGCCTCAAACCACCAACCCTTTCTACCTCATCTCCTGCCGTCCTATTGGGCCGAGTAGAGAGTCTGATTCCGGGCATAGATATCAGGATTGTTCCACTTCTCAAGTCCCTGTTTAGTTGTGCCGCGTCCAGCTGGCAAGCTTTTAGCTGAGATGTTTCAGGGTTTCAGTGGAGTCTGTGTTTGGGTTTGGAAATGTGAGCATTTGTTTGTTTGGTTTGGTTTGATTTGGTTTGATTGGTTGGTTTTGTGTTTGCTTGTGTTGGATGGATGTTGTAACAGTAGTCATGACATTTTGAGGGGACAGGAATGAAGCTGTGAGAAAAGGCAAGAGTGCAGATTAGATTTAATCTTCGTCTTATTTCTACACCTGAAACATATATCTTGTGGGAGTATAGGAGAGAGGGAATAGTGCAACAGTTTTCATATAAATGTGCGTGTGTGGTGTGTGTGTGTGTGTGTGTGTGTGTGTGTGTGTGTGTGTGTGTGTGTGTGTGTGTGTGTGTGTGTGTTTGTGTGTGTGTGTGTTAGGGAGAGAGAGAGAGAACATGTTGATCCGTGGGGGTGAGAGTGTGTGTGTATATGTGTGCATGGCCTAAACAACTTACTGCTGGTCTCAGAAAGCCTGCTTATTTGTTATCATTGTTCAGACAAAAATGCCTCTGAGCTGCAAGCTAGCACAAGTTTTTTCTTGTGTGTGTGTGCAATCTGTATGTTCCATATTATTGCAGGATTGTGTGTGTGTGTGTGTGTGTGTGTGTGTGTGTGTGTGTGTGTGTGTGTGTGTGTGTGTGTGTGTGTGGAAGGAATGGAGGTCAAGTGTTGATGAAGGCTTAATCTAAGGGGACTGCTCTCTAATTCCATTACGTGGATGACTGGTAACGTAAGATGACAAAAATGGAAGGACAGAAGATCTCACTAAAATCCTCCACCAGACCCATCCCCCCCCACCTTCTTTCTCCTTCTCTCATCCCTCTCTCTCTTCCTAAGCCTTCTCCTCATCTCTCTGTCCTCCTTCTCTTCTTTTCTCCATCCATCTGTTCCTCCTCTCCACCTCTCCAGCTCACCCACAGAGTCCTTGACTGGGGCACTGATGCTAGTCAGCAGGTCCAGCTGAGAGGCCATGCAGGGCGTTATGGGGTGCCTGCTACCCAGGACTGCCCACTCTGGTTAGCGTTAAGCTGGGTGGTGGATGGAAAAAAAACAACAACACAAGACAAGGACACACCAGCAGCAGGACAGCTTTAGCAGCAGCTTTAGAAATCAGCAGCAACCAAAGGCGTTAGCGACGGTGCTAAAGCTAGCGCCCTTTTTTTCCACACGCTTCCCGGCAGCCGGGCCTCCAGTTGTGTCGCCATGACAACCATGTGTGATGAGGTAAGTGGATGGTGGGAGAATCTTGGGTGTAATTTTGTGCAGGGTCGTCGTCCGCAGGCCCCTGAGTCTATTCCCGCTTCCCACACTGATAACTGTGCCCTTTTCATGCTCTTCTTCTCAATAGACTTTTAATCTACATCCTGACTAACCGCATCGCATCCTAAATCTCCTCGGTGAGACAAGGAGAATGTCACAAGGTATAGGGGAAGGACATCCATGAGGTTGGTGGATGGGGAAGCTGGGAGGTGTGGTGGGTAGGGGCGAATGTGTCAGTGGTCCCTACTGCATACAAAGAGTGGAAGCTGCACATACTATCAATCCACACAAGATAAGTGAGAATGTTTGTTTTGGTTTGTTCAGTTTCTTTTCAGTTCATCATTTTTTTCCATGTTCTGCAATAAAGTATTTTGTATGCACCAACAAATGTCTTTGCTGCTTCTTTGTAAACACTAGGGATTTCAACTCTATCTGTGATAAATAGGATGATTATTTATGGTTTTGTTCCTTTGTTCTCACCATTTTGGGTGTATATTTCAGTAAAAGGAGAGGTCAGTCAGTGGCATAACATCACATCACTTCAATCTTCTCTCTAAACACTCTGATGTACTGTAGGAGGCTACTGTGGGTGGCTGCATGCGTGTAGGTGTGTGACTATTCTGAATTTGAAAGCGCTGCAGAGAGGAGACTAAAGGGAGGAGGTCATGACAGACAAAACACACAACTAAAAGAACAGCCAGAACTAAAGAACAGACAGAGAAATTAAAGTTGCATTTGAAGACAAGAGAAAGTCAGTGGGAAGTAACAACGAAAATAAATAAATAAATAAAGAGTGGGAAATAGAGAAAAATAAAAAAGTTTTTAACTATATATTTTTGAAGAGAAGACACTGACTGAATACTGCACAGAAACTCAGTTTCAGTAGAGGTTTTATTTCTATTAGTTACCAGTCCACTACTTTATCTGTGTTGTACCAAATTTGCTTCATTTTCTTTCCATCGACAGCACTGTCCTTAAAGGAGAAATTTGGTGGGATAAGGAATCATAGTATATTGTAACATCATAAAAAGTTGGAACACTTGCAGGGAGCGGAATTTTGATACGTTCTTGCAGGCTGGAGAAAACCACTTGTTAGTTGTAGCTTCCAGGGGCAAACTTCTCCCTTTAAAAAGGGTTAGGGCTCCTAATGCTGCGTCATATCCCTTTAAGGACAAGATTGATATACTGACAACCAATCTAGGAAGTGAAGAGAAAGTCTCGAAAAGTTCTCAGAAACAGAACAAAGTTTGGAAGAAAAATGTAAACTGCAGCTGTGGAGAGGACAGGAAGAGGGCATGCGGAGAATAAAGATGGAGGAAGAAATAGACACAAGACTGTGAGGAGGAGAGGAGAGTTTTTGGAGAAAAGGACAATGTGGTTACACCCAAAAGTAGCAACAAAATCGAGAGAGATTGATGGCATTGTTCAGGTTGGTCTTGAGAACACTGCAACTATGGAGGCAATGATTTTAGAAAGCGAGCAGAGGAGGAAGTAAGAAGGAAAGGGAGTGGGTCTCCTGGGAAAGCAAGATGGATGGCAGGCTTGAAATCATACCAAGCAAGCAAAGACTATACTCTGTCATATCTCTACGGGTACAAAAAGTAGGGAGGATAGGGCCGGAGGAGTAGCTATGATGGGAAAGTCCAGAGAAGGCCATTGTACTGAGTGCTATGTGTACAACCCAATAGAAATACTAAAGGTTATTGCTCAAAAGAGCTCGGTTACACTTTATTTGAAGGTACCATCATAAGGCTGACATTACACTGTCATTAACTATGCCATGACGTTGTCATGAATCTGTCATAAAATCTATACACCTGTCAAGACTTCTGTCATTAAGTGTCACCCGGTATTTGTCATGGTTAGGGTTAGGGTTGGGGTATGTCAGAAGTTATGACAGGTTTATAAAGTTTATGACAGATTCTCGACAACGTCATGTCATAGTTAATGACAGCGTCATGTCAGTCTTATGATGGTACCTTCAAATAAAGTCTTACCAAGAGGTCTAGTGACCTTGGGAATGGTTGGTAATGGTTAGCCGGCTACCTAGGTGTGCTGGAATTAGATACGCACAAACCTGCATTGAAGGTTGCATAAAAGTTAGGCTATCTGAGGTCTATTTCTCTCTCTCTCTCTCTCTCTCTCTCTCTCTCTCTCTCTCTCTCTCTCTCTCTCTCTCTCTCTCTCTCCTTCCAAAACAGAACACAGACATCTGATTATTAAAAAAACAAATGTATAGTTATGATTGAGAACATCAAAATAAAATAAAATATATTTATGAGCTTCTTCACAGAGATAATAATGAGACACACCATAGAGACAAGAGATAATGAGACACACCATAGAGACAAGAGATAATGAGACACACCATAGAGACAAGAGAACACCGTAAAATGAGAAATGGCAGGAAAAGGTTCTGCCCTTTAAACTGTGCCACTGCACCTCATTGCATCACGGTTGCCACCCTTACAATGTTCCAGGCCAGCGTGTGTGTTTGTGTGACTTCCAGCGGGCATGCCTGCCCTCCTGCCCGCCCGACTGTGCACACATCACCTTCCAGCCCCAACTGGCTGGCTGGCTGGCTGGCTGGCATGGCATGGCCTGGCACTCACGTGTGCCGAGAGAAACCCCACATCTTCTGCTCACTGCACTCCTCCCTGTCTCCCTCCCCTCCCCTCTCTCAGCATGCTGGGACACGTGTCTGCCTGAATCACATCCACCAGAGGTTAAATACCCACAGGCCACTCGCAGACGGACTGGCTGGTAATTAAGTCTCTCATCTGAAATTTGGCTTGGAATTTAGAGCTAGAATACAGAACATTTTTTTATGGATGTAATATATGCCACCATCTTGTCTCTGTCGTCCAAAGTTAGCCTGTATTTTTCTTATGCAGACAGAACTAATGTGGTGTAATGATGCAAATGTTTTAATTTTGTGAAACATCATAAGTGAAGGTTATTCGAAGGTTGTGATGAAATATAGAATAATGTGTAATGTTATCTGGGCATAGATTAGCTGAAATAAATGTTTATTGCTCTCTAAGGAAGAAAAGACATTTTTCATCAACATTTTTTTAACAGTCTGTGTGTGTGTGTGGAGAGAGAGAGATTGAGAAGAGAGAGAGGGGGTTGGGGAGATGGGGGTGTGGATTGAGAGAGTGAGTCGAGGAAGTCATGCATTTGCGTGCTCATCTTCCTTCCAAATATAGATTGGTGTTGGCACACCCACAGACAGATAAGACCATTTTGCTTTAACACCACACACACACACACACACACACACACACACACACACACACACACACACACACACACACACACACAGACACATACACGCACGTCTAGTCAAGAGCTGCTTGCCATCTGTCATCAGCACAGCGTTCCAGGTTGAGAAGAGTCATCTCTGCTTGTGAGTGAGAGCGGAAATTGACCTCATAGTTAATTATCACCTATCAGTTTATGCATTGTCATGTCAATGTGTGAGGAGATGTCATACACCAAACTATCCCCTTTACCCCACTTCAGACTGGGCCTACACCTACAGTTAATCTGGAGATGTTTATATAGAACAGTTTATTCAGATGTATACTCATATGTGTATCTGATAAAAGAGCATCAAAATTATGATTATGAGGCATAGCATGCTGTATGTGTGTGGTATTGTAAATGGCATGTTGTGATTGTCTGACCATAGCTCAGGGCATAGTATAAGCTTGACCCATATGATCAGTGGCTTTTCGACTTTGACTACCTGTGACAATTTCTTAAAGCAAAAAAAAAACAAAAATAAACATGTGTATTGAAATCAGTAATAATTAACCTGGAGGCCTTTAATTGCAGTAACATATTGTAATAACTCTCCCTATACCTCTATGGACATCATTATTGGACTCCTATGTAATAAGGACATCCTGCATGAATCCTGTCTTAATTACGGAAGCAGCTCATTTGTGGTCCAGATTACTGTTTGAAGTTGAAATAAGCAATTTAAAAGATTTCACTAATCACGTCTCCTTTGATATGGAAATAGCCACCAGACACTGGGTCTGATTTTGATCCAGAAAACAGCCCCTATCCTCATTATAGTAACGGTGCCAAAATATCATGCACATATTTTAGTACTCTCCGAAGAACACAACTGCAATGCAGATTCACTGCTGAAGACCTTGATGCTGTTAAACTTGGCTTAGGACTGGCCTGGACACAACTCTGCATGTCACATCCAATAGAATGTCAACAGACGAGTGATCACTTCTGAACAGCGTACCCATGCTTCACAAAATGTCTCTTAAGGGCTGCATGGGTGGCATGGCTACACAACACAACCACTGAGCTACTCTGTGAGGCCCACTAGGCCCCAGGCTAAATTCTGGAAGAGTCCAAATCAATGGGGAGGAGGGGGGAGGATAAAAATATAAATGAGCAAAAGTTGACTCATGGAAGACAACTTTATCATAACTGAAGAAATTAACATTTAATTTAAAGCTATATGCATAAGACTGGCATGAGCTTGTTATTAGCATGACATGGCACATATATCATGAACATGAATTATTTTTTAATGTTAATGGCTGTTGTATCCATCTGTCTTTGTGATGTAAAGTTGACATTGGAGTGCACACAATATGAATGACACTTAATGGCAACAAAGCGTCATCTATGTTCAAGTTATCATCTCATGTTAACGAATGGCTCATGTCACTTTTATGAAGAAACCTTCAAATAAAGTTACCCCATAAAATAAATATTTTACTTCTTCTTTACTTTGTATTTAGACCATATTTGACACACAAAAATAAACATATAAAGACACAGAACAACATCTGAAAAATACAGATACTTTAATTTCACTGCAACTACACAGTAGTTGAATATCGTCTACTCATATACATGGTTTACGTTTGTTAAGACTGAGACACAAGTCGAAAGACCATGTTACACACATTAAGTCATACACAGAGTTGTCACCATATACAGATGCTAGTGCACCTTAGAGTTGATGGTTGGCATTACTTTGCCATTAACTAGGATACACGTGATCTGACAACATCCGCCATGGAACCTCATGTCATCCCCACTGTATTCAGACACTGGTAATGAAACAGTTGAGTAGTAAGCTCATATTTCAACAGTCTCGACAAAAGCAAAAATGACACAGATGCATTTCAGCTGCATGGACTCCATCCAAAAGCCTGGACTATTTTGTGTTCAGTGTCTGACTGCAGCTAAAAGCATCACTAATGCTTTAAGCCTGACGAAAACCTATTAGTCAAATACTGGGATGGGGAGGGGTGTTGGGGGGCACAGAAATGAGCCCAATTATAATGAATATTGTGGAGTACGATTAAGTGATTATCAGAGATATCCAATTAGTTTGGGCTCCCTTACAGCTGATGTTCATGGCTTCCTGTGGGTTCAACTAGCTTAGCCTTTGTTTATCCTGAAGGCCATTGCTGCCCCGTCTCTCTGACCTTGATAGGCCTATATTTTCTGTTGTTCTTAAAGAATTTATTTGGATCTAAACATAGACATTGGGTTTTAGGAGTGCAGGAGTGAGCGATAAAGAATGCCGAGACAGGTTGCGGAGAGTCCCTTAAGAAAACCATGCAAGCATATGGCTATTGAGCTCAGTAAGAGCACTGCTTTTTTTCTGCCGACATGCAGTTTGCCTCATGTCTCTGTGCATTAGGTTTGTTTTAACATGAACCTGAAAGGAATGCAGGGAGACAGTGTTTAAGGAACTGTACAGCATAATCCTAATACAGCCAAACTCAGGAGTTAAGTGCTAGAAAATATAATAAGGAATTTAAAGTGATGTAATACTTAACAAAATCTTTGTTTTAAGGGTCATTCGAAAATATTTTCTGCTTGTGGAAACATGCAAAAAGACAAACAAACAAACAAACAAAAAACACCAAATGTTCTCTTGAATGCATCAGTGTTCCTTCCATAGTGGGAGGCATCCCCAGCTGTTAATGTTGAAGCTTGACAAAGCTTATGCTTCTGTTTTCAAGTCTCTGAATTCTTCATGTTCAGCTACAATATGTACTGTCCTGCCTCTGTTGTCTAGTTTTCCCGAATACAGTTGTGTCCTAAAACACCTTCTCAATGACAGCCCTGAAATTCACAAGGCAAAAAAAAGACACATTCTGTTCGGGTATAGCTATAAGAAAATCCAGGTCTGACAGTGTGATTAAGTCACTGTGAGGAGAATCCAACTCACATACATTCCATTTTATAGCAGCTCAGCACACTCCTCTCAGTTACATGAAACATCCATTGACTGTCTAAAAGTGTCATCAATTCCCATTATTTGTGGTCTTAAAAAAAAAAAAAAAAAACATAAATACATACAAAAAAACAATATTGAGAATGAGAATATTTCTGAGAAGACTCCTTTTCCTCCAAAAATGAAAAAGGACGATGCACAGTGACCTACTAATATAAGACCAACTCATATAAGACCTCTGATACAACCCCAGTATGGTGGCATTTCAATTTGATGTGATCGTAAGATTGACCTCTTTTCCACCAACGCACTTCCAGTGCTGGTGTGGAGCTATTGCCAGATTTTGAACCAGTTCTTAGGTTTTCCACACAAATAAACTTGGCCCTGGCTCTAGAAAGCAGATTCCAACTCAGCTTGTGCTGGCAGATAACTTGGTTTGCTAACATCTTAGTTTGCTGACAGACACTCTCCAAATCACAGTACAAAAAAATTGTAGATTATGAGACTTTTAGATTGTATGGGTACAACTTCTCTGTAATTTTATAAAAAAAATAATTGGGGGGGGAAAGGCCAAAAAATATGTATTTCTGCCAGCTATGGGGTTCAGTCCACCGCTAATACAAGAAATTAGCAGTAGTCCATTGTGACAATCCCAGGACAAAAGTTCAGCCCTTGCTTTCAGACAAGCTTGATTTTGGATCGGCAGGTAGCAACAACACTGATCTCACACAAGCATCAGCCCAGAACCAGCAACTAGTTTATGCATGGTGGTGGAAAAGAGATCTACAGTAAGTGCTCTGACCAGGGTTGGGGATGATGTGACTTGTACTATTGCATTTGCCACCGCTGTATGGGCAATCTGTCATTAATCACACCAGTCACAATGCAACTTCGCAAGACAACAGTCATTTTTTCAAAGCTTATTGAAATTTTGCAATATTTTTGCAATGGCAGGACCAGGATAATTACAAAATGGTATACACAGACTTTAATTTGTAGCTACACAAGGAATGCTGTTCTGACGTCCTTATAGTTTTGGATTCATTTCCGCAATCAGTGGCTGACATACAGGTTTGGCTTTTCTAGTGTTCAATTAATAGTTTCCTGATATATTATTTCATATACTAATACATATTTGTATAATTTGTTTTATATATTTTTGTTTCTGACAGAGGATACATAGGCTATATGAGTATATACCTACACCGATTAAATGCACAGTTTATACCATAGTTTTCCTTGAAAACCCTTAAAATGCTGAATACATCTCAGAATTCCCTATTGGCTAGTCATGTCTACTCCTAGTCTTTGGCAGATCTGAGCAATTCCAGTCCACTTAGTGGATTGAGGGCCAGCAGATTATACTGTAAGTAAAATGGACACCATTTAAAGTGCAGTACACAGCAATGCTATTAACTGTAGGATATAATCTATGATCATTTTTGATAAATCTAAGTACAATTTTTGAAACCTGACACAATGGTTAAGAAGATAATTTGTAAAGGTAGAGGAACAGCTACCAATTAATGTGTGACAGTTTTGCCTTTCTACTTTTAAAAAATCACTATGATGTTTTACAAGGGTGAATATTTGTGAGCATTTAGCTACAAGTACTTGGTTCCTATGTTTACCTGTCATACCGCTGTGGACACTCACGCCAATCAAAGCACAGCATAATATTGACTACAGACAAGAAGCCATGTGCCCAGGTTACAAGACTGGCCTCTGAGGGACTAACATCACAAGACATATTCAATGGCATGGGCCCTTTAACACAGACATATGAAATAGCCCAGAAAATAGAACCAGCAAATCCCTGGCAGTGTGCGTGCTAAGGCCTGGTTGAAGCTCGACAACATTATTATTATTTTTTTTTTTGCCAAACAACATAGATAGAGCTCTTTCTTCCTATTGTGGCTTCTTTAAAAGAGAGAGAGAGACCGTCTTTGTCTCTCCAGTAAGTGCCACTCACCCCGCAGGACAAGGTGAAAGACAAATGGCTTCTCTGACATAACTGGAAGAGCGTGGTTCAGCTCAAAAGTTCTGGGGCGACACATGGCTCACTCTCTTGTCGGCATTAGCATACCGCAAGTCAGCTACGTTGACCTCACCTCAAGTCTCTTCAAAGTTCCAACCCATTTTAGTGTGTTGTTTTCTCCCGTTCCAAAGAAGAGCAGGGAAGGTACTGTATATTATGTCAAGGAAAGGGTGTGCCTAGCCCCCACCCCAATGGACATTGGTGTCCGCTCATGGCTCTGTCCTGTCCTGTCCTGTGACTCACTCCCATCACTCCTCGCTCTCCTCCTCTTCGGTCTTATTGCCTTTGCTCCAGCGCTGGAAGCAGTGGACGGTGGAGGCCAGAAAGAAGCTGGCCATGATGGCCACGACCGACACCGAGATGCCCGAGAAGATGATGATAAGGAGGTCGGTGAGTGTGAGCGTCACCTGGCACTCACGAAAACTGTCCTGGGAGAGCTGCGTGAGGGGCACACGGCGGCCATCTGTAGGCAGCGAACAATCCAAGCCCTCCACCCCTGCAAAAACAGAGACAGAAGGATGTTAATGTTCGGATATTAATATTAAGATGAAAATACTGAAGCACCTCTATCCAGAACAATATCCCGAGCAATTTATATTTTCACTAGCCTATTTTTCTAACCCCTGTAGTGACAATATTGCTAAATACACATAATGATATATATTAAGACAGTGGTGGACATTGGTAATATATCCAAAGTCTATACTCTACTTTTAACAGCAGTGCCTAATGGTGAGTGAGGCTTATAAAAGGCTTATGAATGCAGTGGTGGCATGGCATTGATTGGCTCTGTCATCTAATCATTTTAGTTAGTCCAGTTTTATGCACACCACATGGCCTGAGCTGCCAGAGTACATTAGGACTGAATGCCTTTAGATACTCAAGAGTTTCCAAGAGCAAGCCAAGAGTGATCATGGTAAGACAAAACTGCACTGTACTGTAGATGAGGGCCAAGAACAGAGCCCAACCCATCTGAGGACCAGTGAGAATTAATCAGATTATATGCTATTTCAATTTGTTATAAATTGATATTTTGCAGACATAAACAGTACGCATATTTTTCTGTTGCTAAATGTAAAAATAATGTACTGGGTTAGTTTGTCACAAATAGTCTGAGAGGATACAAAATATGAGCATAATAGTAGGATAAGAAAACACAATTTTAGAACTAACGTTAGCTCTTTGTGTCATTTTCTAAGTGTTGTGAAAACTATCCTGTTCACATGACAAATTTCCCAAATGCAATGGCATGTATTCTAGACATGCAGTGGCAGTAACAGATTTCCCACCATTTTCCATAATACAGTGCAAATCAGTGCACCAATAACAACAATATTTGGGTGTTGCATTTTGTCTCACTTCCAAGGTCATGTCCAATCTATGCAAGCAATTGCACTGTGGTAGGACTGGATCTGCTAATGAGAGGGGCTTCCTAAAAATAGACACGTCATCTATTTACGGCTTCAGTATGGCTGCCATGGGGAGCACCTTGACTAGACTTGTTACAGGACACATATGTGATAAATCAGTGGGGAAATCCTTTTAGCCTCTCCGTCAGACCTGACATGCGCTAGATCACACCCAGCTGCATCTCAACAGGATGCGAATCACTTTACACAAGAGGGAGGGGGACATTCAAGGACAGCCCTTTCACAACATCCTGATGGTGGGGGTTGGGGGGGGGTTACAAACAATAAAAAGTAACAAATTGGATAGACCCTCTGACACATACACATTGATACCATTTGGTTGATAATGTTTTCCTGCATCATTTTGGTCAAAAAAGAGAAAAATAAAACAACAAAAGCACAACAAAAACTAAAAATCTTAATCTTTCCTGAAAACGGAATATCCTGTGTGGCTGTTTCCCCTCTGTCTTTACGAGATGGCTGTTGCCGGAAAGTGGGATCGCTGCCACTGCACAGCAATTAGCGGACAACCAGTAAATATTTTACAGGCTGATGGCATCATCTGAGACACTAGGTTAACCCTACAACAGATCTGGCAAGATTACAGGCGCTAGTAATTTGGCGAAGCACACACCTCCGCAAGCTGTTGAGAGACAGTGTAGCACTTCAACACCACAAGCATGGGCTCATGGACCCTTTAAAAAACTGATTTTCCATTTAGAGATAGTTGCTTAGAGCTGAATAGTTTACAAATGCCCATATTGGCATTGATACAAGTTTTGCAATAATTTGAATAATTTCTCTCTTAAAAAGTGTGCCAAGTGTCAACACAAGTTATCTGTAAATGATCATATTGAAGCTAACAAGCTGTTGGAAGATATTGTGATGATGCAAGGATTTAGTCATGCACCATGTCAGGCTATTCAGTGTTACAATACCAAGGCAACACAGTATCAATGTATCTGAGAGCGATTTGGAGAAGGGGAATGGTGGTAAAGGAAGAGGAGAGGACCGAATTTAAAATTAAAATATATCTGTACATTAAATGTTAACCAGAGAATAGCATTAAATGCTAACTAGTGTCTCAGTGCTGTTGCTGGTAGTTGTTGGCATGGGTAGGAACAGCGTATACAGTAACTACTGTGTCTTTGGCTCTGCAGACCATGAGCCCTTGCGTGGGGGATGTAGCTATATTCAGACACTCCGTCAGGGTGTGTGCACACCGAGTGTGGGATTTCTGCTTGTTAACACCATAGTAAGTGCAGCTCACATCCATGGTGCTCGGTGTCACAATGTTTCAGTGTTACAGTGTAACCAAACGCAAAAGACGCCCTGATTTAAATAGCCTCTTACGTAAGAGTGGATTTCTCCCTTTGCTACAAAAAAATAAAAAATACAGAGGGGTTATCCTCTTTGTGTATTTGTAATGTGTGATGTCTAAAAATAAAAACAAAGACATCATAGTATAAAGCCTGAGAGACAAAAAAAAGGGTTTCCCACAGAGGAATCTGGTTATTCATCCAAAGAAGTAGCTGGTAACAGCGTGGCAGCAGCTAGCCTGCCTTTTTGTGTACGCGGTGACATCCATCACACAAACGGCTGAGCATGCCAACACCAAATCCCTGTGACAGCACGCAAGCAGGCAGGCAGGCAGGCAGCGCCGAAGCCTCCCAGCCCGAGGGGGGCTCAGACAGCCATGCTCTCTTAGCCCGTGACTGACAGCCGAGGCTGGGGCCACTGCGCCGCTGGAGTACTCTGCTCTGTTCGCCTTTTACATGCCTGTTTGTGGAAGTCACAGAGGCCACTTGAGGCAAGCAAGAGAGGGCAAGAGGGAGAGAGAGAGAGATAGTGGAGGAGAGAAAGAGGGATGGAGTGACAGAGAGCAAAAAAAGGAGAGAGAAGGGAACAGAGGATGACAGTGAGAGGATGAAAAGAGTCACGTGTGTCCTTGTAACGTCAGAGAGAGAGAGATGATGCGAGAGAGATGGGGAAACTGAGTTGGGGGGGCTGGGTTGAGAGAGGGCTCTTACAGAGAGATGGGGGGCTCAGTGGATAGTTTGAAAGAGGATATGAGGGGGAGAGGGACACAGACGCAAACAGATGGGGTAATTTTTTTTAGGGGGTAAAGCAGAGAGAATCACATGGCCAGGTCAGATGCAGCTGTAGGCTCCAGATGTGACAACTCACAGGCAGTTTCTCTGACTCCGCTGTTGAATCTGACCTTTGACCTCCCAACAACCCCTGTGACATCACAGCTGATCCCATCAGCCATTCTACTGTCCATCTCAGTTCACAGGTCAGACGTTCCATGACTCAGTGCTGACACAACATGCAGTACGCCATCAGCCATACTGTCAACAATCCATCTGAATGACGTGCAAAGCAGCCGCAGACATTTTGGGAACTCTAACCCCCCAGGCAAGGAAAGCTTTCATTCTGCACTTCCATTAAGATGTTCTGTGCTTTTTGTCTACATAGAAATATCTTCCAGATTTCAAAATGTTCCTCAACCTTATTGCATCTGGATACTACCCATGTTAAACAAGCATTTCTCAAGTTCACTGTAGCATGTGTTGACTATGTTAATTGTTATTTGCATGTCAATATGCTAATTCTGAAACGCAAAATCTTACACTATACCAGTACATGCTATTGTCATGATTATGTTTTTATTATTATGATTATGTTTAATGTAGCAAATAAACAACCATTGTAAGTAAATACCTTTACCCATTGGCTAAGGCAAGTCCAGGCATGGACTGGGGCAATGCCCGGTGGGCTGCTGGTCAATTTTGGGCCGGAGCTGTCATTTACTCTTAATTTTCATAAAGTATATTGGGCAACTTTAATTAAATCTCTCATGATCATGCAATGTGTCCAACTTACAGTGTTATTTTAGCTAGACACAACATCACTATTATTGAATAAAATCATGGTGGGCCCCCATGGCCAAAAATGGCCCAGCCATTTTTTGGTCCCAGTGCGGCCCTGGGCAAGGCATCTATAGCTCAACTAACCAAGGCATACCTCTAGCTGTTAGAGGCATTGCTTCCCTGACAATATTCCATACGTTTACAGTAATAGGCACCTCCACACACCGAAAGAGAGAGAGAGAGAGAAACATGAGGTTGTGACTCGTTGATGTGAATCCCGATATGTTAACTTGCAGGTGGGCTTGGGAGAGGAGGCTCAGGGGAGGTGGGCGGATGCTAACAGAAAGTCATGGGACCTAAGCTGAGAATGAGCAGAGCTGGAAATGTACCGCAGGCACTTAGCCACAGTGCCGAGTGGAACAGAGAAGGGTTCACCACGGCTGAGCTGCCATGGAAAGAACCTGTTGAGAGGTCTGTTCAAATAGTTACATTACATGCAGGGCCAGGGGCTGATAAGGAACGCAGCATACAGTACAGATAAGCTGTGCCAGTCTTTTGTGTGCTGTATATGCATGACCAATATCTAACACAGCAAATTATTCAAATTGAACGGATCAGTTACGGTAGTGCTGTTGATCAATGTGGTCTGAATGAATATTGAGAGATGAAAATAAATAAAATAAATTGTTGCAGACAGAAAAAATATGTTCATAGATGTTGTGCCCATGCGCAAAAGTTTATTTGGGGTGACAGAACTGCTTCTCATGCTATGCCAATCAGCAGATAACTCGTAGATTCTGAACAAACAAGATTAATGGCTTGCTATTTAAAATGCACACAGCAAAGTTTTGTTGGAAAGTTCCGGACTCTGTTGACTCCATGGATAGCCTTTCTCTCAGGGAGGAGATGGTCTCCTCCTCTGCACCATCCCTGCCCCCTGTCCCCTTTGATAAACACTGTCTCGCGCCTATCTCAAAGCTAGCTTTGCTTAGCATATGCTTAGGTTTGAGTCATTAACTTCTCCATCTGTTCAGGGGCAAGGCAAAGGACAGCGCCATATTGCTGGAGTATGGAATAAATCAATATTCCTCATCATGAGCTGCGTATCTGACCTCTGGGAACCGTGGCCTGGTTAAGAGACATTTCAGTGATTTATTGTTGATGGTACAGTATGTACTGTACTTGCACTGTCGAGCAGGTTATATTTTTATACTATCTATTGTGGTTACCTTTGCCATGTCGACGGTGGGGTAAGTAGGCGCATTGATTGAAAGGACAAGAAAGGTCAATTAGCATCTGTAACAATGGTTGTAGGTTATAATAACATGTATCTTTGCCCAAGGTCACATGCTGGACTTCAACAACATCTTTAGAGGACAATTCACAGCCTCCAGCATCCAGTCAGATGGGTTGTTAGCCCAGGGCCAACGCCAAAGTATATTAAGCTTTTTCTGATTTGTGTATTCAGTATTTCTTAATTTATGTCATATATTCAGTCCAATGTCCTTATCAGATAATTTGTTTTGGTACCATCTCCAAATTAATTTGGATGATGTTCATATGAAGGGTGGACTTATGAAAGATTTGTATTTGTATGTGTTTCCTAATTTATAATTAGTTTTTACGACAAGTTTTACAACAAAAACTGTATAGTGTCCCTTTAGTGCATGAATGAGGTGTATAAAGCAGAGTATACTTTCAGCCAAAAGGCAGAAGGGTCATTTAAGGTTGCTGTTGTTGAGTGTGTCCCCGAGTTTAAAAGTCACAGCCATTATCAGATCCCCTAACACGGCCAAGGCCTGACCTGACGCAAGATCAAACAACAACTACGACAGCAGCAGCTGATGTTATTCTGTGCCATAATCACACGGCTGAGCCGAGAGTCAGTCTTCAACACCTCAGTCAGGATATAACAGGAGCACTGCAATCTGACAACCACGCCGCGCTAACCGCGCTAACAATGCCTTCCCACCTTGCACTTTTAGTCAAAGATAGTACTGACAAAGCTAAAGGAAGATAAGATTTTATATAATGTCTGGAATGATGATATGTCCCTTGTCTGCAGCCTTATCACTACGGGAATGGAGGTAGATATAGCTAAGTCTGTTTGATGTTCACATATACAGTATATGTCCTAACTTTGTAGGCATTGGCTCAACATACATATATCCTAGCTTTGTAGGCATTGGCTCAACAGCTAGACCAGATAGAATCAGTGCTTCACCATCCATTTCCATGCATTATTTCAATAGTAGTAAACAAGGAACCATATTATTTGACAGCAGGTGCTTGTCTCCTCATTTGATCAAGTGCTTTGATCTGAGCTGTTTGTGCTGAGGGATGGAGACTATACTGTACATATTAGCTCATGTTTCAGACTGCCTGAGTGAGCCGGTGCGGTAGGTCCCCTGTGTGGGTTTTTGCATTTACAATATCCAACAGGCCCTAGCCATCCTCCCACTACTACTTACAGTCCTCTAGAAAAGCCATGTGTGTGTGTGTGTGTGTGTGTGTGCACGTGTGAGTGTTTGAGAGAGGTAAAGCAAGAGAGAGAGAAAGGAATAGAAGGACATGTACTTGTTTACATGTGTTTGTGTGGATAGGGAGACAGAGAGAGAGGGAGGAAGGGAGTGTACATCTATGTGTATGCTTGCGTGTAGTGTGGATTAACACAGTTGTGCATTCTGCATTAGTTTAGTGTGATCTACAGCAGCTGCATCAGACATCCTTTCCCTCCAAAAAAAATCATCCCCATCCCTTTATTATGTAACACTCTTTCCAGATCTGTCCTGGAATGCTTCCTGACAACACCATTTGGTCTTGTTTTCACAGAATTTCTCCCCTTTTTTTATGTTTATTAAAAAGGGAGGTGGAGTACTTGTTGTGTCCCTTTGCTCCCTTTGCTCACTAATAATGCTGTTGTGCCTAGAAAAACCTTTTTGTCGCCATGACAGGTTTAAACAAACAACCTAACATGACATCTGAGAGGAACGATGGAAAGAACAACCGCCGTGTTTATACTTCTCACTCTCCACAGCCAACACAGACATGCAGAGAGGATCGGAGGTGTCCGCTCCGGTGTCTCTCTGCGAGCGAGCGAGAGGACGAGAGATCTGAGGGGTTCAGGTAGCGCTCTAGCTGACACTCCTCTGTCTAACATGTGTCAGCGGCAGCCCTGACTGACACCCAACACCCACCCTTCAGCCCCCATGTGGGAAGCCCTTCGTCTCCTGTTCTCCTCATAATCAAGCTCTCGGGAAATGTGAGATTTGCTCGACTCTACGGCCTTGACGGCATGAGCACTGTCATCACTCATTCAGAGTGAAAGACAATGGGGGGGAGAAATAAAAACACAGCACCAAGATAAAGGTTATGGCTAAATGAGGAAGTGTGCTCTTTGTACGCTCCACTTGCCTGTGATACATTTGCATGTTTACAACGCAGTCGTTTCCTGAAGGTGTGTTAATGACCCTAATGCATTTGTGCAAATACTTGTATATTAAAATGAAGCAGGAAGTTGTTATTACACTATTTATTATACTGTATTAATATAGTTATTACAACAACCGGTGTGACACATGCTGTCGATACTGTAGGTGAAATAGGTCGAGAGCATTTGGATTTTTCATACTGTATAATAGAACCTTTCTGTAACCTGTCTGTGGGATAATGAGCTTGTATCATTCTAAGTGGCTTTACTGACTTCCTATGCCAGTGCTCAGCACAAGGTCGAGTCCTCTCCTCTCCTCCTCCCTAAACTCTTTGAACATCCTTCAGGAAACACTTCCCCTCTTCTCAGTCCATCGGGACTCTCAGTTCCAATCTCTTTGTGTCTCCAGTCTTTCTTAATTCAACTGACTTCCCAATTCCAATCTCCATCTCCATTAAGGCTGAAAAGCATGCCCCCCCCCCCCCCCCCCCCCATCCCCATTCTCCCATCCCTCTCTCTCTTTCTCTCTCTCTCTCTCTCTCTCTCTCTCTCTCTCTCTCTCTCTCTCCTTTGTGGCTCTCCCTCGGACACAATAGGGAGACAGAGGGAGACTTATGGGAGGAGACAGGCCACTCTGGCCCGCCAGGGAGCAGTTAAGCACAGGGCAGCATTACAGAACGTATCAGCACAGCTCCAATGGGGATAACAATCAAGGAGAGTGTCAGCCAGGGAGAATGGAGGGCCTGTCTGGAGTACCAACCCCTCATACCCCCACCACCCCACCGCACCCCCACCCTTCCTCTTTGAGTACTCGTCTGATTGATTGATCTAGCGGGCAATCTGAGGCGGCTATTGGAAACTTCTCATCGCCTCCCTCCTCTCTCCAGCTTCTATTAGCGGCCTGGCATCTGCAATTGAGATTGATTGAAGTATCGAACCAGTCAGCAGGAACAAGAGTTGGGTAAGAACAGGTGGTTTTAAGTGCCCAATAACATGACTATGCCATAGGTAGTAATTGTGTAATGTGCTTCTAATTATCTAAACGCTTACAGACTGGACATAAATCTTTGTGGTCACGTTTGTGCAGCGAGTGGGAATATCATCAATCTATTAGCAGAGTCAAATTATATATTTCTTGAAATGTTTCAAAAATAAATATTAAAGTTGTATAAAAATGTGCAGTAAGCATGTATCTCTTTTTGGCCCAGTAGGAAATGTGTGCTCTGAGTTTTACCCTTCCCTGATTAGTAAACATACATACATAAACACACACACACACACACACACACACACACACACACACACACACACACACGGCACATATTAAGCAGAAATGAAAACACACTAAAGGTTGGGTGTTTGGTTCAGGGGCATATCATCTGTGCATCTGTGGGCCCCCTCTTTGCTGCTGAGTGCTGTGAGTTGGTATAAGAGCAACACCATTAGGTACATCCAGTAGACCTAATTTTGCACTCTGCTGGCTAACGCTAACTGATGGGGGTAAAATGGGACATTTTTGCCCTCATCAGTTAGCACTAGCTGCTTTTTCACTATTTGGTCTATGTATAACAGATGGCAGCAGTACGTGGGCAATCCTCACAACTAATATCTTTCAAGAGCGCTTCTAACCGCTGTGCCAAGCGTGGTGCGAACGGCTCCGGCTACATACTGAATGCCGGAGTTTATATGGGAGCACAGTGTTTTTATCGCGCTAGCCAGCTAGCTTCTATGCCTTCTGACCGTGCCTCTCCACAATCCGACAGTAACGTGGAGGCTGGAGGTTTTGACTAATGCCACTGGGGATGTTACGAGGTCATAGTGTTCATAGGAGAGTTAGGGTACAACATAGGCAGGGTGGGGAGTCGCAATGATAATGACAGTGTGCGAATTCTCTCCACTTTGCGTGCGCGCAAGGCGGACCTCGCCATGCAGCGCGCAGCAGGGTCAAAGGCGCTGTGCCACGGCATGTTTAGTTCAAGATAATGGAAATGCCGGCTTTGAGTACTTGGCAAATGAGGGTCGGTAGCCTTCCGTTTGATCAGCCAATTGGTTATCTGGGGGAAAGACAACTCGGTGCACTTGATATAATACGAGGCAATGACTTTAGGGTCATCGCTGGTGGTATACACCTCCACCCACAACACATGCCCTGCATCTGTCCGTTCCCACTCAGTTCCTCCTGCACGAAGGCTATCACATTGTCCCCACACTCCCCACCTTGCCTATGTTGTACCCTAACTCTCCTATGAACACTATGACCTCGTAACATCCCCAGTGGCATTAGACAAAACCTCCAGCCTCCACCACGTTACTGTCGGATTGTGGAGAGGCACGGTCAGAAGGCATAGAAGCTAGCTGGCTAGCGCGATAAAAAACACTGTGCTCCCATAAACTCCGACATTCCCCACACTACTAACTTGCCTCCTAACTTCACGATGAACAATCCCACCCCCTGAAATATTGTTCCCACCACTAACATTGGCCAAGGGATTCGATGTTTGTGCTTGGTGTGGGGTTAAACTCTCACTTTGTCCAGCTGCATCATAACAAGGCAGGGACGCATCTGAAGCCGGTGTCTTCCTCTCCCGGCATCTCACTGGTCTCATTCATGTCCATTGACCGCCGGTGAATGTCACTTCCGCCCGCCTTCTACATATTTCTGACTTTTTTTCTCGAAAATTTTAATCTCAAATGTCTGACATCTTTTTCAGTATTTTTCTAATTTGCAGTTATTAAAAGTGACCATGTCTGCTACATACTGTATGTTATACCTAATTTGGTAATTCTCATACCTTCTAACGGGTCTTGGCAATATGAAACAAGGCTACGGGTGTTTATTCACTCTGGATAATCCCATTGAGATTTATCTCAAAATATGCAGACAGAGAAATAAACTGAAGGAGAAGCTGCATTGAGTTGGGGAGGAGAGGGAATCAAGGCCCCAGATGGAGATGGAGGCTGCGGGGTCTGTGAATGCACAGAGTGACGAGCGTGTGTGTGACAGTAAGGGCCGAGGATGAGTCACTCACTCAAACCAGGAGGGGTTTTCCACATGCCATGAGGGCAAATCAGTGACCTCACAGTCACATGATACCAACATACTCTGCTCTCCAGAGAGAGAAAGATGCAAGCATATGTCACAAATGTTTTATAACCAAAGTGCTTAGCCATGTCTACAATACACACCCAAACTCAGACACACATGTAGACACATGCACACATAAAAAAGCAGAAAGAAAATAGATGTGAAAATATTCTCACATTGGCTCTTTCTAGCGCGCACACACACACACACACACACACTACTACACACGCCAAGCAATTTAATATCTATTTCTATACACATTAACCCTGTTTTGGTGGTATGATTACTTACTTCAAATCCTGCCCAAAGGAACAGAGGGAGTCATTTATTTTTTATATGTTTTGTAGTGAATTCTCCCACCAGCAAGGGCATGTGACGCTTCTTGTTTTGTTTTCCTCACCATGTAATTTTACGGATGAATTAGCACTCAATGGTCGCAGTAATAAATCTATAACAAACCACTGCGCGCCAACATCAGGTCAAACATCTATTGGCTCCCAGAGAGAGCGGAGATTTAGAATGATTTGTGCAAAACAACACTCAGTTCTCCTTGAGGACCCAACCAATAGTCTAAGGGTTGATCATACACTGAGAAATGAACACACATTCATTGGTTTGAAAGACAAGGTTTGCATGTGTTGTTTTTCTGTTAAAATCTCCCAAAGGAATCTAGAAACAGCATCATGTGAAGATGTCACTGGAACAGCAGAATGTCAAAACACAGTACTGTGTAGTTCAGGTATCCACATGCAAACCAATAGTTTGAATATGGCTTTCCAATAATAATAACAGAGTGAATTTGCCAGACAAGCCATACTATAGCATTAAAATGTATAACGTGCAACAATCAATCAATAGACCCAACTCAATCCTGGGTGGAACCATGTTACAAACAGCCTCTGCACACAGTAGAATAGCGCTACAACCAATCAGATGAATGAACAAGATGTAAATGCCAACGACTCTCTAGACTAGTAGAGAGATGGCATTGGTGAACAGCAAGGGTGCCCAACCAATCATCCAAACCTGTTGTGCTTGGGTCTAGATTACTGGATTATCAATGAATGTAAAACTGCATTGGAGACTTACACATAGCAGCCTTAAACTTGTACTATGGATGAGCTGCAGCTACCTTGTCTCCTGTCTGGACCATTATTGTTTGTTGTGCATCTTTTAAAGCAGCTGAGTGACTGTTAGCTGATCGCTGGGAAGTAACTGGAGAGTCCATGAGTGGTGTTATGCTGGGCGTGTTTTAGCGTCACATGACCTCTCTCAACAACATTCTCTCAGTTGGTCACACTTTTGCACGGATCACCGCCAGCGAGGGCAGCCTGGCCACTCAGTTAGCCTCGCCCCCCATCTCCTTCAAAGTCCGGCTGTTTTTAGAGCTCTTGATACTCAAGCAACTGAACTCAGCAAAAAGCAGCACACGCAAAAGGCCTTTGAATTATAGATGCTTGTTGTTCATCCTTAACCCTGGAGCAGCAATGACAGCAGTGGATCATGTTTACATTCATTTCCCCTTTCAAACATTCATAGTCGGTGAGCACTTACCCACCCTCAAAATATACGGGAGTATATTATCACTCCTGTGGACCACAATTATGTAAACTGTTTCTTCATATTGTATGCATTTGCCATGTCATCATTTGATTACTATTTGCTCTTGCGTGACCAGGCAAGCCCTGATTTGTAGGGACAGTCCCCAGTGTTAGGTCTGTCCCTACGGTAAAATACAGGAATAAGCACTTTGTCCACAATATTTAACGCTAAAACATTATTATTTTAGTGTTCTTGATCCCAAGAAAAAAGCAAAATGTCTCACATTTTTATCTCAGAGGTCTGGTCTGATCATCAAATCTTCATTGAAACCAGAATCCCCTGCACATATCCTATATGTTTGGCAAACATATGAGAAATGAGCCCTGAATATGCATAACAGTGAGTGTGTGTTTGTATGTGTGTCCTCAACGGCACCTTCCAGACACCACTGTCTGAAAATCACTTCCTGAACCTTAACCTTGACCCTAACACCCTTGTCCCTTATCCTAACCGTAAAGTTGGGGGTGTAGCGCCTTGAAGGTGCCATTGAGGGTAAAAAAGACGCAAGATCTGATATCACCAAGTAATTAAGAGTCCAGGATCAATGTCAAACTTGTTTGCCCTGGATCAATGTACTCTAACCCTAACCCTAAGCCAAACCCTAACCCTAACCTTACTCCTAACCCTAAACCTAACCCATTGATCCAGGGCAACAAGTTTGACATTGATCCTGGACTCTTAATTACTTGGTTATATCAGATCTTCCAAAAAAGACCACATTGTGTGTGTGTGTGTGTGTGTGTGTGTGTGTGTGTGTGTGTGTGTGTGTGTCAAAGCTGCGTCTACAACAGCAAACAAAGCCTCTACCAAGGCCAAACCTCCTAATGCAACTCAAACAGCAAACACAGGCCATAAGGGTTTGAGCCCTGACCCTCCTGAATGCCTCCACTCTGGGCTTGCATGAGCTTTAGCAGCCATCTGAACTGCAGAGCCCCAATTACACTAAACAAATTCGATAGACTAGGCTAGCCCACAAAGCTATACGTATACATTTGAATCAGATCCATTAACTGGGTGCACAATTGACTCATTTTGCAGCAGTTATCTGCAGAGAAGCATAAAGGGTTGACTGTAATGGTCTCATTTATTTTCATGAAACCCCCTGATGCACAGGCAGAAGATTATCAGGCGACCCTCGTTCTCCAAATGAGTGCCCATCTGTCACTGCGCGCGTGCTGGTCATGAGGCCACACACTGTAGTATTGCGCAATCGGACACAGTTGTATTCATACACTCCCTATGGGTTCATACACAGATTATACACATATTAAAAAAACACACACAAATATTCACTCAAAACACCACACACACACAAACACACTCACAAACCTTAAGACACATACAAACTTAACTCACACATAAAAACATCCACACTCATTGCAGACAAATGCACTCAAACACACTCAAATACACACACACACACTGTACACACACACACACACACACACACACTGTACACACACACACACACACACACACACACACACACACACACACACACACACACACACACACACACACACAACTATACATGCACAAGGTACATACACCATTAAAGACATAAATATAGAGTAGTCAGAAGGCGGCGTAGAAAGCAAAGTGCTTTGAGTGCAGTGGAAAGCCCAGTAATAAATTATTAATACTACTAAGTAAGTGAGTAAACAAAATAATTCTGGATCCCTATATAGATTTATATACAGTACATGCACGGTCAGTTGATGTAATCTCACTTACTAAGTGCATGTGAGTCTTCAGTATGTAGTTATATTGGATTTCTTTCTTTTCATCTCTAGGTTACAGTACAACAAAACAGCCCAATGGTCTTCATTTGTCTAAATTTTGGCGATTGACTTGCACAACACATCTATCATCCGACTAATCATGTGGAGACAGTCTCTGAGAGTAATTCACAGACCTTCGAGACGGTCCTTTTTCTGGTAAGTTATCACCTACAGTACCCTATGCTCACTCTTGGATGAAAAACCACAGTCAGAAAGGGACCCTGAGGTGAACAACCCCCCCAACCCCCTCACTGGTTGGCTATAGATTCTGCAGGATTGAATGTCTGGATCCGAAACCCATGAAATGGAATAGAGGGTCGATCTTCCTGATTTAGAAGACACTGTGGTGTGGTCAAAGTCCTTTATACTAAAAGAGTCAGTGCTGAAGCCTTGTGCTTCTCTCTCTCTCTCTCTCTCTCTCTCTCTCTCTCTCTCTCTCTCTCCTTTTTCATATAGTGTGACAAAAGCGCAAACAGTCTGCTTAAGCCAAATTATTATTTTTAACTAATTAATTAAGGTCTGGAAAAAGTTATTTAATTATTTTCGAATCATTATCACTCAGAAACAATCACTTGTTTTTATATCACTGCTGTAAAAACCTTGCCAGCTAATCACTGTTATACTGTACAGTATCACTAGCCTGCTAATGCCACTTCAATTATGTAATCCTATAAGACAGTGTTGTCTTACTGTTTGCTAGATTTACAAATATCAACTCGGCCTATAGTTTGTTTACTACTACAGATACAACAGTAATGCCTTGTAATACGGCTACTGTGTAGCCAACACTTCCACTACTATAGTACTTTATTATGTTAAGCTCTCTTGAGAGCTAACAGTGAAGCTTAAACACTTTGTCCCCCCCCCCCTTTATTCTACATACCATCCACAAATGCCTGCATTTCTCTAGTGCAACTTCTGAGTAATCTATCCCCTTACAACAAAACTCATGATGTATATAGGGTCTTTAAATAGGTGCTATAATGATCGATGTGCATCTCACTAAACTCGCTCGGAGAAGGAAAAAGAGTTATATTGTTTTCCTCCTTCCCTCGATTATAGCTCTGCTGCATTCATGCATAGGAAATGGAGGGCATTTGCCTGCATGATAGAATCTCATTTTGCACTAACAGTGAAATTTCCCTCCAACTGCACGGCTATAAAATGTAAATCGAGACACATCTGTCTGACTAGATGTTTTAATGGAGGCAGCCAAGACGGACGGCACACTTGTTGACCCAGTGGGTTGCATATAAAACCCACAAGTGAGGCCTTTTAACGCTTTCTATGGTATAATATTAGGCTATCTTTTGGTCTCCACATCATTTTGGCCATATGAACTCTCCTGTGAAGTATGAAATACTTCTAAATATATGCTACCATATTGGATATTTTGGCAATGCTTTGAGGCTATACCCCTTGTCCCTTGTGTCACACAGGAGAGGGTGTGCTGCTAATGTAAATATTCATATTGCACTTTTTAGTAATGGATGCAAGGTCTCATGTCAGGGAGACCTATTTTACCCCTTAGCTCAAGGCGTGAGGTGGGAAAAGGTCAGAAATGGTTTATTCATGGGAGGGCAAAATGATGGCGGATCTGACCAGTCACGCTGACGAGGGCCCTGGGCTCCTAAGCACCCGCTGATGTGGACATAAGTGGCATGTATGAGACAGGCTGAGAGTCACACACCTCCTCTCCTCTCTCACCTCACCTCCTGCTGCTGCAGCCTCACCTTAATTTACGAGCACAGCCACCACTACCTCCCCTGCCCCCACCGCCAAGATAGTCATCCAAAGATCCGGTATGGAGTGAGAGTGTGTTAAGAGAGAGGAAGAGAGAGAGGGAGAGAGAGAAAAAAGGGGAAGTTGGCAGGTGTGCGGGGGCCTTGGCTGCTTCTAGACTGCCTTCACTGCTGCTGCTGCTGTTGCTGACGTGAGCTTGGCCTCCATCCGCCGAGTTAATTCACTATGGCCGGCGCCCAGCGGCAACGAGGGCTGCGTGATGAATGTGCACGCTGCTCCGCGCCGCACCAGCACCAGCACCAGCAGCAGCAGCAGCCCCGGATGGGTCTGTAGACCCGTGCCAGACAGCCAGCCAGCCCACTTCCTGCTTACTCCCCCCCATCCCCTGTCTGCCCCACCAACACTGCATCGTATCCACTCCAGCCTCCACAACAAAAAAAAGTGCTTGTATTTCCATGACAAAAAAAGTGCTTGTATTTCCATGACAAAAAAAGTGCTTGTATTTCCACTCTCTGCATGAATTTGGGCTGCCGCAGGAGTGGGATGACAGTGCCATATGTTATATAGACAGTGGAGATCAGTTGTGGGCAGATTGTGGGCAGCACAAAAGTTTCTGCAGGTTTCCACACAGCTGTGAGCTAACAGCATCATCCAGTAATAATATCTTGCATGAAATGTGCTGACAGTCAACAAGCGGCATGGCGTTTACAAAACATAAATAGCTTACGGCTTGCCTCGCACCATCCAAACCCTCCGCCGCAAATAAACATGGATGGACATCTATATTTTCAGATGAAGGGGGTGAGCCCTGGGACCCTGCTACATATTTCCCAAGTTGGCTCAGGTTTCCGAATTGAGGTTACTCTAGTGATCCATTTCTCTGGATCTCCACAGAGATACAGCATTTATAAATGGACAGAACTCATGTTATCTCTTCAAACAGCCCACCATCTCTATACCCAAGGCTGAAGAAGACTGTACACTTAATATTGCTCCCTCTGCCTGTGGGAAACCAAATTCTTGGCAAAGACACCGTGACAGCTGTACTCTTTGCGTATTTATTTATTTATTTACTATATCTATTTATCTACAGTACTTAATAACTTATGTTTGTTATGACTTTCGTTTGCCATATATTTTCTCCTGTGCCAAGGACTGTGCTTTTTTTTTTCTGGTAGCCAACGACAGAATGGGACAGATGTCTGGCTGCAGAGATGCTATAATCTTTCAAGCAGTTTATAGAGTGGACTTTCTCATCCCATAAAGAGGGATATCATATCAAACACTCGCTTGGACAGCCTGCCTGCTGGAGTGAATAATTAGATGTAAAGGTCCCTCATGCTCCAAGGGCAGACAACCAAGAAGGCTAAGAGTACCTACCCATGGTCGACTGCTTTGGGGCGAAGATATTACCTCACTCACGTCAGATCATGCGCTACGTAACTTTCGTAAGGCACTTCCGCGCAATGATCTGATGTTGAAGCCCATCAGAGAGATTTCAAGCCATTATTCTCTAACCGGACCAATCAGGGCCGTTGGCTGCTGTAGAGGTGTGACGTAGCGAAGAGCAACTGTTTTGAATCAACCAATCCAAAAACGTAACGAGCGTCATCGGTTGGTTTCGATGGTTGGCTGCAGTGTACGTCAATTAAATTGATGGACAAGCCGTTTGCCCAGTTAGATTCAAGGATTTCTGGCTCCTGAAATAATTCATCTATCGCTGAATATCAGATGAACGCGCGTAGCGCTACATCTGACGTGAGTGAGGTAAGCGAAGATAGTAGACAGTAACAAATATTCAACAGGGAGATGTATACAAGAGAATGCTCAATCTGAGGCAGTGTCTTCTATTCTCATTGCACTGTGTGTATATTTCTCAGAAAAAAAAAAAGAAAAAGAAATTGGAGGATGCAGCTAGTCTGTAGAGCAAATGATCTCCTTGTAAGCAGATTTGAGTCCATTGTGACTCCTGTCCTTTGGGAGCTCTCTGTGATCCTCTTTGTCTTTTTTGTGCTTCTCTCTCTCTTTCTCTTTCTTCCTTTCTTTCTCTCTGTGTTTCTCTCCATTCCTCCCCCTCACTCATCATTTGTAGTGAGTGTGTGTGTGTGTGTGTGTGTGTGTGTGTGTGTATGTGTGTGTTGTAGTGAGTGTTCCTGAGACGATCGCCTGAGCCATGCCAACACGTCAGTGCCATTCCCCAGTCGGGTTGAACCATGCCAAGCCAAGCGGAAATGCAAGGCGGCTACACAATGCCAGTGCTGCCTGGATCCACCTCGCGGGCAGTGGGCATGGGTGGGCGGTGAAGGGGGTTTCTTTGGGGTTTTCTCTGATTACTCTAGCCACTGAAGCAGCACAAATGTGACTAGGCTATATTTAGTTGCACCTGAAAAAAACAGGCACACATGGCATCCACAGGCACACACAAACACACAGCCACGCATATTACACACACACACACACACACACACAGTTGGAGAAAGAGATGGAGAGAGTACACAAACACACAAACATTCACACACACATTTCCCCTGAGGGGTAAGATGGCAGGTGCTTGGCATGCGTATGGCGTATTGAGACCAAAATCACGATGCACATTCCTGAGCGGAATGTTAAACGTGAGCCGTGACGAGGCTGGGAATTTCGCCCTGTCGTGTGGGCGTACATGGAGAGATCCCCCCTCCACCACCCACCCCCACCCCCACCACAAGTGAATCCTCTCTGAATACACAGCATGTTTGTCCTTTATTATGGGAAATGTCAACCATCCCACCACCGTTAGTCTTCCAGTGTGTAGGAGTGTGGAATGGATGTGCCTAAATTAGACCAGTGGAGGGGGTTCCTCTTTGTACGAGCCAAACAAAAATAAACCCGAGGACAGCGCTGTCGGACACACTATGTCCCGCTCCAGCAGGAGAAATCGAACACTTACGAGATGCTTTTTGACAGCGGCCCAAATCAGGAAGTGATTGAAGTAAATGAGGTGTTGATAGTTGTCTGTGATTGAGTGTATTGCATGAAGGTTGCATCAGGGGTGATGAAGTTGACTTACCATTTGGGAGCTTTTTCTTGTTCTCCAAGAGCCAAGCAAACAGGTTGGCAAAGTTGCAGTTGCACACCCAAGGGTTGCCCTCCAGTCTCACGACCCGCAGCGAGGGCAGCTGACTCAGTGCCTCCACCTCCAGGCCCGAGAGAGCATTACGCTCCAGCTCCAGTTCACGTAGCGAGGTGAGGCCCATGAAGGCGTCCTCATTCACGGCACTCAGGTGCGGGTTGTTGCCCAGACGTAGCTTGATGAGGCTGCGCGACTCACCGAACGTGCCTTTGGGGATCTCCGTCAGGTTGTTGCTGCCGAGGTCCAGGAAGACCAGACGTGACGACGTGCTAAGGGTACCTGGCTCGATGTGTGAAAGTGAGTTGTTGCGGAGGTCCAGGTAGACGAGGTCACTGTAGAGCACCAGGAAGTCCGCCGGGATGCGCGGGATCCAGTTGTCCGAAAGCAGCAGGCGTCGGACGTCCAGAGGGATGGAGTCGGGCAAGCGGGTCAGGCCGCGTCCGCTGCAGTCCACCGTGTGCGGGTCCGGACACAGGCAGCTTGTCGGGCAGTTCTCCCCAAGCGTCAGGAGCACGGAGGCTAGCAGGGCGAGGAAGGGCTGGAGCCAGCGTACACATGACAACATGGTCAAGAAGGGGGGATAGAGTGAAGAGAGAGTGATAGGGGACAGGAGAGGGAGAAAGAAGTGAAAGGCGGGGAGAAAAAAGTAAAGAAAAGAAAAGGGGGAAAGTGACAGGGGAGAAAAGGGTGAAGGGTCAAAGTGTAGGAGTACAGGAGAGAGAAGGGGAGGAGGAGGAGGAAGAGGAGGAGGAGGAGGGGAAGGGGGGGAGGAGAGCGCACGAAGCGGTGGACGGCTTCAGTGCCCGTGCGCTCGGAGCATCCCGTTGGCCGACGGAGGGAGATGGAGAAGGAGGCAGAGGAAGCTGCGGGCGCCGAGCGAGACACTAAGCACGGCTGATGCTACTGCTGCTGCCAACACTACTACTGCTGCTGCTGCTCTTGCTTCTGCTGCCTCTGCTGCTGCTGTTTCTGCTCGCTGCCCAGGGATCATGGAGCAGGCAGACTGGAGCGGAGCGGCACACGGCTGGCTTTGAAGGAGCGAGAGGGGAGGAGAGACAGATGAGAGGTGGGAGGGAGAGAGAAAGAGAGAGAGAGAGAGTGGGAGAGAGAGTGTGCGTGTGTGAGAGTGTGTGTAAGAAGAGAGAGAGACAGAGAGAGAGAGACAGAGAGAGGATAGGAGGGAGGGAGGGAGGGGAGATAATCCAGTGGAGGTAAATAGAAACTAGCCAAGCACAGGAAGAAGAGAATAAGAGAGAGAGAGAGAGAGAGAGAGAGAGAGAGAGGTGAGGATGAGTAGAGGGGTTAGGGTGGAGGGAGGTGGAGGGCTTTGGAGGCAGGCTTAGTCTCAGGGCTAACCCGCGGTGGCTGGAGCGCACCTGACGGAGGCAGAGGGACCGGCGGAGGCAGCCTGAGTCTCAGACACAAAGGGATCAGCGGCGAGGAGGCTCCGGCGTGGCGCGGGAACAGCGGAATTCCAGCATCCCTCCATTTGTCTTGCGCGTCGGAACGGGAATTCCAAATGTCTGATGGCTGTGAACATGATCCCTCCACACACACACACACACACCCTCCCCCGACCCCCCCACCGGCTCTTAGAGGCGACTCGTCAGCTGATGTCACGCGACAGAGGGGATCCTAAACGAGGAGCAATTCCCGGCGACAAGCGCTGAGGTGCGCAGAGAGCTGCTTTTGTTCTCCCTTTCTCATCTTTCCTGCCTCGTTCTCTCTCCCTCTTCCTCTGTCTCTCTCTCTCGCTCTATCTCTCTCTCTCTCCCCCTTGCTGGCTTGCCTCTTGGATCTGCGGCTCGATGCCCTGGCAGCCTGTAAGCTTGATAAAGAAGCAGAAGAGAAGGGGAAAAAAAAACACAACTCTTCACAGCAGGACTCCAGCACTCTGTTGCTATGGCAAACACATTGCAGTGTCCACACAAAGAAATCGTCTGCATACGAATTAGTGTCCGGATGTTCGGTGCAGTCAGGGATGCATTGGACTGCTTACTTCCATTAGTAATCCATGTGTTTGTGAGTCTATGTCTGTGTCTATGTCTCTCTCTCTCTCTCTCTCTCTCTCTCTCTCTCTCTCTCTCTCTCTCTCTCTCTCTCTCTTTCTCTCGCATGTCTCTCTCTCTCTCTCTCTCTCTCTCTCTCTCTCTCTCTGTGTGTGTGTGTGTGTGTGTGTGTGTGTGTGTGTGTGTGCATAAGAGCTTTCTGGAGAAATCCTTCTCTATCACAGTATTACCACCAGAATGTGTGAACCATGCAGTTGTCACGTGATCTCCCTCTGGAGTTCCTCACAATCACTGTGCTCCCGGCATTTTATCAGTGGGTTTCAGTGTCTGCGTGCAGAAATAGGCTGCGGTACATAATAGATGGAGCTTTTCAAGCAGACCCAAATAAAAAAAAAAGTTTCAAACAGACCGATAAGGCTTACAGTAATTATGCCATCTGGAGATAAGCACATAATATGACCCCCAAATGATGAAATATTCATTTTCTTGAAGAAAAAAAAAATCATCACAAAAATACTAGAAATGCAGACTATAAAAATCTCTCTAAACTCCCTTAAATAGATGCACAAGTCAAATCCCCTCTCTTATTATGCCCTCTGTGGCAGTAGAGCACAATGGCTTGATTGACAGCCTTCGTGTTACATCATCACAGAGTATCTTGTCAAAACTAGGACAGCATTACACAACATGTCCATGTCAAGGCGCCTTTTGCCATTGATGTCAAAGGCAAGACGAGACAAATAAGTTTTAAAGAAGAAGGCAAAGAAGTTTTATTTGTAGTCACACAAAGCACCTTTTAATTTTGTTTTACATCGGAAACGATAACAACAATCCATGAAATAATGTAAAAGCATAAAAATATATATAGAATTTTAAAGTTCCTAATGCACATAAAAAAGTCATAATGTCAAACGAATTTCTGCAACCTGCAACTATTCCCTCAGCGGTGTAACGTCAGCCATACCTTATCAAATCAAATGTTCCTTTCGTTATGAAATTACAACGAACTTATCCCCCTGAGCCCTAGTCAATTACACCTATTACAGGAGGCAGGGGGATGCTTTTAATTCAACTAAGTAGCAACTCGACATCCTATTCAATCGCTTACGTCTTACAGTAGAATAGACCAATGAAACATACACTCCACAAGGGGGAATTTCTGACACCGACATTAATTCTCGTTCTCAATTAAGGGTCTCGCAAGGGGATTCAAGGCCAAGGAAATGGAATTAGAGCAATGGTAGCTAGCCTAGCGCACACATGGAGGGAAAGAAGTGGAGTATGAAGATGATTGAATTGTCCAGACAGAGCCTTGAGGGGCAGTATACATTACACAGGGATATATAATGGTAAATACTGCGTACCAGATCGTAAATATTGTTCAATGAAGATGCATAATGTGCATTACAGCATCATAACCATTAAGTATCATGCGTGTTTTTGTACGAGGAAGGTGTGTGTGTGTATGTATATGAGCCCATTCTACTGGATTCGACAAGTCTGTAGCCTGTCGCTTTTTTGTCTTCATTACTGCAAGAGCTTTAAACTCTTTTTCTTCTCCTGACTCCACTGTCACTGCAACAGATGCCTCTTAGAAAACCAAGGACACGTTGTTGATGAACTTTTTTTCACGCTTAGCTGTAAACTTTCCATAAAACATTTCCAGCCCACTCAGTATCAGCACACACTCTCAAACACGCACAAACACGCTCACAAACACACACACACACTCTTGTTGATGCCAATAACATTGCATTTGCACAAAGTTATTGCGTTTAGTTGGCTTTTGCAGCCAGGGAACAGGTGTTCCAGATCATGACCTTGTGAAATTATCTTGTTATTCAATCAAACCCTTCCATGCATTCAAAACAGCATAATACCATCTCCACGCAGCTTAATTTTCTGGCAAAGGGACGTGTTCAAATATTTAATGACATTTCCTCTTCCATGGGTAGGTTGTTAGGTTGTTGGAAATGTCATCAATTTCCATTTGGGGAAGGCTTCATAAGATCCTCATCTTTCCCAGTAGAGGTATTAATCTGATTCCGCTAAAATGACAAACCATTTGTCACATTTAAAGGATACACGAGCTGCAAGTATTACAGATTCGGCTCATTTAATGCTAACCCCCTCCATGATGCATTACGAAAGCCTTCTTTACTCCTATTACCGTGAACTAGACACGGTCACCTCAACATGTGCCATCTGGACATAAGACCTAACGGCCACAGATCCCTCTGGTCAGCTAAAAAGGTGGGAGGGGGTGTTGTGGTGTGGAAATTAAAACAGTATCGACTTCACCTGTGACTTTTCCGTAACCTAATGAGCACGATGAGCCATGATCCTTCTCAGAATCATCCAGGATTCCCATCCCATGTCTCTGTGCTGTGCTGTGCTGTGAAGGGCCCCCCGTTAATGCTCCTTAAACCAGAAGCCAAGCACATTGCTTATTCATGAAATGGCTTATTACCGCCAGACCAGTGGCTTATGCCGCCATTTTCCTCCCGTATCTGCATAATTCTCGTGGAAATGTATTTACCGAGTGAGACTCATTTGGGTGTAATGGATTGCAAAGACTCCCTCGTCGCAAGAACAGCCGAAGGTCTAATCCCGCAGCTATCCAAGGCAGTAACAGCAACCTCGGTTCCAAACAGGAGCCTCTGCTGAGAAGCATCCATCACATTAACCGATAAGAAATATTGCTCTGTTCGACACATACTCTTGGTCACTGCCAAGCCAAGCGTGTCATATACTGGCCTTTATTGGCCGTTTTTAAGATGCCATTTGGCTGGGTTGGTTTTATTTCACAGCATCTGGACTTCAAGGTGCCACTGACAGAATAAGCCAGAAACGGTATTTCACTACGAAACTTGTTATGGAACATCAAGGAACATCAAAAAACACTCAATGAGTTGCACATGTCTTAAAACAAATGTTCAAGGTCTTTTCAAGGACACGATTTAGAATGTACATGCAGTAGCTGACCATTTTGAAGCTGGCAGAGGAGATTTTAAAGCCAAAGCAAATAGCCAAAGACAGGACCAATCGTCCAAATTTCATCTTTAAAGGAAAGGTTCAGTATTTATCACCTCTTCTAGAGTGTCTTGGATGAAATAGAATCATCAACACCAAAATTTTGGCGATTGGTCCTGTCTTAGATATTTGGCTCATTTAGAATCCCACCGTCTGTTCCAGGATAGCTTTCTATTTGCATGTCCATGTCCTTGCAACAACCTTAAACCAGTAGTTAGTAGTGTCAGTTGATGTTTCAATACTATTATCCACCAGAAAAGGGACTAAAAGTGCTAAATACCAGAATACACAGTGCCTTTAATTGTTTAGCAGGGATGAACTTTTCCATGTGCAGACCTCACACACATGTGATTGTGTGTGTGTGTGTGTGTGTGTGTGTGTGTGTGTGTGTGTGTGTGTGTGTGTGTGTGTGTGTGTGTGTGTGTGTGTGTGTGTGTGATAAATGTCTCAGAAGCTGCAGAAAGCACAACACATCAGACAGAAATACTAAACGTCAGTCACTGGTCCCCTCAAGGCCAGACTTGGTCTTGTCAGAATGGATGTTTGAGGTCACATAAAACGTTTAGGTTGAAATTGCCCCACACTCGTAAATAATCCTCATAAAATGGATGGCATTTCAAGTTTTCATCATCTACCATCCACTCAATCTGTTCCATCAAGGACATTGTCAGTGTTCAAAAATGTAAGATGCGCACAGGAAAGAATATAAATATACATTTACAGCAAATATTTATCATATGACAGCAGTTTTCAAGGAGACCATTTTGAATGATTCTTCTGAGCTGTTCTTCATACACACTCACACACACACACACACACACAAATACACACACACTCTCTTGAAGGGGCTAGTCCACTTGGCTGTAGTTATTTTCCTGAGTGTTTTGAATCACAGTTTCATAGGGCAGCCCTAACGTGCTACACACAGTTTTAGTCTAATCCACAGAAGGATTCATTAGCCCACATTAAACGTGGTTGATTGCACATGTCAAACAAAGCCTCTGTAAGAGGTCAATAAAGTGTCGTGGTTGTTAGAGAATGCCAGCTCATCCACAAATGCTTACCAAGTGAGCATAAGAGCACTTGTGGTGTGCATAGGCTACTTATGTAATGTCACGTTATATAATGTCAGACCATTCTGTCCCAAGTCATTTTACACTGTAAGGAAGTGAACATCCCAGCCAATGATAAAAGTGTTTAAAAGTGTTTTGCCACTTGTGCATTTTTTATTTCCTTGCCCCTGTTACTCATGGGTGCTTCTTGTATTGTCTGTATAGCGCTACAAGGCAAATTAAATTAAATAGAATTTATTAAATTAAAAATTGAAAACTCCAAAAGTTTGAATTTAGCCAGTTGTGGCCCCAGCTGTTTATTTAGTGTGAGAGTACCCACTATCTTCTCCCTACAATCAGTACCTACCTACCCTACCTCAGCCAGTGCCTAGTCTGCAGCAGCTTGTGTCAATAACAAGCCCCTACGGATCTCCTTCCCCTCCTCATTTAGCATTCAGAGCAAATGTGGTCTGTGCTGTAATGACTCGGGGAGCTGGCTGGGAGCATATTTAACGCTGGCAGGGAGATGGACACACTCAGGAGCAGGTCTCTCAACTGTATCAGGCCTGCGCCCTGCAAGCACCCTTAGGGAGAGAGTGTGATGCTGACAGGCTTACGTCCTTAATGAAGGGTCATAAATAGAGCACACACACACACACACACGCATAGACTCACACGCATATGCACACAAATACACATAAAAATAAACATGGTTGACGTGGTTGGGGGAATTCATAGATTTTTAAAGAAGCCTGAAATGGGTTTTGGAGTGAGACCAGAACAACCTTGAGAAAATAAATAGATGTAAATAAACAAGCTAACAACTAAATAAATACATAAATAGATAGACAGATAAATAAATAAAGATAAATAATCAGATTGGCTGTAATTAGTCCTATGTGAATACAAGAGCAGAAAGTAAACTTTGGCGGTCGAATGGGAATCCAGGACTGTTTCTTCTCTCTTTTTTTTTGTACTTGCAAAAAGGGCATCATTATACGAAGGACATCCCTTTACTTGGAGTCTGTTACATCTAAATGAAGCTATTTCATGCATTGCCTGAATAAATTCTGGAGGAAAAACACAAAAATGCTTCTTTTTTTGTTGCTGTCGTTTTGATTTTCAAAGAATGACACATTTGAAGCCAAAATGAGATCTGCATCCCTTGAAAAAATGTCATGAACTGCAGCCATTACTGCAGCCAAAAAATTACATTTTTTGACTGTGGAGACTTGTTTTCCATTCTGAACTTATGTGCCTTTTGCGTTCTAACCTCAAATGTGTAAGTCTGAGACTCAGTGGCACTAATTAAACACCTCCATTGTTGACCAGACTGGGCTTTTTGTGTGCACATATGATGATTAAAACTTTTGCAAGGCCATTTTAGTGATTGGCCTTCATCGATCCCGGAGAGTTAGATCGTCCCTGTGCGTGCCCAGGTAAAAGACCTATGTGTGAGGGAGACCGAACAGGGAATTCTGGGTGGAGAAATGAGGCGGCACTGAGTGTGTTTTGACCTTGTCTGCTGGAATGGCCACATTGATCTGGCTTTTTTTTTTTATTGTGGGCTGCACTCATCCCGATAAATTAGCTGAGCGAAACAACAGTCAAGGCGCTCAAGCATGTGCACTGGGGCTGAAACTCATTGCCTGATAATCTTGGGGGCTTTGGGACTTTCAAGGCCAAAATGGGTTATTTCAGGTGCCTATGTGACTGATGCAAAGAAATGAAACCCATCGTAGCTCATACATGGTGGAACTGCATTGAAATATGGTCACAGGCCTGATAGTATTCAAGCGCGGTACCTGATTTCAGACGTACCAACATGACTGTGGGGAAAAAAAATGCTTGCCTTGAGATACAAAGAGGAGGGATTAAACTAAAATGTAAACGTTTTCTTCTCCTTGTACCCTCGTAGAAGTGATGAGGATTGATAAATGACATGTTCCGAGTTAAATGTGCATCCTTGCACGGCCATCACTGCCTACTAGCTGAAGATATGGAATTTTCTCAACCAAGTAGTGTTCTAAAACTACAACACACTTGCGACACACACCCACCTGTGCCCACCTCGTTGCGATGGAAGAAAAGTTCAGGCTCAGGGTTTTTTTCCGCTATCAGCCCTGTGGTCAGGTACGGGGTGTAGAAACAGTACATCTTACTCTTGGCAATCTGAGCATCAGTGCTGCCAAGTTGATGAGCACAAGATGAATGTGTGTGCACGTGTGTGTATGTGTGTGTGTGTGTGCGTGAGTTAGTGTGTGTGTGTGGACAGCACATTGTCTTATAGCGTCACTCAGAATGAGCACAAACAACCACTCAACACTTTGATTCCTGTGAGCACTCAGCTGATCAAGCAGTGTCAAGGGAATGTCAGAGAAAAACAACACTGCAGTTATGTTGTGTTGATACCATCATTTGGCATGGAGATGTGCCATGATAAGAATTTGTGCTTTACATAAGAACATCTAATAAACTAAGCATTTGTGCTTTACATAAGAACATCTAATAAACCGTTACTAGTTTGGAGACTGTATTTGAGATGTCATAGAAAGTCATAGAAAATTACATGACAGTCCAAGAATAAATAGATGCATATAGTGTTGATATTAGCATGGTCATGTAAAGACTATTCCAGGACTGTTACATTAATAAGGGGTGTCTCCGATTTCCATCAACTGTTGTCATGTGCTAACTAACTATAGCTTAAAACCATCAGTGAGTGAACCATCCAACCAGTGAACCATCAGTCAATACCATCAGTGCTTCAGTCCAATATGGTCCAAGTATTGTATGATTTCTTGCAGAGTTTTAAAGTAGCTGAATCACTGACTTCACTAACACGTGTGTGTGTGTGTGTGTGTGTGTGTGTGTGTAAACTTGTTTCATATCAAGACATTGATATAGATACCAGTGGCGGCTGCTGGTTTTTCAGATAGGGGAAGCTCAGATTGCGCGATCGGTATTTTTTCTTTTTTTTCATTTAAACTATTTAATTCTGTTTTTAATGTCATGGGCTGTCACATTTGTCAGGTTTATTTTTTCTATTGAAATATGCATAATTTAATTGTAGTAATTTAATTGCATTTGAATGACAACATACACTATATAGTGGCTTAAACTATTTAAATTATTCAGATGCAAAACCCTCCCAAGTCAATTTGCAATGAATTACCAGAAATAATTCCCTAATAATTCCTTTAAACATGCTTTATTATTGGAGCCATATTATAGGGTTCTCTTTTTCAAGAGGTTAAAATAATGTCTGACCTCAAAACACACATCTGTAAAGTACCATGACTCTGTTTTGGTCCCCTTCTCTTGTCTCGTTCATGATGAGCTGCTACGTTCTCATTTCAGAGCTGGCCGTAGTAACCATAGCAACATTTGTTTACAGATCTCTTGCCTGAAAATTTGGCTAATCACTATCAGACGAAGATTAGCTATCTTTGCTAGCTCTATTAAGTAGTGACAGAGGCAAGAATCACTGATGAAAATCAAAAGTCACTTGTGAGTTCGTGTGTACATCAATCAATGAACTAAATAATAGAGAATAAAATCATGGACATGGGCAAAGTATTATTAATAACGATAACACAGACAAAGAGAGTAAATTTGTTGTTGGTACAGGCTCAACATTGCTTAGCTTGTCTATTAGCCGGTAGCCTTCCAAACAGGAACAGTGTGAGAGAGACAGAATGCCAATCAAAGAGGTCCAAGTATCTTGTCAAATCATGAAACGGAAGCGAGTTGTCCGAGCCCGCCCTCTCCCATTGACCCCCAGTGAAACAGAGCTTCCCTGGAAATGACGTATTTTGCGTATTTTTGCCGAATTAGCCAATAAACGCCGGGTAGCGTTGTCCATGGCCGGGGTAACGTTGTCAATGGCCCTCTATGGAGCTGGACAGCAGGTTGTCAATGGGATTCTAATGGCAAAACTTTCGTGAGTTTAGAGACCCGAAATTACATTTCTGAACAACGAAATCGAAACAGTTTGAAACGGTGT
>JAODXP020000012.1:3597422-3599922 GCA_027497455.2 Sardinella longiceps | reverse complement strand
AGTGCCGAATATATTGAATGAAACTCTGGATATATTGAATGAAGTCCTGAATATATTGAATGAAACTCCGAATATATTGAATGAAACTCTGAATATATTAAAGAAGTCCCGAATATATTGAATGAAACTCCGAATATATTAAATGAAGTCCCGAATATATTGAATGAAGTCCCGAATATATTGAATGAAACTCCGAATATATTGAATGAAACTCCGAATATATTGAATGAAGTCCCGAATATATTGAATGAAACCCCGAATATATTGAATGAAACTCCGAATTATATTGAATGAAACTTGCCTCATCTGAGGTCAGTGCCAGTGGCCATCTTATGTGTGTCACCAGTATGGAAATGCCCATGACCAGGCAGTACCGCTTAGGTGGAGTGAATGAGTAAATGAGGCAAAAATATTAAATAAATTATAGTTTTATTAATCATTTCATTGATTGCAGCTGCAAGGTAAAATAGTTTAGTTAAGTCACAGTCAGTTATTTTGGCCGAGTAGTAATCCAGCTGCGTTACCACCTGTACAGCACAGGAAGAGGCGACGATCCCACTGAAGGTTGGCGTAGCAGTTAGCTAGCGGTGACGATCCCACTGAAGCAGCGACGATCCCACTGAAGGTTAGCGTAGCAGCTAGCTAGCGGCGACGATCCCACTGAAGCAGCTACAAGTGGTGACGATCCCACTGAAGGTTGGCGTAGCAGCTAGCTTCAGTGGGATCGTCGCCGCTTCCTGTGCTGTTCACTGGTGGTAGTAACACGGCTGGATTAATTACTTCTCAGCCAAAATAACTGACTGTGACTTAACTAAACTATTTTACCTTGCAGCTAAAATTATTTATTTAATATTTTTGCTTCATTTACTCATTCATTGCCAACCACTCCACCCAAGCGGTACTGACTGGTCACAGGCATTTCCATACTTGTGACAATGTGACACACATAAGATGGCCGCCGGCACTGACCTCGGATGAGGCAAGTTTCATTCAATATAGAGTTACAAACAAGTTGACAAGCATCATATATATGCAGAAAATGTGCAGAACTGAGCGGCGGTCATATTTTGTACCGCCACGCGGTACATCTAGTTTTGTACATTGTTGTTCATTGTATCTCCACCTGTATGGCCTTATTACACCATATCAATTTGCCAAACTCATTGTGAAGTCTAAATTGACCAAGTCTAAGTTGTGTTGACTGCAAACACAGCTGCAAATTAGTTGTCTATCAGTTACACAATGAACATAGTAATATGCAGGGAATGATTTGGTTTTTAACAGAATGTTGGCAATAGCCCAATTCATGTAAGTGTAAACTCCTAACTCCAAATATTTGACCATATTCCACTTGCTGGTGCAAACTGAATAATGCTAATATTCCATTTAAAAACGAAATATTCCCTGACTATTTTTTTCTGTAACTTTCTGTAATTTTAACTAAAGACTAAGCAAAGAATTTGCAAAGCCAAGACTAAGCACAATCTCAATTTATGCTTACTTGACAACAAAAAAAATTGACTGAGCTCTAGCCAGCTATGATTGCCTGTCTTCCTGGTCAAAGTCATTGTGTGGAGGAGAAAGGGAGCTCTACAAAAGATCCCATTTTAGTGATCAAAACTTGAATTAAGTAAAATAAGTCAGCAAATTCTGATAACACAGAGGCTGCAACCATGGTATACAGTATGCATGATAATGGATTCCACAGAGCTTGGAAACCAAAATGAATGCACTTTTGACATCATACTTCCAATAATATTCAACATTCAAGCATGTTGTCCATTACCTCCCACACATAAAGTGATTAAAATTAATTCTGTCATAAAGTGCCATCTATAGGCCTATGTCTTATTTTGTGGCAAAACCATGCACAGTTTTCACATCTTTCTGAGTTTCTGTTCTGTTTAAAATGGTTCTCATCACAACCACTCAACATTATGTTGTTGCTTATAGTGTACTTATGGGAGTATTACAATGTGTGTGTGTGTGTGTGTGTGTGTGTGTGTGTGTGTGTGTGTGTGTGTGTGTGTGTATTTGTGTGCATATTATGCCTGTTGTGAATTTGTGTGTGTGTGTGTGTGTGTGTGTGTGTGTGTGTGTGTGTGTGTGTGTGTGTGTGTGTGTGTGTGTGTGTGTGTGTGCCTCAATCTATATGGGAATTCATGTAAAATGCAGCCTGCCATCAGTCATCGGCTCCCCATGCAGCCAAGGCTGCAGTGAGGTGGGGCTGCTCCGCCTGGCTTGGCAGCCCCCACTGGAGACTTGACAGCCAGCCAGCCGCTGGCTTGAGAGACAGCCGTGCACCCTCTCTCTCAAACGCTGCTTAGCCCCCTGAACTACTGTGTAAGGCCAGAGAGGACTGTGCGCCACCTAAGCTCTTTACAAGATTAAGACACACAGGTGTCCCTCTATCATACAGCACCGACAAAAAAAAAAGGGTGCAACTGAAATCGATGCGACCCATCATTCCGACTGCCTCGACACTTAATGAAGTCCTCAG
>JAODXP020000012.1:3579922-3592422 GCA_027497455.2 Sardinella longiceps | reverse complement strand
AGAGAGAGAGAGAGAGAGAGAGAGAGAGAGAGTAAGAGAGAGAGAGGCAGATTGCAGACAGGGCCATGTGATTTGGTGTGGATGGGAGCCTGCAGCGGCCCACAGACGAGCCCCAGTCCCACCCAGGGAGAGGGGGCATCTTAAAGCTGAGCATCTGCTCCTGGGGCCCACTGTGCCAGCAGTCCCTGATGGCGTCCCTCAAAGCATATTTGTGCTAGATGAAATTATGCAAACGACAAGGAGACACTTTAAAAAAAGAAAAACATGCTGGCAAATAAACAAGTGGATCATCAAATAAACCACAAACATTTGTCTCTTAGATGTTGATTGTTTGTTAGAGAGGCTTTGAAGTGTGTTATGATTACGCATATTCTCTTTAAAGAAAAAAAAGAAAAGAAAAGTTTATTTGGTGGTCATCAAACCTGAAGTACCGCAGGTTTGAAGTACCACAAACACTTGCAAAACAGCACCCCCACCCTCCTTGCATGTCCAACTCTATATCCATCAATGGTCGTGTCTGCCGTCTGTTTACTGAGCTCTGTGGTTCTCATTTGTGTGTGCCGCATGCTGTGTAGTGAGTCCAGGCGAGGCATAAACAAATTGTACTTTCCACACACACACACACACACACACACACACACACACACACACACACACACACACACACACACACACACACACACACACACACACACACACACACAGCAAAGGCCCCCAGCTGTGAGAGCCACTGTCACACAAGCCCTTGCTTATGCGACTACTGCATCAGTCTCTAGAAAGACACACTCGCACTAAGAGACTATAGACTATAATGCATAATAGACTCACAATCATTTGACTTGACTGCATCTACATGCTTACACACACACACACACACACACACACACACACACACACACACACACACACACACACACACACACACACACACACACACACACACACATGTACATATATTTATAATGTATATGCACACACAAGAGCCACAGGGCATGTGCTGTATGCCTGAATTACATGTGTGTGTTTAGGCTGCCACACTGGTATGTTTTGTTGTCTGTCCCACTGGTGCTCCCGGTTTGGTTTAGTAAGCAGTGTGGCACAGCTGACATGAGAGGGTGACATCATTAGCTGAGCCCTGCCAGCGATGTGAGCAGAGGGCAGGTTAGGTGGGAGCCGGGGGCAAGAGACTGAAAATAACACAAGTCTGGAAACCTCCTCTCTCTGTTTCTCTCACCCTCTCTCTGTCTCACACTTCTCTCTCTTTCTGTTTTCTATGTTAGTCTTTCACACAATCTCTCTGTGCCTCTTTTTTCTTCTCCTGTTTTAACAGTTCTGCCCCCCGCCTCCTCTCTCTCTCTCTCTCTCTCTCTCTCTCTCTCTCTCTCTCTCTCTCTCTCTCTCTCTCTCTCTCAGACTTCTTGTCTCTATCTCTGTTTATGTGATTTTCATTCTCTTACAGCATTATTTATCCTTATCATCTCAAGACTCTTGATTAAAGATTCAATTAGTATTCTATTAATTCCATTAGTATGAACATTACACTAAAGTATGTATCTCCAAACATAGGCTAAAGTAAAGTTATCGTCAAAGGTCAATATACATACTGTACTGTATACGGTACAACAGATATGTAACACAACAAGATGGATACATGCCTGTGCATAGCCTAACTGTGTCAGCTACAGTATGTGAGAGCAGGCACTACGAGCTGGCACAAGTGATCTAAAGCAGACAAATGATGTTTGCCCCTAGGTTACCCCATAAGTGTTCTTCTTTTAACATATACTGTTGCTTTACCTTAGCCTTCACCAGGCTCTTTCCATCAAACTCATTTGACACTAATAATTCTCGTGCCCATTTCAAACCATTTGGTTATAATCCTCTAGACTTTTAAAATTTGCAGCACTTCAATTCATCAGTAGTAACATGCTAGTTGCTGACCTGACATTAGTATTAGCAACTAGCGTAATTGCATAGTTTTTGAAACACACATAGGCCTACTGTATGCGTACACTAAGGATGTTTTATGCTTGATTCAACTTATTCCATCTGGTTAAAGTTCCACTTATTGTGATGTCATCTGTGATGTCAAGTGCAGAGGTTCCTTTGACAATGTGATATTCCACCTTTAGCTATGTCATAAATGATGCCATGGAATGATGACGATGATGTCATAGAACATATTCACCTGTGGGTTTGATTTTATGTTCATTCTGTTCTGAGGTATTGTAGAAAGTGGTTGTATTTGTGATTGCTGTGGTTATGAAGCTTTGGCGCTGGCTCAACTGTTGTCAGCAGCAGCTGGAAAGCGACCAGCATGAAGATGGTATATGGGAAACTCGCTGGGAGATAAAAAGGAGTTTAAAAAAGTACAGTCTGGAGGAGCTAAAACATCAGCTTGAAGCCCTGGGTGTCACTGTACATGAGACAAGGGCCATAAAGAGAGGTACCAGTGAGAAAAAGATCAGGAGGATATATAGAGAGCGCCTCTTGAGTGAAATGACGATCATCCAATGGGAAAACACTCGAAGGGTCTTATACGTAAAAAAGAAAACGCCGGAGACGAAGGAGAGAGAGGTGGAAAACATCAAGATAGTGAGAGCACAGGTGCATGTATCTGCACAGAATGAAGAGCCACAAGAGGCAAAGGAAGAAATGGATGGGGAGAGAGAGGAGATACAGAGAGATGTGGAGGGAAAAGACCCAAACAGTGAACTCCCAGAGAAGGCAGGAAGGGAGAATGACGAGAGTGAGAAGAAAGAGAGTGAGACAGAGGAGGAGGGAGCTGACAAGAAAGAAAAAGAGGAAGAGAGAGAAGAGCACAAGAGGATGGCTGCTGAGAGCACAGGAGAGGAGGAGGAAGGAGCTGAGAAGAGAGTGAGAGAGGAGGAAGAGGAGGAGGAGGAGAAGCAGGAGGAGTTGAAGGAGAAGTCAGGAGAGGAGAAACAGGAGGGCCAAGAGAGACAGGATGGGAGGTTGGAGGCTGAGGTGAAGGGAGATGGAGAGAGTCAACAAAGAGTCAACATGATGGAGAAGACAGAGGAGGTGAGAGAAGTGAAGAAAGAGGATAAGGAGGAGGATAATGATATGGATAAGGTGGAGGAACAGGGGGATGTGGAGGAGGAGGAGAAGGAGAAAGGGCTTGAGGTGGAGGACCTGATGCAGCTTGAAGCACATGAGCAGAAGGAGGAAGTGGTGGTGCACGAGACAGAGGAGAAGAGAAGTGAGAGAGGTGAGAGCATGGAGATGGAGAAAGAGAGAGAGATGGAGGGAGAGAAAGATGCAGAGGGGAACATTGAGGTGGAGGTTGAGAAGGACAAAGTGGTGGTGGAGACAGAGGAGAAGAGAAGTGAGAGAGGTGAGAGCATGGAGATGGAGAAAGAGAGAGAGATGGAGGGAGAGAAAGACGCAGAGGGGAACATTGAGATGGCAGAGGCAGCAGAGGAGAAGAGAGAGGACAACAGTCCAGGAGAGGAAACAGAGCTTGCCTCTCAAGGTTAGTATCACTAACACTGTTTTTTTATGGAAAAAAGTGCTGGATGCCAATGATGGAAAGAAGAGTATGCATAATTGGGGATGTAAAGTTGATATAAAAATGGAACAGTACTTTGCATTCCGATTTAAATTTGGAATTTACTTTATTTTGCACCAAAACCAACATTTTTTGTTGTTTTTTGTTTGTTTGTTTTTTTTTTTGCCAATTCTGCTCCAGCGGATACAGAGGCCCATGCAGACAGAGGAGATCACGTTCAGGAGCCAAAGAAAAAGAAAAAAACAAGGAGAGGCAGGAGAGGTAGAGGCAAGGGCCGAAAGAAAGCTGAGGGCGCTGAAGGAGCCACCAAGGAAAGCACAGAGGAGGAGGTGAGACAAACACCTCTGAGTGAGAACCAGGGAGGAAGACAGGAAAACAGAGGTAGAGGAGGAGGAAGAGGCCGAGGAAGAGGAGGACCCACCCCAAGGAGATGGGATACGTGGTGTGGAGACAGAGCAGAGAGACACACAGAGCAAAGATATACAGACAGATACAGACAACAAGGACAGACAGACAGATACAGGCAACAGAGACAGATGGACAGACACAGAGAGCAGGTACAGACAGACAGATACAGACAACAGGGACAGACAGACAGACACAGAGAGCAGGAACAGACAGACAGATACAGACAACAGGGACAGACAACAGGGACAGACGGACAGACACAGAGAGCAGGGACAGCACATGAGCAGAAGGAGGAAGTGGTAGTGGAGAAAGAGGAGAAGAGAAGTGAGAGAGGTGAGAGCATGGAGATGGAGAAAGAGAGAGAGAGGTGGAGGGGAGAGAAAGATGCAGAGGGGAACATTGAGATGGCAGAGGCAGCAGAGGAGAAGAGAGAGGACAACAGTCCAGGAGTGGAAACAGAGCTTGCCTCTCAAGGTTAGTATCACCAACACTGTTTTTTTTTTTTTTTTCATGACAAAAAAGTGCTGGATGCCAATGATGGAAAGAACAGTATGTATAATTGGGGATGTAAAGTTGATATAAAAAATCAAACAGTACTTTGCATTTTGATTTAAATTTGGAATTTACTTTATTTTGCACCAAAACCCAAATTTGTTTTTTGTTGTTTGTTTGTTTTTTGTTTTTTTCTTCTCCAGCTGATACAGAGCCTCATGCAGACAGAGGAGATCACTTGCAGGAGGCAAAGAAAAAGAAAAAAACAAGGCGAGGCAGGAGAGGTAGAGGCAAGGGCCGAAAGAAAGCTGAGGGCGCTGAAGGAGCCACCAAGGAAAGCACAGAGGAGGAGGTGAGACAAACACCTCTGAGTGAGAGCCAGGGAGGAAGACAGGAAAACAGAGGTAGAGGAGGAGGAAGAGGCCGAGGAAGAGGAGGACCCACCACAAGGAGAGGGGATACGTGGTGTGGAGACAGAGCAGAGAGACACACAGAGCAAAGATATACAGACAGATACAGACAACAAGGACAGACAGACAGATACAGGCAACAGAGACAGACAGACAGATACAGACAACAAGGACAGACAGACAGATACAGGCAACAGGGACAGACAGACAGATACAGACAACAGGGACAGACAGACAGATACAGAGAGGAGGGACAGACGGACAGACACAGGCAACAGGGACAGACGGACAGACACAGAGAGCAGGGACAGACAGACAGATACAGAGAGCAGAGACAAACAGACAGATACAGACAACAAGGACAGACGGAAAGACACAGAGAACAGGGACAGACAGACAGATACAGACAACAGAGACAGACGGAAAGACACAGAGAACAGGGACAGACAGACAGATACAGACAACAAGGACAGACAGACAGACACAGAGAGGAGGGACATACAGACAGATACAGACAACAGAGACAGACGGAAAGACACAGAGAACAGGGACAGACAGACAGGAGGACAGAATGGACTGACAGACAGGAGGCGACAGCATGGAGACCAGACAGAGGAGGTGGAAGAGGCGGAAGGAGAGGAGCGAGAGGAGGAGAAGAGAGAGGAAGAGGAGGAGAGAGAGTTGAAGACATAACAAGAAGGGGGAGAGGAGGGAGACAAGGAGGACAGAGAGGAGAAAGAGGAGGAGTAATATTTTATGTGGAGGAGTGGAGGAGAGGTAGCGGAAGGCGAGAGATGGAGGGCAGAGAACAGTGCAGAATGGAGCAGAACTATTACTGAACAAAATAAACAAAAACTAAAAAAAAAAAAAAAAGCATAAACACACACACACACACACACACACACACACACACACACACACACACACACACACACACACACACACACACACACACACATTTAAATCAATAAAAAATAAATAAAAATGCATTTCTCCATTCTTGTTTCATTATCACACACTTAACACTTAACACAACACTTAGGCACGGGTTCCCGGTCCGTGAGCTGTGCTGTCCATGAGTGGTGTGGTGCCTGTGGGCTTGTGCATTCACACCAGAAATGGTCTCTGCAGTGTTCTGCGAGATTTAAAATCTATGGACACCGCGCAGAACACGCGTGCAGTGTGCATGACCTAACCTGTTAACATGCATTCTAAACCACGCCTGTGCCGCTTACGCTCAGCTCACGCTCAGGTGTTGGCCTGAAACGGGCCTTAGCCTGATGTAATTTAGGCAGTTTCAGCTGCTGGAACTGCCATTAGAAGGCTGTAGGCCTAGTCACAATGAACCATGGCAGGTCTACTGTACTGCTCTAAAGCAACGTCAGATAAGGTTGGTAGTTTGTAAGTTAACATCAGGGTTTCTACGTGGGGTAGCCTACATACATTGGAGAGATTGGTGTATAGCCTATTTTGTGAATATGAGGGCACCTAACTGTATGCTTGCATGTTTATGTTCTCACTGTTATACAGTGTACAGTATATGATAACACCTAGATTATTTAGTGTGACAAAAGGAGCTAAGCCCAGAAAATCTACCGTCTGTCTTTCCCGCAAGATGATCTCTCACTCATCATTATATAGCAAATCCTCATTCCTAATTCATCACATGTTGAATCCCTTGAAAACTGCAGGCTAAAACATCCAGCCCTGCATGTGTTAACCAGGGAGCCCTGCCTGTTACATCAGAGATAGCCAGAGGCTGAAGAACAGGTCACCCTCAGCGCCCGTGGCCTGATCTTTCATTGACGGAGGCCATCAAAGCGCTCTCATCCATTCAAAAGCATCCGTTTGTTCTTTGCACACATGACAGGCCAAGCAAGGGCATGTGCCCTGACTGAATACAATCATGCCCCCCCCTGAAAGACACATTAACTTTGAAGCTGGCAAATTGCTCCCGACTACGGCAAACGCAAGCTGTTGGGGGGTGGGTGAGCCGGGGGGTGTATGACGGGTTTGGGGGGAGAGGAAGGGGAGAGGGGCTAGTTGCCACGGAGATAAACCCCGGCGGCGAAAGGTGTGACGTGAGCAGAACCAATTTAGTATTCCGCACTGTCTCTTTCCCCTCCTCTCTGTTTCTCTCTCTCTCTCTCTCTCTCTCTCTCTCTCTCCTTTTCAGTATCTCTTTAGCACTCTCTTTCTGTCTTTACTTCTCTGTCTGCCTTCCGCTCATTTCCCTTCAGAGTCCTCCATCTCAAAAAGAGTGGCCCATGTGACTGAAAACAGACTAATAGTCAATTATTCCTTTTCATCGAGGGTGTGAAGGGCCTTTCATCACAGACTAGTCAAATATGTCCTCCTCATCTCATGTGGTGTGTGTGTGTGTGTGTGTGTGTGTATTTATTTTGGTGCCACGACCTCCTTCACCACACACACACACACACACACACACACACACACACACACACACACACACAGCCTGTTCACTGCTAGTCAGTCAGAGTGTTGGTGTGTTCTGTCTGTTTGAGGGTGGCAGCGGCACACTTGCTGTGAGTAAGATGGATATGGTGACATCTGAGCAGTCTCTTCTACAGCCCCGGATAACTTACCCTTACAGGTCCAGCCACTATTAGCCCAGCAGGTGGGCATAAAACTAGCCCAGGGTGACTTACACACACACACACACACACACACACACACACACACACACACACACGCACACAGGCACGCACGCACACAGGCACGCACACACTGTATTTATGCATGTGAAAGTCACCAACACACACACACACACACATACATGCACACATAGACATGCAGCATGGACAGACACATGCTCACAAACACACACATTCTGTCTACACACACACACACACACACACACAAGCTGATATTATGCACATTCAGTGAGTAACCTCACCCTCTCGTCCCCTTGACTTCTGATCAGCTGATAACCTTCTTTGAAGCCTGTGTTCATGTGTCCATTTAATCTATCTCTGGCTGAAAGACGGGGGTGTGCCTCAAGGAAAATGCATGATGACAGATTCACAGACAACACTCACTCACACCTAAAAATAGACCAAAAGCTCCCAGAATCCATACTTTATACCATACTCTCTTCCTGTGCTACATGTTTAGTACACTTGCAATAGCCGCAAATTGCTCATTGACATTTTAGTCACAGGCAAAGCCGGTTGATGTAGTTGGTTTTTAATCAATGCCAGAGACATCTATTTGTCTTTCAGCCTTTGAATAGACAAGCACACTCTAACAGAGACTATCGATTATGTTCAATTTTTACCACAACAGCACTATTTGCCACGCTAAAAAAAAAAAAAAAAAAAAAACATCTTGGCGCCTTTGTCCTCTGTGTTTGTGTGTGGACAGCACATCATTCAGAGAGGCTACAAGCATAGCGACGTTTTAAACATTCATTAAGTTCCATGTTCACAAATAAAAGAGGAGGGGGGTAAATCCCCCTACAGTATGTGTAGACCAGAGTCAAGGTCTATGAAGCTCAATTGAAACGTTTATACTGTGATAAAATGCACTTATGTAAACCTAATGAATTATCCACATTTCCTCTAACAATAATACATTAGTGTATGTTACTCTATCTTGGTCAGTGCTGTATTCAGTGATCTTTGCATTATCCCAGTGTTTGGCAGGCAGGACACATTGGAGCTCCACACATCCTGAGGAGACCAAGTATACATTCCCCTCTCCACCATACCATTATCTCTGCCTCTGCCTCTTGCCATGGCAAGCTATGGCTCTCTGTCTTTTCACAGGATATCCATCTCTCTCTCTATCGCCCCCCCCCCCCTCTCTCTCTCTCTCAGAGGCCTGTTCTCTGGTCCATCACTCAAACGTCCCCAGAAGCAGCTCATGCACATCCGTCTGCCAGACTAATGTTGCCCATATCAGGGTTGCCCTCCTTGAGACAGAGAGAGAGAGAGAGAGAGAGAGAGAGAGAGAGAGAGAGAGAGAGAGAGAGAGAGAGAGAGAGAGAGAGAGAGAGAGAGAGAAGGATTGACAGAAAAATGATTTAATGGATTAGAGCAAGGAATATGACCCATTGAAAGATTCCTTCTAACACATCAGTCAAAATAATTCCATCTCTGATTTAGGTTCCTCCCTCTTTCTCTGTGTCCCCTTCTCTCTCTCTCTCTCTCTCTCTGTCCTCTTATCTCTCTTTGTTTGTCACTTGTTTTTTCCCTGTTTTCTCCACTGCTTCCCTCCTTCATCTCTCTTCTTTCATGTTTATCTCCCTCTGTCTCTTTCTTCCTCCATCACCTCTGTCCATGCCATTCTCTCCATCCTTTCTCTCTCTCACCCCATCCCTCTCCTTCGCTTTCCCTCTCCTCCTCCCACTCACTTTGCCCCTTCTCCATCATTCTCTGCCTGTCCTGTCACGTCACTCCCGTCTTCTCTCTCTCTCTCTCTCTACCTCTTTCGCTGTCTTTCTCTCTCCTCTTCCTTCTCCACCCCTCTCCATGCTGATGGATGAGGTGAGGCTTGCTGCTCGATACGTCGGAGGCACAGACACAGTCAAGACCCCCTGCCTCCACCTCCATCATCCAACCACCCCAGACTATCCCACCTACTCCTCATCATCATCCATCCCCGTGCCCTGTGAGCTGCTGCCGGGGTGGAGAGTTCATGTCAGCTCCCTTGTCTTTAATGAAGCTCCAGGCTAATTAGCCGGAGCAGGGGGCTACCCCCTAAGCTCTCATCTCCCCGGCTCTGGGCTTCACGTCTGGGCCGAGGCTTGTGATTGATAAGGCCAGCATAGCTCCGCTGTGAGCAAGAGGGCAACTCTTCACTGATGTCCTTGAGAGGGCATTGTATCTTCCTCTTTCTCCTCCTCCTTTTACTTCTCCTCTTCTCCCCTGCTTTTCTCCCGCAGCCTCTGGAATTCACAAATGTCCTTTAAAGTCTTCATGCCTGGGGTCTTTAGAGGGGAGCGTTTTTTTTTTTTTATTGTTATTACAGTAATTCCTGCCCAGACCACGTAGGCCCACATTCATATGCTGAGGAATAGCCTATTCATGGGCTCCTCTCAAAGACTACTTCTCCAAACTCTTTTTTTTTTTTTTTTCTGTGACTTTCTGACAGCTGTTGCTGACTCGTCTGTTTGGTGTTGGCTTGCACAGAACTGAATAGTGGTGGATTTCTTTTTGTTTTTTTCTTCTTTTTTTTCAGAAGATGCCAGAAAAAGTTATTTGTAAATTCAGCCCACAAGACATTCAATACAGTCTGAGTCCACTAATCTAAATCTAAATGTTTATGCAGACTGGGCAACTCACAATTGTAACATGGTACGACTGTATGCATTGGTCAAGACCTGGAAAGTACCAAAAAGCATAAAATTAAAAAGCTATCATTGCCTAACCTGCTCTCAAATTGCCATGTGTGGCCATTGGTTGATTGACTGATTGATTGATTGATTGATAGATAGCACAGCAATACTAACAGCAACTTACATTTAAGTCCGGAGTAAGTTTAAGCATAGCCCTGCTGCACGAGCCTTCTAACAGCAATATATTTAGCACAAAATGAGAGAATTTCGAACAGCATTGGCCTAACGTGAGTGCGAAACACTTTAGATTGAGTCAATGTAACCTCAGATCTTACTTTCGATTTCCAACAGTCAGGTCCCATTGATTCAGTGTAAAGTGCCTGTTCGTTTCTGCGTTTGCGTTCTGTCTGTGCTGTACCAAATTATTTTGTTCCACTCGCTAACTAGCGCATTTAGCAAGCTCTTTCAACAGGGCTATGCTTGAATTCACTACGGTATTTTCCTTTAAAGTACTTAAGTGTGAAGAGAGCATCTACTTGTACAGCATCCACCTGCTTGGTGCATAAAAGTCATTAGGCTCCAGAACACTGTAGTCTCCAGCTTAAGGTGGAGAGGGAGGGAATGAGGAAGATAATTCATCTCCTCTGAAGTTCTTGTCCATCCTTATAGACACCTCTGCTTCTCAAGTGTCTGCTGCCCCCTAGTGGTTTTTATACAAAATCATACTAAAGGGTAAATAGAATAAGGCTTTCAAAGTCCTAGAAAGTATACAGTAAGTGACAAAGGTGAGATGTACCACAAAAAGTCATTCAATAAAGATGGTTACTTTTGATGGTAAGAGACATATTGCCTGTGTGTATTTAATATTAAATTATCACAAATAATACTGAATTATTAGTTATGTAATGCAGAGCTCGGCATCTGCCATACTTTAAGATGACCTCCTCTTTGATCACACACTTAAAAAAAGAAGGGGAGAGTGCAGCATTTTTTGTTGTTAAAGATCTTGGCCTTACCCTAACATAGAGTCTGATATATAACCTTCTTCAAAGGAGGTGATGAAACATTGGCCTTGCGGGTAGTGTAAACAATAAAGCTTAAATATGGTTGGACTGTTCTTTTAATCAAAGTCCTGCTGGCAAGGACTTGCCTAGTACCCTAATGGTTGCCATGTCAAATAATAGAAGAAGAAGAAGAAGAAGAAGATAAATCGATCAGTCATTTATTTATTTGGTCTTTACATACATAGCATTAATTGATGACAGTGATGATAACACTGAAAAAAATATTTAAACAATAACTACTAATGGTGAATGAATAACAATAGTCACTGGTAGTAGGTTGTTTAGGAGAAAAAAATGTCCATATTTTGTGTTGGTAAATTAAAAGATTCTGTGGTTGAGAAGTAGATTATGATAGATTGAATTACATCTGTCTCAAAATAACTTTAAGATGTTGTCAGCAGTATGGTTTATTAAGAATTTACTTACTTGTTAATGATTTAATCATCTACGACTATGCATGTAAGTCCAACTAGGTAAATTGTATATTTAGCATTTACTGAATAATATGTGTTTCAAAAATGTTTCAATAGGCCCTATTCACCAACCATTCCTCCAAAGAAAATAGTTTGTACTTCACACAATTTTTGTATTCACCAAAACAGCCTTTTAAATGACACCATAAGGGAATATTGGTGAATGATGGCCAAATCATATCTAAATGTCTAAAATATATTAACAACTTTATTAGCACATCTTAAAACTGCATTCGGCAAGTCTACATAATGCTGAGAAAAATTCAAAATCATACAACTCTCTGGTCTATGGAGGGCGGGACTTAGCGGCTGTCTCCAGTTTATATAGATACAGACGGCAAGTCTGACCACGCCCACAAACATAGCTCCGCTGTGGGGGAATTAGAGAAAAATAGTCCCATCTGGGGGAAAGAGCAGGCTCACACAGTGGGGAAGTCAATGGCATGCTAAGCTAGAAGTTACACTGAGCACCATCTACAAGGAGCCTGACACATTTTTGAGGGCAATGCCTGAAGGTAGTAAAGATGGTCAGATGGTCCGATGTGAATTCTGAACTTGACACCCCTCCAAACGCGATACTGATGACAATTTAGATGATGTTTGTTAGCTTCATTAGCTTGCTAACTAGCCAACTTCATTGATCACCACAGTAAATGTAGCTAACTTTAGCTTGCTTAACTGAGCTAATCAGACTTGTGATTGAAAGTTGCTTTGCTTTTGACAGGAGCAGAGACAGCTCATGACATTTCTGTTAGTGTAACTGCAATAAACAAATGATGGGGAAATTATTTTAGTCAAAACACAAGCTGGCAAACAGGTCAT
>JAODXP020000012.1:3555106-3579822 GCA_027497455.2 Sardinella longiceps | reverse complement strand
AGTATTAACCAACCATTCCTCCAAAGAAAATAGTTTGTACTTCACACAATTTTTGTATTCACCAAAACAGTCTTTTAAATGACACCATAAGAACTTCAGGAAGGTATTGGTGAATGATGCCCAAATCATATCTAAATGTCTAAAATATATTAACAACTTAATTAGCACATCTTAAAACTGTATTCAAAATCATACAACTCTCTGGTCTATGGAGGGCGGGACTTAGCGGCTGTCTCCAGTTTATATAGTACCTCCATGCCTCCATCAGCATCTTGCTCACAGCTGTGATCGACAGGCAGCTATCCCTCCCTCCGAACCTGATTGGTGGAAAGCTACAGGGATAGATACAGACGGCAAGTACGGTTAACGCCCCCAAAATGCGAGGGTGGAGTCAGCGTGGGGGATAACAGAGGCCAATTTAACATTATGGTGAATGGACAAGGTAGAGAAAGTCGCTTAACAATAAAAGATCGCTTAGTAAAATTGAACAAAGTCCATATTAGATGTTTTGTCTAATCATGACCTGTTTGCCTGCTTGTGTTTTGACTAAAATAATTTCCCCATCATTTGTTTATTGCAGTTACACTAACAGAAATGTCATCAGCTGTCTCTGCTCCTGTCAAAAGTAAAGCAACTTTCAATCACAAGTCTGATTAGCTCAGTTAAGCAAGCTAAAGTTAGCTACATTTATTGTGGTGATCAATGAAGTTGGCTAGTTAGCAAGCTAATGAAGCTAACAAACATCATCTAAATTGTCATCAGTATCGCGTTTGGAGGGGTGTCAAGTTCAGAATTCACATCGGACCATCTGACCATCATTACTACCTTCAGGCATTGCCCTCAAAAATGTGTCAGGCTCCTTGTAGATGGTGCTCAGTGTAACTTTTAGCTTAGCATGCCATTGACTTCCCCACTGTGTGAGCCTGCTCTTTCCCCCAGATGGGACTATTTTTCTCTAATTCCCCCACAGCGGAGCTATATTTGTGGGCGTGGTCAGACTTGCCGTCTGTATCTATGGCTGGATTTTTGCAACCAGGATTACAGGCTTTAGATGGTGCTGTTTCCTATAGCCTTTTTCATGTACTACTTCTGGAATAATGTGACAAATGTACGAAATTTGACTTTAAAAGAGTTGCAGAATACAGCTGTAAAGTGATGACATATACAAAGAAAAAAAGAAAGAAAGACAAAAAAAGCAACTTGCATGCTCCTTGCATTGCAAAGAGAGTGGCCTAGTAACTTCACTGTTCATTTTTTTGTTTAGTACGTGAGAGAGAGAACATGTTAAACCTGAAATGCACTTTAAAAACCTCAAACAGTCACAAACATTTTTTAAATCAATATTTATCATTTTCAAGAATAGCAGGGTCTCAGTGACGTGATAACGGGAGCGTGAACAATTCAAACTGATGGGCAGGATGTGGAGGCAAGCTTAACAACACCAATGGAGGGCACAGAGAAAAGTGCATATTGTAGTGGTTTGGAGCCGGTATAGGGAAAGATACAAGGACGTGACCCCTACTTGATGAAAATGTCAGAATTTTCTCAAGAGTGGAAAGATTTGCCGACAATCGAGGCTGTGGGCATTACAAACTACGGCGTGGTTCTGTGAATGTTTTTTTTTTTTTCCATTTCTCACCTTTACGGGTGATTTCCTTAGGTATTCGATGTTAACCCTTTCCCTTCTCTCGGTTCTCTCGGTTCCCTTCTCTCGGTCCATTCTTTTGCATTTTAACGTGAGTGAAAATTGGAAGTCACAGGAGTAGTGTAAATAATCTGTAAACTGAGGTTATTTTAATTCCAGAGATCATCATAAGCATTCGAAGCGCCACGAACAGCATCCGCTGAAGCCTCTATTACCTCCCTGGGTACTGAATGTTTTGGCGCAATTATATCTAGCATAGGATTATCTTCTTCTTTTTCTTCTTCTTCTTTTCCCCATGGAAATAATGGTATCTTTTTCAAGTATCTCTCAGTCACACCAGATATGGCACCACTTACGACAGCAGGAGGCGTCATTAATACTTTGCCTACAAAAACAAGTGGATTGGTATTCTCTGATTTCTTTCTCTTCTCTTCCTCCTCCTTCAACTTCCTCTCATACTCCCTCTTTTCCTGCTCCCTCCTCTCTCTTTCTTCCTGGATTCTCTGTCTGTTCTCTTCCTCAATCTTCTTCATGTGTGCTTGGTTTTGTTGTTCACGTCTCTCCCACTCTCTTCTCATGGCCTCCTCTTTCTTTCTCTCTTGCTCCTCAAATATTTTCCTCTCCTCCACTCGCCTCCTCTCATACTCCCTCCTATCCTCCTCTCTCTTCATTCTCTCCTCCTCAGCTCTCTGTCTTTTCTCCTCCTCAAATCTCCTCCTGTCTTCCTCTCTCCTCTGTCTCTCTACTTTCTCCCACTCCTGTTTCAAGGCCTCCTTCTCTCTTCCTCTGAGCTTCTTGTCTTTTCCTTTCCTCCTCTTGTCTTTTTCTCTCTTCCTCCCTCCTCTTTCTCTCCTCCTCTTCTCTGATCTTTCTCTGGGCTTCCTGGTACATCTGATCTGTGTAGTGCTGTCCACCATTTTCAGCGACCATCTTATCAACCTTGGTCAGCAGACGGGCGACCTGTGCCCTGTCTTTCTTTTTGTTGTCAAAGGCATGGTATCTGCCCCCACACTCACTAATCAGCTGCTTAAGTGCTGTACTTTTGTCTATGTAATCCTCCAGCTCAATGTTGATGGAGTCCATACCAGTGAAAAGCACCATTGAGTACTTCAAAGCTAACTTGGAGAAGTTCTTCTGAATCCATTTCATGGTGTTCCGTTCCTCCTCAGTGAACCTCATGCGCAGGCTTATTACGAGAAGAAAGACATGGGGACCTGGAACAGTCATGTACACACACTTCACAATCTCCTGCTTCAGCTCCTCATTGGTTAGTGATGTGTCAAAGAGTCCAGGCGAGTCAACAACCTCCACTTTCCTTCCTGACACTTTGGTTTCAAACTCCTTGCACTGTCTGGTAACCGACTCAGGTGAAGATTCTTCAACAAACTCCTCCGTGCCCAAGATGGTGTTACCAGATGCACTCTTGCCCACTCCAGTCTTCCCCAGTAGAACAATACGTAACCCAGATGAAGCTATGAAACAGACACATAGTATAAGATACAGTTTGGCAGCTAACTATTTCAGTTAAGATTAAGAATTGGGCATTTCACCCCCAATTCAAAGTTTTTTTTTAGTTTCCAAATCCCACCCCATCCTTCTTTCAAAGCTTATAGTCCAGGCAAAGTAGCCCATTTTGGGACCAAAAACAGGAGTAATTGTAAAAGAATTTTTTTCAGCTTAGATTATTTCTTTGAGGTGTCCAGAACAACATACTAAAAGTCCTAAGAAATCCTAGATGAGGACATATGTTAAATTCTCGTCAATCCGATATGTGTACCAATATACTGTAGGCCAGAATGGGTCTGAATAGGGCTATTTTTTTCCTTTAGTCCTATCAAAATAAAACTTTATACAATGAAAGTACTCATGAAAAGTAGCATTTTTTGTATTACAAGTTTTTCTGAAAAATGAATTTAATATGTATATGGGCTATACACTAATCCAAGTAGCCCCAAATACACCCATATACATGTATAGTGAAGAGATGAAGAGGGTGGGACCTGTCTCAATTCATTTTATATGACACCTTGTGGATGTAAGCTTTCAGAAAAGGTATAGCATAAGGGGTAGATTAGTTTTCTTTTAATACCTCAGGTCCAAACGCATTGGCTATACACCAAAATCACCAATACCAGCTGATCTATAAATGGGTATCAATGGGAGGAGGGGGTGGAACCTATCTAAATTTATGTTTACAAAGATCCTGAAGCCCTCTGCTTTCAAAAAACATATTACTTTCCAAGGTTTATTACTTTCTAATACATTCCATAGGCACTTTTGTTCAAGAAATGCACATATTTTTTCATTTTCCCCCAAAATAGGCATAAGCTTTAAAATAAGGAGGTGGGTGGGATGTGAGAAAAAATTTGGGGGTGAAATCCTGGGCATATAAGCTTTCAGAAAATATATGGTTTATGGAGTCTTATATGTTTTCCCTACACGCCATTGGCCTAAATGTCACCAAAAATTGCCCATTTTGAAAATTCCAAATTTCTTAATTTTGGGATATATTGTAATGAGGAGGGTGGGGCATACCCCAATGTCAAACCATACCATGTTATAGAATATGCTGAGGGTGTTTGCTTTCAGAAAATGTATGGAATATATGGTGAAAGTAGTTTCCCCTTCATGTTTCAGGCCAAAATGTACTAGTAGTGTACATTTTCCTCCAAAATCCACCCGAATCCCATTCATTTCAATGGGAAATTTACTTTCCTCCACTATTTTAACATTTCCTCAACTAGGATTTCTTAGGACTTTTAGTATGTTGTTCTGGACATCTCATAGAAATGATCCAAGCTGAAAAAAATTCTTTTACAATTAGTCCTGCGAAAAATGCTACTTTGCCTGGACTATTAGCCTATGCCTAGCTTGGGGTTAAATGAAAAAAATAAAATAAAATAAAGAAAATGGGGGAAATTAAAATTCCTTGTATAACAGTGCCTATGGAATGTATTAGAAAGTAATAAACCTTGAAAAGTAATACTTTTTTGAAAGCAGAGGCCTTCAGATTTCAGTAAGCATAACCCTTGATACCCATTTAAAGATCAGCTGGTATCTGATTTTGGTGTATACGCAGTGCTTTTGGACCTGAAGCATTAAGAGAAAACCAATCTACAGTACCTTTTATGCTATACTTTTTTTCTGAAAGCTTACACCCACAAGGTGTCACGTGAAATTAATTAAGACAGGTCCTACCCTCTTCATCTCTTCACTATCCATGTATATGGGTGTATTTGGGGCTAATTTGATTTGTGTAAAGCTCATTTGCATGTACATGAATGCTATTTTTCAAGGGTACTCTCATTGTATAAAGTTTTATTTTGATATGACTAAAGGGAAAAAAAATGCCATTCAGACCTATTCTGGCCTATATTGGTAGGCCTACATATATCGGACTGACAAGAATTTTACATATTTCCTCAACTACAATTTCTAAGAACGTTTGAATGTTGTTTTGGACACCTCAGAGAAACGATCTACAATTACTCCTGCTTTTGGCCCCAAAATGGGTTATTTTGCTTAAACTAATCAAGCAATTGTACAGGATTCCAAAAGGGGAGCAATGCCTTCATAAAATGTTGGTGATTCTACTTAACATGCTAGGTTAATTCCTACACTTCAGATTCCTAAACTCTATTGTTCTGGAGCAGTACAGGCACAACACTCAGAAAATGAAGACTACTCACCCATGGCTGATATCCAGTGTTACAAGGTATAGAGATACACCGGTACTCTAGAAATGGAACGCAAAGATGTGCAAAATTTTAATCAAAACAATTCAATTACAAAAACTTAAATCCTAATAAATATATAAAGGCTCATGACTACTGTTGTATGTTCAGCCAACAACAACGTAAATGGAGAAATTAAAGTAATTATCTGGAGTGAATCAACCTGTAGCCCTGTTGTTTCACTTTGATAAGGGCTGTCGATATATGAGAATGACCAAATTTTTGTGTGAGGCAGGAACACTGTCATTAACTATGACAGGACGTTGTCATGAATCTGTCATAAACTTTATACACCTGTCATGACTGTCATTAAGTGTCACCCGGTATTTGTCATGGTTAGGGTTAGGGTTAGGGTATGTCAGTAATCATGACAGGTGTATAAAGGTTATGGCAGATTCATGACAATGTCATGTCATATTTAATGACAGTGTCATGTCAGTCTTATGGTGGTACCTTCAAATGAAGTGTTACCGGTTGATTCACTCCGGATAATTCCTTCAGAGGGAGCTTTAGGCTTTATATTATCACTTTACAATCTTGTTTCAACAATATTTAGACGGTCAAAGATTAGTGCAAAAGATTAGTATTGCCCACCTTATGAGAACAGGGAAGCAGTAGCCTGAAGTTGAGGTCCTAACTCTTCTCGGGTCTGGAAGCAACTGGCCTCAGTAGTGGAATTCAACAGTTATATTCAGAACATGAAACTGAAAGTAAAGAAGTGCCGTGTGACTTTCAGGAAAGCAACCGGATTACAGAAGGTGCCCTGATATTTTATACAAGTACAGTAGAACTTGAAACTGAAAGTGGTAATGAGGTCCCGGAAACAGAGATTTATAGGGTAAAAAACAGGGGGATAACAAAAATAGCATTGTGGTACAGTGCATGATATTTGTATGAGAAGAACTTTGCCAAAACAGTGACATGGGTGTGAACTGAACTTGAACTGCTCTTTTGGGAGATTTCCTACACCAACACCAAACTTATTAAATAAAAGCATTTGTGTATGGGAATGTACATTTAAAATAGATTGGTCAATTTAAATGGCAATGTAAATGAGTAGGCTATCCTACACACCTTATGAAACCAGTGGAGCAGCCTGAATTTATGGAGTCCTTACATTCCTCCGATCCTATAGCAACTGCCTATGGAAGTCAACAGTTATATTTAGACCATGACACTAAAAAAGAAGTAGTCTACATGTGGGGAATGTGCCATGTGACTTCCAGGAGAGCGAACAGATTACAAAAGGTGCCCTGTTATTTCAAACAAGTGGAGTTTGAAACTGAAAGTGGTAATGGGTTTGTGGAGCATTTGTTTGTAAACATAATTATGCCCACCTCTTACACACATATAAGTTGCTTAAATTCCCTAATCTATCTGTACATTTCTTATTTTGCCCTCAATGAGCTGCATCCTGCAAGCTCTCAACCTCCCATGTTTGACCCATTGACAGAAAGAGATTTTGCTGCAATTTCCACCGGTAATTAATGTAAGGGCATAACACAGAAAGGCAAGTTTGGTAAAGGAAGTTTATTTATGTGTATTTGGTTCCTACAACAAGAGCATTTCAATGTGCTTGACACATGGAACAGTACTGTAAGGAAAACACACATCTAAAATATAAGCATAAGACATTTGACATATGACTGTTAAAGTTGTGCTTGGTTTGTTTTTAAGAGAAATCATTTCAATAGGGATAGCATGTGAGCAACTGAACTTTAGATAAATGACCAAAGCAGCTAGATTGATCGCAAGCCATTTGTACTTAAATTGGGAAGCAAGCTAGTGCATGAAGAATTTTTTTTAACTTGAACTAAAAGCCTTTTTTGGTCACATGATTGTGTAATTTATTACAAGAAAAACATAATCTTTTGACCTATTACGCTCTATACTAATGGCATGTGTCAATGACATCTCTACTAATGGTGAGGTTTCTGTGCGGTGCACAGTGTACTGTATACTGAAGCAATAGGTCATGCATGAGGTTACAGTATCAGATTAGAAAAAAATCCCAAATTCTACAGCAATCTAAAGTAGATCTACTGTTTTATTAATATGTAAACGCTTTTCATACACAGATGTGCTCCATAGAAAAAAAGAGAGAGAGAGATAAAAAAAAAAGAGGAATATAATCAATAGATGGCAGCTGACAAAATTGTAAAGTAAGAGTAAAAGTCTTATATAAGCATGTAAATAAAACACTAATTAAAATAAAAAGTAACTGCATGGTTAAGTAAGTTTGCACTTTAGTCTTAAAGCCTCCACGCTCAATGGTGTTTTTTGCCCCCAACGGCACCTTCTATAGGCAGCACAGCCTAAAAGGCACTACCCTTACCCTATTCCTAACCCTAACCCCCTCAACCCTCATCCTAACCCTAAACTGAGAGGGATTAGTGCCTTGAAGGCAGCGCTGCCTGAAAGGCACTGTTGAGGGCAAAATATACCAAAGACCAGCCTGCTGCTCACATGCAGGTTCCAGCTGCATCCACATGATCATCCATGTGGAATTGTATTGTCAATGGAGGAATCCACTTTGAACAATATTAACAGTCAAATGGGCTGAGAAGGTACAAATCACGTTGTAATTCAAATGGTACCTCCAGCTAAGTCATGTGACTGAGCTTGTTTGCTAACCAAAGTAAATGGGGAGCTCCCAGGGTATTGCCAGTTTTATTTACAGCTAGCATGCAGCTTGCGAAGACACACATTTTACTCCAAAACGTCATTTATCAATCCCAATGAGGCAGTATAAAGGTACAAAGTGGGAAATCCTGAATAGGGGGGGCTTTAAAACTGGAAACAGTGGAGGCATTTTTAAAGTATAAGTCCGGAGTGAGTTTAAGCATAGCCCTGCTGCACGAGCCTTCTAACAGCAATATATTTCGCATGAATTGAAAGAATTTCGAACAGCATGGACCTAACGCAAACGCGATACATTTTACATTGAGTCAATGTAACCTCAGATCTTACTTTCGGTTTCCAATAGTCAGGTCCCATTGATTCAGCGTAAAGTGCATGTTCGCTTCTGCGTTCGTGTTCATCAAATTATTTTGTTCCACTCGCTAACTAGCGCATTTAGCAAGCTCTTTCAACAGGGCTATGCTTAAAATCCCCTGGAAGTTTACTCCGGAGTTAAGCTGCATCACAGCTCAATATCATAGTTTCAGAACTGTTAGATGACATGTTGGTCAATAGTATAATTAAGCAATGTAGCATCAGTAGATTGTGTTAAGAGGGGCTGCAGATTTCCTTATGTAAAACACAGCACTCTTTCACTTAATGAAAAACTGGTGGCCCTTGGCAGGGTGAAAAAAATGTCAACCAAACTATGTGATACGATAACAATATGAAGTTTCTTTAGCTTTAGTTTCTCCAGTGTGAAAAAGTTTAGCACTAGGTGTTCATTAGTCGCATTGCTTACTCTCATGAAAGATCAAGAGGGGATAAATGTTATCCCAAACAGAGATAAAATTATTCAAGCTGAGACAGGGATACCAAAACCAGAAGTAGGGAAATCCGCCCCAGCAAATTTCACCCTGGCCCTTGCCATTTTAGATGTTTCAGTAAACTGCCCACAGACAGAAAAGTTTGACCACCCCGATCTAAATAATCTAATTTATTGAAGTTCTTTCATTTCCAAAGATCTTTGACAGTATCGATAGCACCATCAAAGACCTTCATGGGAGCCTTTGCAACCTCCTTGACACCCCCCTTTATCTCTCCTCCTATCACTTCAACAATAGCACCTGGTACTTCTGTCCCGGTTTTGTTTTTTAGATCATTTTTCTTTGCTACTTCATCCATTCCTTTCCACATGCCTACAGGCACGTCCACTACAGCCTTAGCTGCGCCAACTGCAGCACCACCTACAAGAGCTGGAACTGTCATTAGAACCTTCCCTGCAAAACTAAGTAGGTTGTCTTTCTTGTCTTCCTCCCTTCTTCTCTCTTCCTCCTCCTTCAACTTCCTCTCATACTCCCTCTTTTCCTGCTCCCTCCTCTCTCTTTCTTCCTGGATTCTCTGTCTGTTCTCTTCCTCAATCTTCTTCATGTGTGCTTGGTTTTGTTGTTCACGTCTCTCCCACTCTCTTCTCATGGCCTCCTCTTTCTTTCTCTCTTGCTCCTCAAATATTTTCCTCTCCTCCACTCGCCTCCTCTCATACTCCCTCCTATCCTCCTCTCTCTTCATTCTCTCCTCCTCAGCTCTCTGTCTTTTCTCCTCCTCAAATCTCCTCCTGTCTTCCTCTCTCCTCTGTCTCTCTACTTTCTCCCACTCCTGTTTCAAGGCCTCCTCTCTCTTCCTCTGAGCTTCTTGTCTTTTCCTTTCCTCCTCTTGTCTTTTTCTCTCTTCCTCCCTCCTCTTTCTCTCCTCCTCCTCTCTGATCTTTCTCTGGGCTTCCTGGTACATCTGATCTGTGTAGTGCTGTCCACCATTTTCAGCGACCATCTTATCAACCTTGGTCAGCAGACGGGCGACCTGTGCCCTGTCTTTCTTTTTGTTGTCAAAGGCATGGTATCTGCCCCCACACTCACTAATCAGCTGCTTAAGTGCTGTACTTTTGTCTATGAAATCCTCCAGCTCAGTGCTGATGGAGTCCATACCAGTGAAAAGTACCATTGAGTACTTCAAAGCTAACTTGGAGAAGTTCTTCTGAATCCACTTCATGGTGTTCCGTTCCTCCTCAGTGAACCTCATGCGCAGACTTATTACGAGAAGAAAGACATGGGGACCAGGAACAGTCATGTACACACACTTCACAATCTCCTGCTTCAGCTCCTCATTGGTTAGTGATGTGTCAAAGAGTCCAGGCGAGTCAACAACCTCCACTTTCCTTCCTGACACTTTGGTTTCAAACTTCTTGCACTGTCTGGTAACTGACTCAGGTGAAGATTCTTCAACAAACTCCTCCGTGCCCAAGATGGTGTTACCAGATGCACTCTTGCCCACTCCAGTCTTCCCCAGTAGAACAATACGCAGGCTGGATGCAGCTATGAAGTGAACACACAGTTGAGGTGTTGCACATACAAATAAGATACAGTTTGGCAGCCTAATATTTCAGTTTCATTTTGTGTGTACTGTAACACTGATTTACTGCAACACCGTAAACAGTTCAGTTTTTCAGTGGTTTAGTATACTAAAATTGCAGACAAGCGTAGCAAAATCCTGTCTATAGTGATGTTTTCATTAAATTGAAACTTAATACTGAATGAGAACCCAATCAGCCCATATTCCTGTTCTTTGAAGCTAGGGCTGTGCGACTCCAATATATTCAATATACATCCGAAAAGGCTGTGTGAGATAAATAAAGGATTTGTAACATGATTAACGACAGAATTGCTGTTTATCGAAAACGGTATGCGGATAAACTTTTTTGAGGAATAAAAACGAAACTAGGAAATCGTCTTCCACACACCGTCTTATTTACAAAATCAGTTTGATGAAGTGAGTCGTTGGCTCCTTAATGTAGCTCTGTGGCTTACATACTGTAAATAAAAGGACACGTCAGTAAAGATCCATTTTTAATGTGAGTAACGTTAGCATTTGTAAGGGCGCACATCTGCCTTTGCGCTGTGTTGCGCTAAGAACATTTACTATACATAAATTTGACCAAACTACCGGAAGTAAGCAGGCGCCATTGTTGAGCTGTTAGATCGCCAATCTGTCCATAGGGATAACATGATAGCACACCATAAAATGCTGTGATTTACGAGATTCACGACTGCCTGTATATATGTCAGAGTATTCCATGGTCTTTGCTGTTAGCGTCCATTGACTGTGCATTATCAAAAAGGCTTGTTTACAGTCCAACAATGGCGATCCTCAAGATGGCAGCCTACACAAAACGCTCGTCGGATTCGTCTATAGAGAGGAAAACCCCAAAAAAACGTCCATCCACCAAACAGCACTTGCCCATGTGCTAAATGCTAAAGGCATCAGTTAAAATGCAATGAGTACAGCCAAATGAGCTATAGTGTAAAGGCACTTGTATGCAAACAGATAAGGAAGAATGTAACTTATAATTTCAGTCAATCAGATGATGCATTACGGTGCACACATTGCACAGATACGGTGCACACATTTGCACAGATCCTTCAGTGCGATTGTGAAACACATATCCAATCAGGAAACAGTGAGAAGTGCCAGTTGCACAAAGCTCAACTATAACAGTCATATATGAAAGAGATATCTACATGTATGTTATTGAGGTAATCATGCCACAGATACTGACGTAATATTTGTTGGAATAGTTAAGAAATTAGAAATCGTGTTGCATCATGGAATACAGTGTGTCGTCATGGGTTGGTTTAACAATGTGAGTGGCTCAAGTTGCATGTTGCATGTTTTTTTTTTTAAACTGATAGTTACAGTCCTCAATTGTGATTGTTTGAATCACATTCGATGCCATTGTAAATGTACGATTTGGCACAGCTCTGACCACATTTAGTTCTCTGAGTGAAGAGACCATCTCTCCACTCCGTTACATATTCCATATGTACGGGAATGACCCCACAACTGCTAAGGACAGTGGATAGGCTTTAAGACACACTGGCTCACCCGGCCACGCCTACACCGAAATTATAAAACACCTGTGTTGGCGTGTAGTCACTGATGGTTTGATCGGAACAGGACTCCGAGCGGCCTGAGGACTGGAGAGATGGTCTCTTCACTCAGAGAACCAGGGTTACAGCGTAACCAGACGTTATATACTGCTGCGGCAGAGGAGAGTGAACAGAGCTGCACTAATGCGCTACTTGGCAACCATTCAGTGAGAGGAAATATATCTTTGTCTTCCTTAAATGAAACTGTTAATGTAGTAACAGTTTTAGAAACACAATAAATCACTCGTGGCTGATAGGAAAGTGGAGAATGAGCAATATGCTTTGCAGATGCCACTATGCCTTCTGCATTATACAGTAGTGCCTATATTAAAATATAAAATAGAGTAGATTTTAATTACTCTATTAGTATGATGAGGAAAGTTTGACATTGTAACACAAGGATTTTTTTAAAAATAGGCCTGTTGTTATGGAGCTGGACAGGCAATCAAACACAACACTCAGAAAATGGAGGCTACTCACCCATGATTGATATCCAGTGTTTGCAGGGAACAGATATTCTTTAAAATGGACAACACATAAATGTGCATAATGTTAATCAATACATAAATTCAATTACAAGACTTAAATCCGAGAGACTCAAAACTATTGATGTAAAATCTATTGAATCAACACCAAAAAAAAAACAAAAAAAGGTGAATTAAGTCGCACTAATTTTTATTTCAACAATATTTACCATTTTAACAGTTAACTGGCCAAACCTATATTTAGAATAGATTGGTCAAATGTAAATGATTAGGCTATAGCCTACCCACCTTGTGAAACCGGGGGAGCAGTGGCCTGAAGTTATGAGGTCCTTACTCTCCAAGGATCTGGTTGCAACTGGCTTCAATAGTGGAATTCAACAGTTGTATCCAGGACCTGAAACTGAAAGTATGAAAGTAGTAAGGAATGTGCCATGTGACTTCCAGGAAAGCAAGCGGTTTACAGAAGGTGCCCTGATATTTTATACAAGTGGCACATTAAACTGAAAGTGGTAATAATGGGGTCCTGGAAACAAGGAGACTTAAAGGGGGGGGGGAGAAAACAAACAAAAAAAAACATAGCAATGTGGTATAGTGCATGATGTTTGTATGAGAAGCACTTTCCCTAAACTAAAGAAGTGACATGGGTGTGCACTTGAAGTGGACACCAGTCACACCATGCATGAAAGGGAGACATGCAATATCTCACATTCCTGTTTGAAGAACACGCCAGTCACTTTACCAACAACTCATGGCTAACCAAACCTTTCGGCTTTTACACAGTTCGCCTTACCTTGATAGACAGAGTATCTAATTGCCCCTCTTATTGATGGACCACATATTTACCTCTGCCAATGAGGTTATGTTTTTGTCAGCGGTTGTTTGTTTGTCTATTACTGTGCACAACATAACTCGGGAATTAATGTACAGATTTGGATGATCTTTCTCCGAGTGCTTCTGTAGTTTAAAAAGGTCAACCAAGGAGAACATTCCCTATATTTTTGTGGAGAAATCTTGAAGCATGTTGTTTTTGCTAATCCAAAATTCTTGTTCAAAGCATACCACTCTAAACTAAAAAATGTCAACTCAGTTTACACTATTCTGCATAGTATGCACGATTCCCTGTTGCACTGTGTCTGAAAAGGGTTTACATAAGTTCACAGTCTCGGCTGCACACTACCTGTAAATCACTGTGTAGGAGAGAAAATGAACCTGTCCTGGGTTTTGTGGAAGTTACATAATCTGGGTGTGGAAGCAGCAAGGATTTCACTTAAGGGTCAAGTAAGGATGCAACTGGCAAAACAAACACAAACAGCTTGACTGATTGTATAGATTCAGGAAAGGCATTGTATAAATACCACTCTAAGTCAGTCCATCCAAGGAAACACAGCCATCATGTGAGCAGAAGCAGATGCCATCTGAACCGATATCCTCTTGAGTTGCTTATGACTAGGGCCAAGTGCAGGAGAGGTCCAGAGAACACATTGTCATCTATCATCTATTTAATAATTCAAGGAAATTCTGTCTGTGTGTTCCATGCATAACTCTCAAACTGTTCGTCTGACTGACTTCAAATTTGGTAATGGCCAAATTTTGTTATTTTTGGATAAAAAAATACTAAAGATATCGCTAAATAAAGCACAGCTGCCTTCTGCCGCTCTAAATGTAGCCACTCCTAAATGTAGCCACTCCCCCTTTCAAACTCCTGGCCCAGCACAGGCAATATATTATTTGTAGCAGTAGGGCATGGACATTGGCTTTTGGTCACGTCCATGGTGAAAATTCCATGGTGATGTGACAAATTTTTCTCCCTTGAAATAAGTGCTCAGTATTACCCAGGCAAGGCAAGGGAAATTTATTTTTATAGAGCATTTCCTATAGTTCCACACATTTCATTAAGTAAGTATGGTGTGTACCGCGTCCTCTAACACCTGTGCTAAAACCAGCATAACAACCAGCCTATTATGATTTATCGCTTACATATGCACAGGTTTTCAGTCTTCTGAAGCAACTCTCCTATGGAAAGGCTTCAGATGGATATGCGAGTGAGGTTATGTAACTTAGGGGTGCTGTGAATGAAAATTCTGTTGTCTAAATATTATTGTTTCAGTAAAGGCAACAAAAGGCAAATCAGCAGCTACCGGTTTGCAGGGAACAGAGATATTCTTTAAAATGGACAACACATAAATGTGCATAATGTTAATCAATACATAAATTCAATTATAAGACTTAAATCCTAGAGACTCAAGGCTATTGTTGTAAAATCTATTGAGTCAACGCCAAAGGAAACAAAGAGGTGAAATTACAGTAGTACAGTAGTTCTAATTTTTATTTCAACAATAGTTACCTTTTTAACAGTGATAGGCCAATGATTAAAATGATTAAGCTATAGACTACCAACCTTATGAAAACGAGGGAGCAGTGGCCTGAAGTTATGTCCTTACTCTCCAAGGATCTGGTTGCAACTGGCCTCAGTAGTGGAATTCAACGGCTATATATCAAAGTAAGAAAGAAGTAAGGAATGTGCCTTGTGACTTCCAGGAAAGTGAGCGGTTTACAGAAGGTGCCCTGATAGTTTATACAAGTGGCACATTAAACTAAAAGTGGTAAAAAAAAAAGTAAAAAACAAACAAAAAAAACATAGCAATGTGGCCAATCATACCATGCATGAAAATTAGACTCGCCTATCTCCCCTAAATCTCACCTTCCTGTTTGAAGAACACACCATGGTAAAGTCACTTAACCAACAACTCATGGCTAACCAAACCTTTTGGCTTTTACACAGCTCCCCTTGTTAGACAGAGTATCTAAATGCTCCTCTTACTGATGGACTTAATATTTACCTCTGCCAAGGAGGTTATGCTGTTGTCAAAGGTTTGTTTGTCTATTTCTGTGCACAACTCGAGAATACATGTACAAATTTGGATTGAATTTTCACCAGAAGCATGTGTTTTTGTCCAAGGAAGAACCCATTAAACTTTGCTGGTGAACGATGATCCATAACTGTTTGGAATTTATATTGTGTCAGTGACCACTCAGTCTGCACTCTCTGTGTGTTTTTCTAGTTTACAATGTTATCCAAGGAGAACATTCCCCCACATTATGTTGTAAGTATGTTGTATTGGCTGTTGCTAATCCAAAATTCTTGTTTAAAGCACACCACTCTAAACTAGAAAGTTGATTTTAAAATGTTCATGTCAACTCAGTTAACACTAGTATGCATGATTCCTTTTTTGTGTGAAAAGTGTTTACGTATTAAATCGTAAATGCATGGTCTCTCGGCTGCACGCTCCCTGTAAATCAATGTGTGAGAGAGAAAACTAAGATGCCCTGGGTTTTGTGGAAGTTACATAATCTGGGTGTGGAAGCAGCAAGGATTTCACTTCAGGGTCAGTCAAAGGATGCAACTGTCAAAAGAAAGACAAACAGCCGGACAGCCACAAGTTGGCGATTGTAAGGCATTGTATAAATACCACTCTGAGTCAGTCCATCTAAGGAAACACGGCCATCATGTGAGCAGACGCCATGTGAACCGATATCTTCTCGAGGTGCCACTAAGTAGGAGATTATGATTTTAAGGGCCAAGTAGTGGCCTACTGAAAGGTTACTGGATGATGTCACCAGGCTTGCATAGGATCTCTTTAAAGAGCTTATGAAATGAAAATTCATCTATCGCCGATGTGAAATTTTTGTCTTTTTCTAAAACTATCAATCCAACTTTATATCAATTTTCCGGGCAGAACTTATTAAAACGGCAACTTAAAAGTGTGAATTCTGTGGCCTTTGGTGCGACATTAACCACAGGGCTGTGACGTCAGAGGGTTGACACCCTCATTTGCTAGCCTTTGGCTGGCTGGCTGGCTGTGAAAACAACATACATTTGATGGACCCATATCTAATTAAGGAGCCAAAATTCTGAGACAAACATCAGCATGTCGAATGAACACATATCTAACATTACGTGAAAAAAAAATTCCGTCTAATTCAAGCCACACAAATCTGAATGAAAAATGAGATCACCAGGTATAAATGCACCAAATGTAGTGGCCAGTTAATTAATTCAGATGTTGTTACATGTTAACTAGCGCATAAAATACAAGCAGTTCTTAAGCATATTTCCACTTAATTTTCAGACAAACCAAGGTAGGGACCACATGTCGGCACACCAGCAATGTCTATAGTTGGAACTGCTTGTGGTAATAGAAGTCTCCTATTTCCAACCATGCCTGCAATCTCCACATTTTTGGTGAAACAGGAGGGGTGGAAACGTACGGAGCACAACACTGACCACTTCAAAATCACGCCGATGCCTCCGTACAAACTGTATCCACAGCGCTCTCGTTTATGCCTTCTCCTTGACGTTAGGAAACTTGTGCAGAGAGATGCCTTCAGCGAAGCTACTATTTTTGCAACTAGCACCATTTGTCCTCCCTGAAAAATAGTCATAGTCATAGTCATGTTTATTTATAGGCTATCGCACAATTTAAAACAACCACAGGTTGACCAAAGTGCTCAAAAAAAAGTAATAATAATAGTAGAAGACAAAAAAATTATAATAATAAGATCACATATACAAAATAAAATACAATACAGAGAGAAAAGAAAGCTAAATTAATGTCATACTTCATTTAAAAGCCATTAATAGCATATGATCCTTTAACTCTGCTTTAAAAGCACCAATAGTTGGTGTGGATCTAATGTGGAAAGGGATATTGTTCCACAACTTGGGCCCAGCCACTGAAAAAGCACGGTCACCTTTACTCTTCAGACGACTCTGAGGTACTGAGAGCTTATCTGAAGACCTTAGAGTTCTAGGAGGGCAGTGAAAGTGTACAAGCTCCCTTAGATATTGGGGAGCTTGACCATTTAAAGCTTTGGAAACTAAAACAGTTAACACTAGTATGCATGATTCCCTATTTTGTGTGAAAAGTGTTTACGTATTAAATCGTAAATGCATGGTCTCGGCTGCACACTCCCTGTAAATCACCGTGTGAGGGAGGAAACTAAGTTGCCCTGGGTTTTGTGGAAGTTACATAATCTGGGTGTGGATGAAGCAAGGATTTCACTTTAGGGTCAGTCAAAGGATGTAACTGGCAAAACAAGATGGCGAATGTACAGATTCAGGAAAGGCATTATATAAATACCACTCTGAGTCAGTCCATCTAAGGAAACACAGCCATCATGTGAGCAGAAGTGGACCAAGTAGTGGCTTGCTGAAAACTTACTGGGTGACACCACCGGACTTAGGATCTCTTTAAGAACAAATTTAAGAAAATTCTTATAAGAAGATATTTGTGAATAAGGCTAATTGAGTCCCCAGAACCACTATCATGACATGGGTCTGGGGTGCCTCTGCGTATGTGAATTATTACTTGAAATTTTAAGCATTTACTATTTTTAGGCGTAGAGCTTTCAAGAACGTACAAATTTGAGGGAAAGCATTTCACATTATCATTCACATCATACAAATACAAATACAATAGTGTTTCATTGATGTTATAATAATGTTGACCTGTAGAATAGACCACACCAAATGGAAGATGAGACCATTCCAGAGGCGGGGAAAGCAACAAACATACTGTATGAAATAGTGGGTGAGTGATGGATCAGAGTGTGACAGTTGTTGACTTTATGGATCAGACAAAGCACTGGGACTTGGGCAGTGAGTGAGTTGAACACACCAAAATGGATTCAATAAAAACAATAAAAAATAAATTTGACGTTTAGGGCGATTAGCAATTTTAGCAATGAACTGTGCTCAATTGATGTAGCCAAATGCATCTATTTTTTTTTTTTTTTTTTTAATTCTGTGATTGTGAGTAGTATCATGCCTTCGTTTTGTTTGCAACCAACATCCACTTTCAGAGACAGCTGCAGTTATTAAAGCAAAGGTTCAGTGTAATTCACTGAATGAATACATGAGCCTGTTGACTGCATTAGATAGCGAGTGGAACTAAATAATTTGGAACAACGTAGACCGATTGCAACAAGAATGCAAATGCAAACAAACAGTTTGAGGAACTTTATAATCTTACTTTCTGTTTCAAATGTTGTAGGTCCCTATGACTCAATGTAATGTGCTCGTTCACATTTGCATTTGTGTCAGGCCTATGTTGTTCCAAATTGTTTGGTTTCAAAATGTCATTTCATTACTAAAGTAGGCTTACATCAGCATGACAAGCCAGACTATTACATAAAATGTATAGTCTGGCTACAAGTGATAGGCCCTCATGGCCTGGGCCTGCCCATACTTCCTGTTGTGACATGAAATTTCACCATCAATTCAGTATGGCCAGGGAGACAATTTTCTCAATTCTTGAGCCCAGAAAAATCAGGACCTAATGAGAAACGAGCAGGTTGAAGGAGGCGAGCTTACGCTGACTCTATCCAGCGCTGTCCCATAACATTGATAGAAGTTTAATAGCATTTCATGGACGTTTAGATTAATCCCGCCTCGGAATTCGCAGGCAATGCTAGCTTTGCCAGATCACAGTTCATTGCTGAACATGGTCGCGCAAGCCAGGCTAAGACCCTCGGGTAAGATGGCTAAAACCAACCAGCGCAACTAACAAGCCAATTCAAACAATGCTAAATCTGCCCAATGACTCCCTGTCCAGATACAACACTGTGATTGGCTAAGCACCACAATTTGCTACTGCTAGAGTATGTGTGGAGTTCTAGGCTATAGGTGTACATAACTATTTGGGATGTAAAAGTTAAAATGCTCAGTATCACAGTCTGTATTACCAAGCTACTGGGCTATAAAAGTTAAACCCGGCCGGAACACATATTCATATCAGCCCATGATGATGTGGGGATGGTAGGCCTGGAGAGTTGTTTCACCTGGCACCATGATACCATGATGATGCAATCAAGATGATGCAGTCCGCAGGATTGTATTAAGATAACACAGCAAGTTGCCATGGAGACAGCCTTGATAGGATCCGAGACAAAGTCAACAGTCAGCAGGTGTAAGAGTGTCTCGCTGCACTGATCTTCCAGAGGATTTTTTTTTCTTGTATTTTCTTAATTCTTAATTAATTGGGGTTGTTTAGGCTTTGGGCGAGGAGTTGCCTTACAATATGCATGACTGCTTTCTTAGTCTGTTCTGGTCCTCTAATCAATCCATTCACTTATGCAAAGCCAGAAGCTTCTACAACATGTTAACAAATCTGTGGTTCAAAACCATATTCTGAGTGCTGATGTTGCTGGTGTTGTGGTGTGGATAGACCAAGACAATTGTCAGGGGAAAAAAGAGACTAGAAAAGCACTCAGAGAGCTCAGATCTCCACCAAGGCAATGTGGTCGCAGTCACAATATGAATTTTAGATGGTGTTCTGGATCACCGCTCATCACCAAAATTGAACCAATTCTTACTTGTCCTAATGCAGACGTTGTCCAAAAATGTCATCCAAATCCATGCAGTACTTTTCAAGTTATGTTGTAAGCACACACACACACACACACACACACACACACACACACACACACACACACACACACACACACACACACACACACACACAGAGACGCCGGCAAAAATCTATGGCGGAGGTAACCAGAGGCAAGGTTCTCTAGATTTTCGCTGCACTGCTACATAAAGACCACCAGATGGTGTGCAAGCCCTTATCTTGCCTCCACTTAGGTCAGTTTTGGCGTCCCGCTTCTGAGCATAAACTACTTGCTATTAGTGTCCTTGCCAAACAAAAGAAACATCTCTAAAAATCTCCACAAAATGACTTCCACATTTACACACCAGAAGTTCATTATAAATAGCTTTATAGTATCTGGACTCCACCATATGACGAGCTGTATCTCTGAGTCTGGTCCTCCACTCCCCCGTATATAGGTCATTCCCAGCTGCCTCACAGGCACAGCGACAGTGGCATGAGATCTACTCGTGGTTCGTCTCCATCTCTCTCACTGACCCGCAATGGTCCTCCAGGCGGACGCTTTACTGCCGAGGCCTTTATCTTGTCGTATAAAAACAACACTTTTACAACCGTTATTCTGGATGATAGATGGGAGTCCCCTTAAAGATCTTCATTCACTATCATATTATTTTTTTTCACTGTATCGGCATGAATCATTTTAATTGTTTGGCCTCTATCGAAGCCATCTGGTGTATTCAGTTTTATGTCTGTGTATTTTTTTACTGTCTTTTTTAATGCTCTTGTTTTTTTATAGATGAGCAATGTAAAAGTAAACGTATACGTTTAAAACGATGATAAAAATGCACATTAATAAATTAAGCTTTTTTTTTATTTTATTTTATTTAATTTTTTGGAGCACCATGTATCATTCAGAGCTGTGGGTCTCCCATGGGTGCTGTGTCAGACAGGGGCCCAGTACAGTATGTGCTGACGAAGTCATTGGTGCTGTCAGATCACAACCACCACCAGCTGCCAGCCACAGAGACTAGAGCCAGTGAGTGCCAGCCAGGCAGCCAGTATTAAGATGGATAGATCAGAAAAAGAGATTTATTTAGATGGGAGAATGTGTGTGTGTGTGTGTGTGTGTGTGTGTGTGTGTGTGTGTGTGTGTGTGTGTGTGTGTGTGTGTGTGTGTGTGTGTGTGTGTTTGTGGGGGGTGCGGGGTGAAGGAGAGAGGGAGTGAGTGAGAGTGAAAAATAAAGGGTTTGAGACATTGGAAGACACTGAAAATTGTTATACCATTGTTAAAAAAGATGGGACTTGAGGAAACTGGAGAACTTAACGGGAGACCTCTAGGCAAGGAAACAGCCGTATAGAATCAAATCCTCGTCGAGCACAGTTTCGCTGACCCAGTGAAATAAACATTCTGGCTCTTCCTATGCATTACGTTCCACTTCTGATGCATTCATATGCCCTTAATGACAGCACTGGATTTCTCCATCTGAACCGAAAGCCTGGGAATGCGTCCACATTCCCCGGAGCCTCTCTCTCTCTCTCTCTCTCTCTCTCTCTCTCTCTCTCTGAGGACTGGTTTTGTATGACTCTATCAACTTCTCAGCGACATTTTGTTTACGATAATTAAATCCTTGGCCTCTGGCAGCCAATTTGGGGTTTGCTTCTGTGCAGCCAGATCCTGGGGCTACAACCCAGCCATCATCAAACATGTGTGTGTGATCTGCTGCCACCAAGAAAAGGTCAACTAAGTCCTCCTGCCGAGACTGTGTGGAGAAAAATGCTCCAAATTAACCGACCAATCACTCCTCGTGATATATATATATTTATAAATGTTGTTCCGCAGGAGTTTTTATCTCATCACACAGAATTGCTGGCTCTTCAATTTTTTTTTTTTTTTTAAGAGGGACAGGACAGAACAACACCGAAGGCGTCAGTCTCGTCAGAGGAAATGGGAAACAGACGGAACACTGATTGATGCAACAATCATGGTGCTTCACCATGCCAAACCTGGAGCTGTCCGGCGCATAATCACGGCTGACACAGCTCACAGCGGCAGCGACCCGTGGGTCTCATTTGGGTGGCTACCTCAAGTGGTCTCCATCTTTGAGCACTTCGCTCCCCTCTTGTATCGTTATAAGAAAGAGATGAAGAAGAAGAACAACAACTAGAAAAAAAATACTCCCAAACTAAGCCCAATGCACTTCTTTTAGCATTTGATGCTCCTGCACAAGCGGAACGCGTATCTGGGACAAATTTGCTCGAAATGGGCTGCTAAGCCCCTTGAAAATCTGTCTTGCATTAGCCGTCTCCATTTAGCCGCCGAAAAACGTGCAGGTCCAGGGTTAAACTCTGCGAGATGTGCCGATGATTGAGAGTAATTGTGGGGTAAGGGGGTCCAGCTCCGCGAGCTTAAGACAACCATCAAAGAAAACTGGATCCACATTTAAGGTTAAATTGGAAAGTAACATAAAAAGTATGCACGCTTAAAAAAAAGAAAGCTCTAGTCAGTATAAAGGTTGCTTTGAATTTGGTTCCCAATAAAACAGATATATGATGGCTGTGTGTACACACACATGCACCAGATATGCATGCAGGTTTGGGGCACTGCTGCTTTTAGCTCCAGATTAGCTGACGTAGGTCACTGTTTGTAGAGTGATGGAGCGGTAGCAGACATGTGCCATGTTGTCTGTGTAACACATTGGGAGAGAGAGGCACCAGCGTCTGGTCAACATCACCTCTCCTGCTGGGATGACACAGCTGGCGCTGATGGAGTCCAGTTACAGTTACTGGTGTTAGAGTGATCGTCTCTTTCATGTCCTTATTATCTTATGAGGTAAGCATGCAAGGACAGGTGTCCAGGCTCAAGTTCAAACAGACCCCTGGACAGAGTTATTGGATTCCTGCAAAGTGTCAGCACAAAAAAAAAAAATAATAATAAAAAAGTATATTTTGGTGGATATCAAGAGCAAATATGTGTCATCAGACATTCTTGAGTGGATTTATATTATAGTTGTGTACAGATGTGTATGCTTGTACCCTGTCTGTTTCTCTGTCTGCACACACACACACACACACACACACACACACACACACACACACACACACACACACACACACACACAGAAAATCACATGGTCTCCTATTTAAGTTTACTATATGCTTGTATTTTATTTTTCCCATTTTTCATCCTCTTATTAATAGACCCTTTTAATTTAAACAGTTTAGCCTGCCTTTGCACACACACACACACACACACACACACACACACACACAATAGCATGACCTATTTATGACTTTGTTTTTACTCCTATGCTTGTATTTTATTTCGCCCATTTCCCATCCTCTCCTTATTAGACATTTTTAAATTGAAACACAGTTTAAGAGGACTGCATTGTATGTCATGCTGTATGTGAACTCAAACTAATTTAACGAGACATGCATAATGACAGCCTGGAAACTCAATTTTACTGAGGGACAGCGCACAGCTTGCGGTTTGGTTATTTTATGATCTTGCCAAAGAGGACATCAGAAAAACAGACCACCTTTGGAGAGATGCAGTCTAAATAAAACATTCTAAGTCAAGTTCTGAGTGTAAAAAAATATTAAATATTAAATTAACCTTCTGATTTGATAAGTAAAGAAAGTAATTGGTAAGTGAAGGCATTGATAGGCAAACTACAATGAATCAATGTAGTTCACTTTCGAAAATGTTCTGGTTTTTTTTGGTTTTTTTTTTCGAAGGACCCGCAAATTTTATTGTACTTTTTCAAAATGTCAAGAGTCAAACTAAAATTATATATGTGCCTATTTCATTATGTTTTGTGTTTTTCTTCATGTAATTTTGATTAACTATCAAATCGTTTTTTTTTTCATCTGCTGTGGGGGGCAGGGGGAACATGTGATGAGTTCTGGGTTCCAGGATCCTATCAAAATGGCTCCAGACTGTAAACCGTGTGTAATTTTAATGACAGAGGCCTGTACATTGCTGCTGAAAAAATAAAAAATACAAATCAGCCAACATAAAATTCCCTCAATGGAATAAGGTTCCTTCACGACACAATGTGGTCAGTACAAACCAGTTTGGGCATGTGTTCTGATGATAGTTGGCATCCCAAGATCATATTTTAGTCTAGTCTAAAGGAATTTTAACCACACCATCAGAATATCAACTTGTTTGAATTATATTAGGAAAACTACATAGTGCGTGACTCTTGCAGTGTTGAAATCCCAGGCAATCAGAATTGCAATATTCTGCAGCATTTTATCTGGAATTGAACATTAATAGCTTATGAATGGTGAAAAATTTGTTTCTTCTTTATTCAAAGCCTATAGTTGAGTTGGGGCTGGGTTGGGTTTTCAAAATGTTTGTAACAAAGTATGACAGATTCTTCTCCCTTATTCCTTTGTCTTTTTTTTTAACACATCAACTCTCATTATTTCATGCTTTTTCTGGGCTACTGTTACGTAGCCTATTTCTCTGGGCCACGGAATGGCTTGTTTTTTTATTGTTTATATCTTCTGTCCTCCTCAGTCTAGCTGGTAGGCAGCCTGTGAGGGCCTGACAGCTTCTCTCTGTTGGCGACGGGGGAGGATTTGGTGTGACAACACATTTCTGGCTCTTTGAAGCTGCTGAGTGGCTGTAGATTTCCTCTTATTTCCCACAATAAGCCACTCTCAATAGCTTCCGCTATTTTCTATTATTCTCTCACCACTAAAAATATCCAAGAAAAGCATCAGCCATTTACTTGATGTTGATGTTGTCGTTTTCTCAAGCTTCTGCCCCCCCCCCCCCCGCCCTTTCTCCTACTCCTCCCCTCTCTTTACTGTTTTCCCTCTCTTTTTTTCTCTCTGTCTCTCTTTTTCCCTCG
>JAODXP020000012.1:3523669-3555006 GCA_027497455.2 Sardinella longiceps | reverse complement strand
TTCAGATTTCAGTAAGCATAACCCTTGATACCCATTTAAAGATCAGCTGGTATCTGATTTTGGTGTATACGCAGTGCTTTTGGACCTGAAGCATTAAGAGAAAACCAATCTACCTTTTATGCTATACTTTTTTCTGAAGGCTTACACCCACAAGGTGTCACATAAAATTAATTAAGACTGGTCCTACCCTTTTCATCTCTTCACTATCCATGTATATGGGTGTATTTGGGGCTAATTTGATTTGTGTAAAGCTCATTTGCATGTACATGAAATGCTACTTTTCAAGGGCACTCTCATTGTATAAAGTTTTATTTTGATATGACTAAAGGGAAAAAAATGCCATTCAGACCTATTCTGGCCTATATTGGTAGGTCTACATATATCGGACTGACAAGATTTTTACATATTTCCTCAACTACAATTTCTAAGAACTTTTGAATGTTGTTTTGGACACCTCAGAGAAACGATCTAAGCTGGAAAAATCTCTACAATTACTCCTGCTTTTGGCCCCAAAATGGGTTATTTTGCTTAAACTAATCAAGCAAATTTTGTACAGGATTCCAAAAGGGGAGCAATGACCTCATAAAATGTTGGTGATTCTACTTAACATGCTAGGTTAATTCCTACACTTCAGATTCCTAAACTCTATTGTTCTGGAGCAGTACAGGCACAACACTCAGAAAATGAAGACTACTCACCCATGGCTTATATCCAGTGTTACAAGGTATAGAGATATACTGGTACTCTAGAAATGGAACGCAAAGATGTGCAAAATTTTAATCAAAACAATTCAATTACAAAAACTTAAATCCTAATAAATATATAAGGCTCATGACTACTGTTGTATGTTCAGCCAACAACAACGAAAATGGAGAAATTAAAGTAATTATCTGGAGTGAATCAACCTGTAGCCCTGTTGTTTCACTTTGATAAGGGCTGTCGATATATGAGAATGACCAAATTTTTGTGTGAGGCAGGAACACTGTCATTAACTATGACAGGACGTTGTCATGAATCTGTCATAAACTTTATACACCTGTCATGACTGTCATTAAGTGTCACCCGGTATTTGTCATGGTTAGGGTTAGGGTTAGGGTATGTCAGTAATCATGACAGGTGTATAAAGTTTATGGCAGATTCATGACAATGTCATGTCATATTTAATGACAGTGTCATGTCAGTCTTATGGTGGTACCTTCAAATGAAGTGTTACCGGTTGATTCACTCCGGATAATTCCTTCAGAGGGAGCTTTAGGCTTTATATTATCACTTTACAATCTTGTTTCAACAATATTTAGACGGTCAAAGATTAGTGCAAAAGATTAGTATTGCCCACCTTATGAGAACAGGGAAGCAGTAGCCTGAAGTTGAGGTCCTAACTCTTCTCGGGTCTGGAAGCAACTGGCCTCAGTAGTGGAATTCAACAGTTATATTCAGAACATGAAACTGAAAGTAAAGAAGTGCCGTGTGACTTTCAGGAAAGCAACCGGATTACAGAAGGTGCCCTGATATTTTATACAAGTACAGTAGAACTTGAAACTGAAAGTGGTAATGAGGTCCCGGAAACAGAGATTTATAGGGTAAAAAACAGGGGGATAACAAAAATAGCATTGTGGTACAGTGCATGATATTTGTATGAGAAGAACTTTGCCAAAACAGTGACATGGGTGTGAACTGAACTCTGAACTGCTCTTTTGGGAGATTTCCTACACCAACACCAAACTTATTAAATAAAAGCATTTGTGTATGGGAATGTACATTTAAAATAGATTGGTCAATTTAAATGGCAATGTAAATGAGTAGGCTATCCTACACACCTTATGAAACCAGTGGAGCAGCCTGAATTTATGGAGTCCTTACATTCCTCCGATCCTATAGCAACTGCCTATGGAAGTCAACAGTTATATTTAGACCATGACACTAAAAGTACTGTATGAAAGAAGTAGTCTACATGTGGGGAATGTGCCATGTGACTTCCAGGAGAGCGAACAGATTACAAAAGGTGCCCTGTTATTTCAAACAAGTGGAGTTTGAAACTGAAAGTGGTAATGGGTTTGTGGAGCATTTGTTTGTAAACATAATTATGCCCACCTCTTACACACATATAAGTTGCTTAAATTCCCTAATCTATCTGTACATTTCTTATTTTGCCCTCAATGACCTGCATCCTGCAAGCTCTCAACCTCCCATGTTTGACCCATTGACAGAAAGAGATTTTGCTGCAATTTCCACCGGTAATTAATGTAAGGGCATAACACAGAAAGGCAAGTTTGGTAAAGGAAGTTTATTTATGTGTATTTGGTTCCTACAACAAGAGCATTTCAATGTGCTTGACACATGGAACAGTACTGTAAGGAAAACACACATCTAAAATATAAGCATAAGACATTTGACATATGACTGTTAAAGTTGTGCTTGGTTTGTTTTTAAGAGAAATAATTTCAATAGGGATAGCATGTGAGCAACTGAACTTTAGATAAATGACCAAAGCAGCTAGATTGATCGCAAGCCATTTGTACTTAAATTGGGAAGCAAGCTAGTGCATGAAGAAATTTTTTTTAACTTGAACTAAAAGCCTTTTTTGGTCACATGATTGTGTAATTTATTACAAGAAAAACATAATCTTTTGACCTATTACGCTCTATACTAATGGCATGTGTCAATGACATCTCTACTAATGGTGAGGTTTCTGTGCAGTGCACAGTGTACTGTATACTGAAGCAATAGGTCATGCATGAGGTTACAGTATCAGATTAGAAAAAATCCCAAATTCTACAGCAATCTAAAGTAGATCTACTGTTTTATTAATATGTAAACGCTTTTCATACACAGATGTGCTCCATAGAAAAAAAGAGAGAGAGAGATAAAAAAAAAAAAAACATATCAATAGATTACAGGATAGAATGAGAGTAGAGAATAGAAACTTAAGAGGAATATAATCAATAGATGGCAGCTGACAAAATTGTAAAGTAAGAGTAAAAGTCTTATATAAGCATGTAAATAAAACACTAATTAAAATAAAAAGTAACTGCATGGTTAAGTAAGTTTGCACTTTAGTCTTAAAGCCTCCACGCTCAATGGTGTTTTTTGCCCCCAACGGCACCTTCTATAGGCAGCACAGCCTAAAAGGCACTACCTCTAACCTATTCCTAACCCTAACCCCCTCAACCCTCATCCTAACCCTAAACTGAGAGGGATTAGTGCCTTGAAGGCAGCGCTGCCTGAAAGGCACTGTTGAGGGCAAAATATACCAAAGACCAGCCTGCTGCTCACATGCAGGTTCCAGCTGCATCCACATGATCATCCATGTGGAATTGTATTGTCAATGGAGGAATCCACTTTGAACAATATTAACAGTCAAATGGGCTGAGAAGGTACAAATCACGTTGTAATTCAAATGGTACCTCCAGCTAAGTCATGTGACTGAGCTTGTTTGCTAACCAAAGTAAATGGGGAGCTCCCAGGGTATTGCCAGTTTTATTTACAGCTAGCATGCAGCTTGCGAAGACACACATTTTACTCCAAAACGTCATTTATCAATCCCAATGAGGCAGTATAAAGGTACAAAGTGGGAAATCCTGCATAGGGGGGGCTTTAAAACTGGAAACAGTGGAGGCATTTTTAAAGTGTAAGTCCGGAGTGAGTTTAAGCATAGCCCTGCTGCACGAGCCTTCTAACAGCAATATATTTCGCATGAAATGAAAGAATTTCGAACAGCATGGACCTAACGCAAACGCGATACATTTTACATTGAGTCAATGTAACCTCAGATCTTACTTTCGGTTTCCAATAGTCAGGTCCCATTGATTCAGCGTAAAGTGCATGTTCGCTTCTGCGTTCGTGTTCATCAAATTATTTTGTTCCACTCGCTAACTAGCGCATTTAGCAAGCTCTTTCAACAGGGCTATGCTTAAAATCCCCTGGAAGTTTACTCCGGAGTTAAGCTGCATCACAGCTCAATATCATAGTTTCAGAACTGTTAGATGACATGTTGGTCAATAGTATAATTAAGCAATGTAGCATCAGTAGATTGTGTTAAGAGGGGCTGCAGATTTCCTTATGTAAAACACAGCACTCTTTCACTTAATGAAAAACTGGTGGCCCTTGGCAGGGTGAAAAAAATGTCAACCAAACTATGTGATAGGATAACAATATGAAGTTTCTTTAGCTTTAGTTTCTCCAGTGTGAAAAAGTTTAGCACTAGGTGTTCATTAGTCGCATTGCTTACTCTCATGAAAGATCAAGAGGGGGATAAATGTTATCCCAAACGGAGATAAAATTATTCAAGCTGAGACAGGGATACCAAAACCAGAAGTAGGGAAATCCGCCCCAGCAAATTTCACCCTGGCCCTTGCCATTTTAGATGTTTCAGTAAACTGCCCACAGACAGAAAAGTTTGACCACCCCGATCTAAATAATCTAATTTATTGAAGTTCTTTCATTTCCAAAGATCTTTGACAGTATCAATAGCACCATCAAAGACCTTCATGGGAGCCTTTGCAACCTCCTTGACACCCCCTTTATCTCTCCTCCTATCACTTCAACAATAGCACCTGGTACTTCTGTCCCGGTTTTGTTTTTTAGATCATTTTTCTTTGCTACTTCATCCATTCCTTTCCACATGCCTACAGGCACGTCCACTACAGCCTTAGCTGCGCCAACTGCAGCACCACCTACAAGAGCTGGAACTGTCATTAGAACCTTCCCTGCAAAACTAAGTAGGTTGTCTTTCTTGTCTTCCTCCCTTCTTCTCTCTTCCTCCTCCTTCAACTTCCTCTCATACTCCCTCTTTTCCTGCTCCCTCCTCTCTCTTTCTTCCTGGATTCTCTGTCTGTTCTCTTCCTCAATCTTCTTCATGTGTGCTTGGTTTTGTTGTTCACGTCTCTCCCACTCTCTTCTCATGGCCTCCTCTTTCTTTCTCTCTTGCTCCTCAAATATTTTCCTCTCCTCCACTCGCCTCCTCTCATACTCCCTCCTATCCTCCTCTCTCTTCATTCTCTCCTCCTCAGCTCTCTGTCTTTTCTCCTCCTCAAATCTCCTCCTGTCTTCCTCTCTCCTCTGTCTCTCTACTTTCTCCCACTCCTGTTTCAAGGCCTCCTCTCTCTTCCTCTGAGCTTCTTGTCTTTTCCTTTCCTCCTCTTGTCTTTTTCTCTCTTCCTCCCTCCTCTTTCTCTCCTCCTCTTCTCTGATCTTTCTCTGGGCTTCCTGGTACATCTGATCTGTGTAGTGCTGTCCACCATTTTCAGCGACCATCTTATCAACCTTGGTCAGCAGACGGGCGACCTGTGCCCTGTCTTTCTTTTTGTTGTCAAAGGCATGGTATCTGCCCCCACACTCACTAATCAGCTGCTTAAGTGCTGTACTTTTGTCTATGAAATCCTCCAGCTCAGTGCTGATGGAGTCCATACCAGTGAAAAGTACCATTGAGTACTTCAAAGCTAACTTGGAGAAGTTCTTCTGAATCCACTTCATGGTGTTCCGTTCCTCCTCAGTGAACCTCATGCGCAGACTTATTACGAGAAGAAAGACATGGGGACCAGGAACAGTCATGTACACACACTTCACAATCTCCTGCTTCAGCTCCTCATTGGTTAGTGATGTGTCAAAGAGTCCAGGCGAGTCAACAACCTCCACTTTCCTTCCTGACACTTTGGTTTCAAACTTCTTGCACTGTCTGGTAACTGACTCAGGTGAAGATTCTTCAACAAACTCCTCCGTGCCCAAGATGGTGTTACCAGATGCACTCTTGCCCACTCCAGTCTTCCCCAGTAGAACAATACGCAGGCTGGATGCAGCTATGAAGTGAACACACAGTTGAGGTGTTGCACATACAAATAAGATACAGTTTGGCAGCCTAATATTTCAGTTTTATTTTGTGTGTACTGTAACACTGATTTACTGCAACACCGTAAACAGTTCAGTTTTTCAGTGGTTTAGTATACTAAAATTGCAGACAAGCGTAGCAAAATCCTGTCTATAGTGATGTTTTCATTAAATTGAAACTTTATACTGAATGAGAACCCAATCAGCCCATATTCCTGTTCTTTGAAGCTAGGGCTGTGCGACTCCAATATATTCAATATACATCCGAAAAGGCTGTGTGAGATAGTCGTTGGCTCCTTAATGTAGCTCTGTGGCTTACATACTGTAAATAAAAGGACACGTCAGTAAAGATCCATTTTTAATGTGAGTAACGTTAGCATTTGTAAGGGCGCACATCTGCCTTTGCGCTGTGTTGCGCTTAGAACATTTACTATACATAAATTTGACCAAACTACCGGAAGTAAGCAGGCGCCATTGTTGAGCTGTTAGATCGCCAATCTGTCCATAGGGATAACATGATAGCACACCATAAAATGCTGTGATTTACGAGATTCACGACTGCCTGTATATATGTCATTCCATGGTCTTTGCTGTTAGCGGCCATTGACTGTGCATTATCAAAAAGGCTTGTTTACAGTCCAACAATGGCGATCCTCAAGATGGCAGCCTACACAAAACGCTCGTCGGATTCGTCTATAGAGAGGAAAACCCCAAAAAAACGTCCATCCACCAAACAGCACTTGCCCATGTGCTAAATGCTAAAGGCATCAGTTAAAATGCAATGAGTACAGCCAAATGAGCTATAGTGTAAAGGCACTTGTATGCAAACAGATAAGGAAGAATGTAACTTATAATTTCAGTCAATCAGATGATGCATTACGGTGCACACATTGCACAGATACGGTGCACACATTTGCACAGATCCTTCAGTGCGATTGTGAAACACATATCCAATCAGGAAACAGTGAGAAGTGCCAGTTGCACAAAGCTCAACTATAACAGTCATATATGAAAGAGATATCTACATGTATGTTATTGAGGTAATCATGCCACAGATACTGACGTAATATTTGTTGGAATAGTTAAGAAATTAGAAATCGTGTTGCATCATGGAATACAGTGTGTCGTCATGGGTTGGTTTAACAATGTGAGTGGTTCAAGTTGCATGTTTTTTTTTTTTAAACTGATAGTTACAGTCCTCAATTGTGATTGTTTGAATCACATTCGATGCCATTGTAAATGTACGATTTGGCACAGCTCTGACCACATTTAGTTCTCTGAGTGAAGAGACCATCTCTCCACTCCGTTACATATTCCATATGTACGGGAATGACCCCACAACTGCTAAGGACAGTGGATAGGCTTTAAGACACACTGGCTCACCCGGCCACGCCTACACCGAAATTATAAAACACCTGTGTTGGCGTGTAGTCACTGATGGTTTGATCGGAACAGGACTCCGAGCGGCCTGAGGACTGGAGAGATGGTCTCTTCACTCAGAGAACCAGGGTTACAGCGTAACCAGACGTTATATACTGCTGCGGCAGAGGAGAGTGAACAGAGCTGCACTAATGCGCTACTTGGCAACCATTCAGTGAGAGGAAATATATCTTTGTCTTCCTTAAATGAAACTGTTAATGTAGTAACAGTTTTAGAAACACAATAAATCACTCGTGGCTGATAGGAAAGTGGAGAATGAGCAATATGCTTTGCAGATGCCTATGCCTTCTGCATTATACAGTAGTGCCTATATTACATTATAAAATAGAGTAGATTTTATTTACTCTATTAGTATGATGAGGAAAGTTTGACATTGTAACACAAGGATTTTTAAAAAATAGGCCTGTTGTTATGGAGCTGGACAGGCAATCAAACACAACACTCAGAAAATGGAGGCTACTCACCCATGATTGATATCCAGTGTTTGCAGGGAACAGATATTCTTTAAAATGGACAACACATAAATGTGCATAATGTTAATCAATACATAAATTCAATTACAAGACTTAAATCCTAGAGACTCAAGACTATTGATGTAAAATCTATTGAATCAACACAAAAAAACCCCCAAAAAGGTGAATTAAGTCGCACTAATTTTTATTTCAACAATATTTACCATTTTAACAGTTAACTGGCCATATTTAGAATAGATTGGTCAAATGTAAATGATTAGGCTATAGCCTACCCACCTTGTGAAACCGGGGGAGCGGTGGCCTGAAGTTATGAGGTCCTTACTCTCCAAGGATCTGGTTGCAACTGGCCTCAATAGTGGAATTCAACAGTTATACCCAGGACCTGAAACTGAAAGTATGAAAGTAGTAAGGAATGTGCCATGTGACTTCCAGGAAAGCAAGCGGTTTACAGAAGGTGCCCTGATATTTTATACAAGTGGCACATTAAACTGAAAGTGGTAATAATGGGGTCCTGGAAACAAGGAGACTTAACGGGGAAAAAAAAAAAACATAGCAATGTGGTATAGTGCATGATGTTTGTATGAGAAGCACTTTCCCTAAACTAAAGAAGTGACATGGGTGTGCACTTGAAGTGGACACCAGTCACACCATGCATGAAAGGGAGACATGCAATATCTCACATTCCTGTTTGAAGAACACGCCAGTCACTTTACCAACAACTCATGGCTAACCAAACCTTTCGGCTTTTACACAGTTCGCCTTACCTTGATAGACAGAGTATCTAATTGCCCCTCTTATTGATGGACCACATATTTACCTCTGCCAATGAGGTTATGTTTTTGTCAGCGGTTGTTTGTTTGTCTATTACTGTGCACAACATAACTCGGGAATTAATGTACAGATTTGGATGATCTTTCTCCGAGTGCTTATCTAGTTTAAAAAGGTCAACCAAGGAGAACATTCCCTATATTTTTGTGGAGAAATCTTGAAGCATGTTGTTTTTGCTAATCCTAAATTCTTGTTCAAAGCATACCACTCTAAACTAAAAAATGTCAACTCAGTTTACACTATTCTGCATGATTCCCTGTTGCACTGTGTCTGAAAAGGGTTTACATAAGTTCACAGTCTCGGCTGCACACTACCTGTAAATCACTGTGTAGGAGAGAAAATGAACCTGTCCTGGGTTTTGTGGAAGTTACATAATCTGGGTGTGGAAGCAGCAAGGATTTCACTTAAGGGTCAAGTAAGGATGCAACTGGCAAAACAAACACAAACAGCTTGACTGATTGTATAGATTCAGGAAAGGCATTGTATAAATACCACTCTAAGTCAGTCCATCTAAGGAAACACAGCCATCATGTGAGCAGAAGCAGATGCCATCTGAACCGATATCCTCTTGAGTTGCTTATGACTAGGGCCAAGTGCAGGAGAGGTCCAGAGAACACATTGTCATCTATCATCAGTGTTGGGGATAACGCGTTACTTTGTAATTTCGTTACTGTTGTCAGGAACTTAATAACGTAACGCATTACAGTTCAAATTTCACTAACGTCATTACAGTTACTAGACTATAGTAACGTTCGTTACAGCGTTACCCACGATTTTGTTCAGTGTCATTCATATTAACAAATTTACATGTAAATCAGTGAGCTACCGGTAGGCCAACATCAATTGCTGTCAAAACCGCGTTGTTTTTATTAGTGGCGCATGCGTGCCTAACTGGTTGCTGTGGAAATCGATTGATTCAGTGAGAGGGAGATGGAAGAGAGAGAAGTCATGAAGAACACTGGCATCTTCGCCAACTGGAAATATTTGCATTATTTTCAGGTTAAGTGCTCGCTATGTCCTGGTGATAAACAGCTTTCCACTTCTACACTATACAGTCAATGTGCAATTTGTCGAAGCACTTGGCCAGACAGCACAGTCGTACAAAGCTGGTGGCTAAAAATCCCCATAGCCACCGTCCCGGTGATGACGAGACTGCCCCAGCACCCAAACAGGCGAAACTTACATCAGGAGAGGGAGGATTACGACAGGTAACATCGCAGGCAGAAATAAATAATCTAGTTGTAGCCTATGCTGTGGAGGACATGGTTCCGCTGTCCACAATAGAATCCCCCCGTTTTAGGAGAATATTAAGCAAAATACCAACAACGCGAGCTCCCATATCAGACAGAAAAACATTTTCGAGCTAACGTTAGCCTACTTGAGCAAATGTTATGCTGTAATCGAATCGGATCTCAAAAAGACATTTGAGACCACAGAATTCGTCTCTACAACGGCAGATATTTGGAGTGCTAACAACAAAAGTTATCTCGGATTGACTGTTCACTGGATTGATGAAAACTTTCAGCGCGAGAAGGCTGTCATTGCCTGTAAAAAGGGTCAGAGGGAGACATACATGACGTAGCCAGTGAAATAGAGCAAGTTCATTCAAGTTATGGGCTAAAAGTAAAGTAACGAGTAAAGTAACAAGTTACTTTTTAAAATTAGTAACGAGTAAAGTAATCTCATTACAATTCAAAGCAGTAACTAAAGTAAAGTAATTGGTTACTTTTTAAAAGTAACTTCCCCAACACTGTCTATCATCTATTTAATAATTCAAGGAAATTCTGTCTGTGTGTTCCATGCATAACTCTCAAACTGTTCGTCTGACTGACTTCAAATTTGGTAATGGCCAAATTTTGTTATTTTTGGATAAAAAAATACTAAAGATATCGCTAAATAAAGCACAGCTGCCTTCTTCCGCTCTAAATGTAGCCACTCCCCCTTTCAAACTCCTGGCCCAGCACAGGCAATATATTATTTGTAGCAGTAGGGCATGGACATTGGCTTTTGGTCACGTCCACAATGGTATTGAAAATTCCATGGTGATGTGACAAATTTTTCTCCCTTGAAATAAGTGCTCAGTATTACCCAGGCAAGGCAAGGGAAATTTATTTTTTATAGAGCATTTCCTATAGTTCCACACATTTCATTAAGTAAGTATGGTGTGTACCGCGTCCTCTAACACCTGTGCTAAAACCAGCATAACAACCAGCCTATTATGATTTATCGCTTACATATGCACAGGTTTTTATTCTTCTGAAGCAACTCTCCTATGGAAAGGCTTCAGATGGATATGTGAGTGAGGTTATGTAACTTAGGGGTGCTGTGAATGAAAATTCTGTTGTCTAAATATTATTGTTTCAGTAAAGGCAACAAAAGGCAAATCAGCAGCGACCGGTTTGCAGGGAACAGAGATATTCTTTAAAATGGACAACACATAAATGTGCATAATGTTAATCAATACATAAATTCAATTACAAGACTTAAATCCTAGAGACTCAAGGCTATTGTTGTAAAATCTATTGAGTCAACGCCAAAGGAAACAAAGAGGTGAAATTACAGTAGTACAGTAGTTCTAATTTTTATTTCAACAATAGTTACCTTTTTAACAGTGATCATTAAAATGATTAAGCTATAGACTACCAACCTTATGAAAACGAGGGAGCAGTGGCCTGAAGTTATGTCCTTACTCTCCAAGGATCTGGTTGCAACTGGCCTCAGTAATGGAATTCAACAGTTATATCCAGAACATGAAACTGAAAATAAGACAGAAGTAAGGTATGTGCCTTGTGACTTCCAGGAAAGCGAGCGGTTTACAGAAGGTGCCCTGATAGTTTATACAAGTGGCACATTAAACTAAAAGTGGTAAAAAAAAGTTAAAAAAAACAAACAAAAAAAACATAGCAATGTGGCCAATCATACCATGCATGAAAATTAGACTCGCCTATCTCCCCTAAATCTCACCTTCCTGTTTGAAGAACACACCATGGTAAAGTCACTTAACCAACAACTCATGGCTAACCAAACCTTTTGGCTTTTACACAGCTCCCCTTGTTAGACAGAGTATCTAAATGCTCCTCTTACTGATGGACTTAATATTTACCTCTGCCAAGGAGGTTATGCTGTTGTCAAAGGTTTGTTTGTCTATTTCTGTGCACAACTCGAGAATACATGTACAAATTTGGATTGAATTTTCACCAGAAGTGTGTTTTTGTCCAAGGAAGAACCCATTAAACTTTGCTGGTGAACGATGATCCATAACCGTTTGGAATTTATATTGTGTCAGTGACCACTCAGTCTGCACTCTCTGTGTGTTTTTCTAGTTTACAATGTTATCCAAGGAGAACATTCCCCCACATTATGTTGTAAGTATGTTGTATTGGCTGTTGCTAATCCAAAATTCTTGTTTAAAGCACACCACTCTAAACTAGAAAGTTGATTTTAAAATGTTCATGTCAACTCAGTTAACACTAGTATGCATGATTCCTTTTTTGTGTGAAAAGTGTTTACGTATTAAATCGTAAATGCATGGTCTCTCGGCTGCACGCTCCCTGTAAATCAACGTGTGAGAGAGAAAACTAAGATGCCCTGGGTTTTGTGGAAGTTACATAATCTGGGTGTGGAAGCAGCAAGGATTTCACTTCAGGGTCAGTCAAAGGATGCAACTGTCAAAAGAAAGACAAACAGCCGGACAGCCACAAGTTGGCGATTGTAAGGCATTGTATAAATACCACTCTGAGTCAGTCCATCTAAGGAAACACGGCCATCATGTGAGCAGACACCATGTGAACCGATATCTTCTCGAGGTGCCACTAAGTAGGAGATTATGATTTTAAGGGCCAAGTAGTGGCCTACTGAAAGGTTACTGGATGATGTCACCAGGCTTGCATAGGATCTCTTTAAAGAGCTTATGAAATGAAAATTCATCTATCGCCGATGTGAAATTTTTGTCTTTTTCTAAAACTATCAATCCAACTTTATATCAATTTTCCGGGCAGAACTTATTAAAACGGCAACTTAAAAGTGTGAATTCTGTGGCCTTTGGTGCGACATTAACCACAGGGCTGTGACGTCAGAGGGTTGACACCCTCATTTGCTAGCCTTTGGCTGGCTGGCTGGCTGTGAAAACAACATACATTTGATGGACCCATATCTAATTAAGGAGCCAAAATTCTGAGACAAACATCAGCATGTCGAATGAACACATATCTAACATTACGTGAAAAAAATTCCGTCTAATTCAAGCCACACAAATCTGAATGAAAAATGAGATCACCAGGTATAAATGCACCAAATGTAGTGGCCAGTTAATTAATTCAGATGTTGTTACACGTTAACTAGCGCATAAAATACAAGCAGTTCTTAAGCATATTTCCACTTAATTTTCAGACAAACCAAGGTAGGGACCACATGTCGGCACACCAGCAGTGTCTATAGTTGGAACTGCTTGTGGTAATAGAAGTCTCCTATTTCCAACCATGCCTGCAATCTCCACATTTTTGGTGAAACAGGAGGGGTGGAAACGTACGGAGCACAACACTGACCACTTCAAAATCACGCCGATGCCTCCGTACAAACTGTATCCACAGCGCTCTCGTTTATGCCTTCTCCTTGACGTTAGGAAACTTGTGCAGAGAGATGCCTTCAGCGAAGCTACTATTTTTGCAACTAGCACCATTTGTCCTCCCTGAAAAATAGTCATAGTCATAGTCATGTTTATTTATTCGCACAATTTAAAACAACCACAGGTTGACCAAAGTGCTCAAAAAAAAGTAATAATAATAGTAGAAGACAAAAAAATTATAATAATAAGATCACATATACAAAATAAAATACAATACAGAGAGAAAAGAAAGCTAAATTAATGTCATACTTCATTTAAAAGCCATTAATAGCATATGATCCTTTAACTCTGCTTTAAAAGCACCAATAGTTGGTGTGGATCTAATGTGGAAAGGGATATTGTTCCACAACTTGGGCCCAGCCACTGAAAAAGCACGGTCACCTTTACTCTTCAGACGACTCTGAGGTACTGAGAGCTTATCTGAAGACCTTAGAGTTCTAGGAGGGCAGTGAAAGTGTACAAGCTCCCTTAGATATTGGGGAGCTTGACCATTTAAAGCTTTGGAAACTAAAACAGTTAACACTAGTATGCATGATTCCCTATTTTGTGTGAAAAGTGTTTACGTATTAAATTGTAAATGCATGGTCTCGGCTGCACACTCCCTGTAAATCACCGTGTGAGGGAGGAAACTAAGTTGCCCTGGGTTTTGTGGAAGTTACATAATCTGGGTGTGGATGAAGCAAGGATTTCACTTTAGGGTCAGTCAAAGGATGTAACTGGCAAAACAAGATGGCGAATGTACAGATTCAGGAAAGGCATTATATAAATACCACTCTGAGTCAGTCCATCTAAGGAAACACAGCCATCATGTGAGCAGAAGTGGACCAAGTAGTGGCTTGCTGAAAACTTACTGGGTGACACCACCGGACTTAGGATCTCTTTAAGAACAAATTTAAGAAAATTCTTATAAGAAGATATTTGTGAATAAGGCTAATTGAGTCCCCAGAACCACTATCATGACATGGGTCTGGGGTGCCTCTGCGTATGTGAATTATTACTTGAAATTTTAAGCATTTACTATTTTTAGGCGTAGAGCTTTCAAGAACGTACAAATTTGAGGGAAAGCATTTCACATTATCATTCACATCATACAAATACAAATACAATAGTGTTTCATTGATGTTATAATAATGTTGACCAGTAGAATAGACCACACCAAATGGAAGATGAGACCATTCCAGAGGCGGGGAAAGCAACAAACATACTGTATGAAATAGTGGGTGAGTGATGGATCAGAGAGTGTCACAGTTGTTGACTTTATGGATCAGACAAAGCACTGGGACTTGGGCAGTGAGTGAGTTGAACACACCAAAATGGATTCAATAAAAACAATAAAAAATAAATTTGACATTTAGGGCGATTAGCAATTTTAGCAATGAACTGTGCTCAATTGATGTAGCCAAATGCATCTATTTTTTTTTTTTTTTAATTCTGTGATTGAGAGTAGTATCATGCTTACCTCACTCACGTCAGATCATGCGCTACGTAACTTTCGTAAGGCACTTCCGCGCAACGATCTGATGTCGAAGCCCTTCAGAGCCATTTCAAGCCAATTATTCTCTAACCGGACCAATCAGGGCTGCTGGCTGCTGTAGAGGGTGTGACGTAGCGAAGAAGCAACTGTTTTGAATCCAACCAATCCAACAAACGTAACCAGCGTCATCGGTTGGTTTCGATGTGGTTGGCTGAAGTGTACGTCAATTAAATTGATGGACAAGCCGTTTGTCCAGTTAGATTCAAGGATTTCTGGCTCCTGAAATAAATCGTCAATCGCTGAGGATCAGATGTTCGCGCGTAGCGCTACATCTGACGTGAGTGAGGTAAGTATCATGCCTTCGTTTCGTTTGCAACCAACATCCACTTTCAGAGACGGCTGCAGTTATTAAAGCAAAGGTTCAGTGTAATTCACTGAATGAATACATGAGCCTGTTGACTGCATTAGATAGCGAGTGGAACTAAATAATTTGGAACAACGTAGACCGATTGCAACAAGAATGCAAATGCAAACAAACAGTTTGAGGAACTTTATAATCTTACTTTCTGTTTCAAATGTTGTAGGTCCCTATGACTCAATGTAATGTGCTCGTTCACATTTGCATTTGTGTCAGGCCTATGTTGTTCCAAATTGTTTGGTTTCAAAATGTCATTTCATTACTAAAGTAGGCTTACATCAGCATGACAAGCCAGACTATTACATAAAATGTATAGTCTGGCTACAAGTGATAGGCCCTCATGGCCTGGGCCTGCCCATACTTCCTGTTGCGACATGAAATTTCACCATCAATTCAGTATGGCCAGGGAGACAATTTTCTCAATTCTTGAGCCCAGAAAAATCAGGACCTAATGAGAAACGAGCAGGTTGAAGGAGGCGAGCTTACGCTGACTCTATCCAGCGCTGTCCCATAACATTGATAGAAGTTTAATAGCATTTCATGGACGTTTAGATTAATCCCGCCTCGGAATTCGCAGGCAATGCTAGCTTTGCCAGATCACAGTTCATTGCTGAACATGGTCGCGCAAGCCAGGCTAAGACCCTCGGGTAAGATGGCTAAAACCAACCAGCGCAACTAACAAGCCAATTCAAACAATGCTAAATCTGCCCAATGACTCCCTGTCCAGATACAACACTGTGATTGGCTAAGCACCACAATTTGCTACTGCTAGAGTATGTGTGGAGTTCTAGGCTATAGGTGCACATAACTATTTGGGATGTAAAAGTTAAAATGCTCAGTATCACAGTCTGTATTACTAAGCTACTGGGCTATAAAAGTTAAACCCGGCCGGAACACATATTCATATCAGCCCATGATGATGTGGGGATGGTAGGCCTGGAGAGTTGTTTCACCTGGCACCATGATACCATGATGATGCAATCAAGATGATGCAGTCCGCAGGATTGTCTTAAGATAACACAGCAAGTTGCCATGGAGACAGCCTTGATAGGATCCGAGACAAAGTCAACAGTCAGCAGGTGTAAGAGTGTCTCGCTGCACTGATCTTCCAGAGGATTTTTTTTCTTGTATTTTCTTAATTCTTAATTAATTGGGGTTGTTTAGGCTTTGGGCGAGGAGTTGCCTTACAATATGCATGACTGCTTTCTTAGTCTGTTCTGGTCCTCTAATCAATCCATTCACTTATGCAAAGCCAGAAGCTTCTACAACATGTTAACAATTCTGTGGTTCAAAACCATATTCTGAGTGCTGATGTTGCTGGTGTTGTGGTGTGTGTATAGACCAAGACAATTGTCAGGGGAAAAAAGAGACTAGAAAAGCACTCAGAGAGCTCAGATCTCCACCAAGGCAATGTGGTCGCAGTCACAATATGAATTTTAGATGGTGTTCTGGATCACCGCTCATCACCAAAATTGAACCAATTCTTACTTGTCCTAATGCAGACGTTGTCCTAAAATGTCATCCAAATCCATGCAGTACTTTTCAAGATATGTTGTACACACACACACACACACACACACACACACACACACACACACACACACACACACACACACACACACACACACACAGAGACGCCAGCAAAAATCTATGGCGGAGGTAACCAGAGGCAAGGTTCACTAGATTTTCCTGCACTGCTACATAAAGACCACCAGATGGTGTGCAAGCACTTATCTTACCTCCACTTAGGTCAGTTTTGGCATCCCGCTTCTGAGCATAAACTACTTGCTATTAGTGTCCTTGCCAAACAAAAGAAACATCTCTAAAAATCTCCACAAAATGACTTCCACATTTACACACCAGAAGTTCATTATAAATAGCTTTATAGTATCTGGACTCCACCATATGACGAGCTGTATCTCTGAGTCTGGTCCTCCACTCCCCCGTATATAGGTCATTCCCAGCTGCCTCACAGGCACAGCGACAGTGGCATGAGATCTACTCGTGGTTCGTCTCCATCTCTCTCACTGACCCGCAATGGTCCTCCAGGCGGACGCTTTACTGCCGAGGCCTTTATCTTGTCGTATAAAAACAACACTTTTACAACCGTTATTCTGGATGATAGATGGGAGTCCCCTTAAAGATCTTCATTCACTATCATATTATTTTTTTTCACTGTATCGGCATGAATCATTTTAATTGTTTGGCCTCTATCGAAGCCATCTGGTGTATTCAGTTTTATGTCTGTGTATTTTTTTACTGTCTTTTTTAATGCTCTTGTTTTTTATAGATGAGCAATGTAAAAGTAAACGTATACGTTTAAAACGATGATAAAAATGCACATTAATAAATTAAGCTTTTTTTTATTTTATTTTATTTAATTTTTTGGAGCACCATGTATCATTCAGAGCTGTGGGTCTCCCATGGGTGCTGTGTCAGACAGGGGCCCAGTACAGTATGTGCTGACGAAGTCATTGGTGCTGTCAGATCACAACCACCACCAGCTGCCAGCCACAGAGACTAGAGCCAGTGAGTGCCAGCCAGGCAGCCAGTATTAAGATGGATAGATCAGAAAAAGAGATTTATTTAGATGGGAGAATGTGTGTGTGTGTGTGTGTGTGTGTGTGTGTGTGTGTGTGTGTGTGTGTGTGTGTGTGTGTGTGTGTGTGTGTGTTGTGGGGGGGTGCGGGGTGAAGGAGAGAGGGAGTGAGTGAGAGTGAAAAATAAAGGGTTTGAGACATTGAAAGACACTGAAAATTGTTATACCATTGTTAAAAAAGATGGGACTTGAGGAAACTGGAGAACTTAACGGGAGACCTCTAGGCAAGGAAACAGCCGTATAGAATCAAATCCTCGTCGAGCACAGTTTCGCTGACCCAGTGAAATAAACATTCTGGCTCTTCCTATGCATTACGTTCCACTTCTGATGCATTCATATGCCCTTAATGACAGCACTGGATTTCTCCATCTGAACCGAAAGCCTGGGAATGCGTCCACATTCCCCGGAGCCTCTCTCTCTCTCTCTCTCTCTCTCTCTCTCTCTCTCTCTCTCTCTCTCTGAGGACTGGTTTTGTATGACTCTATCAACTTCTCAGCGACATTTTGTTTACGATAATTAAATCCTTGGCCTCTGGCAGCCAATTTGGGGTTTGCTTCTGTGCAGCCAGATCCTGGGGCTACAACCCAGCCATCATCAAACATGTGTGTGTGATCTGCTGCCACCAAGAAAAGGTCAACTAAGTCCTCCTGCCGAGACTGTGTGGAGAAAATGCTCCAAATTAACCGACCAATCACTCCTCGTGATATATATATATTTATAAATGTTGTTCCGCAGGAGTTTTTATCTCATCACACAGAATTGCTGGCTCTTCAATTTTTTTTTTTTTTTTAAGAGGGACAGGACAGAACAACACCGAAGGCGTCAGTCTAGTCAGAGGAAATGGGAAACAGACGGAACACTGATTGATGCAACAATCATTGTGCTTCACCATGCCAAACCTGGAGCTGTCCGGCGCATAATCACGGCTGACACAGCTCACAGCGGCAGCGACCCGTGGGTCTCATTTGGGTGGCTACCTCAAGTGGTCTCCATCTTTGAGCACTTCGCTCCCCTCTTGTATCGTTATAAGAAAGAGATGAAGAAGAAGAACAACAACTAGAAAAAAAATACTCCCAAACTAAGCCCAATGCACTTCTTTTAGCATTTGATGCTCCTGCACAAGCGGAACGCGTATCTGGGACAAATTTGCTCGAAATGGGCTGCTAAGCCCCTTGAAAATCTGTCTTGCATTAGCCGTCTCCATTTAGCCGCCGAAAAACGTGCAGGTCCAGGGTTAAACTCTGCGAGATGTGCCGATGATTGAGAGTAATTGTGGGGTAAGGGGGTCCAGCTCCGCGAGCTTAAGACAACCATCAAAGAAAACTGGATCCACATTTAAGGTTAAATTGGAAAGTAACATAAAAAGTATGCACGCTTAAAAAAAAAAGACTCTAGTCAGTATAAAGGTTGCTTTGAATTTGGTTCCCAATAAAACAGATATATGATGGCTGTGTGTACACACACATGCACCAGATATGCATGCAGGTTTGGGGCACTGCTGCTTTTAGCTCCAGATTAGCTGACGTAGGTCACTGTTTGTAGAGTGATGGAGCGGTAGCAGACATGTGCCATGTCGTCTGTGTAACACATTGGGAGAGAGAGGCACCAGCGTCTGGTCAACATCACCTCTCCTGCTGGGATGACACAGCTGGCGCTGATGGAGTCCAGTTACAGTTACTGGTGTTAGAGTGATTGTCTCTTTCATGTCCACATTATCTTGTGAGGTAAGCATGCAAGGACAGGCGTCCAAGCTCAAGTTCAAACAGACCCCTGGACAGAGTTATTGGATTCCTGCAAAGTGTCAGCACAAAAAAAAAAATAATAATAAAAAAGTATATTTTGGTGGATATCAAGAGCAAATATGTGTCATCAGACATTCTTGAGTGGATTTATATTATAGTTGTGTACACATGTGTATGCTTGTACCCTGTCTGTTTCTCTGTCTGCACACACACACACACACACACACACACACACACACACACACACACACACACACACACACACACACAGAGAAAATCACATGGTCTCCTATTTAAGTTTACTATATGCTTGTATTTTATTTTTCCCATTTTTCATCCTCTTATTAATAGACCCTTTTAATTTAAACAGTTTAGCCTGCCTTTGCACACACACACACACACACACACACACACACACACACACACACACACACACACACACACACACACACACACACATAGCATGACCTATTTATGACTTTGTTTTTACTCCTATGCTTGTATTTTATTTCGCCCATTTCCCATCCTCTCCTTATTAGACATTTTTAAATTGAAACACAGTTTAAGAGGACTGCATTGTATGTCATGCTGTATGTGAACTCAAACTAATTTAACGAGACATGCATAATGACAGCCTGGAAACTCAATTTTACTGAGGGACAGCGCACAGCTTGCGGTTTGGTTATTTTATGATCTTGCCAAAGAGGACATCAGAAAAACAGACCACCTTTGGAGAGATGCAGTCTAAATAAAACATTCTAAGTCAAGTTCTGAGTGTAAAAAAATATTAAATATTAAATTAACCTTCTGATTTGATAAGTAAAGAAAGTAATTGGTAAGTGAAGGCATTGATAGGCAAACTACAATGAATCAATGTAGTTCACTTTCGAAAATGTTCTGTTTTTTTTTTGTTTTTTTTCGAAGGACCCGCAAATTTTATTGTACTTTTTCAAAATGTCAAGAGTCAAACTAAAATTATATATGTGCCTATTTCATTATGTTTTGTGTTTTTCTTCATGTAATTTTGATTAACTATCAAATCGTTTTTTTTTTCATCTGCTGTGGGGGGCAGGGGGAACATGTGATGAGTTCTGGGTTCCAGGATCCTATCAAAATGGCTCCAGACTGTAAACCGTGTGTAATTTTAATGACAGAGGCCTGTACATTGCTGCTGAAAAAATAAAAAATACAAATCAGCCAACATAAAATTCCCTCAATGGAATAAGGTTCCTTCACGACACAATGTGGTCAGTACAAACCAGTTTGGGCATGTGTTCTGATGATAGTTGGCATCCCAAGATCATATTTTAGTCTAGTCTAAAGGAATTTTAACCACACCATCAGAATATCAACTTGTTTGAATTATATTAGGAAAACTACATAGTGCGTGACTCTTGCAGTGTTGAAATCCCAGGCAATCAGAATTGCAATATTCTGCAGCATTTTATCTGGAATTGAACATTAATAGCTTATGAATGGTGAAAAATTTGTTTCTTCTTTATTCAAAGCCTATAGTTGAGTTGGGGCTGGGTTGGGTTTTCAAAATGTTTGAAACAAAGTATGACAGATTCTTCTCCCTTATTCCTTTGTCTTTTTTTTTTAACACATCAACTCTCATTATTTCATGCTTTTTCTGGGCTACTGTTACGTAGCCTATTTCTCTGGGCCACGGAATGGCTTGTTTTTTTATTGTTTATATCTTCTGTCCTCCTCAGTCTAGCTGGTAGGCAGCCTGTGAGGGCCTGACAGCTTCTCTCTGTTGGCGACGGGGGAGGATTTGGTGTGACAACACATTTCTGGCTCTTTGAAGCTGCTGAGTGGCTGTAGATTTCCTCTTATTTCCCACAATAAGCCACTCTCAATAGCTTCCGCTATTTTCTATTATTCTCTCACCACTAAAAATATCCAAGAAAAGCATCAGCCATTTACTTGATGTTGATGTTGTCGTTTTCTCAAGCTTCTGCCCCCCCCCCCCCGCCCTTTCTCCTACTCCTCCCCTCTCTTTACTGTTTTCCCTCTCTTTTTTCTCTCTGTCTCTCTTTTCCCTCGTCTTTATTGTACGGCCGAAGCTTCTCCCCTCAGGCCTTTCCCTCATTTTTCTGAGTAGCGTGGCGTTGCCATGGATCACGTCTGGTCACGGCTGCCGCCCTCCGCCCTGGCATTTCAGATGACCTACATGTGGCGCATGGTTGGTATGATGCATCATCCTTCTTGGCATCAGCAGCCTCAAGTCGGTATTCATCAGCCACGTCTGCAACCTCACTCCCCCCCCCCCTCCTCCCCTTTTCCCTTCCATCAGCCCCACCCACTACCCAAGCCCTCCAGACCGGTTTCATTACAGCCCAAGGTGTCCTTGTCTGTCACCCAAATAACCCCCTCCCACACACACACACACACACACACCCTGTAATAACAACAACTCCACGCGTGATGCATAGCAATCACTAGGTCTGATACACCCCACCCCACCTCAGCTCACTCTACTCTGTTCTGGCCCCGAAAGCACCTGCTGCAAAATTAAAACTCCAAAAAGAAAGAAAAAAAAACCCCTGGAATTGCTTCGACTAAATTAAACTGCAAGCGATGCCCGCTCAGGGAAAGAAAAAATTATTCACGTCCATATCCAAGGCTGTCTGTCAACGCTGCCAGACTGTCTGTGTGTCTGTGTCAGCAGTAGAGGTAAGCCTACAGTATTTAAAAAAAAATAAATAAATAAAAAAAATACTAAATCGATGTACATCCTATTTTTATGCAGTTAAGAGGAGAGCTGGATTCGTTTTCTGACAAAGCCTGCTGGCAGTTTCCTGGAGCTATCCGCGGGGGCCCGGGGCTCCTGCTCAGCCTTGAGGCCCATTAACAGCGAGGATCGCAGCTCCTGAATGCATGGGGCCTCATTGATCAAGACTTTAATTGGTGGCAGGCTCCTTTTAAACGCCTGCAGAACACACACGTGTGTGTGGACAAAGGCGGAGAGGAGATGTTACATCCCTGCGCACATACACAAACACGTGTGTGTCTCTCTCTCTCTCTGTGTGTGTGTGTGTGTGTGTGTGTGTGTGCGCACACTTGTCGTAGATCGATGTCTGCGCGAAGGGAGGGAGATCAACTGGCGGGGCAGGCAATTACAGGCTAGGAGAGAGAAGCAGACATACTGTGGTGCTTCAATGAATGGAGGAAGGCATTGAAACTAACACACACATACGTACGTGTGTGTGTGTGTATCTATACATGTGTGTCTGTATGTTTGTGAGAGTGAGTGTGAGTCTGTATGTTTGTGAGTGTGTGTGTGTGTGTGTGTGTGTGTGTGTGCATTTAAAGAGGACATAATGCTTTTAAGTGCTGCTTCAAGTGTTGGGGGAGGTTTGTTGATGAAAATGGGTTTCAGTCAAGAGGAGATGGGGATAAGAATGAAAACAGAGACATTGGAACGGCCACATTGACAGAATGAAAAAAGTACAGACAAAGAAAAGAATGTATATTTATTTCATTCTGTTTAAGAAATGGAATAAAAAATAAACCAGATGGGACAAGAAAATATACACAAGACAAGAAAAGCAAAAGGGGAGGTAATCATGAAACTAACAGTGAGACTATCAGAGAGAAAGAATAAGAGCGCTGAATGGCAGAACACAGCAAAACAAATGTTTACTGAACACATTATTGTTAACATATCCACACACATTATTATGGCCATTATTGAATTAATTCTTAATTTGTGTGTGTGTGTGTGTGTGTATGAATACTGTATATCTATGGGACTTTGTATGTTAGAATATACCTCTCTGTATGTATGTGTGTGTGTGTGTGTGTGTGTGTGTGTCTTTGTGTGTGTGTGTGTGTGTGTGTGTATGAATACTGTATATCTATGGGACTTTGTATGTTAGAATATACCTCTCTGTATGTGTGTGTGTGTGTGTGTGCACAGAATGCTGTGTACCTATGGAGTTATATGTTAGAATGTGTCTCTGTGTACTTGTGTACTGTATGTTTGTGCATGTGTGTACAGAATACTGTATACCTATGGGAGTTATATGTTAGAATGTATCTCTGTGTGTTTGTGTATGTTTGTGTGTGTGTGTGTGCACAGAATACTGTATACCTATGGGAGTTTGTATGTTAGCATGTATCTCATTGTGTGTGTGTGTGTGTGTGTGTGTGTGTGTGTGTGTGTGTGTGTGTGTGTGTGTATGTGTGTGGCTGGACTGTTTTTATGAGGTGCAAATACCTGTCCCTGGCCTGGGGCCTGCAGGGTGGTTCACCATGGTGGCCAGGACTCCGAGTCAGACGGGTTTCCTGCTGGGGTACTGGCGCTAACAGCGCTTAACAGAGCGTGAGGGGACAGCGCTGTGTGTGTGTGTGTGTGTGTGTGTGTGTGTGTGTGTGTGTGTGTGTGTGTGTGACAGGGAGAAAGAGGAAAATTATTGTGTGTTAAACATTTGAGTGTGTATGTTCTCAAGGAAATGATCAACACCTGTACTTGTTAGTGTATGTGGTGTGTGTGTGTGTGTGAGTGTGTGTGAGATTTAACAGGGTGCAATGGGACTGCTTGGGTGGCCATTGTGAAAAAAGGGCATGTAGGGTTGAGTGTATGTGTGTGTGTGTGTTTGAGAAAGTCCATCACAATTCAGTGTGTATGTGTGTGTGTGTGTGTGTGTGTGTGTGTGTGTATGCTCATGCGTGCGTATGCATGAGTGTGTGTGCGTATGAGTGTCAGTGCTCATGGACTGTTGGGACTGTCAGCGGGTTTCTGAGCCCTGAACTCTTGAACTCCTCCATCTCTCTCTCTCTCTCTCTCTCTCTCTCTCTCTCTCTCTCTCTCTCTCTCTCTCTCTCTCTCTCTCTCTCATTCTCACTGGGGCAAATTTCTTTCTCTCTCACTGTCTTCAGTTTATTATTTTTTTCTTTCTTCCTCTCTTACTAATGCATGCCGCTCTCTGCAAGGGGTCAGGGCAAGGTCACCAACTCCACACATCCGTGGTTAACGAGGCTCCTCCACACACACACACACGCACGCACGCACACACACACACACACTCCAGGCAGGGCAGAGCTGGGCATTAAACTGGACGCTGCACTGGGTGCTGGAGGTTGTGGGGCACATGGTTTGTGTGTGCGTGTGTCTGTTTGTCTGTGTGTGTGTGTGTATGTGTGTCCGGGAAGCATAAACATAATATACTGAAGAAGCATACAAATAATATACTTAATATTCAATTTATTCTTATTTCTTCAGCAATCAACTGTAAAACACGTGGGACTGGGTTCGGTTGCAAATATCGCCACAGCTTTGAGCATATTCACACAACTCCACTAAAACCGCTTATTCTGAAGGGATCTGGCAAATGCCAAGCTATGAAGATAACTGTTCCCCCGCTTTGAATGAACACAGCGTTCATGTCGGTCAACTCAGTGGAAAATCTGCAATGAGTCACCCATAGTATATCGCCGGTCTAATCAGAAATGAATAAACAATTAGACTGGACTGTTGTGTAGCTGTATGTATAGTGTGTGTGTGTGTGTGTGTGTGTGTGTGTGTGTGTGTGTATGTACTCGTACTGTATAACCTCGAGAACACACACACAGACCAGAAACATTTACAGAATAAACCACACCAGACAAAGGGGATATTACTGATCTCGTTTCATTTTAATGAGGAGAGTCAAGTTGGGCTTTCCATTTTTAAAAAATAAACCAATAACAATATTACAAATAATGAAATTGTTACATCATTCACAGGGTTACAGTCAATGTACATTTATACAGCAAGAAAAAAAAAAGTTATAATAACAAGACGGCCTCTGACCACTCATCACAGTGGTGTATGCACGCAGCCCTGGCACACAGACAGACAGTCACACACACACACACACACACACACGCACACACACTCTCTGAGTGATGGGCTACTGCTGGGACTGGGTAGTTGGATTGTAGTGAGGAGGTGGGTAAGGAAACTGTACGCTGGGGAGGTAAAGTGGGGGTAGGTTGTTGAAATGGCACAGTCACACTTCTGCCGGGGAAACAGCAGAGGGCGACGTAGCGCTGTGTGGATCACCACTGCTGCTGCTTACCACAGCAAGGGAAGCCATTTTCTCTTTCTCTCACTCTCTCCTTGCTTTTTCCCCTCTTCTACTCTCTCACTCTCCTTCCCTCTCTCCCTCCATTGGTCACAGCTGGCAAAACCCCTGCGTACCATATTCGGAGGGCGTGGGCATAGCAGAGCCTGTTGGTATGTGCCGGGAAAGGGGGGGGGTGGTGTTTATGCGTGCCGCCGTGTGGCTTCTACGCTGGGATGTAATCGGTGGGGCTCTGTTGGCCGCTGGTATGGTGGAGGGTGCAGAGTGGTGGCAGAGGGATTTCCAGCAACTCTTCAGATGCAGACAAGCATGTGTGTGTGTGTGTGTGTGTGTGTGTGTGTGTGTGTGTGTGTGTGTGTGTATGTGTGTGTAGAAAGTTCCCCTCCTGCACTACCAGGCGCCACGGACCACTCTTGAGACGCAACACAGTGGCAAGAGGCTGACCTCAGTTGGCTGTCTGTATGTGTGTGTGTGTGTGTGTCTGTGTGTGTGTGGAGGATGTTGTCAGTTAGAAACTAAGAAAGACAGAATTGACAAAAGATGGAGAAGGAGACTGGAAGATATAAAGAAAATCGAGCCGAGCTCGAAATGAAAGAGGAAGTTTGTACTCCCCTGCTGCGATGCGATATCGACTGGGCAACACCGGCGGTTGGAAAATGAAAAGGATGGAAATGCGTGGTGCCCACACCCATTATGGGAGTTCAGCAAAAACATTCCAATGTAAATACTAACATGCTGTCTCTCATTTTTTTTTTCATCCCGCAGAAGAAGAAAACCCTCAAGGTCACAAAAACACTACTTAAAACAGATCTCAATGTCAGAGCAGCGAGAAACTCTGAACAGCCCTGTCGAGCTGTGAACAACCCTTTTTTTCCCTTCTCCATCTCAGCATGCCACATTAGTCACTGCATAAAGGATTCTGGATGTAACAGATGAGGTGGCCATGATTGTGATGAGTGGAGTGCCGTGGATGAGCTATGGCCCATGTGGCTGTTACTCTGCACTGAAATTACCCGCCACCACGAGCCCCTCCTCACTCACCCACCCCACCGCACCCTCCCCAACTCAGACGTCGCTAATCACCCTCCGTTCAATTAGCGCCTCCCTACCATCATCACTTCCCCCTTCAGACTCAGAACTCAAACTCCACTGCCGGAAAGGGACAGATGCCTAAAAAAAATCACAAGCCGTGCGAGAATCAGTGGTGTCCTTTTTTTTCTCTCTGGCTCTTGTGTTGCTTTCCCACAGTTCCTCTGTGCAGGTTTTTTTAGATGGGAGGTCAGAGCGCACAATGCTGGCTACTGAACATTAGCATGTAGTAAACTGGAGGAAGCCGCTACTTCAGGCCATCCCCGCAGGTATAAATACATCAAGAGTTGAATGGGTAGGTGCCTCCTCCTCCTCCTTCTCCCTCTCCTTCCCCCTCCCAATTTCCCCCTAGTGCGGCGCTGGTATTTATACGTTTTGTGTCATGTTGTCTTTTTTTCTTTCCATGTCTTGCAGACAAAATCACAGCTGTGGCTCTCTCCCTGTGTAGCTGGGCACCTTCAGAGAGAGATAGAGGGAGAGAAAGAGAGAGGGAGAGAGAAAGAGAGAGGAAGAAAGAGAGAGCGAGGGGGGCTGCATTTGCTCTGACAGTAGGGGAAAATGGTTGTATCCACAGGAAGACATGCAGCCGCTCGACCTGCCGCTTCCTCACGACATGACACCACAGAGCCATCAAATATTGAGGCACAAAAAGGAGGAAGGGGAGGGGTACTGGTGTAAAAAAGTGTATGTGTGTGAGTGTGTGTATGCGCTGTGTGTGTCTTAATTTCCTTTCTCCAAGTGTGTATATGTGTGTGTGTGTGTGTGTGTGTGTTAGCGTCTGCATGTTTGTGTGACTGGCCCAGCCTGCTCTCATCACATCTGAGGCCATATGTGTGTGTGTGTGTGTGTGTGTGTGTGTGCATGTGGCTTGTGTGTGTGTGTGTGTGGAGCAGTCAGCCTTGCCTCAGAGGGAGTGTGCTGCACCTGCACTCTCTTTGAGCTTATTGTACCTAAGGGGGGGGGGGCAGTCACAATACCAGACCTCCCCTGGACAAAGAACACTACGACTACCAGCCTCGTCTCTCTCTCTCTCTCTCTCTCTCTCTCTTTCTCTCTCTCTCTTCACCCCCCCAGCATTCTCTCCATACACACCTACCCTCCACACAACCCTAAAGCACAGGGCAACCGAGCACGCGGATGGACGGACGGACGGACACAGAGCGTAGAAAGAAGACACGGACACGAAGGTCTTCTCCATTATCCAACACAGCTAATCCTGTGGTGGAAAACCATACTGATGAACGGAATGAACAAACCCTATTGCTATTGCTTGCTTGCTTGACAGTAGTGTCAGGAGACTCTACTCTAGGACAAATACTGCATGTTGTAGTTGTTGTTGTGAGGCAGTGAAATCCCAAAATTGGACTGAGTCTGGGATAAGAAGTGCTCGTATGCTACATGAGGACTGGCACAGCAGTGGTGTTTGTTGCTACTGCTGCTGCTGCTACTTCAGATGTTTTTTTTTTTTTTGTTGATTTTTTTTTTTTTTCTCCAGAGGGGAAGAACTAGATCCCTGCACTCCACAACTGTATGCTGTAGGGGATCAGTGGATATTTGGTAGACACATCAAATATTGTGTGTGTGTGTGTGTGTGTGTGTTGTGTGTGTGTGTGTGTGTGTGTGTGTGTGTGTATGTGTGTGTGTGTGTGTGTGTGTGTGTGTGTGTGTGTGTGTGTGTGTGTGTGTGTGTGTGTGTGTGTTTATCCACCATTTGAAGTGGCCAATAGAAGGATGATTCTCCATGGCAGACGCTGGGAAAGATGTTAAATGGGGAATGTGGAGGAGGATAAACAAAAACAGACAAAAAGCAATCAAAAGGCCACCCTCCAGACACATTCAGGACACACACACACACACACACACACACACACACACACACACACACACACACACACTTGAGGGTGAATTCCCCCTCATGCCCCTCCAAAGCACTAGGGGGCAGTGTTGCAGCCAGATCCCAAACACACACCTCTCACTATCACAACTTACTGCCAATGTAACTCTCTGTCTCTCGCTCTCTGGATGTGTTTAACTGAATCTGTACACTAAAATCCAACACGTATTACCTAAAAAAAAAAAAAGAAAACTTTTTTTTTTATTTTTTTCCTCTGAAAGTTTCTGAGGGGACTATTTACAGTTGTCCTTGATTTTGTTACCATTTGTCGATCCTCGTGAGGAACTGGTGATCAAGAGTGAATGTTTATTTAGAGTGGTGAAATAAACTATGGATAAATTATGTTGAAAATTTAAGTGCTCTCGGGACCGATTGCTGCAGCGTTTTTTTTTTTTTTTTCCTCAGTTAAGGGCCGCGACCCTACCAGTCATCAGAGAATTAAAAACTCTCTACACAAGCTCATTGTTGTGCTCACAAATCCCCCACAGCACTGGATAATAATAATAATAATAATAATAATAATAATAGTAATAATAATAATAATAATGATCATACAGTTCCACTCTTCACATTTCTGCCCAGTATTTAAACACTGTCCTCTACTTGCTTTATCAAACTCAAATGCTTCATTAAAACCAACAACAAAAAAGAATCATCTTTCAAAAACAAATCCAAAAGGTTAAGCACACGTCAACACAGTGATCTGTAAAGTGTATCAATTCCAAGCTCCTTGTGAAGTCACTCATTATGTTTGCATGCTCACATGGACATGCACATGTGCACACACACACACACACACACACACACACACACACACACACACACACACACACACTACAAACAGGCATACAGATTTGTATCTTCCATACACTCTCTCTCTCTCTCTCTCTCTCTCTCTCTCTCTCTCTCTCTCTCTCTCACACACACACACACACACACACACACACACACACACGGTGAGATTGAAAACAAAAGGGAGGGAAGTCTAGATGTGATTACCAAAGCATATGTGCACTCAGGGTCCTTCTATGTAAACAATTTAGGAAGAGAACATCTTCTATCTTTTTTATCTCTATGCATTTGCAGCGGAAGCATTTGTGATGCCTTTTATGATACTGCATAATCAAGGTCCACGACTAACATTTTAGGAAAAAAATCCAAAAGGAAAAAAAAATGACATATTCATGACAACAATGACCTCCAGCTAACAACTCTAACATGAAGAAATGCCTCAATCCAACAAATCCTGAATGAAAAAGAAAAAGAAAAAACACCAGTGAGGTTTCCAGAGTACTTCAGGCTCCTAAAAATGACATCACAATGTCACAAGCATCTGATATGTCACAGGATGATGACATCGGATGGCATCTGAGGTACATCGGGAGGGGTTTATTTGGCAGGCTGTGATGTTCTTCATACAAAGTAGATGTTGTCTTTTTTTTGTGTCCCCTCCACGGTGAAAGGAAGAATGAAATTGTCACAAATTCAAACACTGTCAAAGCTATTGTTTGTTAGGACAAAGACTTCTTTTTTTTTGTTTTGTTTGTTCACTGTGTTTTTGTTATTGTTGTCGCTGTTGTTTTGTTGTTTTTCTCAAGAGTTAATGCGTTGGAAATTTGCAAATAGTTCCTGCAATTTTCTCGGTGGCAGTGGTTCCTGCCCAAAGAGGAAGTTTCATCTCATGGTGTACCATTCAGTTCAATTTTCTCCCATTCGTTTCAACTGGAGGCGGGTCACTGAGGATCTTCACCCATCCAGCTAACAGACCCACAGGAAGTGTAGTCCCAACTACTTTTGAGTTTATTTCCACAATAAAATATAATAATGAAAGTCTTCAATCTGTTCTTAGAGGAGCCGATGGTGGGCCCCCCTCACTCTCCAAAATCTTTCCAATGTTTATTTCCATTGCCCTTTTAAAGGGAAGCCTCTTGATTCAGTTCACCTACTTTACAATTTTACACCATCTATATAGATTTATATAGATTCATCGGTTCTTGCAGCTTTTTTTTTTTCAATTTTCAATACAAAATTTTTTACAAAATTTGGAGGGAAAAAAAATCATAAATGGAAAAGCAATTTATAATTCGGAAGGGGACTGGGGTGAGAGACTGACATAAAGTTGAAAGGATTTTTTTTTTTAGAGGATGGATGTCACAAAAAATCTGTCACTAGTTAATGGCTGTACCAATAAGCATTGGGGGACCCCTCTTCCGCCAACCATAACTCTCATCCACCACAGCTGCCTACAGAGCTGGAGATGGAAAGCTCTGAGGACTGATTGAGGATGGAGACGTTGAGAAGAGTGGGGTAAATTCCATAAAAATAAAATTTGTGGGGGAAAAGAATAACGGAAAGCGACTGGAGGAGAATCCCCCTAGAGCCAGGGTCACTGGGAAGGCTGGGTTAAGGGGATTTAGACTATCGTAACTATTTCTTTTTTTTTTTTTTTCCCAGCGTGACAAGAGGCGATCCCACCCACCCAACCCCACCCAGTCCAGTAATGGATGGAGTGAGGGGCGGGGAGTCCTGCGGGGATTGGTTGACTATTGGCTGAAGAGGCGACCTCAGACCTCCACTGATTGGATCTGGTTCATCTGTGCCCGCATCATTTGCACACTGTTCAGGATCTTCTTCTGGTGGCCAGCTAGCGTCACACCTACCCGCAGGATATCACTGTGGAGAAAGCAAGAGAGAGAGAGAGAGAGAGAGAGAGAGAGAGAGAGAGAGAGAGAGAGAGAGAGAGAGAGAGAGAGATATGACGTTAGAGGTAGTGTAGTTAGCGGTGCTATGCTACACAACCACAACCACACCCAAGGTTTAAAAGTGGACACGCTGCATACTTCATAAACCACCTGCCAC
>JAODXP020000012.1:3493669-3518669 GCA_027497455.2 Sardinella longiceps | reverse complement strand
CAAAACACCTACATGTCACACACACACACAAGTACATACAAACACATACTGTACATACAGTACAGACACACAGATACAAAGCACCTACATGTCACACACACACACACACACACACACACACACACACACACACACACACACAACACTCACAAACACATACACAGACATACAGCCACACACAGACACAAATATCTCACAAACACTCATCTAACATACACACACCTCGCACACATGTACACACACACTCCAAAAAAGATGTTCAGCCTCTTACAATGGGACACACACACACACACACACACACACACACACACACACACACACACAGAGAGAGAGAGAGAGGGACACCTCACTTACCCTGAGGAGAGTGGGGTCATGGCCTTGAGGCTGTTGGGGTTGCGGATCATCTTGTCCAAGTTGTTGACGATCTGGCTGAACTTGGGCCGGTTGTTGCGGTCCTTCTGCCAGCAGTCCAGCATGAGCTGGTGCAGGGCGCTGGGACAGTCCATGGGTGGCGGCAGCCGGTAGTCCTGCTCAATGGCATTGATCACCTGCAGGGGGCGACACACACATTGGATCAGCAGTGGACAAGTGAGGAAGAGGAAGGGGAAGAGGAGGAAGCAGCAGAAAAACAAGCAAACAAACAACAACAACAAAAACAGTGATAGTACGTAGAAGATGGTAGTAAAAAAAAAGCTCAACAAAAACATAGGAAATCATATTTTGCTAAATCCTATTTCAAGGTGATTTGAAATACAGTCCCAATCGGATTAGTACAGATCTGTCTCAGCCTGGCTACTTGATATTGCTTTCATGCTTGATATTGGACTTTTGCGATTGTCAATCACAAAGCACAAGGCAATTACAACGTCAAATCCAGATTGATAAGCGACAGCAGTCATGCCACTACTAGCTCGAGCACCAAAAGCTTTACATTGATTGACACATTCCCTCCTTTTTTATACACTTAGTGCTGCTATGGACGACTGATGCCATGGCAACACACACAATAACAGTCCATGGACAGAGGCCAGTGTCAACAGTGATTCTGCTGATGCCTACAATAGGCTACGTCGTTGCCACAGCAAACCAATGCAGAGACACATCTGGAGACATACAATACAGTAGATCACATCTGGCCACATACTCTTTGTGTGCTCAAGATCCTCAAGTTTTTAGAAAAAAAAAAAACGCTTAATATCTAATTTGCTTGTAGTGTGAGCGTCTTATTTGGAAGGTCACAGAGGGACACTGTGTGTGTGTGTGTGTGTGTGTGTGTGTGTGTGTGTGTGTGTGTGTGTGTGTGTGTGGATTCATTTAGATAGTGTAATGATACAGTCAGTGGCGCCTCACAATCCCCTGTGTACTCGTCGAGTATAAAAACAACAGCGAGGCTGAGGGGAAAATAATCAAACCATTATTCAAATCTGTGCGCACTTCCCCGAGAGTAAACACTGACATTTATCAGCGTGTTTATCCCAACGCGTTTAGTGTCAGTCTGTGTGTATGCGTGTGTGTGTGTGTGTGTGTGTGTGTGTGTGTGTGTGTGTGTGTGTGTGTGTGTGTATGTGTGTGGCCTTCATGTGTGGGGCGATTAGTGGAAGAGCTGGGGCCGACTGGCTAGTGCTGGGTGGGTGGCAGGGAAAGTGTGTGTTTGTGTGTGTGTGTGTGTGTGTGTGTGTGTGTGTGTGTGTGTGTGTGTGTGTGTGTGTGTGTTTGCATGCAGAGGCGGTAAGGATAGCAGGGAGACCACTGATTGATCGAGGCTCTTCATAAATGCACTGTGATCATTATCTGTGTCTGGGACCAGCGCTTGGGAGGCAATTTATTTATCTCACAAACAGACACACACATACACAGTCTCTGTACACAGACACACACACACACACACACACACACACACACACACACACACACACACACACACACACACACGCACTGCTGAGCACAGTCTACAATGATATACTAGGGCTGCTCAGAGAAAAACTCATACTCAAGCATATCAATAAAGATAGCCAAACATATGCAGACTCACACACACATAGCGATTGTATCTTTCTTGCTCCAAATGCACTTTCACACACACACACACACACACACACACACACACACACACACACACACACACACACACACACACACACACACGCACAGACAGACAGACGCGCACAGACAGACAGACAGACAGACACACACACACACACACACACACACACACACACACACACACACATTCTGAGGCAGACAATGACTGCAAAGACCCCCATTACAGAGTGGGGCACCTTCTATCTTTTTGTAGATCTCCCATCACACACATTACACTCAGGTCACACCAGCAAATGGAACCCCTCTGTCATTCTGTACCAGATCACACACACACACACACACACACACACACACACACACACACACACACACACACACACACACAGAGATAGAGAGAGAGAGAGAGAGAGAGAGAGAGAGAGAGAGAGAGAGAGAGAGAGAGAGAGAGAGAGAGAGAGAGCATTTGTGGGTCAGCCGAACCGAACTAAACTGAAGAGAACTCTCTGACCTTCTTTCCACTGGAAAAAAAAGAACAAAACAAAAAACAAAAAAAAAGCCCAACAAAATCTGTGTCCTGCCTGCGCACTGATAGGCTACTCCTCACAGTTCCACTCCCACTTAAGGGCAAACAGTGGCTTCGTTAATCAGCCCAGACAAGCAGTGTCAAAGCAAACATGGGGAGCCACGCGCCCTGGACACACTGACGCCTGACACTGTGTTAGTTATGAGGGAGAGCTGGGCTGTGTGTGTGTGTATCCTAACTGAGAGCGCCAGAAATCAGCACTGCCTTACATGTTTGGAGAAGACTGTACACACACACACACACACACACACACACACACACACACACACACACACACACACACACACACACACACACAGAAACACAGCTGAGCACAGTCTACAATGATATACTAGGGCTGCTCAGAGAAAAACTCATACTCAAGCATATCAATAAAGACAGCCAAACATATGCAGACTCACAAACACATAGCCGTTCTAGATACTTGTCTATATCTTACTGTGCATTTAACCCTCAAGGCTTGGCTAAATTACCCCCCCCCCAATCCCCCCCGCCCCATCCCACACACACCCACCCCTCTATCTTTTTCTCTCCTTCTCTCTCTCTCTTCACTTTCTCTCTCTCTATTTTCCTTTTTTCTCTTTTTCTTTCATTATTATTCCCACATCCTTTCAGAAAGGGCCAGTAGTGATGTCACCCCTAACTGATGTGAGATCGAAGCCAGATCTGAGACTGGTTAATGTGAGACAGCGAGGAATGTGTGTATGTGTGTGTGTGTGTATATCCATGCCCATAGTAACGGATACAGTGTGCGCGTGTGTGTGTGTTTGTGTGTGTGTGTGTGTGTGTGTGTGTGTGTGTGTGTGTGTGTGTGTGTGTGTGTGTGTCTGTGAGAGAGAGAAAGAGAGAGAGAGTGAGAGAGAGAGAGAGTGTGTGTGTGTGTCTGCATGCATTTGTGTGTACAATTCTGAACTTGAATTATGAGTGACAAGGGCTAATCTTTTCCTGACTGTGTGTGTGTGTGTGTGTGTGTGTGTGTGTGTGTGTGTGTGTGTGTGTGTGTGTGTGTGTGTGTGTGTGTGTGTGTGTGTGTGTTGTACATGCACAAATACCCATATGGTGTGTGTTCATGTGAGCATGTGTCTGTGCACTGTATAATTCCTGCACAAGATGACATGACATGAGTGATGAGGAGCGGACCTCTCAGAGCCTGAGTGTCTGACTAGCATTAGCCCGTCGCTAACTCCCCCCCCCCCCCAACCTCCAGGGCTGAGCCCACTGAACACAGGAGATAAGGCTGCAGATGGGGAGAGGAGAGGGGGCATCACTCACTAGCTGTCTGCCCAACGGTGACCACCACAGTTGAGGTGCTGAGAGGCGGTGTCTTAGGTGTGTGTGTATGTGCGTGTGTGTATGTGTGTGTGTGTGTGTGTGTGTGTGTGTGTGTGTGTGTGTGTGAAAGTGGGGGGTCTGAGGTGCGACCGTCTTTGCTCCCGAGCTCATTACTCCCGCCGTTAGGCCACTCTATTCAATCCCTGATTAATCTCACTTAGCTGACGTGCTGCACATGTGGGAACCCGGCAGGGGTGCCCCCCCCCCCACCACCCCGCCCCGCTCCGCTCGCTCGCTCACTGACTCCGCTATCTGCTAGCCCCCGCCACTAATAAGATAACCGCCTGTGATCCAAAGGGGTCCCCCCTCAAACACATTAGCGCTCCACACTTTCAATTTGAAACTAGTTTCATTATCTCGCTCCCGCCCTTCCACCTAGCTCAATTTGCATTGGCCTCCCACCAGCCCCCGGGGGGACCCTTAAAGAGGAGGAGGAGGAGGAGGGAGAGGGAGAAGGAGAAGAGGAGGAAAAGAAAATGAAGGGAAGAAGGGGCTCCATCTATTTGGAGAGAGAGAGAGAGAGAGAGAGAGAGAGAGAGAGAGAGAGAGAGAAGGGAAGGAGGGAGTGAGATGGAAAGAAAGAGCAACAGAGTTACAGATAGGAGAGGAGGAGGAAGAGAGAGAGAGAGAGAGAGAGAGAGAGAGAGAGAGAGAGAGAGAGAGAGAGAGAGAGAGAGAGAGCGTTACTAACTATGCTGCCAGGCAATCCAAATCCCTGTCTTGCACAGAAGGAAGAACTGTGACTCTGACATTACCCAGTGCCAGGCTCATTTTTTTCCCCCTGGTTTGTCGAACTCTGTTTGTGTGTGTGTGTCTCTGTGTGTGTGTGTGCGTGTGCGTGTGCATGTGTGTGTATGCATGTGTATGTGTGTGTGCGCATATATACATGCATATATATGTGTGTGTGTGTGTGTGTGTGTGTGTGTGTATGTGTGTGTGTGTGTGTGTGTGTGTGTGTGTGTGTGTGTGTGTGTGTGTGTGTGTGTGTGTGTCTGAGCAGAAAATGACTGGGGGAAATGTTCTCTCCCCTCCAGCTCAAAGCGAGGGTTGGTAAGGGGATACCGCTGGTGACCAACCACAGACACGGGTTTTTACGAGGTGATGGAATGCTTTGAAAAAAAAAAGAAAGTTACAAAAAAAAGGGACTTATTTTGGAGCAGAGGTGGGCGTGGGCAGAGGAACAGGAACATAAAATGTCTCTGTGAATGAGAGAGAAGGCAAGAGAGAGAGAAAAAAAAGCACTAACCTTCACTGAAAACTTTTTTTTTTTTTTTTTGTTGGAGTTACAGGAAATAACCCAACTAGCACAGTAGACATATCATAACACATTCCTGAGGAGGACATTTAATAACTAAATAGCAGAATGACTGCTGTCTGACGACCGAGGACTAACACTGCCGCCAACAAACACACTCTATGTGTGTATTATGAGTGTGGTCGTCTAGGAGGTCTGTGAATAACAGGCTAAGGCTGGGGAGGTTGGAGGGGGGGGGGGGGTTAGTTGTTAAGAGGGAACAGATAGCCTCAAGGACAAGCGCAAAACCGTCGCGTTCCGAGTGTGTCTGCTCTTCATAACACCACTGAGTGTGGTTGGTCAATGCCAAGGTCTGCTTTCTATCTAAATCCATAAAAGTTGGAGTTAGAAAGAGAGAGAGACCAAGAGAGAGAGAGAGAGAGAGAGAGAGAGAGAACCAGATCTTTTGTCATTTTGCTCGCATAGCATGTCGAGTGTTAAACGCTATCCTCTCTTTTGTAGAGTCCGCGTTCCATGTGTGCGCACTCTGACGCTCGTGTGTGGAGGTGGCACGCACATCTGTTTTCCCTCAGCACTCCCTTCATACACACACACACACACACACACACATGCACACAAACGTGTAACACACAGAAAGCCCAAAACAAAGAGAGAAAGAAAGAAAGAAAGAAAGAAAGAAAGAAAGAAAGAAAGGAGAATACACAGAAAGAAAATAGAAAGAGAGAGAAAGAGAGAGAGAGAAAGAGAGAGAGAGAGAGAGAGAGAGAGAGAGAGAGAGAGAGAGAGAGAGAGAGAGAGAGAGAGAGAGCGAGAGGAATAGACAGATTCAGGGAAACACAAAAAGGATGAGGAGGAGGAGGAGGAGGAAGGAACTGAACGACCTTAGAGTAAACAAACAAAAGCAAATAAACAACCCGAGAAAAAAACAACCCCCCCCCCCCCACACACACACACACACACACACACACCCTCCATCTCTCTCTAAAGACAAACACCCCTCGGGCTTGATGGTTTGGCTTCTGAGACGCGCGTTTCACATTTCAAAAACACTGATTTACTCAAGCATTTCCTCTGGCCAACAGAGAGGGGAAAAAATCAATCCATTAGAGCCGACGGAGATCTTCACACAGATCTCTAAAGCTCAGAGAGAAAGACTGTAAGAGAATGAGAATGAGAGAGGGAGAGAGAGAGAGATAGAGAGAGAGAGAGAGAGAGAGAGAGAGAGAGAGAGAGAGAGAGAGAGAGAGAGAGAGAGAGAGAGTCAGTGAAGGACCTAGTGAGATAAAGAGCCAGAGAAAAAGACAGAGACTCTGTCAAAGACTCTGTTAGCTGCTTTCCTGTGTTATTCTGTGTAAGAGCCAAAGTTAGAGTAAAAGACTAGGCAAGAGTGTGTGTGGCACACTCTAAAAAACATTTTTATCTGTGTGTACAGTATGTGTGTGTGTGTAAAGGAGAGCGAAAAGTGAAGGAAGAGGTGTTGATGTGGGGGTCTGTGTTTGTAGGGGCCGGTGTGGTCGTGCATGGTGTACAGCAGATGGATGATGACCTCACACGTGTGTTTACGTTAGCGCCTTAGCCCTCGCCTTCGCCCTCAACCTGGCCTCGGCTTAGTGCCCATTCATCATCGCCAGCCGCACGCACGCCATGCTTGTGTTAGTCCAGCAGTGTGCCAGCAACCCTGGCACCAACTCACTCTGTCTCTCTCTCTCTCTCCAACACACACACACACACACACACAAGCTCATTCACAGCCAGGGTGTGTCTTTGCACGCAAGAGTCAAGAGAGCGTGAGGCTACGCGTAACACTTGTCTGACTGCGGGAGGATTCCGGAGTGTCTTCTGTTCTGCTCGGCGGAGGTGTGTTTATGTAGGAGTTTCCTCACCTAGGAGGTCAGCTGTTATTCCAACTGCTGTGTGGATCATAGCCTAGTCACTCATGCTATGTACAGGAATGTGCTAACATTACATGCGCTGAAACAGGCCAGCTTGCCCTCTAAAAGCAGTGCGTGAGAACCGCATTAGGAGCTCAGTGTTATGGTGTCAATCCAAAGCATATCTGTGTCATTACGACATTACAGTAGAAGCAACAGTGCCTTACCAACAAAGGGTTAGCTAATGGCTACTTTGCTATTTAGAGCGGCGACTTATTTTGGAGTGTTACCCATATGCCTTATACTCTAATATTTCTATTTTAGTCTTTTATTCATTTATTTTATCTCAACAGCAGTGATTGTGTTCTCAATATGCCCTTTTTGAACTTGGATGATATCACTCTATGCTATCATATGGCTATGGGACATGACGGGGCCTTTTGAAATGGAGGGTTATTTCCGTGATATCTACATCAAGAGTATACACAGAAAGACACTTCCAATTGCCACAATACCACACAGTTACACATTAAAAGATGAACAGGAGTTGGAATACTGTACGTACGTCCTGATTGGTCATGTCCCAGTAGGGCCTCTCGCCGTACGACATCACTTCCCACATGACGATGCCGTAGCTCCACACGTCACTGGCCGAGGTGAACTTCCTGTATTGGATGGCCTCGGGAGCGGTCCATCTGATCGGGATCTTTCCACCCTGCGGCGCCGCCGACATCACACACATAAACACACACGCACACACACACATACACACACGCACACACACAGAAACAAACAAAGATGACATTTATGAGAGCAGAGATGCTCCGCAGACTAAATGAAAGAAGCAGAGAGCACTACAGGAACTGTGACATTCAGTCCTTCACAGTGATTTAAGGCAACCTTTGAGTAGCGAGAGGAACTGGAGAGATCATCAAAAACAAGGAGGAGGGGGTGTGGGGAAGGGATGGGGGTGGGGGTTAGGAAGAGGAGGAAACCAAAAAAAGACTGGGTGTCAAAGAGGAAAAAGAGAGTGAATAACAGAGAGTGAGAGAAAGAGGGAGCACTCTGCCTAATAAGTAGGAGGTGAGAGACAGTAAAATGACTCGAGGTATTAGATTGAGAGGACGACGGCGGCGGCGTCTCCTCCTTCAACGAGCCAATCAAGGAAAGCCAAGGACATGAAACACACAAGGGTACACACACACAAGAGAGGAGAATGACATGAAGGGGGGGGGAAAGACTTGCATACAATATGCATCAGTCACACTAAAAAACACTCTGGTCTTATTGACAGCTCCAAACACTCCAACCCGCAGCCTAAACAAACGCTAGCAATAAAGCTGGGTAATCTGATTTAGCTGATTAAGTTAGCCGCACCAGAGCCTCATGCTGTGACCTTGCTGGTATGGAATCCCAATGACCACATCAAGGTCATGCTTTATTCATTCACTTTACAGTAATAGCTTTCAGAGGGTAAAGTGCCTGTGATGTGTACAGTGTATATACTATTTACCGTATAAATGTAGAATACCCATTATGCTTTGCCATATGTTTAGATGCTTCTAGATGACTGGACAGAGTGGGGGAGGGGGGTGGTGAAGGGGTTACTCACCAGGGCGCTGGTGTAAGTCGGGTCAGACGTGTCGTCTTCCAGGAAGCGCGAGAGCCCAAAGTCGGACACCTTGCACACCAGGTTGCTGTTGACCAGGATGTTGCGGGCGGCCAGGTCGCGGTGCACGTAGTTCATGTCCGACAGGTACTTCATGCCCGAGGCGATGCCGCGCAGCATGCCCACCAGCTGGATCACCGTAAACTGCCCGTCATTTTGCTGGTAAATAAAGAAAAAAAGCAAACAAACAAACAAACAAACACATATGCGGTTATCCATCTGTTCCTTTCACATCTTGTGTTCAAAGGGAAGCTAGTGTTGACATTGCTCAACTAACATGGACAGGGGGCAAGTTTGTAGGGTGTTCTTGAAGTGCAACAACAGTAAATAATAGCGGCAATAGCACAGATGGACAATCAGTCGACGGTTTGATTTGTGTCGTGTGTCTGTGTCGTTTTGGATCAAAGTGTCTGCTCAATACCTGTCTCCTTTTTGTTGTTCCTTCTGTTGCATTTTATTGAATATGGTGTATCGTGAAAAGAACAGAAAAGAATATTTGTGTTGATGAATAGTGAATAGAACAGAGTGGTCGTTTGTTCCAGAGAATACCCAGAAAAGTCGTTGGAAGACAAACTCGAATGGATTCTTCTCTCGGTTTGCCAGTCTACTGGAGTGTACCATATTGGACACATGAGTGGAGTATGGGGATGACAGAACCTAGTATTTAAAGTGGGCTGACAGTACATTAGTCAACGAGATGTCCTCGAAAACACCATTTTGATGCTAAACCACAGTCTAATCATTTCTCCTGTCACGAGCGGCCGGGCCGAACATCTCTCACTGTCACTCGTGAGAGGGCTCGGGATTTCGCCTCTTCCCTAGTCATTATCCAATTACTCAGATTTGCCGCGTTCATGTGTGGTGTTTGTCGAGAAAACTTTCCCTACGGCCAAACTCAAAGTCGCTTCGCGGTCCTCCTCCCCCCTCCTACCCGTCCCCCCCTTTCACATTCTCTCCACTCCTCCTTCTCAATTTATTTCCTCCACTCTTTTTATGCTCTCTATCCCTCACTCGTCTTCTCTCCTCACCCAGTTCTTTCATGTCCTCCATCCCCCCATCTCTCTCTCTCTCTCTCTCTCTCTCTCTCTCTCTCTCTCTCTCTCTCTCTCTACCCGTTCTCATTAGCAGTGAGCAGCTTCCCGTCACGTCGCTCCCGTTGCTTGGCTCCTCCTCGTGCCCCCCAAGCAATTAAACGCCATCCATAATTCATCTCTCTCTTTTTTTTCTCTCCCTCTTTTTCTCTCTTCCCTCTCTCCCCTCCTCTCTTGCACTCTTTTTCGCCTGGCACACTCACCAGTCAGGCTCTCTGATCTCCCCCAACGTGTTTGCGCTCACGGTAATTGGCAGGAAACTTTGGCCTGAAGTCACGGGGGATCCCCTACGCACCCCCTCCTCCCACCCTACACCCTCCTTTCCCCACCCCCACCCCCCAACACACACATTCACCTACACACACACACACACACACACACATATACACACACACCACCCCAGGCACCCCTACCTTTACCTGCACCTCTCCCCTTGCACACCTGAGAAGGAGGTTAGGGAGAGGTGCAAACATCAACCCCGTCAGCAACATCCTCCTCAACCAGTCTGTGTGGAATAGTGCTGTCACTCACACTCACTCTCTCTCACACACACACACACACACACACACACACACACACACACTGTGCTCACAGGTCCATCTCCTGGCCTGCCGGTAAGGGGAGGAGGAGCAGTCTTCTCCCTGCCTCAGTAGTCTCAGGAGGGGGGGGTGGGGGGGTGGAAGAGGAGGAGGAGGAGGAGGAGGGGGAGGGAGAGTGGGCAGCCCGATACGCTCCTCATTCGACAGGTTACTTATGCGCGGTGAGCTCACCCACTCTTAATTATGGGACGTTGGCGGGGATGGTAATTTCTCATGACATTAAACCTATTCTTGCTTAAGGCTCTGGGCTTCCCTGTTTTATCTTGCTTTATTTTCCCTCCCTTTCTCTCTCTCTCTCTCTCTCTCTCTCTCTCTCTCTCTCTCTCTCTCTCTCTCTCTCTCTCTCTCTCTCTTTTCTGTCATCTCTCTGTTGTAGTCTTTGGAGGCCTTCCACAGCATCCCTCTCTCCCTCTCTCTCTGTCTTTCACTTTCTCTCTCTCTCTCTTTCTGTTTTTTTTTTTCTTTTTTATTAGCATTGTGAGGCGGATGTCAGGTTTTTGTATTCAGGAGCTTTGACACTGTCAGCAAATATTGTCAACGCTATTGGCTTGAGGTGCCACAGCAGGCGCTGAACATGCTGTCATAGTTGCATCACTGTGTTAGACAACACACACACACACACACACACACACACACACACACACACACACACACACACACACACACACACACACACAGGCACGCCCCAACTCTCACAAACAATTTCACACAACCTAGCTGGTAGAGGTATGTGTATGTGCGTAGGAGTGTGTGTGTGTGTGTGTGTGTGTGTGTGTGTGTGTGTGCTTGCATGAGGCTAAATGCAAATAAGCCACTGCTGCTATTTGTGTGTGTTTGCCTTCTAAACAGCGGCAGACCCATAAGCTGACAGGCCAAGTTGCGGAATGCTAAGTGCCTGTGTCATGTTGTTTCTCCTCGGCAGAGCGCCGGGCTTACATTGCCCTTTTTTTACAGCTCGCAATGTTACCTGTCAGAGGCTCTGCACTACACTACACCCCCCTCTTCACTCTCCGTCTCAAACGTCAATGACGACGACGTCACAAGCCCCCGAGACGCTGACTGATGCTGCACTGACAAACGACAAGCAATCACGCTCACCAGCCAAGCAGTGGGAAAGTATGGGGACCGCTTGCCAAAAACAGCACAGATTCGAATCAATCCGTTTAACAAATGAATCACCCATGAGAAGGCAGAAAAGGTCTCGCTCTTTCACTCTCTCTCTCTCTCTCTCTCTCTCTCTCTCTCTCTCTCTCTCTCTCTCTCTTTCTTTCTTTCTCTCTCTCTCTTTTTCTGCTTTTCTTCACTCAGCAACAGAGACCTTCTTGGACAGCCTCAAATCCCACTGCATACCCAACCACCTCCCTCGAGAGACATTCCTATCTTGAGAATCAGGAATTCATTTTAAGAGTGGCGTAGAGCGGCTCCCCTCCGTTGGTGCGTGACGAGGCTTTTTGCGTAGCCTGCCATGGTTCTGACAGGGCACACGGTGCCTATCTAAACACATAGGGGGTACGGGCCAACTAACGTTCCAGCTATGATAACATCACGGGCACCAAAGACGTCGACTTGAGTTAGGGCCACACATTGAACACTTGAGATGGATGGAAGGACTTTTTTTTTTCTTTTTTTTTCAAACGAAAGGCAAAAATGTTAAATATTATTGATTTAATAGGGGAAGTGGGGGGCTAGGGGTGTGTGTGTGTGTGTGTGTGTGGGGGGGGGGGTGGTTTTGACGTTTCAATTTTATGCTGTCTCAGAAGAACCCTCCGGAATGATGACAGTTATGGTTACCAACCAGTAATTATAAACTCTGACACTGTTAGAAAAAAATCTATGTGTCAAAGATGAAATAAGGTTTCAAACCAGAGAGGGCTGAGTGATGAGAAGGGGGGTAAAAAACGCAAACTGCAAACTTCTTTTCATCTGTTTTTCTTTCTTGCTTTTCGTCTTCCCTCCGCCTCTCATGGGCAAGATCAGAAACCTCTAATTTGCATAAATCAGGAATCTGTTTTTTTTTGTTGGTTACTTCTAATGAGCCCAAATGAAACATCCAATTAGTATGGAAGATGCCAGGGGAACATTACGAGACGAAAGTTTTATTCAGTGTGGTGGATGGACATCGTAACTCCTCCACAAATACACACACACACACACACACACACACACACACACACACACACACACACACACACACACACACACACACACACACACACACTCTTCAACTTGTTTTTGTTTTCTCTCCCCTACCATCAAGCCTCCTCTCCTCAGCCTCATTTCTCCATCAAACTCAGTTCTCTTCTCTCTACTCCTGCAGCTGTCAATCTGGCTCGCTTGCTACTGCAGATGCTGATGAAGAATCCAGTGTGTGTATGTGTGTGTGTGTGTGTGTGTGTGTGTGTGTGTGTGTGTGTGTGTGTGTGTGTGTGTGTGTGTGGTAGAGGGAGTCAGTCAGGAACACTGGTTTGCTATCAGACTGTGAATTATGGGTGGTTGTGTGGAGAGCGGGATTGTGAAATATTCGCAAGGCGTGCGGGCAGTGATTGGCGTGCGTTAAGAGGCATCCGTCAGAGTGCATATCTTCATACGCCCTCAGGCGGAGGGGGGGAGATGGAGGGATGGCATGACGGATGAAGCCGTGACGAGCGTGACTGACTACTCGCAGGCCATATCTCTCTCTCTTTCTCTCTCTCTCTCTCTCTCTCTCTCTCTCTCTCTCTAGCCATATCAGCCTCTTTCTCTTGCTCCATATCTTATTTTTTCTTTCCTTCTCCCTCGTTCCTTCTCTCCTCTTCCCTCACCAAACATGTTTACAGGCTCTTGACTTTAAGCAGCTTTCACAGACAACACCAACAACACATCAAGTGGGAGGCAGGCTGGGGTGTCACACCAACACACAACCTGCAGGGGCCTGAGTGCCCTGTGACTGGAAGCTAGCTAGCTCTCTCTCTCTCTCTCTCTCTCTCTCTCTCTCTCTCTCTCTCTCTCTCTCTCTCTCTCTCTCTCTCTCTCACACACACACACACACACACACACAAACATGCACACACATACACTAAGGGGATTGAGATAGAGTGGAGTGTGACGCCCTATTTGTATGGTGTGCACTGGATACATGTGTGTGTGTGTGTGTGTGTGTGTGTGTGTGTGTGTGTGTGTGTGTGTGTGTGTGTGTGTGTGTTAATATGTCTTTCCTCTGATGGCAGCAGTAAGATGGCTAAGCTGCTTAATATGTTTGATCTGACAGCAAGTGCCTCTGGCTTAAGACTGTAATGCATATATTTATTTTTAAGTTTGCGTGTTTCTACAATATCATTGTTGCTGTGGGACTCGGCACACAGTGTTTGAAGCTCTGGGAGTATCTGGTTCTCCATATACAAAGCACATTTGGTACATATACAGCACATTTCATAAATATACAGTTTGTTTTGGAAATATATCAACAGTTCAAACCTACAGAGTGCATGTGTATGTGTGTGTGTGTAAGTGTGTAACCGCATGTGTGTATCAATGGTTTATTTTTGTGTGTAAAGGATTTCAGTTGAAACATGGGTATCATTCAAGACGACAAAGAAGGAAAACAATCTGCTTTTCATCCATAACCTCACATTCTTTGCCATTGTCCATCTGTGGGACAATAAATGCTCTGGATAAGCATAATGCATGTGTGTGTGTGTGTGTGTGTGTGTGTGTGTATGCACATATAGATGTGTGAATGCGTGTATGTGCATGTGCGTGTGTGAGTGTGTGTGTGTGTGTGCGCATATAGATGTGTTTGTGAGTGCACATGCATGCACATGCGTGTGAGTGTGTTATGAGTCCTTACCCTTAGGAAGGAGTCCAGCGAGCCGTTCTCCATGAACTCAGTGATGATCATGACAGGGCTGCTCTTGGTGACCACGCCCTCCAGGTGAATGACATTGGGGTGGTCGAATTGGCCCATGATGCTGGCCTCCGACAGGAAGTCCCGCCTCTGCTTCTCTGTGTAGCCGGACTTGAGAGTCTTGATGGCCACAAACATCTCCCTCTTACCAGGCAGCTTCAGGTTCCCACTGCACACTTCCCCAAACTCACCTGCACACACACACACGCACGCACGCACGCACACACACACACACACACACACACACACACACACACACACACACACACACACACACACACACACACACACACACACACACCGGTGTAAGCCAAGGACTTACACACACACATACTAATAGGGGACAATTCTGTCGGCTTTTGTTGCTCAAATGAAAACACTGACCTACATAGTTGATCTACTTTAATGCACTAAATGTATTTTGCTTTAATTGCTAAATGTATTTTAGGGTTAGGGTTGGTTCCTAGAATTTGTTCATATGCTGATGAGATGAGCATTAACATTCTATACAAGTCCATTAATGTATTACAGTAATGCATCTTTTTCACTTTTATGGCAATAAGATGTACTGGTAATTCAAAATATATTGGCGAGTGTTTATACAATATGTCTTCCTTTTCCTTCCTTTTCACAAGTATATTTACGCAGGCCAATTTCAGTGACATGAGTGACAACAGATTAGATCTGACAGTTTATTAGCATTAAGCATGCTGCAAGGGGACCGTGGTGAGCTGTGAAGCATAACATCTATCAAAGAACCCCAGCCTGTGAACTGAACCCTTGACCTGAGTGAAAATGCCTTGGGAAGGTAGTATTCACTGATAAACATAAGCCTTTCGCTTCACCTGGAGTGTGCGCAGATAAAAAATAATTGAATGTAAATAGTCTGTGCGCAATTCCTGGCGAGGCTGGAGAGAGAAACGTGCTCCAGGGACAGATGGGGGGGGGGGTTGCCTGGTGGAGGCGTTCTGTTCTGCATGTCATTCTTCACTAATCCTTACCGGCGCCGATGACCTGCTCGATCTTGACGCAGGAGATGTCGATCTCCTTGGCGAACTCGCGCACGGCCTCGTTGGGGTCCTCGTAGGTGAACGGATCGATGTATATCTTCATTCCTGGAGTCACTTGGAAAAAGGAACAAGCGGCTATAATATTCTGTGCTTAAAGTTCAGTTAGAGACAAAAAAATTGCATATAGCAGACAAAAAACAAAAAGAGACAGACGATGGATTGACACAGCACTCATACATCGCTCTCATTTTTTTTTTGTATAAAACGCAGCTCAATTGTGGGATGAAGCTGCAGAAATATTTTCCTCGGAGGCGCCACATCAAATAGTCAGTGGCAGTAGCCCTGTCACAGTCCCCTGCTCAGATAGGACAGGGGCTGCATTTAATGTATGTATCAGTATCAGATAGGCAGGTGTGTCAGCCGCACCCTGGAGCGCACTATCACACACACACGCCATGGCTCCCTGGGTAATCAAAATGCCTCTCCGCGGAGCCAAGGCAAATTGGCTTACAGCGTTGGCCCTTTTAAAGGGTTCAGGGAGCCAAACGTTCACCCCCAAGCCCCCACAGCACCCGCCACCCCCCTTTCATCCAATCAGATTACGGCAGCTGGCTGCTCAGTTCCGTATCGGACCACGGGCGTCTCTAATGGCTGCTCCGTTCACACTCTGATGCCACCTTCTGCTCAGGGGAGCAGGGAAGCCATAACGGTGATGTATGTGCAGTGGTGGGGCGACGCGCCCCCGGTCATGGAAATGGGATGGGATGAAAGAGGGAGGGAGTGATAGAAAGAAAAGAAAAAAAGAAAAAGGTGGTGAAGAAAGTAAAAGCACACACACACACACACAGACACACACACCCACCCACACACCCACACACACACACACACACACACACACACACACACACACACACACACACACACACACACACACACACACACACACACACACACACACACACACATCTAAGTGAATTGCTACACTGCAGGTTTTTTTACTTGCAAAGTGAAGCTGTGGGCTTTGAAGACTCCGCTGACACACCTCAGTGAGTGCTACACTATAGGTCTTCTTAGTGTATAATGTGCAGAGTTTGGAGCATTTTTGCTCTTCCCTTGTGCTCATCTACAAATAAAAGCATCTTAATCTCATCTCAGAGAGCAAGAGGACTGTTTTGGTTATCTCAAATATCTCATACACCTGGGACAAATTGAATAGATTAATTAAAGGGACACAGTAAAGTTTTTGCTGTAAATGTAGTGAAATTGCTACATTAACGCATACAAACTGCCACTACTAGAACATGCCAATGAAGGGCTTTTTTTTGAGAGGTGTGTCTATAAAGATAACACAGTATGTTAGCGTGTGTGTGTGTGTGTGTGTGTGTGTGTGTGTGTGTGTGTGTGTGTGTGTGTGTGTGTGTGTGTGTGTGTGTGTGTGTGTGTTTGACAGGACGGCTGGAGATGATTGCTAATAGCCCGAGAGTTGACCTCAGCTCAGGAGGGATTTCTGCCCTCTGAGTCGTGATGGAGCAGGCCACAGTGGGCTAAACGCAGTGCTTACTGCAATCTGATACTATTGATTACCGCCAGCTAAAGCTGTCTCTATTGATAAGCTGCTGAGAAACGGGGGGGAAAGACCCAGAGAGAAATGTGCCAATGTTTGTGGATGGAGGAGAGAAGGAAGGAAGGATGATAACACTAAGGACCTCTGAAGGAGAAATAGAGAGAGGGATGGAATGGACGAGGGGAAAGAGAGAGAGAGAGAGAGAGAGAGAGAGAGAGAGAGAGAGAGAGAGAGAGAGAGAGAGAGAGAGAGAGAGAGAGAGAGAGAGAGAGAGAGAGCAATGGGGATAGAGAAGAAAGAGAAGAGAGACTAAAATAGAGGGAGAGAGGCAAGGACAGAAAATGGAAAGATGGCAGAGGGAGAGAGATTGCAATAGAGTGAAATAGGGAGCGGTGCAGTAGAAAGTGAAAGAGAGAGAAAAGAGGGAAAGAGGGAAAAAAGACAGATCGAGAGAGGAGGGCAGGCTAAGCTTTTCCTTCTGCAAAGTACCTTAAAGATTTATTTCTATAAATGGAAGCGAGCTCTAATGGTTGGCACATCTTAAGAAAGATATTTCACAAGCTGGCATTCTGAAGGCAGAGAGATGCATTTTTTTCTTCAAAAAAAAAAAAAAAAAGTAAAAGTAAAGATCCCTAGAGTGCTAACAGGAAACACTGAACCAAATGGAGTGATTTATCAACGATAATGCAATAAAACAATAGAACGGAGGACAAAGAGATGGAACGAAGGAGAAAAAAATGGAGAAAGGATGAAAAGGAAGTAGTCCATCTTGACTGTGATGTGAGTCATGCTTGTGGGACATGGTGGTGGTGGTGATGGGGGGGGGGGGGGGGAGGTGAGGGAGGGGGCGGATTAAATATGACATGAGGAGAGGTGAAAGCACCGGAGAACCAGCAGGGTGGCGAGAGGAGGGAGAGGTGTGATACAGAGAGCCAGAAAACTCTAAGAAGTGGTGTGTGCAGTGTGTGTGTGTGTGTGTGTGTGTGTGTGTGTGTGTGTGTGTGTGTGTGTGTGTGTGTGTGTGTGTGTGTGTGTGTGTGTGTGTGTGTGTGTGTGTGTGTGTGTGCTGAGAGAGGTCTACATGAGTACAGGAATGTGCTTTTTACACAGTGCATAGAGAAGTTAAAAGTACTGGAGAACTGAAGCATTTTTTGACAAGCCAATGGAGTAGCCATTCCCTTTGTGAGTGTTGGTAGAGTGTGTGTGTGTGTGTGAGTGTGTGTGTGTGTGGTACTGTATTTCAGCAGAGGGCTTGAGTACTCACTGTGGCCGCTGGTGTAGTGCTGAAGTTTGTCTGTGTACTCCGAGTCCGCCCTCTCAAACCCCCGTCTGCAGGAAGACACACACACACACACACACACACACACACACACACACACACACACACACACACACACACACACAGAGAGAGCTCTAACTCCATCCAAATACAGGATAAAAAAGACAATCTATGTTGCAAAGCACCGTGGGCCATCATTACAGTACCTCCCCAACCACTACCACCACCCCCCCCCCACACACACACACACACACACACACACCCTCCATCCTAAAGTATAACTACTAGCCCTCAGTCTCCACTAGTGAGAGCCAGACTTCAAACGCAGTTAAACAACCTCTTCCTCTCCTCTCCACAGCTGGACGCTGTGTTAGCGTGTTAGCATTGTTGGGGCGTTTTTTCTTTTTTCTTTTTTATTTTACAGTACCATCACGCCGGCTAGGGAAACTCATAAACAAGGCTTTTGATTGTCTTTATTAGCCGGGGGGACCTTATAAACAGGCTCTAATGAAGAGGGGGGAAAATGGTCTTCTTCAAGGGCTTTTGAGTGGACGCACATGCTAGCGCTGTACAGTACAAAGGCACCAAATAGGCCTGGCGCTCTCTCTATTACTCTCTCTCTCTCTCTCTCTCTCTCTCTCTCTCTCTCTCTCTCTCTCTCTCTCTCTCTCTCTCTCTCTCTCTCTCTCTCTCTCTCTCTCTCATTTATTATTACGGTCCTGGGAATAGCTCTTTAAAATGGGGCTTGCTTATTGTTGTTGGTGTTTTTATGTAAGGAAATATGCCTGTACGAGCCTGTGCACAGCATGTGTGTTTGTGTGTGTGTGTGTGTGTGTGTGAGCGTGCGTCAGTAATGAAGATGTTTGCATGTAACCACACAATTATGTGCACATATTTTTATAGTGTGCCTAGAATGATTTATGCATATGCGTTTGTGTGTGTGTGTGTGTGTGTGTGTGTGTGTGTGTGTGTGTGTGTGTGTGTGTGTGTGTGTGTGTGTGTGTATGTGTGTGTGTTTGGACTCACCGGTTACATACAATAACAATGACAACCACTGCGATGAGAAAGACCAAACCAGCAGCCGCTGAGCCCACGATGAGAGGAAGCTTCTCCTGGATGCTGCTGTTGTACTCCGCTGCAAACACACACACACACACACACACACACACACACACACACACACACACACACACACACACACACACACACACACACACACACACACGCACACACACACACACACACACAATTACTTTAGGCATTTGCATATACATAAGCCCACTGTAAGCAGAACGAATGATAAATGAAGGTCAAGAGTGAGAGCACAAGATAAAGAGGCCAAGAGTGTATAATGCAGAAAGATAAAAAGGCACACACACACACACACACACACACACACACACACACACACACACACACACACACACACACACACACACACACACACACACACACACACACACACACAGAGGTGTCAGACTCCCCGGGCAGAGTCTACAGAATAGTGTGTGAGAAAAACCCTGTGGACAGGTTTGTCTGGAGCTGTGAGAATACGGGAGGTGATGAAGAGGCAGCAGAGCGTTACACACAGGTGAGAGGCTGACAGGGTGTGTGTGTGTGTGTGTGTGTGTGTGTGTGTGTGTGTGTGTGTGTGTGTGTGTGTGTGTGTGTGTGTGTGTGTCTGTTTCGGTGCTGTTGTGATGTGATGCATATTCATAGGTGTGTCTCTAGGCTTTTGCGCTTGTGTTTATTGCAAATACACCTTTGTGATTACTGCGCCCTCCTGATGTTGTGTGTGTGCATGTTGCATACAGAACATATCTGTGTTTGCTTGTGTGTGTGTGTGGATATGTGGTTATGTGTGTATGTGTGCACTATGTGGTGTGTGAGTGTGTGTGTGTGTGTGTGCATATGTGGTTCCATGTGTGTGTGTGTTTGTGTCAGCATTTTGTGGTTCTATGTATGTGTGTGTGTGAGAGAGATAGAGAGCATATGTGGTTCTGTGTGCGTGCGTGTGTCTGTATGTTAAAAAATCCAGATGTCAGGAACACAGATACAGGTTCAGCCTAGGCAGCACCGCCCTAGAGCATACAATGCAGTATACTTACCTTGGTCTGGTAATTACTGCATCAGGAAGTTTCAGCCTGGCAGTGAATGCACTAAAAGAAAAAGCCCGCAGGGCTCTCTATGCAATAAAACGAAAATTTCATGATATAAACATACCAATACCAATCTGGTGCAAAATATTCGACAGTGTAATACAGCCTATTGCGCTGTATGGAAGTGAGGTCTGGGGTCCACTCAGTATGCATGACTACACAAAGTGGGACAAACATCCAACCGAAGCCCTACATGCAGAATTCTGCAGATATATCCTAAAAGTACAACCCAAAACACCAAACAATGCATGTAGGGCTGAATTAGGCCGCTTCCCATTGGCTATACCAATCCAAAAACGAACCCTAAAATTCTGGATGCACCTTAACTCCAGTCCCAATAATACACTCCAGTTTGAGGCCTTAAATACCCAAGAAATGAACCCTGAAAAGAGTGCTCTAAGCCAGCTGGTACTGAAGCTAACTAACCCAATAACTAATACTAACACAAACAAAGCTCAGTCCAGTTCTGCTTCCCAAACACTAATCAGCATCAACAAAATTATGACTAAAGCACAAGATAACTATTTGGACCATTGGACAAGCCAAATTAATAATCAAAGTAGAATGAATGCATATCTGACCTTAAACAGAGAATATGAATTGGCTGAGTATCTCATCTCTGTCAGAGATAAGAAGCAGAGGCAAATCCTGACCAAGTACAGGCTAAGTGACCACAATCTTGCAATAGAGACAGGGAGACAAAGAAAAACATGGCTACCCAAAGAGCAAAGAATATGTGGTCACTGTCAGGCAGAGAGGGTTGAGACAGAGATGCATTTTCTTTTACACTGTGAAAAATATGAGAATTTGAGACAAATCTTCTTCCCCAAACTCCAAAATAACATTGCAAATTTCAACAACCTATCAGAAAGGATGTGTGTGTGTATGTGTGTGTGTGTGTGTGTGTGTGTGTGTGTGTGTGTGTGTGTGTGTGTGTGTGTGTGTGTGTGTGTGTGTGTGTGTGTGTGTGTGTGTGTGTGGTCTGCTAGCGTGTGTGACAGACGGCTGATGAGCAGAGCGGAGCTGAGTTGAGGGCTGGAGGCGGCGGTGGCATGGGCGGCAGCAGCAGCATATGGAGGCGCAGCCCACAGAGAGCCAGTCTGGAGGGGAGCAGCGCTGGGACAGACGGACGGGGATGCGGGGATCCATCCCTCTCTGGCTCACACTCTTCTCTCTCTCTCTCTCTCTCCCTCCATCCACCCCTCTCTATTTCTCCCTGCCCCCCTCCCTCTCTCTCTCCACTCTCACTCCATCTCCCTCTTGCTGTCTATCTCTCTTTTTATCCATCTCTCTCACTTCATTCTATCTCTCTCTCTCTCTCTCTCTCTCTCTCTCTCTCTCTCCCTCCATCTACCCCTCTCTCCCTACCCCTCCTCTCTCACTCCATCTCCCTCTTGCTGTCTATCTCTCTTTTTATCCATCTCTCTCTTTCATTCCCTCTCTCTGTCTCTCTCCCTCCATCTACCCCTCTCTCCCTCCCCCTCCTCTCTCTTTCCTCTCTCACTCCATCTCCCTCTTGCTGTCTATCTCTCTTTTTATCCATCTCTCTCTCTTTCATTCCCTCTCTCTCACTCTCTCTCTCCCTCCATCCACCCCACTTTCTCCCTGCAACCCCACTCTCTCTCTCCACTCTCACTCCATCTCCCTTTTGCTGTCTATCTCTTTTTATCCATCCCTCTCTTTCATTCCCTCTCTCTCCCCTTCTCTTTTTGTCTTCCTCCTCTTCAGCCTCGTTATCTCTCTCTGCCTTGCTCTCTGTTTCTCTCACTCTCTACTTCTACTCAAGGTTTCTAAGCCATTTTCTCTCCCCCTGTCTTTTGTCTCTGTGTGTGTCTGCCAGTCGTCCTCCTTCACTTATGTATCCCTGTTCCACTTTAACCGTAATGTGCTTTCTGTCTTTTTCTCTTATTCTCTCTCTCTCTCTCTCTCTCTCTCTCTCTCTCTCTCTCTCTCTCTCTCTCTCTCTCTCTCTCCTTCACCCTCTTTTTCATTATGTCTGTACATTCCTGTCTTTATCACCATCACACATTCTCTCCTTTCTTTGTTTCTTTCTTTCTCCTTCTCCCTCTCTCTCTCCCTTCTTTCTCTCTCTCCTTCCTCTGTCTCTCTGGATATCCTGCTGTAATTAAGGTCTTTCCATCCGTTGCTCTGACACAAAGGCCATGCCTTTGGCTGCCACCTCCTCTCTGGGCATGCTTAGATGCCAGGGACACAGCTAAGAAGCTGGCATGGTGCACACAAATGTGTGTGTGTGTATGCGTGTGTGTGTGTGTGTGTGTGTGTGTGTGTGTGTGTGTGTGTGTGTGTGTGTGTGTGTGTGTGGGAGTGCGCAAGGATATACATGCGTGTTCTTTTGTGTGTGTGTGTGTGTTTGTGTGTGTGTGTGTGTGTGTGTGTGTGTGTGTGTGTGTGTGTGTGTGTGTGTGTGAGAGAGAGAGAGCGAGAGAGAGCATCCAAGCATGAGATGCATCTAAATGAGGGCTGGTCCCAAATCTCCTCTCCTACCTTATCACTACCCCCAAACACAGTGTGTGCATGTGTGTGTGTGTGTGTGTGTGTGTGTGTGTGTGTGTGTGTGTGTGTGTGTGTGTGTGTGTGTGTGTGTGTGTGTGTGTGTGCCTCATCAGTGCCACCCAGCCAGCACAACTCCGCCCCGAGATGGCGGGTGCCACTCTGCATGCAGAACAGCGCTCCTTCTGTCTGGCAGGCCTGCAGCCTACAAATCCCACAATTCCCGGATGTGCGTCTCCTCGTGTTTGGATGAGGGTCCTGGCTCTGATAGACTATGGCTGCAGGCAGGGTAAGCAGTGAGCGGCTTGCAGAGAGACAAATCCTCAGAGAATTGGAGTGCCAGGCAGCGCATGGCAGAAGAAGAGAAAGTTAGAGAAGGAGAAAGTATGAACGGCTGAGGAACGACAAGAACAAAGTGTAACAGAGAAGTAGAGAGAGTGAGATATGGAGAGATAAGAATGAACAGAATCCAGATGTCCAGAGTTTTCATTCCATGGTGCGTGTGAGTATTGATATAGGCCTTACTGTAGGCCTCACCACAGGGCTTTCATCCCTGGCTTAGTATTAATTACAAACACATACATATTTTATGATAGTAGCTGTGCAGAGGCCTTTTACATGACAGAATCTTTACAATTTACAGTATTTAATTTAGAGTTTTATGTTTTTTTTATATCTTTTTAATGACCGCTTGTTTGTTACAATTCACAGAACTAGGTTGGAGATATTTTTTGCTAAATCTAAAAAAAGGTGTTGCTTGGTTATTTAGTGACATTCAAAGCTGAGGTGCATAGAAGCCTGAAGGCAAAGAAACTAGAGCATGAAAGAAAATTAGAGCAAGAAAACAGTGGTTTGATCAGTCATTCATTCCAAACGTGCACTGTACAGCTTATGTGCATTGATAACCAATGCCCAACCAGATTTGTCTGAGGTATTTAATTCAGGATTGGATTTCTGATTTACAAAGGAGGTGCTTTTTCTTCTGCCTGACTGAAAGAAAATCTGTGCCAAGCGCAACTAAAAGGTAAGACAAAGCGAGTGAGAGCCAGTGAATCAGTCGAAAAGAGATGGATGAATGAAAAAGAGTCAGAAGAAGAGAAGAGAAGAGAGAGGGAGAGAGAGAGAGAGAGAGAGAGAGAGAGAGAGAGAGAGAGAGAGAGAGAGAGAGAGAGAGAGAGAGAGAGAGAACAAGACGGAGAGATCAAGAAAGGTGATTGCTGCTGGAGTGCGCTGGGCTGGCTCGTGGAAGTATTCCTGGCGAGAGTAGAGTGTTGTAACAGGGCTCCGACACAACCGGCCTGATTGGCATTACGGCGGCGCACGCTCATGTCTCACAATCCACCCACTGCCACTGCACTCTACTGCACTCTGTCTCACTCCACTGCAAGAGCGTGAGTTCTGAAATGTCTGCTGCCAGTTTGGGACTTGTTCACAGTGCCTGCGGCCAATTTCACAATCCTTTAATGAAAGATCACAGACGCGCTCTCACAGGGACTGACATTGGCTGACACCAGCGCAGGATTTCTGATTGGCCGTGACACTCGTAGCTAGCAACGGCTGGCTAGCTAGCGCTCAGGGCCTTTGGTGGAGTCCACAGTGTGAGGAATCCACTTGGCGTGTCAAAAAGAAAAAAAAGAAAGAAAAAAAAAACATACACATGTGGCTCTCTGCCAGCTCCCTGGTTAATGTAAACATGAGCAGACACGGCCGGATGTCCAGCTGACGTGTGTGTGTGTGTGTGTGTGTGTGTGTGTGTGTGTGTGTGTGTGTGTGTGTGTGTGTGTGTGTGTGTGTCAGTGTGTCTGTAAGAGTGTGTAAGAGTCTGGAGTGGACACTGTTGTGTTAAATAAAGAGTGTGCTACGTTTGACCACTTGTGTGTGTGTGTGAGTGTGTGTGTGTGTGTGTGTGTGTGTGTGTGTGTGTGTGTGTGTGTGTGTCTGTGTGTAATGTACCCGAATATGAGCAATGCTCATAAGTGTACGTGTGTGTATACATATTTTTACTGTGTGTATGTTCTTAGAGCATGTGCTTACCTTCAGTCATGGTCTGGAAGTACATCTTGCCGCTGTAGCGTCCGAATCCAGCCACAGTGCGCGCCCGGACTTGGAACACGTAGATGGCACCAGACTTCAGGCCGCGGATGACCGCTG
>JAODXP020000012.1:3471169-3483669 GCA_027497455.2 Sardinella longiceps | reverse complement strand
GGTGGATGTGAAGGGGGTAGGGGAGGAGGAGAAGAAGGGCGGAGGAGGGCTGCCGTTTCCCGAAGACTTTGACTCTGGAGTGACGTTCTTCGCCATCCCTGCCCGCCTCACCTCACTGAGCACCACCTCAGCTCTCATCACCAAACCCCACCATCCGTCTCAGTCTGTCCGCTTTACAAGACGCCCAGCCAGCTCCCCTCGGTGAGGAAGCAGGAGGGAGAGAGATGGAGGAAAAGTGAGAGAGAGACAGAGAGAGAGAGAGAGAGAGAGAGAGAGAGAGAGAGAGAGAGAGAGAGAGAGAGAGAGAGAGAGAGAGGTTGCATTTGCCTGGGCTTGACAGCACACAGGTTTAGAAAAGAGGAGACAGGGAGAACAAGAGACAGAAAAACAAGTGAGAGTGAAAGCGGTTGAGAGCAAATAAAGTAAAGGACAGAGAGAGAGAGAGAGAGAGAGAGAGAGAGAGAGAGAGAGAGAGAGAGAGAGAGAGAGAGAGAGAGAGAGAGAGAGTTGGCTGGCAGCTGTCCCTGCCTCTCCATCTGCGATGGATTGTGGGTTTTATGTCTCCGCAGAGTTTCCAGCGCAGTAAAGCTACGCAGTGGCGGCTTGCGCAGTTCATCAAGCTTTAAACCATCTGCACTGGAAAAAGACTGAAGCATTAATGTACTCGTATACACACCATAAGCTAATTCTAAAATAGGCACTCTAGAGGCTTAAAATATGAAAAGAGAGAGAGAGAGAGATAGAGAGAGAGAGAAAAAGAGAGAGAAAGAGACACTTTGAGAGAAACACTTACCAGCAGCATGAAATGAAAAAAGCATGGATTGTGTGCATGTGTGTGCGTGTGCGTGTGTGTGTGTGTGTTGAGGATGGGGGGTGGGTAGTTCGCTCTAGCAAGTGACTTTTCAACTAGGACGGCCGCTTCGCCCTACTTGCGCGAGAGTGAGCGAGAGAGAGAGAGAGCGAGTGCCCCCTCGCATAGCTCCACGTCACTATGGCTTTTTATTCAGCCCTTAAAGCTGAGCAGATTTGGGGGGGTTTAAGCACTGAAGCCCCCGTAAGGATAAGGAGTTCAGGGGCTTTTGGTGCACACAAGAGAAGCAGCTTCGCCAGCCACGGATCACGCAGCTTTGGGGTGACGTGAGGCCGCCTCGGAGGCGTCTTATCAAAGTGCTCTTATTGGGGGCTCTGATAGCGTTATAGTACCGGGTTCACACACACGCATGCACACGCACACACACACACACACACACACACACACACACACACACACACACACTAACCCACCTCCATCACCTGCCTCATACCATGGTGTTTAGGGGCGTGGGTTAACTAGGCTTTCATGCAGGCTTGTGTAGTCAAAGCTAAAACACAGAGGAGTCTTTTATCACACACACACACACACACACACACACACACACACACACACACACACACACACACACAGACCTATCAGACACAAGAGTCTTGTAGCCGTCACTGTATCAGCGCTAGGCTGTGATTCCAGATAATGGTGGATTTCATGGCTGGAGCCTCATCATGTGTGTGTGTATGTATGTGCGCTATAGATCCTTCACAGGGTTGAAAGAGATTCAAATGAGGTGAAAAGTGTAGGGGTGGATTAGCGCACACAATGCTACGCTACCTCCCTGCTAGGCGCCGGGGTGAAATCGGTGTGAAGTATTGCGTAGAGGTCCATAAGAATGGAATTATGAGAGAGAGGAAAATCCAATAGACACACACAATACTGCCTCCTGAGGGGAGCCAATGATACAGAGAGAGGACAGAAATTCATTCATCATTCATAACTATTAGTTTGAATGAATGAACTTTTTGGGATGATGCAAGAGAGACATCAAGGACTTTTTGACAAACATCAGTGGGAAAAAAAAAGTTGGGAATCGGTGTAAAGTAGGTCGTCAACCAATGGCGACACTTTTTTCATCTCTACAGGGGATGGATGAAATTCATGAGAGGAGCACGAGTGTGTGTGTATGTGTGTGTGTTTGTGAGAGCATCAGTATGCATGTGTGTGTGTGTGTGTGTGTTTGCGTGTGTTTGCGAGACCATCAGTATGTGTGTTTGTGTGTACGTGCGTATGTGTGTGTGTGTGTGTGTGTGTGTGTGTGTGTGTGTGTGTGTGTGTGTGTGTGTCTGTGTTAGTTCATGTGCTATATGGTCAAGTGACCCATGCTCCACTGCATTCTAGGCCATAGAGTCTCCCATCACATGATGCTAGCAGACAGAGCATACGGTACCTTCTGAGGCACCTCCAGGCCTGCGGTAAAGGCTGCCTGGCCAGACACACAATGGAGCCTCTGTCTGGGAGCATGACTACTGCCGTCTGGGCTCCGTTTATCATCATAACGATAACCATAACTGATCAAGTTGTTGCATTTCTGTCTGTGTGTGTGTGTGTGTGTGTGTGTGTGTGTGTGTGTGTGTGTGTGTGTGTGTGTGTGTGCGTGCTATTTGTGTGGGAACGTAATAGCTGCCGTAAAGAACATAGCCATTAACAATGATGGCAATGATGTCTGACATGCTTTATAGTCAATAGACAGCGGCAATAAATAGTGTTTATATGTACATGGATGTGAGGACACACATGACTGTGTGTGCCTGTGCAGCCATGTGTTTATATGTGTGTATGTCTAGTTATGTGGAGCCTGATGTCTGTGCAGTGTTTGTGCAGTGTTTGTGTGTGTGTGTGTGTGTGTGTGTGTGTGTGTGTGTGTGTGTGTGTGTGTGTGTGCGTGCATGCGTGTGTGTGTGTCTGTGTGTGTGTGTGTGTGTGTGTGTGTGTGTGTGTGTGTTTTGTGTGTGTGTGTGTGTGTGTGTGTGTGTGTGTGTGTGTGTGTTTATAGAGAGCATTATTGTGTGCATCAGTCTTCATTACGAGGCTGTTGCATTTGGTGGTAAATTTGCTGTGAACAGACCCATCTCCAGAGCGCCTTGGTGCTTCAGCTCCATCCTCTCCCCCCCAGAGGGGCCACAGCAAAGAGAGGGAAGCAATTCCAAATGTAATCAAGGCAGAACAAAACACAGCCGCGGAAATATATCACACACACACACACACACACACACACACACATTCCACAGGCGATTCACAAACAGAGCAGCAGCATCTCTCTATTATTCCCAGAATGAGAGAGAGAGAGAGAGAGAGAGAGAGAGAGAGAGAGAGAGAGAGAGAGAGAGAGAGAGAAAGAAAGGGGGGAGGAACTTGGAGAGGCCAAGAGAGAGAGAGATAGTGGTACAGAGAGTGTTCCAAAAAGGAAGGGAAAGTGAGATAAAGAGAGTGATACACAGAGGGAGGAGAGAAAGAGTAAGAAGGGGAAAAGATGAGAGAGATACAAGGAGAGAGTGAGGAACAGAGAGAGAGAGAGAAAGATGGAGAAAGGGGAAGGAGGGAGTGAGAGATTCCTTGCGGATGAGAGGAGAAGGAGAGGGTGATGACAGTGGGCCTGCTATCTTTCTCCTGCTGTCAGCCACAAAGTTACACAAAGCCACTGGAGAACCATAAACACAACGAGTCCAACCAAAACAAAACAGCCTCTCTGCTGTGTGTGTGTGTGTGTGTGTGTGTGTGTGTGTGTGTGTGTGTGTGTGTGTGTGTGTGTGTGTGTGTAAATATGTGTCAATTTTTGAGGGTGTATGAGTGTGTGTTGTGTGTGTACTGTGTGTGTGTGTGTGTGTGTGTGTGTGTGTGTGTGTGTGCACGCAAGTGAATACTTCAGTGACAGACCTCATCGATAAATTAGCCTCTCTAAGAGAGAGAGAGAGAGAGAGAAAGAAAGAGAGAGAGAGAGAGAGAGAGAGAGAGAGAGAGAGAGAGAGAGAGAGAGAGAGAGAGAGAGAGAGAGAGAGAGAGAGAGCATCCCATCCAGCCCAGTTGAGCTACAAAAGCGGCCCCCTTCTCTCGTCTGTCGCTGGGTGGTGAGCTTCACATGCTGTTCGGGGCCCTGCCATTTATTTAATGTGCTACAATGGATTAAATTTGCCCCGTGGCGACAACACACGGACAGGGGAGGAAATCTCATCCGGGAGTCAATTACTTTGACCCGGCAAATTAATTAATGCACAACAGCGCCCGCGAAATAGGTCACCGAACTAAACCAGATTTACGTACGCTGAGGCTACTTTCTATTTCTGCCAATATGTCGGGGGGTCAACTGCACCCTGCCGATGACGACAGTGGCAATGTGGCATTTAGAGCGATTTGTTTATGCATTTCAGCAGCAATCAAGGCTAATGCAGAACAATACAATTAACTACTCCATCAACGATAAAGAGCCTTCGTGACCGAAGGCGTCCTTGCCGATATGCGCTGAAAAATGGTCCCTTCTGGCCCCGACCCGCTTTTTAATACACGAATAACAGCCATTGATTTAGTGCCAATGATTAAGTGTTTGGCTTAAAAGTGTGTAGGGGTTTTAATCATCCGTTGTGGCTGTTTATGTCTGAATGATATGTTTTCTGACATAAAAATGTCATGGAAATAGCTTGATGACTTGGCAACAGCAAGTAAAGTTATGACTGTGGTGAAAAAAATAGAAAAAAAAAAGCTGATGGCAAGGATGCTGATTTACGAGCTGTAGTTCTTTTTAAAGGACAGAGTAATTAAATGCATATTGTATGCACTGGTCACTGCGCAGTCAACAGCCCATCCCTGCATACTTATTACTTATTCTTCTCATAATTCTCTCTCTCTCTCTCTCTCTCTCTCTCTCTCTCTCTCTCTCTCTCTCTCTCTCTCTCTCTCTCTCTCTCTCTCTCTCTGTCTCCCTCTCTCTCTCTGTTTCTCTTTTAGTGCTTAAAAATGCTAATACCCAGAGCTGTGCTTTCTCCCAGTGATACATGAGGTAATTAGCATTGGGCAGTGCATGATTGGCTGAGCCAGTGGAGCTGGTGGATCCAGGTGTCAGTGGTGGCTCCCCGCCTGTCGGGCCGTGTGACCCTCGCTGGCACCTTCCATATGGGCCCGCGCTGGTGCCTTCTGTCACTGTCACCCCACGTGCACACACACACACACACACACACACATACATACGTGCACACACACACACACACACATACATGCGCTCACACACATACATGTGCTCACATACAAACACACACCCAGGCACACACATATGCAACACAAACACAACCACAACCACAACACACACACACACACACACACACACACACACACACACACACACACACACACACACACACACACACACATACACAAAGACACAGCCATCTCATTCTAACACCAGGCACATCTCTCCCTCTCTCAGGCCCTCTTGACTGTGGTGACGATATTTCCAGGTGCACGGGACATAAGAATGCAGCGCACGAGGAGCACATCAGGCGAGAGGTCAAGAGGTCAAGAGGCTCCATCCCCTTTCACCTTTACACTCAATCTGACCCCACTGGGCAGCACTGCGGTCAACATCTGCTGTTTTTAGAGAGGCTTCATTAACTAATGCATTTCAACTAGCTGGAATAAATTAGTCATTATTAATGGCTATTACAGCCATTCTGACATCAACCTCACACCTAACACAACAGTTACTTAGCCTACTTACGGTTAGTTGGCAAAGGCGTATCAACCATCGCGAAAACAGGTGTGCATGTTTACGTTTACAGCTCACCAATCCTGACTCTATCAACACTGCAATCTGATAGTTAGCGGTGTGGGTATCTGCGCAAAGTGATCCAGCTGTTGTTGCAGAATAACGGTGCCATAACAGTGGCGTCTACAGAGAGCTGACTTCAGCAAGTCTCCATTAGCTTAGCAAGCAGCTTCATGTTGAGTGTCAACAATGGTGATTAAAGGGGTAGAATTGTTTTTTAAACACACTGAACAAGTTAAGTAGCTCTCCATAGAAGATGTTTGAAATGTCCGTGTACTCATGGCAGACTTACCCGACTTACCAGACCTACAAATCCACACACACACACACACACACACACACACACACACACACACACACACACACACACACACACACACACACACACACACTCCCACCCTACGATGCCTACTGCCACCATTCCCTGGTGGCCCAGTTTCCTAGTGCCCTCTGCAAATTCCCAGATAATTAAGTCGTAAATCTTCCCTGGTGCCAGTGGTGGTGGCAGAGGCAAGATTACGTTACGAAAGCCACCACCTCTTTGCATAATCTAATTCTCCTCCTCTCATTGACAAACCCAACACCTTCCCTCCACCCCCCAACCACCAGCTCCTGATAAGGACCCAATTCATTCCGCTCCTGGCATTGCGGCATCTGCATGGATTCACCTTGAGCGAACGAGACAGCGATACCGACACAAGGCGAATCCAGAGTCCAATATGGTGCCTTTCTGTTGTTGTTGTGGGGAAAGGGAAGGGGAGGTAGGGGGAGGAAAGGATGGGGGTGGCGAACAATACAAGCATGTGGATGCCATTATGGCCATTATAGAAGCATCTATCAGTGTCTGCCAGACCTCGCAGAACAAACGGGCACAGGATGGTAGCGGCAGGGTCTCATTGTCAGGCGGCGTAGGGGTTTGGAAATGAGAACCATGGTTGCTGGAGAAAGGATGGCGAACACACACACACACACACACACACACACACACACACACACACACACACACACACACACACACACACACACAAAAATGAAATAAATAAATAAAATTCTGGCGGCTGGCTGCTGCCATTGCTGCCACTGCTGCACGCTGTGAGGTTCACTATTCAGAGACGCGTGTTCCTGTCTCGGAGAGAGCGAGAGAACACGGAGCAGAACACGGAGGGTTTTTTTCTTCTTTCTTCTACTTTGTAGTTGTGCAGTTAGATGTGCCTGGTCTTTGTGTCTTTCTCTCCCACTGCAGTGCTGTGAGCAACAGAGAGGCTGAGCTGAGCTGTGTGAGGAGGAGGAGTATGGCAGGTGTGCTGTAGGTGTACCGACTCATGTACTCGCACTCCTCCGCTTGTGCTTTTCTCTCTCTCTTTCTCTCTCTCTCTTTCTTTCTCTTGATCCCTCTCTCTTCATCTCTATTTCGGTCTCTCTACCCCCTCACATACACACACACGCATACACGCACACACGTGCACACACACACTTAACTATGCGCGCACACGCACGCACAAGGTCTCTCTCCTCCGTAAAATTTTAAAATCTCCACCTTGTTGCCTGGGAGGTTTTTGTGTCTCCCTAAGGACAGCGCTTTAAGTGTCAGTCTTGTACTCAAACACACACACACACACACACACACACACACACACACACACACACACACACACAAAGACAGGCAGAAAGACAAATCACACGCTGCCAGCAAGCTGTCACGAGGAGCCCTAATAAAACCTTCAGCCTCGGTCAGGCCCAGACATTTTCTCCTTTCACTTTGACAAATGCTGCCCGACGCCCAGTCTGAGTGTTTGTTTGTATGTGCGATTGGTGAGTGCTTGTGCCTGTGTGTATGTGTTTCTGTGTGTGTGTGTGTGTATGTGTGTGTGTGTGTGTGTGTGTGTGTGTGTGTTTCTGTGTGTGTGTGTGTGTGTGTGTGTGTGTGTGTGTGAGTGTGTGTGTGTGTGTGTGTGTGTGTGTGTGTGTGTGTGTGTGTGTGTGTGTGTGTGTGTGCCCTATTGCATGCTTTTGTATGAAAAAAAGACAAGGGTGAGTTGGAAAGTGAGGGATATAGGGGGAGGGGTGCAGACAGTGTGATATATCAAAGAAGGAAAAAGAAAAGCAGAGAGTGAGAGTGAGTGACAGAGAGAGAGAGAGAGAGAGAGAGAGAGAGAGAGAGAGAGAGAGAGAGAGAGAGAGAGAGAGAGAGAGAAGAAAAGAGAGGAAAAGAGAGGAAAAAGCCCGCAGTGAAGCCAGGTTTAGTGTGATGAATGATTAACCCTCATTGACCTGGCAGTGTGGGACCACAGGGAACTTGTGGTAAAAGCTGGCTTTGTGCTTTGTGACTCCAACTGCTTGCCTTAGAAATATGGTGCCAACTCTGCCTGCCTTGTGGCTGAAGGCCCTTATTCCTGTGCCTTTTCTAAATGGCGTCAATAAAACTCTGTGTACCTTCCTCAATGACCCTTTGTGGAGGTGTCGGCGGCGGCGTAATCGAGAGAAATTGATGCACTAATAGAAGTAAATCTGTCCGAGCTGCCGAGGTCGCACAGGGCGAGAAGTCTACCCCATGTCTGTTGTTGTTGTGAGGCTGAGGGCTCAATGTGGGTGTGCTTTTACAGCAGGCAACAGGGCTTGGTGTGGTGGTGGTGAGGCAGTAGAAGTAGCACTGGTGCTTCCCTCTCTATTGTGATGATATAGTCTCTCTCTCTCTCTCTCTCTTTCTATCCCTCTCTCTCTCCTTCCCTCCCACCAAATGTCTCTCACACCTTCTGTGGATCTTTTTCTTGTCTCAGCGGTAGGATCCATTTATATACTCAGCCTGAGGCCTGGGTGGGGAGGAGGGGAGGAGGGTGGTGGGGGCTGGGGGGGCGTGGGAGATGCGGTGAGGTCACCAGGATGAGGCCTTGTTTTTTTTTTTTTTTTTGGTGTTCTTTTTGTCCTCAAGATACCTCATCTTTTTGTTCTGGTTCTCATCCACAGCGGTTTAGGTCATTCTTTTCATTCTTTCCCATCTCTTTCTGTTCCTTCGTTCCTCCCTGCTTCCCTTCATTCTTTCACTTTTTTTTTTTACTAACTTGGGGTTAGGGTTATCATTTTCTCTCTGTCACTCTTTGTCTTTCGCTTTTAATGTCTAGACTGATTCTCTCTCTCTCTTCTTCCATCTTTCTTTCCCTCTCTCCCTCCCTCCTTCCTCTCTCTTTTCAATAACTCAAGTCACTCTACATGTTTAGAAAACGTGTCAGAGACACACCAGTGAAAACAGCCCAACCACTCAAACCTTCACACTTGTGCATGGCATCATTAAACACCACCAGAGACAGGTAGAAAAAAAACTCTCTCACACACACACACACACACACACACACACACACACACACACACACACACCAAAAAAAAACAGGCCTAAAAAGGAGAACGTTAGCGCTTGTCACTCTGGCATTCCTCATCCGTGTGGGAGACTCGCACAAGACCGATATTTTCAGCCGTCGTTTTTTTTTGGTCACGATTCATCATCTCCACAGCGACAGGCATATTTCTCAAGGCACGGATCAACGAACGAGAGTTTTCTGCACAACGCCGGACGCTTTTCAGAGTTCTTTTTCAGCAAAAAAAAAAAAAAAAAAGAAAAAAAAAAATGGCCTCAGACTGCTCAATGTTAACGGCCCCCGGATGGCAGCCAGAGAGGCACGGCCATCATATAAACACACTCAAACACAGTTTGTTCGGATATACTCCTGGCTGCGCCAGCCTTATGTAAGCAAGCCTCTCTCCTCTCTCCTCTCCTCGCCTCTCCTCTCCTCGCCTCTCGTATGGCCTTATGTGGGCGAGCCTGGGCAGCACACAAACCAAACGCTCCGTTCGGATTCCGCTCCCAGCCACCGTGAGAAGAAACTTCGCCAGACCACCTGTGACTGGAGCCACGGAGGGTGGTGTTGAACTATGCCACGCTCGATTGGGAAAGGGAAATGAGAACACCCTCACACACACACACACAACCACACACACACACACACACACACACACACACACACAAACTCGTACACGAAAACACGTTCCACTGCCCCTCATCAACAACTGGCGTTGGTAAGTGGAGGCACTCACATGAGAAAAATGCTTTCACGCCAGTCACTTCCAATTTACTTATTTGTTTGTTTCAGGGGCAGAACAACCCGCCCCCCCTTGGATGAGCGCGACCCAAAATGTGTCTAATTAATGTGGCAGCCACGCATATTTTCACACAATCACAACTACACAAGCACACACACACACACACACACACACACACACACACACACACACACACACACACACACACACACACACACACACACAGATACTCTACCTAGCTTTGCACATTAATCTGCATGTTCCCCATCACACATCATATCTGTAAACACATTTGCAGACAATCTTATGAAATATAAATACATACCAATACATGGAGCTTCAAACATGCATGCATACACACACACACACACACACACACACACACACACACACACACACACACACACACACACACACACACACACACACACACATATTCTGCACACACACACACACACACACACACACACACACACACACACACACACACACACACGCAAAAGTTGTGAGTTGGTTGCTCTGAGTCGCCTGAGCTAATTGGGAGTGACAAGATGTTTATGTAACCCCAGAGCCCTCAGAACTAGGCGCAATTAAGGGCTCTTGGTCCGGCTGACCCTGGTGCCCCCCACACCCGGCCCCCCAACACCCCCCATCCTCCCCATACCCCAACATCCCACCCACCCCACCCCCATTCCCCCTGCACACCCCTCTGTATGCTCCATGCCACCCCATACCCGGAGCGGAGCCCCCTCCACAGGCAACCCAGCACCGGAGGAGAGGCCCTGGGAGGAGAGGTGGGAGTGCTGGTGGTAGAAGGGGAGGGTGGGGAGGGTGTTAGGGGGTTTTAGTTGGGGGGAGTTGGGGGGAGGTGTGGAGGTTGACCCGGGATTCCGCCCTTTCGCAGCTCGGCCTTCTGGGAATGCCAAAGACCCTAATGCCGAGTGACAGGAGGTCAAGCGTGGTGTGCGTGTATGAGTGTGTCTCTGTGTGTTAGTGCGTGTGTGTGTGTGTGCGTGCATGCGTGTGAGGGACTGCTTTGGTGTGTGAATTAATATCTGCATTAAGATTAGGATAGGGAGGGGAGCCAACAGATTGCACCAACTGTGCCAAACAACAGCACTGGTGGGGGTGAGGGACATCATACACACGCACACACACACACACACACACACACACACACACACACACACACACACACACACACACATACACACACACGCACACGCACACACACACACAGATCTGAGTTCATTACAGCACGATATAAGCCCCAGAGTGTCATTATCATCACTGCTCCAAAGGTTAAGGTAAAAGCCCATTACCGGAGACAAAAACCTACGAGGTCATTCTGTGAATAATAAACGCCCTCCACTACCAAGATTACAGTAGCGATTATGCAAATGTCTTACCAGAGCTACACAAACGCTCTCTCTCTCCCTCTCCTCTCCTTCGCACTGCCCTCCGCAACATCACACACACACACTCACACACACACACACACACACACACACACACACACACACACACGCCTGGCTTCTCTTCCCGCTCTAACCAGGGCGTCGTCCGTTAGCATACCTAGCGCCTGGAGCTTGCCGCGTCACCCATAAATGCCCTGTCTCACGCTTGGCCCCAAATTGCTCGGACAGGCCGTAAACCAAAACGCTGCACGCTCTTTGGGGGGAGCGAAGTACTTCTGGCTTTGATTTCAGAGGCACTGAGGTTTAATGTGGCACGTCGCGCCCCGCTCACCGTGACTTACGGCTCGTTCGGACTTGGCGATTTCTCTCTCTCTCTCTGTTTTTCCCTCGTTCTCCCAGACTCTTTATTTTGGCGAATCGAGGAGGCTCTTTTTTCAAACATCGCCGAAAATCCGACTCATCCGACTCCTCGCCTTCCCCAGTAATCTCCCTTAAGTCGCAAGGCCTACTAAATGTCAGGGAGTGCAGCTGATGGAGCTGTTGAGGAAAAGCCCTTTTTGCACCAGTTTCTCCCTTCTCTCCAAATAGCTGAGAGGGGAAAACGAGAGGGAAATAAGGAAGGAAGGCTGGATAACAGAGGAGGCAAAAGAAACAGATACAGAAAAGAGAGAGAGAGAGAGAGAGAGAGAGAGAGAGAGAGAGAGAGAGAGAGAGAGAGAGAGAGAGAGAGAGAGAGAGAGAGAGAGAGAGAGAGAGAGGGAGGGGGGTCTTTATGTAAAAAAAAAAAAAAAAAATCATCAGGGGGGCAGGAGGAAGCGGTGCGAAGCGTGACCCTGTGATGCTGGTTGATCCTCTGCTGGAGGGGTGTGTGGTGTGTGTGGGTCGTGTTCTGGATGTTTCTATGATGGTGGCGGCGGTGGTGCATGCTGTAGCATGCATGCCAATGTTCCTTTCCATTCACTCTCTGTGCTAATTAGATTTTCACAGCTGACCAAATGGATAAACCATGCCTACATGAAGAGCAGGGGGAGGAATGTGTGTCTCTGTGTGTTTGTGTCTGTGTGTATTTGACTTACTTCTTTTTAAGTGTGTATGTATGTGTGTGTATGTTTCTAAATGTGGGTTTGCGTGATTTGATTACCCTGTGTGCTTGAGTGTCTCTGTCTGTGTGTTTATGTGTGTGTGTGTGTGTGTGTATGTGTGGTTCATGAGGCGAATGCTAATTTGCATGCAGCAGTCTCTTCACATGAAAAACTGCAGTGAGTGTGTGTGTGTATGTGTGTTTGCATGCGTGGGTTTGCATGTGTGTGTGAGTGAGTGTGTATGTGTGTGTGTGTGTGTGTGTGTGTGTGTGTGTGTGTGTGTGTGT
>JAODXP020000012.1:3466169-3468669 GCA_027497455.2 Sardinella longiceps | reverse complement strand
TGTGTGTGTGTGTGTGTGTGTGTGTGCGTGTGTGTGTTGGGGGGTTAAGGGGGGGTGGGGTTGAAACTGCCATCTCAGGATGTGGCCGATGGTGTGCCAAGCCCCATAATCACAGGCTTGTGTCGGGTGCAAGAAGGGGGGAACAGGGTCGTTGGAAGGAAAGTAAGTGCAGGCTGCCTTGCACTGAAGTGCCCTTCTTGGGGTAGTTAAGGCAGATGGGGGTGGGGGGGGGGGGGGGGGGGTTACTGTCTGACCTTGCATGTCTGACCAGAGAAAACAGCCTGCATGGATGCACAGGGCTTGTATACTGTATTACATGACAGAGGGAAGAAAGAAAGAAAGAAAGAAAGAAAGAAAGAAAGAATGAAAAGAAAAGAAAGAGCCAAAGAACTTGGAGAAGTGAGGGATATGCAGCAGCAGCAGGAGAGAGAGAGAGAAAAAGAGCAAGTGATAGAGAGAACGAGGAAAAGAAGCAGGATGGCAGGAGAAAGAGACGGAGAGAGAGAGAGAGAGAGAGAGAGAGAGAGAGAGAGAGAGAGAGAGAGAGAGAGAGAGAGAGAGAACATTGGCCCAGTAGGGCATGTTTGGAAGACGTTCAGTCAGCAGTGAGAGACGCCACTCATCCAGGGACGCCATTTGCCTTGTTTCAGTACAAACAGCATACTTTCCAGGAGTGGCTGTTTCCCTGAAGATTGTGCGCTTCATGCATGGAAACAAATTAGTCAAATCTTAACACACACAAACACACGCTTTCGTCTCTTTTTCTTTCTCTTGAACACACACACAAGCACACACACACACACACACACACACACACACGCACACTCACACACATATGCACACATATACACACACACACACACACACACACAATTTGCTCTCTTTCTCTCTCTTGCGGGCATGCGCACACACACACACACACACACACACACACACACACACACACACACACACACACACACACACACACCTCCCCTTTCCAGTATAACTTCTATTTCCAGCTACCCACTTCTAACCGCAATCGAAGACTTCCTTGACTTGCAACAAAGTTTTATAAACTTTCCTTTAACCTATCTGTTTCAAAGTGGAACCCTGCCTAGCTCAGATTGGCTTAGCAAATACAGTGGTACTCACCAGCCTGGTTGGTGGTGATGTTGACGGAAGCATATTGCGGCGAATAAGGGCTCTGGTCCGAGACGCCGTTGACCGCCTGCACCTCGAAGGTGTACTGCGTGTGCGCCAGCAGGTCGCTGATGTGCACACGCGTCTCTGTCAGGCCCAGCTGCCGTGGCGAGTACTGGACGTTGTCTCCGCAGCGCGTGCAGCCCCCGCTCCGGCCTCCTCCGCCACCGCAGCTCTTGCAGATGATGTTGTAGACGACGTCCTCGCGGCCACCGGATTCTCGCGGAGAACGCCACTCCAGCATCAGAGACGTCTCGTTCACGCTGGAGATGACCGTCTGTGGCGCCGATGGGATGGCTGCAGCAGTGGGAGAGAGGAGGGGAGGAGAGGGGGAAAAGCATATGGATGGTTAATACTAGCACATACACATACACACACACACATTCACAAACACACACACACACACACACACACACACACACACACACACACACACACACACACACACACACACACACACAACACACACACACACAGACACACACACATTATCAATGCTTCTCTGGCTCACTGTACCAAAACAGCATTGAGTGAGGGAGGGTCAAGCAAAAAATGTCAGAAAGGCAAAAGAAGACTAAACACTATCTGATGCCCCCCATTCATCCTGCCTTGTTTACACTATTTGTATTCTGAGAGCCTTCTGGGGTTGGCCGACTTTCTGTCTTTTCTCACTCAATCATTCACTATTTCTTTCTTTCTTCTTCCTCTCTCTCTCTCTCTCTCTCTCTCTCTCTCTCTCTCTCTCTCTCTCTCTCTCTCTCTCTCTCTCTCTCTCTTACTCTAACTCTCTGTCTAACAGATTCAAAGAGACAGCCAACCACCAATTTCCAAGTCCACTCTGTCAGAAGATTGCCACTTCATCTTAACAGGTTTTGTCTCTGGAGATTTCATCGGCGTATAGCAATTATGAAAACACATCCACACAACATCAAAACCTAAGAAAATATGCATCAGTGTCATAAACATGTCATCATAAATGCCACATTGTGTCGTAAGTCATCATCGGCATAATTAAACTGTTTGTTTTACAAATGATTTCCAATTCCATTACAGCTGATGTAAAACTATCATACTACCATTATAAGTAATTGGCATGACAGCTCCTATGATGTTAGACATCATCTCATTCGGTGTCCTATGCAAATAAGCTGTCAAAACAATAAATATTCTAGTAACTCTTGTGACAATTGCCTATTGCCCATGACAGGACACGGTTACATCACTGTCATCTGTGCTGGCAAATTTATGATAACGCATCCATGCTTTAGAACCCGGAATTTACAGCAACTAATGTGCTAAATGCCCACATACTGCATAT
>JAODXP020000012.1:3456169-3458669 GCA_027497455.2 Sardinella longiceps | reverse complement strand
AGCTGGTTTCAGGCCAGGGTTGTGGGAAGGTTAAGGGAAGGAGATGTGAACTCGTATGTGTGTGTGTGTGTGTGTGTGTGTGTGTGTGTGTGTGTGTGTGTGTGTGTGTGTGAGGTAGCAGCCCCAGGTCTCCATGCCTAGGATACTGCGGTGGGCTGGTAGCGTTGGACTGTGACCTTGCCTGTCTCTCCCCCTTGCTTCCAGATGGCCCTTCCAGAACAGTGCGTGGGAATGCTGTCAAACAGCACCGTACTTTTCCCAAAACACATATGGTGCTTTTCCATACAAAGTACCAACCCGGCTCAACTCTACTCGGCCCTGCTCACCTTGGTTTGGTCGAGATCCACTCACCTTTCCACACAAAACAAAACACGGCACAATGGCCAGAGCAACTGGGACAGTGACAGTGAGTTACAAATAGAGAGAAAGAGAAAGAACGAGAGAAGGAATGGGGACAGATAGAGTTGAAAGAAGATGGAAGAAGAAAAGGCAATGGGAGCCAGAGAAAACAAACTCCCCAAAAAAGTAGCGCTAGCTAGGTGAGTTGGCTGGTGTCAGACGTAGCCCGGGGAAAAGCAGAGAATTGATTAAAAAGCAGATGAGCGCTTTGATTTCCCCAACTCATCCAGATGGTAACCATCGCGCCCTGTTTGATCACAATCTCGCTCTTTTCTTCTGTCCCCGCTCTCTGATTCATTCTCTCTCTCTCTCTCTCTCTCTCTCTCTCTCTCTCTCTCTCTCTCTCTCTCTCGTCTATCTCTCCCCTCCTCCCCTCTCTCCATTTAACCACACAGACACAACAACAACCACTTATTTCTGCAATGTCGCTTCGCAGATAAAAAAAAAAAAGAGAGAAAAACTTCAGTCACTACCCTACGGCCATTTGAGGTAATTACAAGTGGGAATATTCATGACAGCGTTCTGATTTCGCTTTCCGCATTCATTCCTCTTTTTTCTCTCTCCGTCTCTCTATATATATATTTCCAACATTTCTATTCATGTTGTTAAACAAATAAGCAGACTTTTATGAGCTCACAGATCCCCCCCTTGCTCCTGACAGACGTGATGAAATTCCCTATTAAGCACAGGAGAAAAGGCGAGCAAGAAACTTTCTAATGGAATTTATAAACACTTCAGCTCCAATTTAGCGGCAGTCGTGTCAAAAGGGTCCAGATCACCTCAAAGTGATTCCAGGCACATGTCAAAAAGAAAAAAGAGAGAGTGGGGGAGAGAGAGAGAGAGAGAGAGAGAGAGAGAGAGAGAGAGAGAGAGAGAGAGAGAGAGAGAGAGAGAGAGAGAGAGGAGGGGGATGGAAAAAAACACTGGCTGTCGCCTCTCTCTTGTGTGTCTGCCTTTTGCTGTGCTGCTGTTGCTGTTGCTGCTGGAGGAGACTGGCTGAGTCTAGGGATCTCAGCGCTGGCTGGCTCACCCTCAAGAACACCCTCCCCTCCCCACACACACACACACACACACACCAAGCCCTCCAGACGCCTCCTCCACACACACCCACACACCTCCTCCGGCTTTGTGTTTACGACTTTTAATAATGCCTGCCACGGCGGAAAGCGCACGGGAGCGTAATTGGGAGAGTCGGCGGAGCCTAGTGCATAAAAATGGCTTTTTGTGTGGCGGTGGCGGCAGCAGCAGCGGAGGCAGCAGCAGCAGCAGCAGCAGCAGCAGCAATAGCAGACTGGCCCTGTCGCCGGTGCCAGAAAACTGGCCTGGCTGTTTTTTTACGGCAGGTAATTTGCTCGTCGTTCAAAGCCCCTGTTTCTTTCTTTCTTTCTTTCTTTCTTTAGAATCTCTTTAAAGTATTTCATGTGGAGGTGGAGGAGGTGGTGGGGGACCGGAGGAAGTGATTTACGAGGGCTCTGGTTGTGTTGCAAGGCAGGGAGGGAGGAGGGTGCTGCTGGCTGCTGGCTGGTGGCGGGCTGGGAAACAGGGCTAGCGGATATGGCCGGGGCCTGCTGCTGCTGCTGCTGCTGTGTTGTGCTGTGCTGTAGTAGGCGTGCTGGGAGATGAAGTCGGGAGTTGAGATTGGGGCGGGTGGTGGTGACAAGGGGTGGTGTCAGCCAGTGGTGCTGCTGGCCAGTAGTCCAAACAAAGGGCAGGAGTGGTGGGGGGTGGGAGGGGGGTTGAAATGGCGGGCCGGGGACAGGGGGAGGGTTTGATGTTTCCATCATGGCTGCCAGGGCAGTCAGTGCACAGCACAGCACCATTCACAGGCAGCAGCAGTCCGGGGCGACCAGAACGCTGATTGTTAAACTGACTGCAGGCGAGTCTATTGAAAGGGGGAAACCCATGGTCTGGCCTACACACACACACACACACACACACACACACACACACACACACACACACACACACACACACACACACACACACACACACAGTGAGAGTAGAATCTGTCAGCACACATATTCATTGAACATCTGAAATGCATACAGACATACACAAACCACCCCATCTGAACACTAACAAATCACACACACACACACAC
>JAODXP020000012.1:3448669-3451169 GCA_027497455.2 Sardinella longiceps | reverse complement strand
GTCTGGACGGAGAGCAGGTTCCACTAATACACCTACTACTACTACTGTACCACCACTACTCCCACATGATACAAGCCAATGCCAACACTGTGTGTGTGTGTGTGTGTGTGTGTGTGTGTGTGTGTGTGTGTGTGTGTGTGTGTGTGTGTGTGTGCATGGATGGACATCTGCCAAAGACGGGGGTCCCTGCCCAGGGCCATCATGCCCGTGCCAAAGCCAACGAGGTGTCACTGTTCTCCCATGCCTGACATTTGGATCAGTGTGTTTTAGTGAGTCACTCGCTAATAGCTAATACGCTGTGATGATGATCAAACTTTTACACGCTAACTGACCCCACTTCATTAGCCGTGTACTTTAAGACTCCTGCGTGATGACAACGCGCTGAGGCCAGTGAATGAAATCACACACTGTCAGGACACGCACAATCACACCCTGTCACAAAAAAGGGGGCCTCGAGTTGGCCTGTGAATACAAATGTGACAAACACACACACACTACACACACACTACACACACACACACACACACACACACACACACACACACACACACACACACACACACACACACACACACACACACACACACACACACACACACACACACACACACACACACGCTCATCCACACATTATTCGTACAAATAAAGCCTCATTTCCCAGAACGATATTGGAAAAGTTTGCCGAGAGAGTGTGCTAGCGGCTAGCGCTCTAAGGATGATTCAGGCCTATAAATACAGTATGAAGTGCTAATCCCAGCTAATGAGACACAAAAAAATGAGACCGCAGAGCTTCCACTGTGCCTCAGCCATGTGTCATAAGCGCCATGTGTTGAAGAACGACAGCACTGGGAAGAAAAAGAGATGAAAGAGTCAGAGTTATTGGACTATTGGAGAGAAAAAGAGAGCGAGGGAGGGAGAGAGAAAGAGCGAGAGAGAGAGGAGAGGAGAGGAGAGAGAGAGAGCCAAAAAAGTGTGTGAGAGAGAAGAGAGTGTGAGGGACTATAACGTGTGGAATTTTCACGACAGAAGCACAGCCCACTTTTTCCACGTCTCCCAAATGAACTGGGACTGTGGTTGATTTTTTTACAGGCATCTGAGTGGACGCCTCCTCTTTGGGAAAAAAATAAAATAAAATAAAAAAATGGACTGCGCGCGCAGGTGGTTCACTTGACGGATGGCCCCTCAAGGGGCCCCCGGGGCTGGTTTGAATGGTATTGGAGCGAGGCCCCCAAATGTCCCGCCGCTCGTCCCTTATCGCCCTGAGGCAGCAGATGGCAACGGGTTGCGGACAAAACCCCCCCGAGCACGTGCCTTTACAGAGGCCCGGCCTGTCAATCAAGCAGGGTTGCCTGGGAGTCACCGCGGCAACGGCCTCAGTGAACCCGCCCGGGCTCCGACTGGCAGTCGCCTCCCGCGGGACGTCTCTGATGACATCGCTTACCGGGGAGGAGAAGAAAAAACGAGGGATCGGGGAGAGAGATAGCGAAAGAGAAAGAGAAAGAGAGCGGGCCAGGGAAAAAGGGCAGCCATTGTGTCGGGCTGTTAAACACACTCGACCAGGTGAACCTGCAGTGAGGAGAAGGTGTGTGTGACGGAGGAGGGAGGGGGTGGGGGGAGATGGGGGAGGGAGGGGGGTGTCCCCTCTCACTTTCTGAAGGTCATGACCTCAGGGTGGGGAGTTGTGGGTAGGGGAGAAGGAGGCAGGTTACGTAAAGCTTTCACTTGACACTGATATGACATAGCTACAGTTAACAAAGAGCACAGTGAAAGAGAGAGAGAGAGAGAGAGAGAGAGAGAGAGAGAGAGAGAGAGAGAGAGAGAGAGAGAGAGAGAGAGAGAGAGAGAGAGAGAGCCACCGCTGCTGCAAACCGACACCGGATGCTGGTCCTATTGTGTCTGTAGTGGTACAGCGATCCCAACCGAAGGAGCCTTGCTCTCATTCGGAAACCTCTTCTATCCGAGCCGACTTCTATCCAATCCCCCTCTCACCCCCCTCCATCACCACCACCACCACCACCACCACCACCATCACGATCACCGCCACCACTCCCTAAGCGAGGGTCTGCTTGGGTTCACTCAGAAGGCAGTGGAGCTAAGAGAGGACTAGAGAGAGAGAGAGAGAGAGAGAGAGAGAGAGAGAGAGAGAGAGAGAGAGAGAGAGCGAGAGAGAGAGAGCGCAAGGGGCAGATCTGATGTCAGTCAGGGGGCTGATCTCATGTCAGAATCTCCCTGGCTCTTTTGTTGGGACGCACAAAAGGACATGGGATCTCGCCTTTCCCCTTCCACTCCATCTCTCCCTCTCTCTTTTCCTCTCTCTCTCTCCCTCGCTCATAGTCTCTCACTCTATCTCTCTCCCTCTTTTTCTGTCCATTCCCTTGGGTTGGGGATGGGGAAGATGCAGCCGCACCCTGGGAAAAAAAACAGGATTAGCCCGGAGAGAGCGGCTCATCCACTCGGCTTTTTCTCAATGGCGGCTAATGTCTTAGCGCGCAAGGGACAA
>JAODXP020000012.1:3441169-3443669 GCA_027497455.2 Sardinella longiceps | reverse complement strand
GTGTGTGTGTGTGTGTGTGTGTGCGTGCGTGTGCATTTTTCCCACTTCGCTTGGACCACACACAGACGGAGGCAACACAGCCGTGCGTGGTGGTGCAAGCGTCCTCAGCGGACGGGATATCATCCCAAAAAAACACAAATCAGTCTCATTCTTGGCACAGGCCAGGAGACAAGAGAGAGAGAGAGAGAGAGGCTGGGCTGGGGCTCACACACAATGCGAGTAGTGTTGTGTTTACACACATTTGGCAAACGTCAGCCATGGCTGCTAGGCTGAACCATATGTATGTAATCTCCCTAATGCCAATAATAACCCTCATTATTAAAAGCACAGCACTACTGTTGAGGCCGAGAAGAAGGCAGTTTCGGAACAGGAGGCAGTTTCGGAACAGGGCGGGGGGGAAATAACACACTGCTGGTTGCAACTGTCATTAGAAAAGCTGGTGAGATGTTCTACTGGTGTGCGCACACACACATACACACACACACACACACACACACATGACAGAAACACATGCACAGATAAACACAAGTTAGCATATGTTGCACACACTGATGTGTTTTTGTATAAATGCACATACCTACATACATAAATAAAGGAACAACTGAGCACACACACACACGCACACACGCACACACACACACACACACACACACACACACACACACACACACACACACACACACACACACACACACACACACACACACACACACACACACACACACACACACACACACACACACACAAGCTAGCATCTGTTTCATACACAAGCCCTCCCAGTCAGACTAGCTGGAACACAAGCAGGCTGGACTGATACGCAGTGTTGCACACGTGGCAGGCCAGTGGTGAGAGCCCCTGGTGTTGCAGGCATTGAATCCACAAGATCTTTTCCTCTCTTTCCTCTCCTCTCCTCTCTTTTACTCATCTTTTTCTTCTCTCAATTCACTCCATTGTTCTTCGTCTTCCCTCCTTCCTTCCTTCCCTCCCTCTCCCCCCTTTATCCCTCTGGCACTTCTTCTCTCTCTCTCTCTCCTTTCCAAAACGCTCTCCACTCATTCCCCTGTCTTATCACCTGCCCCTTAACCCATCCTCCCATCCTCTCCTCTCCTCTCCTCTCCTCTCATCTTTTTCTTCTTCCCCACGTCACTATCTCTTTGGTCTCCCCTCCGGTACCCCTCTCCTCTCTATTCCCAAAACTCTTCTTCCTCCCTCTCTTATCTTCTGCCCTCCTCCCCTCTCTTCCCTTCCTTTCCTCACCCCCCCCCTCCTCTCTCTCTCTCTCTCTCTCTCTCTCTCTCTCTCTCTCTCTCTCTCTCTCTCTCTCTCTCTCTTCTCTGTGGGCACTGCCAGGTTCCTCAGAGGGGGCCGTTCAGCCAGCCCTGCCCTGTGGCATACTGACAGCCTGACCAAAAGAAAGGAAAAAGAAAAAAAAAAGAAAGAAAAGAAAAAAATTCTGTGGGCTGCTGGTGACTATTAGTGATGTTGGTGCGCTAGGGGTTAGGGATCAGTTACCATGACAACACACCGTTGCCAAGGGCACCTACAGAGCAACTACGGTTGGGTGGAGTTTTGGTCGGGGGCCGTGCAGGGTGGTGGAGATGACCACACAGTAGGGAGAGGTGCGGAGGTGGAGGACAGCTGAAGCTATCAACCATTCATCAAGATCTCAATTCTCATGCAGAAATAAATTGAGAATATTATTATATTTTTTTTTTTTCCCACACACAAAAATGTTATGAGAACACACTTAGCTATTACATTAAATCCCACTTCCTCTCCTTCAAGCCACAAAGAGATAGGAAAAAGACAAAAAGTGCCCAGGCTCTCATCTCCAAGTAAGGATGGAGATGAGGTGGACAGTCACTGTGGCTGAAGCTATCAGCCATTGATCAAGATCTGAATTCTCATGGAGAAATCAATTGAGAATATTATTCAACTGAATTCTCAAGGATATTGTAAAAATAACCCCCCCCACACACACACACACAAATGCTATGAGGAAACACCCATCTATTACATTAAACCCCACCACACCAGGAATTGACATCCTCTCCTTCAAGCCACAAAAAGACAAGAAATTCCCAGGCTCTCATCTCCATGTTAGGGATGTGGTGGTGGAGGACAGTGACAGTGAAGCTATCAGCCATTTATCAAGATCTGAATTCTCATGGAGAAATCAGCTGAATCCTATTTAACTGAAATCTCAAGGAAATTGTGAATGATTTGCTATTGCTATGAGAACACACGGAGCTATTACAGTAAACTCCACCCCTGCTCAGTTCCCTCCAAAACAAACACAAGCTGTTCAGGAACACACCAAGAATTGACTTCCTCTTCTTACTCAAGCAAAAAGGCTCATATATTCTCCCAGGTGTTAAAGTTCAAAACGTGCTTAGCTTCATGTGTTTCAGCCGGCACTAAGCACTTTTTTTGCCTTAAGCACCTGGGAGAATAACTCCCAGAGAGAAGAGAAAAGACTAGAAGTGAGAGGTGGCCAGGA
>JAODXP020000012.1:3426169-3438669 GCA_027497455.2 Sardinella longiceps | reverse complement strand
CACTGCAGGCGCCCCTCTGCCCCTCTTTCAAATGGGCACACACTCACATATAGACACACTTACACACACACACACACACACACACACACACACACACACACACACACACACACACACACACACACACACACACACAGGATCAGCGGAACCAGGGTGCTGACAGATGCCACTGGGCCCCCCTACAATAGCCCGATTGTGGCCCACGCTGAAACCCTAGAGTGTGTCAAGGGTGGGTGTTTGGGAGGGGTGGTGGAGGTAAGATAGAACCCCCAGATCCCCTCCACACACACACACACACACACACACACACACACACACACACACACACACACACACACACACACACACACACACACACACACACACACACACACACACACACACACACACACACACACACACACACACACACACAAGCCTTTTCTCCTCCATCTAAACTGCCAGAGCGAAACACATTCACACGTGACTTCATCCACCATGCCTGGCCATCTCTCTCAGGCTCTCTCAGGGACTATGTTTAGAAAGCACCATAAGGGCGGCCATGCTGCCAGGTCACATTCAGAGTGTCCAGCCTAAACAGGCTATTTGCGCCCGCCGATGGCCCTGGTAAATGTACTGTGAAACGACACCTGGTCCAACCGGTGTGGGGCTTGGGCTCGGGTGGAGATGTGGGGTGGGGGTGGGGTGGGGTGGGGTGGCGGTGGCTGGAGGTGGGGGAGAGATGGAGGCACCAAAGAGGTTCATTGGAGAGATGATGATGTTCTCGACACAGACACGCTTCGCTCTCCCAGCTCCTGCAGGCATTGATGGTGTTGGGCACTGGGCGAAGCGACAGGTAAGAGACACACATATCCCTGCTTACCGCTATACAGAAAGCAAGAAAGAATGATACAAAAAAAAAAGAAAAAAAAGAAACCTGTGATGGACCTCAAAGTGAGGCAGCTGCTGTGTATGGTCTGTCAAAACACATGTTTATGCAACACCATTCTGTTTGAAGTGCCTGTTCCTCCTCTCCATCCTTCCATCTCTTTCTCTCTTTCTTCTTCTCTTTCTTTCTTTTTTTCTGCCTCCCTTCTCTCTCTCTTTCTTTAAAGAAATCACAGAGTACTTGATGTGTCTGCATTTCCGTGTCTCAACAGCATAAGACAGCATAAGAGACAGGACATTTACATATCCGTGCCAGCTATGCAAATCAGATGACAGATCAGTGGCAACGGTCCAGCGTCTGATCTCTCCGTGCGTGGACCGTTTCGCTTAGCTCCTCGTGACGGGAGCGCATTCAAAAAAACAACCTCCGTCGTGCCAAAAAAGCTTCCTATATGACACTAGATGTCTTCCTGCCGTCTGCCCTCCACCTCTTTCCTTCCTTCCTGTCTTCCTCACTTTCTTTCACTTTCTTTCTTTCCTTCCTTCCTTCCTCACTGTCTCTCATTCGTTCCTGCTTTTCGCCCCCCTCTAACTTTGTTTAGCGACAGAGCTGGGTTCCTCCTATCTCCCGAAACGTAGATAATTGCATTGAGGCCTCCGCTCAGATAGCTCTGCTCTCCCCCCGGCGAAGCCGCTAACAGAGCGGCCTCTCATATGACTAATGACACGGCCTGGGACCGTGACGAGATAACGCAATTGCCACGCCGCCTCTGTGTACTGCACTCTCGCCGTCTCGCCACCGTCACCCGCCTCGTATAGCCGGCAAAGAAAAAAAAAAAAAACCTCCTCGCTCGTTGGGAAATGGAACTCTGAGGCTCTGCGACTGGCGTCTACCGAACGCTGGAGTCATGCCCTTCCAAAGGGGAAGCCATGATGTATTCATTAGAGAAAGAGGAGGAGGAGGAGGAGGAGGAGGGGAGGAGGGAATTAGCTGTGCATAAACAGCCATTACCACACGCAAAAGGCATTCGGCCCTGCCGTGTTTACTGAAATTACCCAGTAGCCTGTTGGGCTGCTAGCAGAGGCCATTAGAGGCACAGCAATCGGGCGCTGCCAGCGGGCAATGCCTTCGTGCCAATCTGCACCCAACTGAGGGGGTTGGAGTTGGGGTGGGGGTGAGGGTGGGGGGGTAAAAATAGGTCATTGTGTGCAAAACATGTCATTAAGGAAGCTGTGTCCCTGAATCAATATGTGACGGGCTATATCTGGTAACAAGGTCATGAGGAGGAGTTAACAGGGCTATACGGAGGAAGAAGAGGAGGATCGGGGTATGGGGGGGATGTGGTAGGGGTGTAGAGATGGTCAGTTGGGATTGCGTGACATCACGAGAGACATTTTATACGTGGGGTCCGTAGAAGAAGCTTATTTTAGACACGCGTGACTTCCAAATGTCTTCGCACTGTTCGAAAAAAAAAAAAAAAAAAGAAAAAGAAAAAACGTCTCTCAGCGGACCGGGGCGAAATCCCCCATCTGTTTCTGAAGTGTGCCACATTCGACTCAATGTCAATGTCAGACCGAAATCCCCTGAACGCTCGAAAGGCGGGCGCTGTGGTTCATTACACTCAGATCGTTCAAACTTTATTTTTTATCTTTAGAATCAAATCAGAGGCATAGTCTGACAAGCCCAGTAGGAGATAGCTCCATGGAACAGAAAGCACCCGCTTTGAAGAACACACAGCTATTTAAACGACAACGTCTTCTATCGAAATCACACACAAGTGTAGTTCACACGGAGGCAACAGGGCTCCCAAAAGCGAGGCGTGGAATGCCTTCATGGGGTCCCTGATCACTGCGAGCCGGTCAATAAGTCCAGGGGTCTGGCAAACTAATCCATCACAGCCCTGGACAGCAGCACAATGCTGGGGATGGAGCTGGCTGTGGCCTATCAGAGAAGAAGTGGACAAGAGGGAAAAAGAGGAGGAGGAGGAGAAAGAGGAAGAGGAGGAGAAGGAAGAAAAGAGGGAGGAGGAGGGGAATGAAAAGAGGAGGAAGAGGAGGAGAAAGAGGAAGAGGAGGAGAAGGAAGAAGTGAAAGGGGAGGAGAATGAAAAGAGGAGGAGGAAGTGGAGGAGAGGGAGGGAGAAAAGGAGAAGGAAGAAAAGAAAGAGGAGGAGGAGAATGAAAAGAGGAGGAGGAGGCGGAGGAGGAAGAGGACAGGAAAAGGAAGACTAAAGGCTGCTTAGCCACAACCACAGCATATTTTGCGCTTTGTTTCTTAATGATCCAAAACATGCAAGTGTGTGTGTGTGTGTGTGTGTGTGTGTGTGTGTGTGTGTGTGTGTGTGTGTGTGTGTGTGTGTGTGTTGCTCTCTTATTCTCTGTGTGAGTGCGTATGTCACAATGCAAGTCTAGACATATCACACCTGCTAACACTATCGACCAAGTAAAGGTCACTTGATATAATTGCATGGAATGAGATTATGCTTTTTTTCTGATTAATACATACTGTACACACATGCACCCACTCACCCACACACACACACACACACACACACACACACACACACACACACACACACACACACACACACACACAGGCATACACACATGCTTGGATTTGAGAAGGACGTGGCCTCCTAACAATTAGTTAGGATTTAACCGCCTCTCTCTCTCAGCGGTATGAATCACGTTGATAACCCTCAGCTACAGAATAAAGCTTGCGACTCACAGGCCAGGAATTTCATTGTGTGCCAAGAACATAACATCATTCAGTGTGGGTTTTTTTTTTCCAGGCTTATCCATCAAGGCTGACTCCTTCCTCCCAAGCCCCGGCTCGCAATGTGCTCCACGGCCCCAATGTTCCTCTGGTTTCACCAAAAGGATTAGCTTAGCTTTTAGCACGAGCGCAATTTTCATACTTGGCTTGAGCCGTGCCAGGGTGGGTGAGTGAGTGAGTGGGTGGGTGGGGGGTGTGGGGTGATGGAGGAGGGCGAGGGAAAGGGGGCGTACAAAAGAAGCAAAAGGATGAATCAAAACAACCTCATTAATAATGGGGGATAATCCATTCCAGTCATGCCTGCCTGTTAAAAAAGAAAGAATGAGGAGAGAGGGAGAGAAAAAAGCGGAGAGAAAGAGAGAGAAAGAGAGCTGGTGGGCGTTGTAAGCGGTGCAAGGGCCGTGGTGCCCGCCTGGCCCTGTAGGGGGGGCATGGCGACAGCGGTGGCGTCCTGGTGTGCCACGCCGAGGCGTCTGGCCTCACCGCCGGCCCTGAAAAGAGCAGCCTCAGCAGCCAGCCGACACAACCACCCCCCACCTCACACACACACACACACACACACACACACACACTCCACTCTCCTCTGCCAGCGTCACCGCCAGCTCCAGCGGCCCTGCCCGCTCCCACAGGCATCTTCCCCCGAATACCTTGGCAAGAGCGGCGTCCTTGAGCCAACCGCGCCAGTCGCCACATGTTTTGTCGTTGCTAGCGGCCGTTAGCATGCTAAATCCTCCGCGTCAGGGGGACGCTAGGATCACGGGTGGGGTGCGTGCAAGGGGCATGGCGGGAAAAGAGGGGCGCATGGGAGGATGGTGCCTCAAAACCTGGCCAGACTCTTTAGTCGAGTTCCTGCACTCGGCTTGGCGCTATGAGGCTATAAGCTATAAGAGATGGTTGCTTGGAGCCACCGTCCCCACCTCCCTAGTGGATTCTTTATTCAAAGTGATCCCGTTGGGTCGCACTCGACTCGAGTAAGCCAGACCCGACCGGCGCAAGCCTAATGTCAGCGAAGCCACGGGCCGGCATCCAGACCCCAATACACCACTTCATGTTCTAGCTTCTAGCCCCGTCGTTAAACTGCACATTATCGTATTAGTCTAGGAATGTTTCCTCACTCGTGTGAGAGAGGCAGGAGTCGATGGCCAACCCGTCCACACTACACGCCAGTTCAGGCCAGTGGATCCAGCAGAACAAGCGAAATCGAGAAGTAAAAGCGACTGTTTATTTGTCAGGAAAAAGATGGAGGGAAAAAAAAATATCCATGCACATTTGCCCACTGAAAATGGAATCATGATCCAATTAAGCCTTGAGTATTGTGTGTGTTGTACCAAATGAAATATATATGGAATAGGTTTCCTTGTGGCTTTAAGCCAATGAGAAACCCAGCATTATGTTCTTAACTGAAAGGAATAAAAGGAAACGAGTTTGGATTATAGGTTCGTTCGTTCGTTCAGTGCCTTTGAAGGGCTGCGTTGCACAACACACCATGTTTGGATTCCCAACTTACAAAGGCACAACTTGGATACTGGAAGGAAAGTGTCTGTGTGTGTGTGTGTGTGTGTGTGTGTGTGTGTGTGTGTGTGTGTGTGTGTGTGTGTGTGCGCACGTGCGTGTGTGTGTGCATGAGAGTATACAACAAGACAATAATTCTCACGAGGCCTACAATTCCAAACCTGCTTTTCATTTCACGCAGCATGCAATAACAGGGTGATTTGATTATTAGTATCTGACTGTATTTCATAATCATAAAAAGAACATTAAAACAGTCGCTTATTTGACTTTTGCTGAGGTCTCAGACGCTATACAACGCTCCATGTGTACAAACTAAATTGCTGTAAAATTGCACCAATTACCCTGAGCTGCACAAGCCTGGAAAAAGAAGTGAACAATGCAGAATACCTTGGATGGAACTGAACGCAGGCCAACTGAAAAAAAAAAAAAAAATAGTCAGCAGTCCCTGCTGACAGGCCAGGAGAGCTAGGTGAGTTGTGTAACCGAGAGCTCCAAAACTATGCGTATGAGTGTCGGTCGTTACACAACTGCTTAAAAATAGGATACCTCCGGAATGAGCAGTTCATATCGAAAACCGCAAACAAACAGACAGACAGACACACACATTCCCATGGCCGGCGAGGCGCTGTTTATTTGTGTTGGCTCACGGCCCCAGGCCAGATTGGGAAACAAACTGTCACACAAGACGTCTTTTCCACGTTTGGTGCAACACGTCGTTCCACAAATGGCAACAGAGGAGGTGTATGTGTGTGTGTGGGGGGGGGTCTCCATATCGCAAGAATAGTAGCTCTTATCGGATGGATCGGACAGCAGGTGAAAGTGTCACTCCTATCCTTTGTGTGAACCTCCCCCTCTTCCTCCTGCTCCTCCTCCTCCTCCTCCTCCTCTTCCCCCTGGTGTAAGAGATTCCAGCACACACTCGCAGCCAAGTCATGAAACTCCGTAGCACTGCGGAGCAGCTCATTATGTAGGGTAATTTATTTGTTCAGCACTTGCCTTGGGCAGCTCAAACTTTTCACGTCTTAAATACTGTGTAACCAAACCGTTTGCACAGCTGTGGTTTCCTAACACTCTCTCTCCCGACCCCAGCCACCCACCCACCCCGAACCCAACCCAAACCAATCTCTCCCTGCCGCAAGCCAACGACACCCGCACCTTCACCGCTACACAAAAGGGGGTGAGGAGGAGTCGTTGAGTTAGAATCAAGGTCCACTTGACATGAGAATGGAACAAAAACAAGCATTTTAAGAGCTCCATATACACCTTAAGCCAAAAGTCTTCTCACATGCTTGCCAACTCTACTTTCAACCCCTGAGGTTGAAGTGCATTAGAGAAACCTGCTGGACAAGGACGGGTGCAAAAAGGCAGGCCCGTTGGAGAACTCTGAAAGATATCAAGACGGACATTTGAGGAGCACTCCCTACATGACCCCCCCACCCCACCCTACCCCACCCCCAACCCCCTTTCGCCTTCCTTTAACACTCTGTCACCCCTCTTCATGATTTGGCAATCAAATGCGCTAAACTGAACACAGGGAATGAGGCAGGGGCAGTCGCTCGCGGTCGATGAGTGAAATCCGTCTGATAGCGCTCTCTCAGGTACACCTGAGGACATGAGGGGAATAAAAGAAAAAAAAAGAGAGAAGAGAGAGAGATGAAGAAAGAGAGAAAGATGAAGAAAGAAGTCTCTGAAGTCCTCCCTCTTTCCATCTGCAGTGCCTGTTTCTGTGCGTGCTAGTGTGTGGGTGTGTGTGAGAGAGAGAGAAAGAGAGAGAGAGGGAGAGAGAGAGAGAGAGAGAGAGAGAGAGAGAGAGAGAGAGAGAGAGAGAGAATTCTGGGATGGGAGTTTAATACAGGCCGTTGATCATTGACTAATCTGACAGACCAAACACTTTAATCCCCAGAGGTGTGTTTCTGTGAGATAGTCAAACTTCACTGCGGGAGGAAGGCGCTGTTATTTTTTTTCCAGACAAGTGTGCTCAATTTCAAAAATTCAAACACCACTCATTCTTTACTTATACCCCTCCCTCTGCCCCCCTTAAGAAGGCTCTGGGAAGTCAGATATATTTAACTTGAGGTGCCTTGTGCTGAACTATTCAAGTCTGTTCTATAGGGGAGAAAAAAATCAAAAAAATAGTTGTTGCCGTTTGCGGATGCATTTTTGTTCCCAGTAGATATAGTACTACTTAGCTCTGTTTCCTCAAACAAAAGCGATAAAAATCAGCAATGTGTTTTTCACACTGTGGAGAAAAGTCATAAAAACCCACGCTCGCTGTCGTTCGCACTTTCAAAACAGCGCCTTATTAAAGAATCTTCAGAGGAGTCAGGAATTTAATGCTCCAACTGCCGGATATTGGATGTTCCTTTAACGGGCAGGCGATAAAATCAGTTACTAGATAAAAATGGTTATGGCCATGGATGTTATCGGGCAGAGGCAGAGGCAGAGGGCTGCAGGCGTAGCTGTCCTTGAGACCCAACATCTCTTTCCCCCCTCATGCTTATTTGTCTTATTCAGCTGAGTTAAAGCAGCAATATAAAACGTTCACGAGCCTCTGCAGCACGGCAGTCATGCCTTCAGACATTCTTCATCCCCCCTCTCTCTCTTTTTCTCTCTTTCCCTATCCCTCTCTCCTTCTCTCTGTCTGTGCTCTCTCCGGCCTCCATAGTTTACAGTAACTGCACGCTGCTAGCTTCCTCCCGCGTGCCATTTCCATGCTTGCATGTACTGCCCCCCCTCCACCCCTCCAACCCCTCACCCCCTCCTTCGCATCTGGTTTTCCATTGTTTGCCCTTCTACCTTCATACCCATCTCTGCAAAGCTCAACACAGCACTTAACCCGACGGAGGGGATGGCACGCGGCCAGTTAAATGGGCCCCTTTTAGACTCCACTCTCACTAGGGCTGGGGTGAGGTGGCGGGTGGGGTGTGTGTGTGTGTGGAGGGGTGTGTGTGTGCGTTGGGTGGTGGTGGTGGTGTGGGGATGGAGAAGCACTTCCAAGCCTGGAAAAGCTGACTTCAGTTATTAGACCCAGTGTGTGTCACCCAGCTGCGGGTTCCATATCCGATAACCCAAAGCAGAGCAGAGCAGGAGTGAGCGTTTGCTCTTATCTCTCTCTCCCCCCTCTCTCTCTCTCTCTCTCTCTCTCTCTCTCTCTCTCTCTCTCTGCTCACTTGTTTAATCTTTAAACACCTGGACGAGTCAGGGAATGGAAGGTGGCATGTGAGGAGAATATAAGGAAACAGCAGGAGGAATGAGGAAGGAGAGATTTCGTCGGAAGTTTAGCCTTTTTTTTTTTTAATTCATTTTAGGATCCATTACCAATGTGTAGGCGAAGAAGATAAATGTAAGATAGGACACCAGTAGCTTGTCTTTCAACACAATGAGAAAAATCCTTTCTCCGATGGAGACTGTAACAAACCCTAAGGCTGTTCTCTGTTTTCAAAAACATCACACCAAACCCAGAAATATCCCATGATGTTCTGCTGTAGTTGGTGTGTGTCTCTCTCTCTCTCTCTGTGTGTGTGTGTGTGTGTGTGTGTGTGTGTGTGTGTGTGTGTGTGTGTGTGTGTGTGTGTGTGTGTGTGTGTGTGTGTGTGTGTGTGTGTGAAAAATGTAATGTATCTTCAGAACAGAGCCAAGCCAAACACATTCCTCAAACCAACAGTAAGGCTCGACATTTAGAAAAAAAAAATGCATCGGTTTGTTTCTAGTTCGCATGTACGGTGCATGCCACTGAATTAAGGGCCTTAACATGCGGCGTAACAATATCTCATGAACCATCTTTTTTGTGGAGTCATATGACAGGAGCACAGGAGGGAGCGGCGCGGTGGGAACCCGATACTGACTCTACCCTTCGGTGAGCGGCTGGGGGTCAACAGTGTGCGAACAACTGGATTCATCCCGGGTGAGGAGGGGAGGAGGAGGAGGAGGAGGGTGGGGGTGTTGGTGGACCGGGGAGAGAGGAGGAGGAGGTATTGAGAGTGGGATCAGGGAGGGGAGGGAAGGAGGGGTGCGATGGAGGGATAGAGGAAAAAGACAGAGAGGAGTACGGCGCAGATGACACACCGGTCGTCCACTCAGCCCCCCGAAGGCTCTAGCAATGGGAACCATCCCTCCGCCAGCACCTCTTCGGCCCTGACCGAAACACTCTGCGGGACAGATTTATGAAACAAATTCAGTCTGCCCCCCTGACCCGGCCTGTCCAGGACAGATCATAAATCTGACATGAGGAACCGGTCTGAGTGGCATTTATTCATTATTCAGCACTGACCCCTAACACCCCCAAACCGCACTGTGTCGTCCGTGTTTTGCGTCCCCCCTCACTTTCTCAAAAGCTGTCTGGATTTTAGGGATTTTTTCAAAATCTTTTAATGCGTACTTGTTTGTTGTCACTGAGGTCCCCTTTAGTGATGCTGTTATGCAAGGTGAACGTATTACATTTACAACTAAATCCTGGCAAAACTGTTGATGCTCAAGCACAACACAGATTTTTTTTTTCTTTTTTTCTATTTGTATAATCTTCCAAAAGCCTCTCTGTCTCTGGCTGGTGGAGCCAATATTCCACTGCCCTGGTTCTTTGCTTCTGTCGGTGCACTGAAAATGATCACACGGGACATGAATCAGGACAGTTGAAAGGGGTGTGTGTGTGTGTGTGTGTGTGTGTGTGTGTGTGTGTGTGTGTGTGTGTGTGTGTGTGTGTGTGTGTGGAGGGGTGGGTGTATTTGGGGGTGGGGGTCTGTGGTATGTTTTTGAGGTGAGAGGCTCTTGCCATTGCACCTCTGCCCTCATTGGCCTCCGCGATCCCTGACAAGAAAACAAGGGTGCCGGGGATGTGGTCGGAGCATCAGAGGGCATCAAAGCACACCTCCAGACACACACCCCCTCCACACCCGGCCATCACCTTGCACCTCACACATTAAGCCCTCGCCAGATGTACATATGACCATCCAGCAGGGTGTGTGTGTGTGTGTGTGTGTGTGTGTGTGTGTGTGTGTGTGTGTGTGTGTGTGTGTGTGTGTGTGTGTGTGTGGGTTCAGAGAGCCCTTGGGTGTAGGTGTTAGGGATCTGAGACAGACATGAATGATTAACCTGGCCCACTACACACCATGCCCCCCCAAAAAATCAACCACACACACACACACACACACACACACACACACACACACACACACACACACACACACACACAACACAAAACACACACACACACACACATACACACACACAAAGAAGCCAGCTTGGGTCTGGCAAGGCAAGGAGCCCTGATTGCAGCTTCCGCTCCTTAGGGAGACTCAGAACCCAGAGAGTCCCCTGGCGTGCAGCGGCAGCAGCGGCCGACAATGATGGTGGTGGTGATGGTGGTGGTGCTGGTGGTGGTGGTGGTGCTGGAATCCCAGCAATGGCACTGAGATAATGAAGCCGCATATGGAACAGGTTAACACACTGTGATCTCTGAGCTCCGGGGGCCGATTCTAAGCCACTCCGACCCCCCTCCCCTTTCTCTGTGTTATCACATCCAAGAGGATGATGGATGAGCTGAGAACCTGAGGTTAGGACACATACGTCCTCTTTCTCTCTCTCTCTCTCTCTCTCTCTCTCTCTCTCTCTCTCTCTCTCTCTCTCTCTCTAGTAGCTAGTCATGGGTGTATTTACGTGTGACAGAGTGGCTGAGTTAACTGTGAATTTGTAGTACTGGTGGTGACTTTATGCTGACAAATGCGTGCATCTGTATTACATCATTTTCCTCAACAAATTACTGAACAATTGCAAACAAAACATTTCTATTCTAATGGGTATATGTTTATTATTTGTCTAACAAAAGACAATGTTGATAAATGAACTTGTTGAGTTTCTTTTAGGAAGATACCGTAGAGAGAGTTTCCACATTATTTTTCTACCAACACATCATAAATACAGGTTGGATTAAAAGCATTTGTTTACCGGAGTTGTATGATGCATGCCGGTGACTTTGGCAATTACAAATAGCTAGGATTAACAGGCCGGTATCACTCAGAATTTGGTTGCTTACAAATGACTTGTTTTTATGTGGAGGGAAGGAACGACCAAACAAGCCCAATGAAAAAGACATGTCAGCAACACATCGTCATCCCACTTGTCGACATTTTTGAAAGTCAGAGGCCAAAATGATGAGGATGAATTGACTGTGGAATAACATAGATTTGAAGTATTCTGACCGAAAGGCTGTTTTATTTTGTTGTTTTCGTGTAAGCACCATGTTTTCTATTGTCACTGAGTCATCTTCAACACCACATTACTCTTTTGTTTTTAAGGTTGCTTTCTGCAGTTTTGTTTAGTGTTGTTTTCTGCAGCAGCAATACAATGTACTTGCCTCTTCAACCAACGCCTTTTCAAGCTGCCAAGTTAAATGTCCCTTCGCATGCCATATCTAGTGAAAGCATGGGCACTTGGAAAATAATACCCTTGCTTCATACTCTTAATCACGATAGAAATATATTTTCTGAGAAAGACTAAGTAACATTCAAACACAACAGCGCCTTGCTTTGGGAGTTAGGGGCTTTACAATCTGGATACACTCAAGGGTGGGAGAGCTCTTCAAATTCACAAATTGCTACATCTTGTCTGCTTTTCCAGAGCTTCCCTCGTATAGATCACCCGACCCCACAAGACAAGAGAGAAGGGAAAAAAAGAGACAAAAAAAGACACACACACACACACACACACACACACACACACACACACACACACACATACACATAGACACACAGGAGAGGGGAAAAAAGCCACCTGGCCAAGCTGAAATCTCCATCACAGTAAGGAACATGGCGTAAAAACCGCGGCTCACTGCTCCCGAGGGTCTCTGTGGGCAGGCCCTACTGCTCCCCGGGCACTCGTGAGAAGCCACTGCTCCGCTAATGCCGGGGAATCTTTATCCCCCCACCGCCCGGGCCGACACGGCCACAAAACTGCCAGCATCAGACAGAGATGACTCCTCACCACATACCGTCTGCTATTAGAACTGAGTGTGTGTGTGTGTGTGTGTGTGTGTGTGTGTGTGTGTGTGTGTGTGTGTGTGTGTGTGTGTGTGTGTGTGTGTGTGTGTGTGTGTGTGTGTGCCACGTCACGCACGACAGCCTCTTGGTGACAGAAACTGTCCCGTCCTGGTGCATTTACCAAATGACAGCCACAAGTGATGAGTGTCACAGAACTGAAAACCCCCAACCCTTCATTTCTACTGTTCCTCCCCAACCCAACCTATACACCCCCCCAACACCCCCCACCCCTGACTGAGGCAGCAGCGAAGGGAAACAGAGGAACATTTAAGAGCTCAACCATAAAAGAGCGTCTGGTCTCAAAATGGCCGCTGA
>JAODXP020000012.1:3416169-3418669 GCA_027497455.2 Sardinella longiceps | reverse complement strand
AGTTGTTCTGGTTGCTCTCGAAGACGTTACACACCTGGTAGGTGCGGATGGTGTTCATGCCTTCATCGTAGCCACTCACCTCCTCCCACTGTGGGCAAAGAAAAACACAGCAGCAACCCAGTTAGTACAAATTATATTTACTCTGACTCCCCCCCCCACATCCACAATGTTCCATATATTAGATGGTATGCCTCTTTGGAATAATCATTTTTATTATAACATGTTTTGTTCACAACAGTTTGATAATCTTGAAAAAATCTTGAAGAATGTTTGTCAAAATAATACAGCATGTGATAATGTTGCCACAAGCTGTTCTTGCAACAGTCTTTTGCTAGAACACCACAGGATTTCCTCTGAACAAACGAAGTGAATTTTACAAAAACTGCTAGCAACGATTACATTCGAGTCATGAACCACACATTTGATGCATTTGACCTTCATAGAAGAATAAAAAAATAGCAAAAATCCTTGAGCTCTCGTGCCAACTGCTCCACCCACGCCCCCCAACTGTGTTAAGCCTGACCCCTAAACACCAGCGTTGTGGCGGTGGGCATCCCGCTATCCCCCCTCAGATAGCTCTGGCTCTGGCGCTTCTTCAGGCGTGCAGGCGCGAGTGAAACTGAAACTTTTTAAGCAGCTTTTCCCCCCAAACGGCAAGCCTGAGATTACAGCGCCGGGATGGGGATAAGGTGGCGGGGAGGGTGTGATCTGCTCCATGCTGGCAGCAAGCTTTGGCACAGCACCGCAGATGTGTGAGTGTGTGTGTGTGTGTGTGTGTGTGTGTGTGTGTGTGTGTGTGTGTGTGTGTGTGTGTGTGTGTGTGTGTGTGTGTGTGTGTGTGTGTGTGTGTGTGTGTGTTTGAGAGTGTGTTAGAGAGAGAGAGAGACAGTGTCACAGTCTCTGTGTATGTCTGTGTGTAGAAGTGAGTGTTCTTTTGTGTATTTGTGTGTTTTGTGTATGTGTATGTGTGTGTGTGTGTGTGTGTGTGTGTGTGTGTGTGTGTGTGTGTGTGTGTGTGTGTGTGTTAGCAAGTATGAGTGTGTTCATGTGTATGCTCATGTGTGAGATGTTGGCACGGGCCTAGCCGGGCTGGAGACTTTTCTCGCTGGCTTCCAGCTTCAGAATCTGCCCGCTGTGCGTTTGCCAGCCTCGGAGGGTAGAGGATGCATTATTAGCACACACCTCCACGTGAACAGAGGAAGGGAGACCAAGGGTGGGGTGGGGGGTGAACAGAGGGTGTGGGGTGGTGTGGGGTGGGGTGGGTTAGAGGGGGAGCAGGTGATAAACTCCTCTGTTTATACAACCATGTGCTTCTGCAGAGCTGGCTGCTTTCTGGGGCCTCTGGCTTCATAAAATAACAACCACTGCCCATTCTCTCTCTCTCTCTCTCTCTCTCTCTCTCTCTCTCTCTCTCTCTCTCTCTCTCTCTCTCTCTCTCTCTCTCTCTATTGTAGGATTTACAGGAAGGAGAGGGGGGGATTGTGCTTGGTTGGACGAAATCAGGGGTATTAATTGAACCGCAGCGCCATGGACCGCGGGTCCATAAGGTCCAGGGCCGAGCCCAGTGAACAGCGTTTTTCCGCGATTAAATTTTTAAGGACTTATTAAAGTCGTCATGGGTGAATCAACCTGAAATTAGACATGGGTGGTACTGTGTGTACAAATGTGATAATTTGCAGTGACAAAGATATTTCTGGAGTGTGTGTGTGTGTGTGTGTGTGTGTGTGTGTGTGTGTGTGTGTGGGTGGGTGTGGGGGGGGGGGGGAGGAGGAGATGGCCGACGAAAAAGCCACAATCAGGCCCTTCGGAGCCGGAGACAAGAGAGAGCGGAGACCACAACCCTGATGATCATCTCAGCGTTATATGGGCAAGAGTAACTGCTTCCAGATGGGCCTTGCCAGGCAATGACACTATCTCTGTCAAAATCACTCTTGCTGCCTGTGTCACACACACACACACACACACACACACACACACACACACACACACACACACACACACACTTACACTTACACACAAGAGAGATGCTCACACATCAACACATACACAGTCACACACAGACACAGACACAATACTCCCTCTCTCTCACACACACACACATACACACAAATCAACGTGCACCCACATAGGGGGACAGTCACACACACACACACACACACACACACACACACACACACACACACACACACACACACACACACACACACACACACACACACACAGGAGAGAGCGGGAGAGCCCACTGGGTGCGGGCACAGACTGGGCACCTCTCTGGCTTGGCCTAAAATGACTCCAGATGGAACCACTGTGGTTTTCCTGCCCAGTTGGCTGCCGGTCAATTTGAGCGCCACTCCGCATGGCTCCACCACACCAGAGATTCCAGCCACCTGGGGAGCCCCGGCCTTGACCTTGTCCACTCTGGAAAAACCTTTGCTGAACCCTGGAGGCTCCTTCACACCCCCTCAAACACACACACACACACACACACACACACACACAC
>JAODXP020000012.1:3301169-3411169 GCA_027497455.2 Sardinella longiceps | reverse complement strand
GTGTGTGTGTGTGTGTGTGTGTGTGTGTGTGTGTGTGTGTGTGTGTGTGTGTGTGTGTGTGTGTGTGTGTGTGTGTGTGTGCGTGTGTGTACACAGATGGGAATGGAAAGGGGTATAAAGCCGCACTTCCCAGCGGCAATGACTTTTACCCCTCCTCCATTTATCAGGCATTTCATAATAAACTGCAACTTTTATCAGGTCTTCTGCATCTTTTTCTGATGAACTGTCAGGCCTCAAGTGGAGATTGCATGGACAAGGGGACTAGTTGTGGGTGGGTGGGGGGTGATGAGGGGGGTCTGAGTGTGTGTGTGTGTGTGTGGGGGGGGGGGGGGGTAGGCAGAATTGTTCCTTCCCATGTCTGTCACGCTGGCACAACGGCTGAATAACGAGGGGATCGCTAATGGTTCATGGCTTGCTCCAGCATGAAATCTCAGCTTCCCACACCTCGTCATTAAAGGGATCAACTCAGAGAGGCAGAAGCGGAACTGGGGAAAGGGGGGTGGCGGGTGAAAAAAGCTTTTCCTTCACAATCTGAGTAAATAAATATTTAATACAACCGGTCGGGGGAACATTTTTTTTTTTTTTTAAAGACAGCGGGGAAGAGAATGGGGATGATGAAGAGAAGGAAGTCGAAAAAGAGACGACGAAGAAGACGAAGAAGACAAGACACCAAAGAGGGGCCCCTTAGGCGGACTCGTCCAATTTGCCGCTGTGGGAAATCTGTCAGCGATGAGGTTTGTCCTGAGGGGACAAGGGGACAAATGACACCAGTGCCCTCTGTGCATTGGGTTACACAGTCAGGCCAGAGACTGAACAGCCAAAACACTGTTCGGCCCTAAAAACTCCCACAAGGGAAAGCCTACAGGGTGGATGAGAGACAGAGGAAAAGAAAGATAGAGACAGAGGAAAATTAGGCTACTCAAAAGAAAAGAAGAGTGAGGGAGAGAGGGTGGGGACAGTTGGGGGAAGTGATTGAGTGACCAAGGGGGAGAGAGAGAGAGAGAGAGAGAGAAAGAAAGAGAGAGAGCAAGAAGGACAGAGCGAGGGGGGGGGGGAGAAAGACAGACGGAGACACATAAACTGAGCTGTCTAACGCAGTCAGCTTCAATTACCACTGTCCACTGTTAATTCACAACATGTGAAGTTAGACAAACAAGCTTCCTATTCCCTTCTTAACCCCACATCTTGAAATCTACATGTGGATCATGTTTGCATATTTCCCTTCGGATAAATCAGAAACATGACAATTGAAAAGCGCTGCCAGGCCTAGACTGTCATTTTTCTGTATTTCTATGAAAAAATACATTTTTGAAAAAATGACCACAAAAAGATTTAGTTCCCAGATGAGAAGTCTTTAAATGGTAAAGTACTGTTTTATAGGCCAAACATAATTGACAATCAAACCAAACTACGGGGTCACCCTGCGCTGTAGAATGAACTCCATACATGTCGATAGACTATAAACAAACTGCATGTCGCCAGAGAGAAAGAGAGAGAGATTGAGAGAGAGAGAGAGAGAGAGGGAGAGAGAGAAGGCTGGTGCTCTGTGTCTCACTCTTACATGCCACATGCAGACGGGCTAACTCTACAACCATCTGTGCTTTTTTGAACTTCCCACGTTCCCCCTTTTAGTCTGATCGCCGATGCAGTCACAAAACGACTGTCTCTACGGGGAAACGAAAAAAAGGAAAAAAGGAAAAAGAAGGCACTAGACTTCTGTCATAAAATCCTAAATGAAAAGCATAAAGACGCCATTTTGAAATATCTCCAACTGCTATTCTGGGCTCCGTAGCTCACTAAAAGCTCACAGGGAGGCTATGAATGACACACTGCAGGGAAACAAGGCAAAAATGGAATGATGTTCTTGGCCCTAAAAATGCTTTGTCATTCAACTGTCACTTAACAAAACCAAAACCAAAGTTACAAAACAGACGCTATAGAAGACATCCTGAAAATTGGTAACGCAAAACTGTTCAGCATATGTTGAGCGCTGAAGGCAAAACTGCAGACAACGTGTAAAAATTCAGAAAAGACTTGTTAATTATTTACTGCAGTGTCAAACAATGCAAATGTATTAATTCTCTTTGCGAGATGAAACCGGAGTTGAAAAGCTGTCTTACATAACTGTGCCAAGAATTTAATTTAATTTGCAGCATCAAGAAAAAAAAAATGGAGGCTGGGTTGTGGAACTTTATGGAAATTCATGGGAAATAACACATCTTACATAAGGTGTCAGCAAGGTCTTCATCAAAGCGCTTCAACACATCTCCCCCCACATCCCCCCCACACCCCCAATTAGGGACCCAGCCCAAGTACGTTGGCATTCGTGAGCGCCAGTACGGGATAACGCAGCAGATAATTCTCAACACATGCTTCACGCTGCCGCCCTTATGGCGTGTACGGAGGGAGGCATAAACACGGGAACGAGATAAAAGGAGACTGCTAACACACCTGAGGACGAGCCTGCGCCGCTGACGTTTGCACAACACAACAACAAACGGTTGACTGGGCTCCAAGACCTTTTTCTCATAAACCCGTGATGCAGCAGAGTTATAGCTCAGGATAATAGCGAGTTCAGAGGAAAAGGGAGTCTCTTTAAAATGATACCACATGAAAAGAAGTTAGCCTTTTTTAAGATACTGTTTTCGCTGCACAACTACAAGGGCTTCGATGATGAAACACTCCATTTACCGCTCGTTTCCATATCGTTTTTTTTTTTTTTTTTTTTTATCTATTGCTTTGAACAGCTGTCTTTTTTTGCAATTTATATTCTTCCTATCGCTTGTCTAACTGTCTGTTAGTGCATGTGGCATACGGCCCAGTTCTGACCAATGGTGAAATGCTGTGTCACAGATTGTAACTGGCTGTCATCGGGGTTATTCTCAGGGGAGCAACTCCGCTGTGTGCGTCCTCCACAAATCACCCCAAATCAATTTGAGTGATATCCTCATCTTTAAGATGGGGTGCTATAGGTCAAGTGCTGACCTTTCTTGTCACTTCCTCCTTGGCTTAAGCACTGAATGCATATACATTTCCTGCCAGGGTGTCTAGCAAAGCTTTTTTTTTTCGCATAATGTTTCCTGGTATGCATCATAAATAACCCATTTTTCCCACCCAGATTTTCTGAGCCCCTCGAAGCTCTCGAAACAATTTGGACATTATTACATGCAACGTTTAATGATAACACAGATTTTTGCAGTTCCACCAGAGGCAGTTGGCGCTACGCAAGCTGACGCAAGCCTGCACAGCTGCCTCCACAGATAACAGTTATTGTAGGGAGTCATAATGACAGCTAACAGAGGTACATAAAGCATGCGTACACCTGGCTGCGATAAAAAAGAGATAGTAAATCATGTTGCGCCCTGTAATGTTAGGTTACATTTCTCTCTGAGTGTTCTGTAAAGACGGGACTCTACTTGGCCGCACTTCAGAGAGAAGGCCTCTGCCTTTTTGAAGGCAAAAGAAAAAAATGTCCAGACTGAATGCGTGACCAAATTCGAACGAGTGAACGAAGTGCTCGTTGTGAGTTCTAAACTTAATTTCGGACGTTGCCCCTTAATATATTGCATAACAGGTTTTGGCTGTATTTTACAAAAGCTATCCAGTGTCATGAAAGCAGTGCTCTGATGGAAGGCCCCGTGTTTTGAATGACACTGATCCGGCAGTTAATCCTCGGAGAGGCCCGCGTGTGTGTAAGACAATAACCGCCAGCGCCCCTCACATACAGGTTTGGGGACTCCTGTTACCACACCTGTCAAGCACTACTGTAGGGGGGCCTTTGCCATTTCCCCCCCCCCCCCCCCCCCAAACCCCACTGTTATCCGCCCAACCCTTTCTGGCTCCCTTGACTCTGTCCTCAGCCCCAAATGTGTTGTGTCTTAGTGGGGGTCGGACTCCAGCCCCATTTTCCAATAAAAGCATATGAGTAAGGTCTGGCTCGGCCAGCCAAGAAAAAAAAAGGGAAAGAAAAGAAAGGAAAGGGAGGGGGGAAAAAAGAAAAGAAAACGTATGACAAGAAAATCAGTCCAATCAGAGAGCCACAGAAGCAGAACTCTGTAAAATCCATCCCCCCTCCCCTCCCTCCATTGTTGAATCTAAAGGGGGAGGGGGACATTCTCGTGGATCTGATACAATGTCTAGCCTGAGAGTTGGATGAAAATCTGTGGCTGGGACCTCTCTTTTTCTCCCCCCCTCTCTCTCTCTCTCTCTCTCTCTCTCTCTCTCTACTTAACTGTTTCTTACTTTTTCTTCAACTTTTCTTCATCACTTTCTCACTCACTACTTCATTCCCTCTCTCGTTGTCTCTGCCATGTTCTCTTAGACTTTCTTACTTTTTCTCCATCTTTTCTCTCTCTCTCTCTCTCTCTCTCTCTCTCTCTCTCTCTCTCTATGTAGCACTCTCAGTAGCCTGAGTCCGGGGTCTGTTCAGACCCATCTGTGACTTGGACGTATAAACAGCATTCCTGGGTACCAAATCATTTTCCTATGATGACCAGGGACACTTTAACAGAAATATTTGTGCATCGACGTACACTTGGGTTTTATAGATAAAACTAAACAGACCCTTATTCTGCGGATGGGTGCAATTTCATGTGATGTCTGGCTTCTTTATACTTTTCAATACTTCCTTTAGAAGTCCGACGTTATGGATTCTGCCCGGTAATTCAATTAGCAAGGGCCATTGTTTTTTTTGCTTTTTTTTATCATTTTCTTCAGGGGGGAAGGGGGTGAACCTTTCTGGCTCCTTATCAATTGATTTATTTATATAATTTAGTCTGAGATGAAAGGGAAGTGATGCAAAGAGTGCGTAACGCTCTAAACATTGACAGAGGGAGGGATGGAGGGAAGGAAAGTGCTCAGAGATTGGCTCCAGAGGTGGGCGGGAGCGGGAGAGACACCACGGGTCTTTGTTCTCTCGTATTGATTGTAACAATCAGCAAGGAAGAGGCTGCCTACCCTCAGGTTTACAGTGATGATTGTGAGGAAAATTGTATCTGAAAAACTTTGAAGTCGAACAAACGGGCTCTTGAGGGACTTGCTTTTCTCCTCTCTCTCTCTCTCTCTCTCTCTCTCTCTCTCTCTCTCTCTCTTTGGTTCTTTTTTTCTCCTCTTTTTTTTCCTAGGCATGCACACACACGGCATGGTATAATTTAGACCAGCCCCGAGACCGACCACAGAAGCATAAATAATTGAATAAAATAGGGAGTGGTTTTTCTGAAATACACCAGCAAATTACTCAACAACATATTTTCCTCTTCTTTCCCTGAGCCGTTCTGAAGGAGCCTGGGTTCTGCCGCGCCGCCACGGGGGAGGGAGTGGGTCAGCGCCTTGCTCGAGTTCTGCTTTCGCTCGGACCCGGCTAGAGCCAGAGCCAGGCCTGTTGCGTGCGGCCACGGGGGCAACCAGCTCTCTGGCAAGCCTCTCGGAAATAATTTACACCAAGCCGACTTTCGAAAGCCCCATAAAGACGGGCAGCTTCATACCTTGCATGCAAGCATGCACACACACACACACACACACACACACACACACACACACACACACACACACACACACACACGCAACAATAAACAGGAAACTTGCCAAGGTGACGGCGCTGCATGGCGTGCCCAGGAGTACAGAGAGAGCGAGAGAGGAAGCCATTATTTAGCGAACAGAGGCGATGCTGGTTAGCCTGGCTAAAAGCCTCCGCTTGTAAGCTTAGCTAACGACCGGCCTCCGAGCGAACAGAACAAGACATATTTAGCCAAGCAAGGACAGGACAGTGACTCAAATTCAAAGAGGATGTCTTTCGTCCTGTAACACTTTTTTTTTTTTTTTTTGTCCTCGCCACACAAGTGATGCCAGATTTCCAGGGCGCAAAGGCTAGCGTGGCCCGACAACGATCAATCACACTTGAACGCCAGGGACCTATTCTAGGACAAACCAGTAGTAGAAAAAGATCCACTTACACGGAGCTCATTTGGTTCATGTAAATTCAGCAAATTGGTTTGGTGGGCAAAAACCAAGAGAGAGAGAGAGAGAGAGAGAGAGAGAGAGAGAGAGAGAGAGAGAGGATTCATAAAATGTCCCTGTCATTCCCCAGCGTGTTCTAGGAAAATTAAAAAGAAAACCCACACCCATAAATTATACAACTATCCCGCTCTCTGCACACACAGAGACCCACCATACACTACTGTAAACGGCACAAGATGAGTGGAGAGATCAATGAATCTGGACACACACTCACACACACACACAAAAAACATATTTGTGTCCTAGTGGGGACCATATAACAGACTTAGGGAGGAGAGTGAAAGCTGGCTAGCTGGTTAGCTCATTAAAAGTGCCCTGCCACACAAAAGCGTTTTTACTCGTTGTTTTTGAAATAGGATAGGTCTATATGAGTTTAAGTTATATGGCGCATGTGAAAATGTAATAGCCAGTGAAAAGAAATCAGGCCTATTCAAAATCAGGCCTATTCAAAAACTAAGACATTGCTATGTGTGAATGCCTACTACGGTACAAAGTCGTTGGTAGATGGAAGTGAATTTGCGCCCAATTTATGTTCTCCTATGTTTTATAATAGCCCCCGCCCCATGGAATCCAAACTCACAAAATAACTATCACAAAATTTTTCGTTCTTTGTCCCTTTCAATTCTAGCATTAGTCAACTAATGTAAATATTCAGTCAATGTGCACTAACACGCTACAGCAGCGAATCACAGCTCATTATCATAGCCGGAGATACAAAACAGAAAACTAGACCAGTTTCAATACTGTAGGTTGTAAATAACCACATTAAGGTCTCGCAGGACAGTTTTCAGCCTGTGCAGGTTTTTATTTTGGAGACCTCAGAGAACAACTTAAAATACCCTATAGCTGTATGATAGGGCACCTTTAACTGAGCAAACCAAACCTCACTTCTCTCATAGGTTTGAATCCTCAAATAGAAAATATAATTGCCATTTCCTCTCCTAGCTGACTGAGGCTACCTCCAATCTGTCCTGGTTGGTAATAGGGGCTGTTGGCTGGGAGATCTGATACTTTTTCCCAGCCCAATCTCACCTCTGGCATAGAGGGGCTAGACAAGGAAGGGAAAGTCTCTATTCTCACCTGGGAGCAACTAGATAATGAATTTACACATTATCTACGGCTATTACACTATAGCTTTGCTGGATATAATGCGACAGCATTTCCATGTGGGCGTATATTTATAGATGTGCACCTTTATGGTGCATGTATCGTGTTTGCGTAGTAAATATCTATGTGTTCATATATGGTGGCTGCCTCTGTGTGTGTGTGTGTGTGTGTGTGTGTGTGTGTGTGTGTGTGTGTGTGTTGTGTGTGTGTCTGTGTGTGTGTGTGTGTGTGTGTGTGTGTGTCTGTGTGTGTGTGTGTGTCTGTGTGTGTGTCTGTGTGTGTGTGTGTGTGTGTGTGTGTAAAATATAGTCACATGTGCCCTGTGCAGTATATTACGCAGTGGAGTATTTAGTGCGCTGTCTAAAACAACTCTATTGGTTATCCAGTGGCAGGAGAAGAAGTCAAGCTACTGATTAAGTGAGATTTTTTTTTTGTTTTCACTCACGCTGTTGTCACTTGACCCCGACGTGGGATAGACAGTCCAGCCCAGCTCAGCTGTCGCCGTGGTGGAGTCCATCAACGTTTCTGTGAGAGAGAGAGAGAGAGAGAGAGAGAGAGAGAGAGAGAGAGAGAGAGAGAAACATTCAAGGTCAACATAATGAGGAGATTACAGGCAACATAGCATGCAGGCAGCCCACTTGCAGGAATGTTCACCCAGGGCCTATTGTTGGCAACACTCTAATAGGGAGGTTCAGTCAGCCATTTGGAGGCTAATTGCTATAGATGGTATTTAGCAGTTCATTTGCATAAGTGGGCCTCCCCTGAGTCAGGGATTATGGTAAATCTCTGGCAACTTTCAGAATTCTCCATCAAGAGATAAGGACAAAAAAAAATGCAGAGCTTGACTTTGTTTACCAAACAGAGAGGTCAGCTGGACAGGAACGCAACAACTGCAAACAGATGACGGCAACTTTCTTGAATTTCAGCTCAGATTATTGCGTGGTGATGCAGTTTGATTACTTCATTAACAACAATGGCGTTCCCAGATAATTACACTGACTTTATGGTAGCAAAAAATCCCCTAGTTTGTGTTTTATGTAAACATACCTCTCATTTCTACACAAACCCATGTCATTGCTACCAAGACCATGTTTGAGTTGGACTCCTATCTACGCTGGTTTAAACAAATGACAATATAGAATTTCAACTCAAATAAATCCTCATTAGAAATGAAATGCTGTGTTTAGTGGATATGAGCGTTTGCCATTTTAATCCGTTGCCAATAAACATACTACAACGGACAGGAAATCTCTAGTTATTGCAGTAGAGCTGCAGCTGTAGTGAAATGAAAACCTAATTTGGCATCACAGCTACTGCCGGAGCGATGAAATATTTCCTCCTCCAATCCGCACATCTCTTCCATCCCGTCCTCCCAGAGGAACGGGAGACAATAATGACAAAAATAGACACCATCCAACATGCCACTTCCAATCCCAGAGCTTAAAGTGGATTGAACAGCAGCCTTCCCCCAGCACAGACCCCTAATGCACCGCACGGCTAAGAATAGTGACGCTATGCATTTAACATGAAGGAATCGTGTTTGTCATCATCGCAGCATCCGGCTAGCAGGGGAGCGCTGTCGTATGTGCCAGCATCGCTAACACACATGCTCTTTACTACTACTACTGGAGGATTCTCTGTGTGTGTGTGTGTGTGTGTGTGTGTGTGTGTGTGTGTGTGTGTGTGTGTGTGTGTGTGTGTGTGTGTGTGTGTGTGTGTGTGTGTGTGTGGAGCAGCATGGGGCTAGTCTCGCACAGTGCATACGCACAGAGGGGGTAGAGACAGGTTGAGATGAGTAGTGGGGGGGAATGGGGGAGGATAAGCCGTGTAGTAGTAGGGAGCAAAACCATGGGCTCAGTGGAGATCAGTCATGGCCCCTCTGAAAAAAAGCCTGACTGCCTCCACCGGCCTCCGTCCCGTGGCCGCCGAACCACTTTCCCAACTGTCAGAGAGTGAACGCGAAAGCTCAGCCTAAGGGGACTCTTAAACCATCCCCTTCCACCTATCACCCCCCCACCACACACACACACACACACACACACACACACACACACACACACAGACACACTCATGACACGGACCCTGCCCCACACTCCAGCGCCTCCCACTCCTACACCAGTGTGGTGCTCCATGATGCATCTGTGCGGTGATGCTGGTTGCTGGTTGTGGGAGAGAAGAAGGGGCTAAATCTCCAGGGCCAGTCCGTCACAGACAGACAGTCTATCTGGCCCGGATTAGCCTGTGTAAAGGAACACCTCCGGTAATTGGGGTCAAAGAGAATACATCTCCTGTTTGTACGGAAGGGTCCTCTGAGGAGACGGAGGATGACAACCCTGCATCCAGCCACGCTGTCAGTTAAAAACCTCTCCATAGGGAAATACAGACACAATCTCTCTCTCTCACACACACTCTCTCTCTCTCTCTCTCTCTCTCTCTTTCTCTCTATCTCTCACTCACACACACACACTCTCTCTCTCTCTCTCCCCATCTAGCAATCTCTTTCACAATCTCTCTCTTTCTCTCTCCCCTTTCTCTCTCTCTATCTCGTTCACGATCTTTCTCGCTCTATCTGTCAATCTGTCTTTACCTTCCATATCTAGTCTCTCGCTCTTTCTCTCTTTCTTGTTTGCTCGATCTCTGGCTGAGATCAGATTGAGCAGGCTGAACTCATTTTGTCTGACTGGCTCAAATTAGAATTCTGCCCGTTTAGAGTCCACGGAGACCGAGCTTGTCACACACATTAATCTCATTTGCTGCGGAGGAGATGTTTATCATGTAGAAATATTCAAGAGCATTATTGATTTTCTTAATAGACTTTTTTTTTTTTTTTGTCTTTTTTTTAGTGTGAATGCAAATGATCAACTCCCCCCCACCCCACCTAACCCTGAACAAATCAGTTCTGAACTTCTCATTTAATTATATGCTTTCATCATTTATACACACTGCAATAACGAGGCATAAAAAGTTTTGGATGCCAAAGACCACCCATCACCACAATAGAACAGATGAATTAAAAAGTAACAATGAACAATTGCCCTTCTTTATATAGCCTCAGTTTGCCCTTCTTCCTTCTACCATCCATCCATGTGTCTCCCAGACCGCAGAAAAGGGAGAAACTCCACACTGCACTTGATTCTTAATCCCATATTCACTGATTTACTTTCTGTGGGGGGAGGAATACAGTGGCTTTTAATTATCAAGCTCTCCATGCACAGGGTTATTTTTAGGGGCAACGCCTCATTTCCCTGCCACCCCAATCTGTTCTGGTATAATAGCATGCCCCGCGTTCCCCACACTTTTATCACAAAGCCCAAATCTTATAATTAGGCAGATGAAATAGCATTTGTGCTGTGCCATTGATAACGCAATCTAACACACAGCTCTCTGTCGCCCGACATGGCTCTTGCAGCCTGAATGATAATTATAAACCCGGGACGGGAATGATAATTAGACAACGAGGCAACTGGGGATCATAGCCCTCCCACCCTCTTTTTTTGCCCAACCTCTTTTACTGGCTGCTAGTGTCAGGCATGTGGCATGTGTGTGCATGCACATGGAAGTGTGTGTGTGTGTGTGTGTGTGTGTGTGTGTGTGTGTGTGTGTGTGTGTGTGTGTGTGTGTGTGTGTGTGTGAGGGCAAACAGTGATGCGCTCTTCTCATTCACTCTCTCCCTCACACCCGGTCTCCTTCTGTCTCTCATTGCCCCCAGGGTTGGCTTATATAGTGAGTAGAGTGGCTTGCTGGCGCAGTCCCTCATCCAGACCCTCGAGGAGCCTGACTCAACCAATTTATAACCTCCTGCAGTGAGAGGGACTGGGGGGGTGGGTGAGGGGGGGGGGTAGCCCAGGGAGAGTCTGAGGTCTGAGCTCACAGGGAGGAGATGGGGCATAATCATCAGCCACAGGTCTCAGCCTGGCTGGCCTCAAGCATTAACCACCATGGCTAGTGAGAGGAGAGAGAGAGAAAGAGAGAGAGAGAGAGAGAGAGAGAGAGAGAGAGAGAGAAGAGAGACGAGAGAGAGAGAGAGAGAGAGAGAGAGAGAGAGCCAAGCAGAGAGAAGAGAAGAAAGAGCTTTAGGCTGCTGCTTGAGGGTGTGTATGTTTGTGTGTGTGTGTGTGTGTGTGTGTGTGTGTGTGTGTGTGAGATGGGGTGTTTATAGAGACCATGGTCCCTGGAGATGATGACAGATTCCTCATGTTGCCCTTTGAACTCTGTGAAGGTCAAAGGTCACCCTCTGGGTGCCATAGATCAGTATATATGAGTAGAGGAAGAGAAGGAGATGATAAGAGCTTCATCTTATCCTGAATGTGTGTGTGGGGAGGGGGTAGTGTTTGTTTGTGATGTAAACAGGAACTCATCAAAAAGGATCACTATCCCCACCACCACCCAATGCGTATTGGCTAAAGGAAAGGCTAAAAAAAGGGACATTCCTTCCTCTTTCCTCCACTTTTGGTCCTTCCTAGTGTGTGTGTACTTCTAGCACAGAAAGGTGGAGCAAGGCTGCATCCTAAAAACAGGCCCCGCTCATTTGCACTCAGAAATAGGAGCGGCCCGCAGGCTGAGCCTTGAGGCACTGTCACACGGCAGCTTCTCCACCAACACCACCTCCACCACCACCACCTGCTAAAGGGAGCCAGCGGCTTTTCGAGGGACTGAAGGTTAGACCCGGGCAGCTGTTCCCCAGGCTGTAAACAAAAGCCAGGGCCACGGAGATGGGCCCCGGCCCCCCGACATTAATTGATATGCGACGGGATCCTTTCCAGGCGCGGGGATTACCACCACGGGAGGAAATTGGGGCTGGTCAACAGCCACGCTCCGGCGACACAACAGACACATGGGCACCTGTTGAAACGGCCAGTTCTGGAAATGGCAGGAATGGGAGGGGTTATTTGAGGAAGGAGTCGTGTGGCGTGAAATCACTGTTTGGTTCATTAGCAACAGGGCTGTTTGTATTTGGGGGACGTGATTTGGGCACGGACGAGAGGCGACAAAATGCCACCCATGCACACAAACAAACATAAACAAACACACACACACTCACACTCACATGAATATATTCATATGTTTGCGTGTAGACTATGTATGTACAAGTGCGTATGCATGTGTGTATGCACAAATACACACTTCAAAAATAGTGCATACAGCACAGTATACAAAAATAAACTGACACATATACACATACACACTGACAAGTATACACACACACACACACACACACACACACACACACACACACACACACACACACACACACACACACACACACACATACATGCACATAATGACAAACACACACACACACACACACACACACACACACACACACACACACACACACACACACATACATAAACAAAATGCACACACACACACACACACACACACACACACACACACACACACACACATACATACACATAATGACAAACACACACACACACACACACACATACACACACACACACACACACACACACACACACACACACACTGACACACAGTGAGACAGACTGCCCCTGCCCTGTGCCTCTCACACCAGTGGTGTGGCGCTCCTATCCAGTGTGGAGATTAAAAAGGGAAAGTGGCTTGCCCTCGCGCTGACTCCCCCTGTCACCTCTGCCGCCGTCTGTGGCTGGTAAGATAATACTCCAGGTGTCCTTTCAAAAGTGGAGCAGCAGCTCTTTTGGGCCGGGCGGGCGGTGGGGGACAGGGGGGACGTCGGCTGAATGTTAAGTAAGTAAAAAAGCCCAACAGAGGCGGCCTTATTCCTGATGCTGCACCTTGGGTAGAATGGAGACTAGTGGGCGACTAGTGTTTCGAAGCTGGAGCGAAGGCCAAGCCAAGGGGGGCGGGGAGGGATGCAGAGAAGTAGGGGGATAAAAACAAACAAGATAGCCATGGCCAATGTTTTGTATTTGTGTGTGTGTGCGTGTGTGTGTGTGCGTGTGTGTGTGTGTGTGTGTGTGTGTGTGCGTGCGTGAAGTGAAACAGTTAGAGAGGTAACATTGAGAAGTATAGTGTGGGGGGTTGTGACTGTCTGGGAATTCACAATTTGTTCTGGGAATAGTTGCAAAAATCATAGTCTGTGTGTGTGTGTGTTTGTGTGTGTGTGTGCATGCCTATTTATTTGTGTGTCACTGTGTTTACACGGTCTTGCTGTGAAAAGTCTCTGGGGAATTATGTGTGTGTGCGTGTGTGTGTGTGTGTGTGTGTGTGTGTGTGTGTGTGTGTGTGTGTGTGTGTGTGTGTGTGTGTGTGACTGCTGGTGGGCTGGCTCTGGGGAGTCTGTGTGTGTGTGTGTTTGTGTGTGCAGAGACACACACAGTGGCCGAGTGTGAGGCTAGCAGTCTGGCTGCCTGGCAATAACGGGAGATGGATGGCCAATTAGTGAGACAAGCTGAGCCAGAGCAGAGAGCCGGAGCACTGATGCTAACTGTGAGACATGAAAGCTTGCTCCTCTAACACACACACACACACACACACACACACACACACACACACACACACACACACACACACACACACACTTTCTTTCTCTCTCTCTCTGTGGCCAGGGCATTTTCAATCTCCTTACTGCTATACTGAAGCCCCCTAGGCACCGCTTTACAACAAGTACAAGCCTTCCAAACAGATCAACACAACTAATGCAGTCAAAGGTCCAAAAAGCGCCACAAGGTCGAAAAGCATGGTAGCAAGTGCTCAAACTTGTTCAAAAGTCTGTGGAATCTTTTTGGCTGTCTGTGTGTTACGATATGAACTCGAGATTCAATTCTGTCGCCAAAAACACAAGTGTGGCGGTGCCACCGTAATGATAATCCTTTATATGACGCGTGGAAATGGGACGTGTCACCCTTACAACACCAAAATGGAGTGAAAATGGCTTGTGGTTTGTGCCGGAGAAAATTAAGTTTAATATAGCAGGCGTGCGGCGCGCTGCACCACCGTCAGCTGGAAAACAGAACAGTGTTTTGGAAGGTGCATGAGTTTAGTGAGGGGAGGGGGGAGGTGGGAGGGAGGGAGGGTTGGGAGAGGTGGAGGAATAGGAGGAGAAGACAGGGCCAGCGCAGGACTTGTTTGGCCTGGAAATTCCTGCAAAACGACGGGCCTGCCAAGGTGATCTTTCCATCCATCCCTTCCCCGCAAGCCGACACACAAAGTGGTCTGAAGCGAATTGCGGCCGAGGCCACTGTCTGAAACAAATCCTTTAACATCGGGAGAGATTCCACATCAAAGCCGCCGCATCCACTTTTCTTTACATGGCCGGAGAGGACACTAGCCCCCGTGGCAGTTAGCCGAGGATTTCGATGGAAGCGTTTCAAAAATGGCGCCCTGAGCATCTCTCCGCTCCAGAAGCATGAAGACCCGAGACCCGTTTTTTTTGGATTCGAGATCCACAGGTGCCAAATACGAACATCTGCTGTCGTGCAAAGCATTCATTCCGCTGAAGAACCTTTAAAGTTCAACTATGCAAAAATTCCCTTCTGAGGATAATCTTACCCTGACTGCCACCATGGAACCACACAGTGACAAGTCCCCCCCAAACGGAAAACACTTCTCCTATTCATTGGCACAATGCAAGCCATAGCTAATAGTCTGGATGGGATAGTGAAAAGAGCGCATTTAGCCATTAGTATTTAAGCTAAAGAGAGATCGCTTACACCCTGCTGTGCCAAGCTGCCAAAGCAGTTGAAAAGTTACCTTGACTGGTGCAGAGGCTCTCTCAGCACCGTGAAGGGCAACTGGCGGTGGAGGGCGCTGGACCAGAGCGCTCAAAAAAAAAAAAAAAAAAAAAAAAGCTTTGTATGGTAATTGAGTCCGTATGGCACATAGTTCTGTTTGCACACTCACACTCACATTCCCTCACACACACACACTCACACACACACAAACTTCTCTAGCTATGTGTTCAGTGACCAGGGGCTTAGAGGATAAAAGTGGCACCAGCCCAAATTCAGACATTACTTTCGTAGGTTGGGGTGTGCTCTGGATGTGTGTGTGTGTGTGTGTGTGTGTGTGTGTGTGTGTGTGTGTGTGTGTGTGTGTGTGTGTGAGCGTGCTGGGGGGACACACTGGGGGAGGGCAGGATTACAAAGGCAAAGCTAAATCGCTATCCATTGCACTTTACAAGTGTCCACGGAGATACATTGCTCTCCTTGAGAGATTTATGAAGACAGGAGGGTTACTGCTGGGCACTAAAAGCCATGTTTGGAAGGGGTTGGGGGGGGGGGTTGTGGGTAGTGTGTGGCGTCTGATTATGATGTAGTAGCTTGCCGAGTGATGTGGAGGAGAGGAGAGAGAGCCGGAGCTGAGACCAGGAGAGAAGAGAGAGAGAGAAGCGGGGGAGAGAGAAGGCGAAAAGAATGAGTGTCCCCTCTGTTTCTGCGGAAATGGAAGCGGGCAGTTGATCTTGGCAGCTAGGGAGTTTTACCCCCCCAAACGCCATACCAACCCCCACCCACTGCTCCCCCCCCCCCTCTTTCTGCCAACCCCCCTGTCTCCTCAGCCCCCTTCATGAAATGCTCTACCACAGAGCCGGGTCGGACCGGGGCTGGGCGCTGGGGCTGCTGACAGCATGATGTAGCGCTGTATTCCCCCTGGTTGGGAGCGGAATGGACTACAGTAATTCTCTCCCCTTACAAAGCAGACTGGGACATCATTCAAAACAGCTAGGCGTGTCAGGGAAGAAAAAGCAGCGCAGCGCCACCCGGGACCACGGTGAAAGTGAAAAAGAAGTTAAAGCAAAGAAGGAGTAGATGGAGGGAAGAGAAAAGGAGAGAGAGAGAGAGAGAGAGAGAGAGGGAGGGAGAGAGAGAGAGAGTGGGGGGTAGGGGGGTCTAGAGAGCCAGCCTGCATATACAAACACACCCTCGCAACAAGTCAGAGGCAGAAATTCCCCTCTCTAATTTGCACTTGTCTCAAGGCCAGTCCACTACCCCCACTACCCCCCCCCCCCCACACACACACACACACACACACACCCACCTCAAGTCTCCCTTTTTTGTAAACCTTGACATCTAATGGGCATTTTTAACTGAAAGGCTTAATTATTTACTTGAATGTGTCTCGCAGAAGGGGACCACAAAATGGTAATTGCAGCCCCTCTCACTCACTCCCTCTCTCTCTCTCTGTCGCTCTCCCTCTCTCTCTCTATCCTCTGTATCTTTCTTCCTCTTGATTACTGGACAATTCTTTCTACTTTTTTTCAGTCCTCCCTCCCTCCCTCCCTCCATCCCTCCCTTCCTCACTCTGTGTCCTTCTGCCCATCTCTTCATCCCCCTTTCTTTCTTGGAGTCTGGCCTTGTGTATAAGGGCCCGCAGCAAAAGGACTGACTTGGCTTGGCCCAGAAGCGTCGGGCCGAGGGCGCGGAGGAAGGACCCAAGCACATGCTGACAGACAGATTGCTTTTCCAACAGATTCCCCCTCGTTCCAAGAGAGAGAGAGAGAGAGAGAGAGAGAGGGAGAGGGAGAGGGGGGGAAAAACGCGAGACCATTTTTCCAACTGTTGGCCTAGCGTCACATTTGGATTACAACATCCCTCGGCTCTTGCCAATCACTTTAATACCCAGTGCGTCTATCCGCTCCATGCATGGGGAATGTGTTATTGCCATTAGCTGGCCTTGGGTGGCTGCATCATTGCCATATAGATCAACTGAGTATGAAAACCTACTTGATTGTGAGGGATGCAATATTTCACAATCACTACAATACCCCAAAAGTGGATTCACAGCCATGAGTTTTTATTTTTCCTTTTTTCTTTTTTTTCCCCCTCTCTTTTATTTAAGCACAGGAAAAGAACTTCATCCTGCTTGGAAGCAATCAGTCACAAAGTCTGAGTCCCCCCCCCCATTACACACACACACACACACATACACACACACACACACACAGAACCCCCAACCACCACACACACAATTTTTTTCGGCATTCAAACTCTAAGCAAATGGGATTGCGGCTTATTCCTTCTCAAATGGCAGTGATTCAACAATGTCCCAAATGGCGCCATCTTTCATTCCAGATCAAGGAGTGTGTGCACATGGCTGAGACCAAGCTTGAAATGTACCTGCAGGAAGCATCTGCACACCACACCACACCACACCACACCACCAACCCCAGACGAGACCTTTGTCTCCTGTTGACAGCTTTTAGAGCGTCACCGCTGACTGATTTGGCAGCAAATGATTTCCTCTCACATGCCGCACCTTATCAGCCGAGACACGGGTGGACAAGGAGAAAGATAATGGTGGCTGATGCATGCCAGCCTGGTGCAGTCCAATTTGTCACGCAATTTTGTGCGACAAACTACTCGTCTCGTTTGTTGTTTATTTGTTTGTTTAACTTGTTTATTTTTTTTTTGTTGTTTTGTTTTTTTTGCTGAAGGGACTTGGGAGGGTCGATGCTTTCAGGGACAGAGCTTTAGGTGCTTCACCCACCCAGGGTGCACAAAAGATGAGGCAGAGGAGGAGGAGGCACAGCCATACCAGCGCTGTTTGTCTCTGCTGGAGCTCTGTGTTCTCTGTTACTTCAACATCTCGGCATGCAAAAATACGTTGGGCTAGGGATGTCAATGGTGAACAACAGAAAGAAAGAAAGAAAGAACGAGAGAGAGAGAGAGAGCCAAGGGAAGCTAAGGGTAATGTATTCCAGATTGAGTGATAAGTACTCTCTCTCTCTCTCTCTCTCTCTCTCTCTCTCTCTCTCTCTCTCTCTCTCTCTCTCTCTCTCTCTCTCTCTCTCTTGCAAATGAGTTGTGTGCACTTCAAATAACCTCTGGCAGAAACACTCCAGAAAGAGACATCTTGAGCTGCTGCTCCTTTTTTCCCCTGCTCTCCTCCCTTCTCTCCGGGAAACTTAAGAGTAGACGTGAACAAAAGACCTTGGTTGTACTGTCAGGATCTTTGTAATGGAGTTCCAAAGACCCACTGCCAGCTGAACAGAATAACCGCAGCCACAGAGAATGATTATACGCCCTAATCAATGCCCCTCTGTCATTAACCTGCCAAAACAATGGAGTTTACGGCCAATTTTACGTCCTTTAAGACCCTCTAAACAGAATAATAAAATACAACTCTCGCTGTCTGTCTCTCTCCCGCTCAAGGCCAGCTCACTATACTCTGGCTTCAGATTCTAATCTTGACCATGACTCTCGTTCTCTCATGTGACCCTCTAACCTCCACGAGTCCTCCATAGCACCCTTCCGGAGACGAATACGGGCTGCTCTACGCCATCTCCCCCCTCCCGCTGCCACCCTCCATCCTTCCCCTCCACCCCCCTCCTCGTTCAGGAGAAAAAAGGAGGGAAGGAGGGGGAGAAATGGCCACAGATGGACTGTTTTCAGGCTGTCAGAGGTAAACGCTGTATTACAACGCCCTGTCATGTTCCCAAGCTGCCTGCGGAACATGAAATATTTATGAGCCATAGAGGTGTGAGCTCTGTTTCAGTCATGCCACACACCCCAGTCCTCCCAAAAACACACACACACACACACACACACACACACACACACACACACACACACACGCATAATGCATATCCTGCTGAATATTAAAATCCTGCCATGGGGAATTGAGTCTCTCCCGGACGTTCAGGGTTAACCTCTTTTGATTCGAGAGAATATACTTCTTTGCCTATCGGCTGAAAAGTGAATGTGGATGTAATGCGTGGGAAAAACTCACTTACATTTCGTACCCCACTAGCTTTCTCTCTCTCTAGGATTCAAAATGTTAATTCATTTGGCAACCCGAGGAAAGGGAGCAATTTTTTTTTCTTCTTTTTCTCGCCATCCATGTCCGGCATCAATCACGGCTGAGAAGTTTTAAAGATGATTGGTGCTCGCTGCCACACCAACACAGAATCCTTTATGTTAATGTCAAAAGTTATGCCCTTGTCGCCTGTGGGAATAGACCCTGAAGGCTCGGGTCAACATACATAAACATAATGAGTTACGTGATATAAGTGGGACGTTGTGCTCCGATGTGTTTCGCCATAAATACGGCCCCTTGACATAAAGCATGTGGCGTAATGGAATTCCCTATGACTTAAAAGCCTCTCAAATCTCTGAGGTGTGGGGTGGGTTCCATGCTCCACCAAGGGAGGCCTGTGCGAAAGCAGTCAGCTAAATGAATGGAGGCTGGTGCTTATTGCTACCTGCTGACACAAACATAAACAACACACACACACACACACACACACACACACACACATACGCACAGAAACGCACACAAAAACAGTGCTGTTTTCATCGCTGACTAATTAATTGTATGTTATTCACAATCACGCTTGGAGCAATTTTAACACACCCCAGTGATTTTATTAGGCTCTCGCAGAGACAAAGCGAAATGAGAAAAATGAAGAGAGAGAGAGAGCGCACGGGGGAAACAGCGTGTCTGTTTTTTTTGTTTGTTTTCTTTTCTTTTCTTTGTTTAACTGAAGCATCTGGTCACAGACGCAGTGCTTTCCTGAGGTTGCTCACAGCCAGCTAGAAGGACGGGGAGAAGCAATGAAGACTTCATAAAGTGATTCGGAGTCAACAAACAGGCCTGCATACATTCATGCACGCAAACTGGCACAAACACGTGGACAGAAGAACAGAAGGCTGGCTCAGGGAAAGCAAAGGGGACTTGGAAATCTCCATTCGCTTAAAACATACGGAACGGGAGCAATGTCCATCTAAAAGTGCTTTAAAAAGATGCCATTTTGGTTTTATTTTGAGTGCTTTTGTCCCAACAATGACAAAACAAACAAATAAATAAATAAATGCATTAAAAAAAAAACAAGTGGGAGTCCATCCAAAACATTTACTTCTTGTAAAAGCTTTGTAATTACAACTGCCAGGCCAACAAATGCATAAAAAAGCATTTTGATTTTTTTGAAGAGGGATTTAATTTCTGGGTCAAGTGCAGGGGCCTCGTTGAGTTATCGTGCAAAATGGCTCCGGCAATGTAGTTCTGAATGATGAATGCAGGATGGGAGTGTGTGCTGAAAAAGGGGAAATAAATAAATCATCCCTCCTCGCCCACTTTCGCCGTGTGTATGAGTGGCTGTGGTTACCATTACACGCAATCAACGAGACCCTCTTCACTGACGACTGCCAAGAGAGATACGTGAAGAATGGGGAAAACACACACACTCATGCACACACATACACACACACACACACACCACAAACAGTAAATAATAATAGCCACTGAATAGGACTGAAATTGATTAAAATTTTTGTCCACTTGCGGTGCATCTTATTTTGTCTGTCTCCATCTCCTAGGTTCATCATTACTACATAAATAAAGGGGGAGGGGGGTATTAAAGTAAACAAAATGGACCCCCTTTGCAAAACACCAAATAGCCAAACAACTGAAGGCCACAGCAATGAAATCACAGTCAGACCCATATGTTTTGTGAGCCACACACCAGTAGGTAGGGATATGATATCATCCTCATGCCTACTCCATTTGCACCCGGTCCTCGGCCCGTTTACCAGCTCTCTCAGCTCTGTCTTTTAATGCTGGGGACTCAGATATGTGTGTGCGATGGAGCGAGACTAAACACAGTCCGCTTTCCACAGACTATTCATTATTCCTGCAGTTTTGCGCATCTGACGGCTCCACTGATCTCTTAAAACGCCACGGGATTACCTTTTGCCTGAAATGCATTCAACAGCAGACAATAAAATTCCAAAGCTAGGAGATGAGTGTTGGGAAATATGGGTAGTTGGGTGGGTGGGGGTTATCCATAAGTCCTTTAAGAGGTAGAGAAGAGCAGCGTGTGAGTATATTCGATCGTGGCGATATTCACAGGGACTCACTGCTGCAGTGGAGCGGCGCTCGGGGACCGCTGCTGGTGACCATATGTTCCGAGACGTAGGGTACGCAATATGGCACACAGGGCACAGGCTTTCCACACGCCCGTCATCACAGAGGGCGACCCTCCCTCCCTCCTCCCCCCCGTCTCCCCCTACCCCCCTCCCCCCAGCCGATGCCACCAGAGACAAAAATAATTCATTATGCATGTATGCTGGGCTTATATGACTGTCAGAAAATTGATACCGAATACTGTTTACTCTCTCCGTTTGATGTCATGGCACCAGGCCAAAGCAATGGTAGCAGCATGCAGGGGAGGGACAAAAAAGAGAGAGAGGGAGAGAGAGAGAGAGAGAGAGAGAGAGAGAGAGAGAGAGAGAGAGAGAGAGAGAGAGAGAGAGAGAGAGAGAGAGAGAGAGGGAAAAAAGTAACTTTCTAAGGCAGGAAGTATAATAAGAGGCTAACGTGCACAGACGCACATGCGCGCACACACACACACACACACACACACACACACACACACACACACACACTCTCTCACACACACACACACACACACACACACACACACACATACACACGCACGGCTGCTTTCAGAGACGCTGCTGTGTGCTTGCTCCTGTCTCTGACTGGGGATTGCTGGCAGCTGTCCTGGGGCCTTGAGAGCAGTGGAGGTTAGCACCACTACTATACTGTCTTGCTGTGTGCAGCCCCACTGCAGCCTTCCCACCACAGGTAGCACACAACTCTCTGACTGCATGATGCTGCTTCCTCTGCATGGGAGTTTATCAAAAAAAAAACACAACAAAAGAACCAACCAAGCAGAGAGCACACACTGCAAAGAAAGCGCCAGAACACTCACTGCACCAAAAACACAATGGGTAGAAGATTTAAGAAAAACCCAACAACAACAACAACAACAACAACAAAAATCACATATTATTAGCATTACCTGGCGGTAACGTACTGTACAGAGCAAGTGTTTGTAAAGAGACAGCGCACTTCCCCCGCCGCCTCACGGTGGAGTTTACATTGCACTTTTGCTGCTCCATAAATTAGCGCGGTGGATGCGCAACGCTAAGCGAGTCATTATCCAGCACTTGTGAAGGGAAACTGTTGGAGCTGTGGCATATGCTGCTGAGTCTGCCATCTCTCCTCTCCTCTCCTCTCCTCTCTCCTCTCTGCTCTCCTCTCCTCCACCAGGCACAGAGAAAGAGACAGCAACCTGTCGTGCTGGTTCCCACACTCAAATTACCCCCATTCATTACCCATTACCATCTCCCAAGTGTAAATTATGCAATCTGCTAGAAGGGGCGATGATAACACCCAATATGTTCATAATGCTGTGGCCCTATTACTGTGGGGCCAACCCATTCAGTCTGCATTCCATCTCTCCCTCTCTCTCTTTCTCTCTCTCCACCACTCTCTCTCTCTCTCTCTCTCTCTCTCTCTCTCTCTCTCTCTCTCTCTCTCTCTCCACTCTACCACTCTTTCCCTCTCTCTCTCTCTCTCTCTCTCTCTCTTTCTCTCACTCTCTGTTTCTCTCCCCTTCCTCTTGATATCTCTCTCCCTCCCTCTCTCTCTCTCCCTCTCCCCCCTTCCCTCATCCCCAAACTTGGCTCATGGTCTAATTACGGCTGTTGACTCACTCACCATAATTCACCGGCTCTTCCCCTTGCTAGCTGAGGTAGCACAACAGCGGCAAAGCGGAGCAGTAGAGGCGCAAAGGAGGTGTGGGGAGGGGGCATGATGGAGGGTGTAAGAGGGAGGACAGTGACGGTTTCCTCCCCTGGCTCTCAGACACAATCCTTTGAGAGCCACGGAGAAATAAGAGGCAGTCAGCGCAGAGGGGAGTGTGAGTGCTGGCCCGACGGCTAGTCTACCTTCCACTCATTCTCTCTCTCTGTCTCTCTCTCTCTCTCTCTCTCTCTCTCTCTCTCTCTCTCTCTCTCTCTCTCTCTCTCTCTCTCTCTCTCTCCCTCTAGAAGGATGGGTTACTGAGGGTCAGATGGGAGCACCTGACTCGCTGCCAATCAGCTTGGGCCCGTCTGCCAAGCGGAGCATATCAGAGGCATCTGTCTGCCAGCTCCTCTTGTAAAATACTGTGGTCCCTCCCCTCCCCTACTCTCCTCTCCTCTCCTCCTCTCCTCTCCTCTTCTCTCCTCTCCTCACTCAGTCCAGCCAGCCAGCCAGCCAGCCAGCCATCCATCCTCCTGAAGGTACAGTATGGCCAAAAGTCACTGAAGGTGAGATTAGAGGGGCTTTATGTCAAAACACGTTTCCTTAAAGGAGGGTTAAGATATAGACCGTGCTATGGGGAGAGGGGAAAGTGATAAAGTAGTGGCTCGGAGTGTGCTGGTCCAGAAAACTGGCTGGAGGAAGTGTGTGTGTGTGTGTGTGTGTGTGGGTGTGGGTGTGTGTGTGTGTGTGTGGGGTGTAGGTGTGTGTGTGTGTGTAGAGAGAGAGAGGGGGGAAGATAAGAATCACAGGCGCAAAGGCACTGATCCCGAAAAAGGCGCTGATTGACGCCCCAGTCTCTAGCTCCTCTTTTACAGGCAGTCCAATTCTCTCCCTCTCTCTTTCTCTCTCTCTCTCTCACACACATACACACACACACACACACACACACACACACACACACACACACTGGCCCCCTCCCCTCTCTGCTGCTCCTTGACCCAGGGAGGCCGCCAGTGTTCTCCCTCACAGCCGTGACCACTTACCAGACTCCCTCACACCTAAAGGTCGCACGTTAAAGAAACGCAGAAGCACGGGAGAGGACAGAGAGGGAAAAAGAAAGACAGAGAGAGAGAGATAGAAGAGATGTGTGGTGGAGTGGGGGGAAGTGCTGGAAAAAATCCCCCCCCCCTCACAAAAAAAAAGATACAATCCTTCAAGTGAGACTGTCCTAGCAATTTTTTTGCAGATTCCTGGCCCATGAGCTAGGCGCTTTGCTCTTCCCTTGGATGAATTATGGCTGGGGGCCCCCACGGTCCCTTGGGATCCATAAACAACCATCTCCCAGGCAGGCAGGCAGGCAGGCGGCCTATGGAGAGAGCTTCCTGCACCGTCTGGAGCACAGCAGACCGCCTAGCCTGTCGCCACCGCCACCACTGCTGCTGTTGCTGCTGCTACTACTACTATGCTCCTACACACACACACACACACACACACACACACAGGCACAGCCCACAGCCTAACCCAAATATCTCTTTAGAGGTGACGAACAAAATACCCCAATCAACACTCTGTATATCACCGGCTGTCTTAAACTCGCGCTCGCTGGCTCTCCCAAGGCGTCGCTTAGCTGACACGCACATTAGCACTGCTAATGCATGTGGCGCCATGGAGCGAGTCCCAGGAATCTGAATCTGGGACGACAGTTCTAACAGTTCAGTATGAGGGAGATGAAATGAAGGATGGAGAATAAGGGCAGAGTTAGAGGAAGCCAAAGACTGAATTAAAACTTGTGCTGAGATGAAAGAGAGAGAAAGGAGCGAGAAAGAGAGAGAGAGAGAGAGAAAAAGAAAGAAAGAAAGAAAGAGAGTGGGGGAAAGAAAGAATTTGAAGAGACAACAAAAGAGGTAAACAAATGAGTTAAATGAGGACCTCTTTGTGACAGACAATGAGTGTAGTTAATGTGTGATGAGAAGTTAGTGAGTGATTGAGTGAGTGGCAATTGAGTGAGTGAGTAAGTGACTGAGTGAGTGAGTGAGTGAATAAGTGAGTGTGTTAGTGTGTAAACAGAGGTTAGCAGATAGTAGATGAAGGGGATAAGGGGCTTGAGTGAAAAAAGGCCCAACTTGAGTGCTGACACGCCCTAGCAAGCCAGTCGACGAGTTGAGGGAGAATGACATGGTTTTCAAAGAGATGCAAATGAATGACCGAGCGAGTGATTGACAGGCGGAGTGAGGGAAAGAGATAAGGCAGTAAAAGCAGCGACTGACTTGAGCGCGAGCCTTAGAAGTTAGGAATGATCAGAGGTATTTCCGAAGCGAGGTGGAATCACAAAAGCACCTCAGCCTGAACTGAATCTGAGCGCACATCTGTGGCTGGTCATTTACAAGATGCAGCCTTGGACGGCTTTCCTTGGAAGCTTTTTCATATATCAGCATAAGCCGCTAAACCCCTCGTCTCGCGCAATCATTCAGCGCCAAGTCATTGAGCCATTGTGTGTGTGTATGTGTGTGTGTGTGTGTGTGCGCGCGCACACCCTCCCAATTCACAAACACACACGCATAACGTCTCAAAACACACACACACACACACACACACACACACACACACACACACACACACACACATGCAAGCACACTCACTGCCACCAAAGTTTTTATTGCTGGGATGTCAATCAAGAGTGCTAGACGTGGGCGTGACTTTCTCGCCTAATTACGAGAGCCAAACTCCCAAGACGAATGGAGAGAATCAGGCAGCAGATGTAGAGACTCACCGCGAGTGGTTTTTTTGATCTTCACACAAAAAAAAAGCTGGGCCAGTTAATGGGTCGGCCAGGCCGAGATTTACGAGCCCGACCAGAAGAATTCGGCAACAGACGAACGCCGCTTGCCCAATGGACCGCAAAAGTGTGAATCAACATCGCCGGCTTGAGGCTGGGGCTCAGTTCGAGTATAAACTGCCATTACTCACACATCTCGAGATAAGGGCACTGGACAGTACTGTACTGTATTTTCCTTTTTTTCCCCCACTGTGGCGCAAGTTTCTCAAGGGCACTTTGATCACTGAAATGCTCAAGGCAATCTCAGAGCCCGTTCAAGAGAAGAGGGTCCACAACCTCTGAGCCAACGAAGGCCAAAAGTCCGCTCCCATTGAGCTGACTAAGACATATCTGGATTGCAATCACGTACTGTAGTCCTCGCTGCAAACTCAGTGGGAGTGGAAGGGAGGTCTGAGCCCCTTAAGAACAATGAGACACGTCTGCTTTTTGTAATAGCGCCTCGTTTCACTCACCATGGAGTTCATCACGCAGCACAGGAAAGAGGTGAGATTCGGGGCGCGCTGCTGATTTCTGCCGTCTTGAGAAGGGCTGTCTTAACACATACATTCCCGCAGGGCAAGGCCTGCCCTTGTTGGAGCGGGTCAAACTTCTCAATCGGCCCCTAATTATGGCTTTGAAGAGCAGGTGAGAGGACTCTTCAACCAATCAGTTTCTTTAATCAGTCAATTGCGAACTGGAAAGTGGCAGAGTGGAAAGCAACATGCCTAAGTAAAATGACTGCCTAAAGGAAGGGGAAGGGTTTTTTTTTTTTTTTTTTTGGTGGGGAGGGGGGATTTTTGGGAGGACCCAGACCTGTTTCCCCTTTGCTTCCTTCATTTGGAATTAGCTATGGGCCAACTGTTTGAAGACAGGCACAGTTCTTTGGTTTATAAAAAAAAAAATCGAAACAATAAACATTTGCTTAAAAAATCACATAATGTACAAACAATTTTGAAGTCTAGGGTCTGTTCCTGTCTTAGTCAATCTGTTGGAATGTGCAACAGGCTTCTCAGTTTGTACATACCCCTGGGTGTTTGCTTTGGGTCCATTAACGTCACTTACAATGATTTAAAATGTTTGCTTTGCCTATCCACTTAATGGCTTAGCAAAAAGCAAATGTTTCTTTACTTTCTTCACCCTCCTCCTTTAAATTGTAAATTGAACCCTGGGTCAGGATTACAACCGGACTACACCATCAAAATGTATAGTCTGGCTACAAACGATAGACAGACTAATAGGACACAGGACAGAATAGGATATCGCTACAACCAAACAGAGAAACAAACAAGGTGACAAAGCCTATTCAAATGGCCACTGTTCCTTGGCTAAAGACTCTAAAAAATAGAGCGTAGTAACTGATCCAACAAAGGTTTGGCAAGTACCAATCATAAAATTTACGGAGGCCCTATCGACATACCGGCTGAGGAAAACTATTTGCTCCTCCTGCTACACATTGTTGTATCCTCAACATTAAACACAACATAAAGCACAACAGATTTATCTCATATGCTAGAAAGGTTCTCAGACTTGCCTTGTCAGGAAGCATTCTGCACTGGTAAGGAAGCATCCTCGACATTTACCAAAAAATTCAACGTTTTTTTCATTCGGCAAACAAACTAAATGGAGTGACGGTAAATTACACTGAAACCATAAAACCATTCAGTTGGCATAACCGGCAGGTATGGCTCATTTTCACTAATTTTTTCATGTTTTTTGATGACCTCAAGTAAAAAGGTCTTTGGGTTGAAATACAGTTTTTTTTTTCAGATGAAACTGAACTCTCTTTAACACTGGTACCTAGACATATCCTCTACGACATGAAAAGATAAGCTCGGGAAAATATATGTCTTCAAGACTTTCAGCACACAAGAAAACAAGACTGCCACTGCAAGACTGTCTCCCCTTGTTTACGATCTACATTCTGGTCCGCACAATTCATTTTTCCTGGTTTGAGGCCTAACTCTTCTTTACAGCCCGTGTTTAACATTCAGAACAACATAATTCAGAGTGACAAAAAAACCTCCTAATTTTACAGCTTGTGATGGCTCGCTCCCTGCTTTTGCAAATCTTTCTTGGCGTAGCGGAATGGAACAGCTAAAAGTCCAATCTCTCCCATGCCGAAGAAAAATAAAATAAAAAAAAAAAACAACAGGATGGGAGAGAACTGGTAAAACCACATACTGTCTGGGCCCTGCCACCGAGGTATGCGGAACCACAGCGAAGAGAAAACAAAAACGGAGCCACTCAGGATCGTCCAAACAAAGTTCCGTCAACGAGATTTAATTCCGTCCCTGTTCCACCTCATTTCGACTTGCTGCGGAGGAAATTTGTTTTGCAGACGGAGGGCCTGATAACATTCAGCACAAAAAAAAAAAAAAAAAAAAAAATGGTGGATGCTACCCCACTCCCTATCTGTCTCTCAACACGAAAGCCCATCGAAATGTGGCCCACTTTGTTACCCGTCAGTTTGAGGACGGGGTACCACGCCATCTTACAGTAATCCCACCGAAAATGAAATAAAAAGAATCCACTCAAGTCATACTCCCACACAGGGAAACCATTTTGTATGTGTGTGTGTGTGTGTGTGTGTGTGTGTGTGTGTGTGTGTGTGTGTGTGTGTGTGTGTGTGTGTGTGTGTGTGTGTGTGTGTGTGTGTGTGCGCGCCTGTGGTTTCAACCATCGTTCAGTGACCATGGGTGCAGTGCCTGTCATTTTCTCCACTGCTGAAGCCTCTTGTCTGTCCGTACTCACTCACTCATTCACTCTGGGGCTAAGGCCTGGTATGCATGCACTGCTATGTCATTCAGCGGAGCTCAGGGGGTGGCTGTGGGCTGAGCTGGGTTAGGCGCCGGATGGGGGTCGGGGTGGAGTGGCTGTGGGGGTGTGTGTGGTGGTGTGTGTGTGTGTGTGTGTGTGTGTGTGTGTGTGTGTGTGTGTGTGTGTGTGGATGGGGGGGTGGGGGGTCCTTTAAGCCAGTGTTTCAGTCACTAGTAAGTCTGTTATGCAGTCATCTGAGAGGAGAGAAACGGTTGGGGGAACCAGCTGGGAAAGAAATGAGGCGGCCTAAGCTGCACACTGTGGAATCAAGTGCAAGTACAGCCCGGGACTAATCTACATTAGCCAAAAATAATTACCTTGACTATTTCCCTAACTGCAGGTAGGGGGAATAGCAGACACAGTGTGTGTGTGTGTGTGTGTGTGTGTGTGTGTGTGTGTGTGTGTGTGTGTGTGTGTGTGTGTGTGTGTGTGTGTGTGTGTGTGTGTGTGTGTGTGTCGCCTGCTGTGTGCAGAGTGAGAAAAGAGTGACTCTTGTTCTATTTAAAATGGGTGGAAAATACAACTACACAGCAACACACACACACACACACACACACACACACACACACACACTGCAGACACGGTCTAAAGACATGACTACCTGCTGCCATCAACTATGATGTCTTGGGTGGTTTCTGTGCCTGCAGCTGGGTAGGGTACCCCCACAAAGAAGGACCCTTGGGGTGCATTTTGCCCTGTGCATCTCCTCTGGCTCCCCACCACACAGCCAGGGGAAACGTCTCAAAAAGCCACACAATGGCCCCCGAGGAAAACATTCTCTGGGAAACTAAAGGAGACAGAGGCATGGCTGCACAGGCATCTACAAGGTGAGGAATTTCTTTTTAAGGCCATTTCAATGACAACACTATTCACTGAGGAGTTTGTATATATGTGTGTGGGTGGGTATAATTCTAAATGTGTGTGTGTGTGTGTGTGTGTGTGTGTGTGTGTGTGTGTGTGTGTGTGTGTGTGTGTGTGTGTGTGTGTGTGTGTGTGTGTGTGTGTGTTCTAGAGTAAAGATGACTGAGAAATTGGGAGCGTGAGGCGAGTAAAGGCGTTTTGTCTCTCTGTTGATAGATGTAGTAATGGCTGAGCTTCAAGCACCAACAGGTGGCTGGCAGTCCTTTTACACATACTGTATATAGACCAAAAAGCCTGTGCACACACACACACACACACACACACACACACATATTCACACACGCAGAGACCTCTCCCTAAGAGCTCCATGACAACACAGCTGTTCTGGAACAAAACAAATGATGTTCGATTTATGAACCCAAACTTAATTACAAAATGGAAATTAAAAAAAAAAAAAAAAAAAAGACATGACAGAGACACAGAGTGTTGGGTAAAAACTTCCTTACTAAAGCAATCTGTAGCAGTGCACTTTAAAACATGAATCACACCCAGGTGCACCAGGACTTCCAGGAAGAGACACACAGAGAAACACAGGGGAGGAGAGCAAATAGAAAGAGAGAGAGAGAGAGAGAGAGAGAGAGAGAGAGAGAGAGAGGGAGGGAGGGAGGGAGAGAGAGAGAAGAAGAACCTAATTCAAGCTTGGGTGTTCTGAGAGCAGTGAAAGACAGACAGAGGAAGGAAGAAAAAGAAGGAATAAAGAGAGAGGTTGAGAGAAAGAAAGGGAGAGAGAAAGAGAGAGAAAGGGAGAGAAAGGGAGAGAAAGAGAGAGAGAGAGAGAGAGAGAGAGAGAGAGAGAGAGAATGGAGAAAAAGAGACAGAAAGTATGGAGCAGCATGCAAATCAGATGCACATATGGATCCAATGGGACATCTTTTTTTTCTTCTTCTTTCTTTTCTTTTTTTTTTCTTTGCGGGGAGTGGTCATTTGCCGCTGTTCAGCTCTCATTAATATCAGAGCTGATTAATGAAGGGGGGGTGTGGGGGCCGGGCAGCAGGGGGGCAGTGCAGGTGTCGCTGGGGCCACGGGGAGGGAGGAGAGAGGGCGAGGGCAGTGATCCGTGAGGAATGCATGCAGAGGGCTTCGCTATTGGGACACAGAAGGGAAGGGGGGGGGGGGGGGAGGGGGACTTTTTGAGGATGGGGTGGGTTGGGGTTGGGGAGTTGTGGGAGGGGGGCTGACAATTTTGCTGAGCAGCCGTTCAAAGCAACAGGCTGACTGAAGGGGAAGGGGGGCGGGCACACACACACACACACACACACACACACACATACATATCACACGGAGAGCAGGGACCTGGGATGTGTATTGTGTTGTTTTGCATGTGTGTGAATGTTTGTGATTGTGGACGTAATGTGTGTATGAGAGAGTGAGTGTAACTGGTGTGTGTGTGTGTGTGTGTGCGTATGTGTGTGTGTGTGTGTGTGTGTGTGTGTGTGTGTGTGTGTGTGTGTGTGTGTGTGTGTGTGTGTGTGTGTGTGTGTGTGTCTCTATGTGTCTGTCTGTCTAATGCTGTAATGTGTGTGTCATTTCACATTTAGTCAATGCATGTGCATGAGCGAGTTTGGGCGTTTAGTGCATTCTCCCAAGTGTGTTCATCTCTCGCTCTCTCTCTCTCTCTCTCTCTCTCTCTCTCTCTCTCTCTCTCTCTCTCTCCCTCCCTCTCTCCCTCCTTCTTTCTCTCCCTTTCTCCCTCTTTCTCTCTCAGAGTCTCCTGCCAGCTTGTCATAGCGTGTGACGTTTGCTTCTTGCTGGGCCCTGTGCTGTCTATCAAACAAAAGGCCCCTGAAAATAAAAGAATAATAAAAAAAGCAAAAGGCCAGCACATTCTCTCTCTCTCTCTCTCTCTCTCTCTCTCTCTCTCTCTCTCTCTGCACTGTGCCTCTCTTGTCTAAAAAAGCTCATACCTTCCCAACCGGGCACCAAACGATCCCCTTCCATATTATTTACAGTATGGACAAATCATCTCTTTTTTAATAACAGATGTGTCTTTGTGGCACTCATGGCTAGACTGGAGTCCTGGCCAGGGCACAGCCTGTGGAGGGAAACCAACGCAGCGGAGAGAAAGAGAGAGGGGAGCTGCAGCACACGTAAAGCTGAAAGCTGAGCTTCTCTCTCTCTCTCTCTCTCTCTCTCTCTCTCTCTCTCTCTCTCTCTCTCTCTCTCTCTCTCTCTCTCTCTCTCTCTCTCTCCTTCTTTCTTTCCTCCAATATCCCTTCTCTAACAAGCGTGTTTGGTCCGTCGCCCGGCCACGTCTCATTCCTGTCATGACAGGACACACATGGACGGAATCCGAGATGAGGACTGCAAGGCTGGCGGGTGTGTGTGTGTGTGTGTGTGTGTGTGTGTGTGTGTGTGTGTGTGTGTGTGTGTGTGTGTGTGTGTGTGTAAGTGTGGTGGTATGAATAGATCAAACATTGTCTGAAAAACACTGGGTTTGATAAGGGTAGGATTAATGTTGGTTTGAAGAAAAAGACTCCATTGAGAAACAGAGAAGGAAGGAGAAAAGAGAGAGAGAGAAAGAGAGAGGGGGGGATTGAGGAGAGAGACAGAAGGAGGGAGAGGGAGAAATCCCTATAGGATTGGTGGTCGATGACGGACAAAGACCAGGAAGCAAAGCATGACTAAAATATGCTGTCTGTGATTTGAGTGATTTGAGTGTGTGTGTGTGTGTGTGTGTGTGTGTGTGTGTGTGTGTGTGTGTGTGTGTGTGTGTGTGTGTGTGGCTGTTTGGGGAGGGAGTATTGTGTGATGATTTCCACCCTCTCCAAGATCAATATAGACTGAAAAGATGCACTGAGCTTCTCATGAATGCATAATCAGAGGAAGGGAAATGACCAGGCAAGTAGTAAACATGTGACAACTATCATATCATTACACACCAATATACATGCATACAATGCAATACACTCACAACCCACATCCATAGCACCACTGGATGAGAGTGTGTGTGTGTACTCCCTAATGACTTATATGTCAGCAGGAATCCGTGTGCATGGAAGTGTGCATGTATGTATGTGTGTGTGTGTGTGTGTGTGTGTTTCTTTGTGTGTGATTACAAAAGCTCTGTGGCAGACTCTGGTGTAATTCCAGGCGACCTGTATTGTGATTCGGCCACAGCTTTGCCTGAGTTGATTTCTCCAGGGAGTGAGGTTGTAGTGTGTGTGTGTGTGTGTGTGTGTGTGTGTGTGTGTGTGTGTGTGTGTGTGTGTGTGTGTGTGTGTGTGCAGCCAGGGGTCAACTCTTACTTTAAACTGATTAAGAGAAAATAAACATCAGGCCCCTGCGATGAGTCCCAGTGAAGAAAGACCTCTCTCTCTCTCTCTCTCTCTCTCTACTGTGTGTGTGTGTGTGTGTGTGTGTGTGTGTGTGTGTGTGTGTGTGTGTGTGTGTGTGTGCGTGCGTGTGTGTGCGTGCATGCATGTGTGTGCCACTTTCCCTAACAGCTGGCCACCGTTTGAAAGATCCAGAAGAGAAAAAAAAAAACAACACCCACTCACATGCATACACACACACACACATACACATAGGCTACACACACAAAAGCTTACTTGAAAACTCAATCACTCTTAGGTCATGAGGTCCTAGTTTGACACTGAATGGGACAAGGCAGGAGTGTAGCGGGAGTGTGTGAGGGAAGTTTGGGAGCGTGTGTGTGTGTGTGTGTGTGTGTGTGTGTGTGTGTGTGTGTGTGTGTGTGTGGAGGGGGGGTCGTCTGAATCACAGGGGCTTTTTTCAGAGGCATCTGCCATCACCTCATGGGCCCAGCCACCCTCCCACCTAAACCAATCCCCCTCCACCACCACCACCACCTCTGCCTCCCTCCTCTCCCCTCCCCTCCCCTCCCTTGCCCTGCCCCGGTGGCCTGTGAGGGTGTCGGGCCTGCTGCTGAATAACCATTGACAACCGCAACGCGGCGACGGAGGCTGCGGGGTTAATTGAGTCTCCGTGCGGCGCCTTCCGCGGTGTAATTTACTGTGATTAATGCATGGAGGTTACTGTCAGACTCATTTACAAATTGTCCGAAGCACGCCGTAATTAGCCACATCTGGAGAGGAGAAAATACATAAATGGGCCTGCTCTGGCTGGCTGTGTGTATGTAGGGAGAGAAAACACACACATACACACACACACACACACACACACACACACACACACACACACACACACGGGGGCATGGCATGTATGCTAATGGCATATGCAGCCCAGTGCAAGCCATGGCTGAAATAAAATAAAAATGTCTTTCACAGACACTCATTGACACTTCTCAAGGCCCAGGAAAGGCTGTCTGCTTTCATGTGGGTTTGTGTGGGTGTTTGTGTGTGTGGGTTTGTGTGTCAACCGCACAGACATGCAAAGACCTGGCTGGGTTTGTGGCTGGAGGCCACAGCACAACAACACTGCTGGCCCTGGTAAGCCTCTGTCAGACATGTCTATGTGAGTGTGTGTGTGTGTGTGTGTGTGTGTGTGTGTGTGTGTGTGTGTGTGTGTGTGTGTGTGTGTGTGTGTGTGTGTGTGTGTGTGTGTGTGTGTGAGCTGGTGATCTTCAGAAAAAAACTCAGGAGGCACCAGTCCAAGGTGAGCTAGATGAGCGGAAAGGGAGGGAGGAAGAGGGGGGGGGGCATCATTACCGGCAGACAGTTGCCATAGCAACGCTGTCAGATGTCAAGGAAAAGACGGGAAGGGCAGTCCATCAGACAGCTTCTGACGGAGTAGGTGTCTGCTGTACAGTAAAGCAGACACTGAGAGACAAAAGATTTTTTTTTTTTTTTTTTTTCGTTTTCTCGATTTTTTTGTTTCACAGACAGAGGACCCAGCCTTCAACTTTCTCACCCCAGCAAGATGGTTCACTGGAGGGAAAAAAGCAGGGGAGAAAAGAAAGAGAGAGAAAAAAAAACTTTCCAGTTAAAACTTTCTGGCAGGCAAGGAAAAATGAGAGAGAGAGAGAGAGAGAGAGAGAGAGAGAGAGAGAGAGAGAGAGAGAGAGAAACCTTCACATCAATGAAAATCTCAAAAGTGCAGACATCACAGAGCACTCAATCAGAAAAAAAAAGAAAAAAAGAGGGTGTCTGGCTAACAATGTGATTTCCAGAGCAAATGTTTCAAGTTTTATGTCACTCTAAGCCTGTCTTGCGGCGCTGTGCCTGTCAAGGCTTTTCTAAGCTGCTTTTTTTTTTTTTTACTATTTCTCCTCTTCCTGTCAGCGACACCACTCTACATTCAACAAACACAAACCATGAGAGAGAGAGAGAGAGAGTGAAAGAGAGGGAGAGAGAGAGGGAAGGAAAGAGAGAGAGAAGAGACAGAAATCAAGATGAATGAGAGGCATAAGCCAGCACCAGCTGTGCATCATGGGTGAATCTTGTTCTGTAAAAAAAAAATCATCCATAGCCTACATACAGTACAGACCTGCTTTTGATTTCACTAGTGGCATTATCTTCCTAATCTTATTTGTTTTTAATCATTCTGGGAGCTCTGGTGGACTTCAAAGAGAGAGAGAGAGAGAGAGAGAGAGAGAGAGAGAGAGAGGGAGGGGAAAGGGAAAAAAAGATGTACCACCAACACATGTTCATTCCTAATGTGTTCCACAAGACTGACTAGTGTGAAGTGAGCTTCAAGGCTTTCTTTTAATTTTTACGTTTGAAGTGTGACGTGACCCTATGGAACATCCTCCCTCCCCACCCATCCCCACACCCATCCCCATGCCAACCCCCTGTCCTGTCCCTTTCCGCACCCCCTCAGACCCCAAATCTCCAGACAGGCGGCTGCTTGTACTGTATGTTCCGGATGACATGGAGAGCCGCTGTCTCATGGCGACAAATGCAAGCTGAGCTCAGAGGAGAAAGAAGATGCGTTGCGTATCGCGATGTGTGGCGCGCATCAATGTTCTAGTGTGTTCTCTGTGGCGGGGGGTTGTGTGTGTGTGTGTGTGTGTGTGTGTGTGTGTGTGTGTGTGTCTGCATAAAATGGGCGCATTTGCCCATCTGCACTGGTGACCCTGTGTGCGGATCAGAGGCGGGTGTGCATGTGTGTTTACCGACATGGACATTTGCGTGCCAGCCTCCAGTCTCTGCCCCATGACTAACTCTCTCTCTCTCTCTCTCTCTCTCTCTCTCTCTCTCTCTCTCTCTCTCTCTCTCTCTCTCTCTTTTACTAATGGGAGTATACGTTTTAATCTAGGATTACACTGCTGACTCCAGGGGTTTTGCTTTGTTTAGCATGTGTGTATGAGTGTGAGTGTGTGTGTGCATTTGTATGTGTGTGTGTGTGTGTGTGTGTGTGTGTGTGTGTGTGTGTGTGTGTGTGTGTGTGTGTGTGTGTGTGTGTGTGTGTGTGTGTGTGTGTGTGTGTGTGTGTGTGTTTTTATTTGTGTGTCTACTTGTGTCAACTTGTGTAATGTGCAGGTGGTCCTTGCCAAGAAAAAAGTAATGGAAAAAAAGCTGTTGGAAAACAAACAGAAATCCACTCCATTTCCCCATTGTGACTTTGACCTGGTTTTCTTCTTCTTTCCGTACATCATCGAGAGAGAGAGAGATAGAAAAAGAGAGAGAGATAAAGAGAGATAGAGAGAGAGAAAGAGAGAGAAAGAGACTGCTGACAGGCACTCCTGAGTACGATCTGGAGAGCTTTGTATCGACACGCAGGTCAACTCATCCCCTGCAGGGCAAGTGAGTGTCTAGCACTCGTTGGAGCTGATCATTACCGCCTGACTCACACCGGCGCACACAACCATGATGATGATGATGATGATGATGATGATGATCATTGTGATGATTATGATGACGATGATGGTCGTTACGAGGAAATGAAAAGGCATTATTGTTTTTCCCGGTCTGTGCTTCTGGCAGCTGTAATACTACCATTTCAACAGCTGCCAGTCAAAAGGCACCATGAGAGCACATTCCCAGTGAAATAAAACCAGCAGGAAGTCACGAACTTCCTTTTTTCAATCCACAGCCACAGCTTATGCTAATTAAATTTAAATACGTTTACATTTCAAATGTGGGTCATATCATTAATATTATTGTATCCTTGCAATTATCTTAATTTGCTTCACTGGAATAAGTACAGTTCTAGGTTCAACGGATGGCATTAAAAATTTTATGTCCACCAGAGAGAGGAAATAGTTTTTGAATAATGTTCAGTGCCTCAAGTTGTAACTTCTGACAGCCATGAATTTGAGATTAAATCTGTTCTTGACGGAAAACTGTGCTCAACGCTGCGGGGTGACTGATCTGAACTGCACAGTGAAAGTTGTTAGTCTTATTTAATCCAACAGGAAGTGTACTCAGAACATCTCCATTCCTTTGCCATTTTTTATTGCTTTATGACCGCGCATTGGTTATCTCAGTCTGTAACTGTTTGATCCACACTATTCAAACAGTCTCCCCATCTAGACAGTATCCTCGTTGTGTCTTGCCCTCGCTGTTATCGTCCCTCCAAAATGTTGCTGAAAATTAACTTGACAGTTACAACCTGTAGCCCACAGGTAAAATGGCTGACCTCTTTTCTGCCCTACAACGGAGGGAGCATGAGTGTACAAGTACCACTGCCAGCTTACATGAACGCTCGGAAAAGAGTAGGATGTCAAAAGACTCAGGGTTTCTTCCTCCTGATCTCCTAACGCTGGAGCAAGAAAGGGAGCTCTGTCCTTTTTATCCCCTGAGATGGAGTGCCTGCCTGGGGCTTTGCGTTTTGCTATTGGCTCTGTCCTGGTGGCAGGCAAGCGGGGGAGAGTCACTCGGTTCTTCAGGGAATTTGGAGAGGGAAATGGGGGGGATTGTTGTTGGTAATTAATTAAGACGAATTTGCTGGTAGATTACGCCGGATAATGCCCGTATCATTAGAGCATTAGGCGGATAGATACCGGGTTTTTTGGGTGCAGAGCAATGTGAGAGTGAGTACTTTTCGAGTGTGTGTGTGTGTGTGTGTGTGTGTGTGTGTGTGTGTGTGTGTGTGTGTGGGATGGAGGGTTAAAGACAGCAAAAGAGAGTATGTCAGGGCATGTGTGTGAATGAGAGACAGGGTTGGTGTGTATGCGTGTATTTGTGTCTGTGTGTGTGTGTGTGTGCTTGTGTGAGTAGCATGCGTGCTGAATAGCTCTTGTGTGTGGCCCTCAGGGTTGTGTGCGAAAAAGGAAATGAGGTTTAATTAAAACAACAACTATTGCACATTCGTGGGCAAGTGGCCTAGTAAATCATCACCAGAATCGAATCAAGTCAAAACAAGCATCCTCCTAATCCTTCCAAAATGCACACTATGGACCAGCCCAGCATCCGCAGAGCTCTGCTTTTTTTTTTTTTTATGTCTTCCTTTTCTTTTCCAGCAGCGGGTATGTCCAATCCAAATGTAAAACAAGCTTTGTCAACACACCCCTAACCATGAATGGACTATGCCTTTTATGCAACCTATCACGACAACACAAATTGCTTCTATTTTTTTCTTTTAAATTTTTTCTTAAAGATATTTTACTTATCTGTGAGAGAAAACCCCTAACCCCTAACCATGAATGGACTATGCCTTTTATGCAACCTATAACAACAACACAAATTCGTTTTTTTTGTTTTCTTTTGGTTGATTTTACTCGTTATCTATGAGGGCGAACAGGACGTGTCACACACTAAGTGCACCGGTGACTAAAGCTGGGCCTGTGTGGGTCTTCTATTGGGGTGGGGTTGAATAGTTTGCCCTTTAACGCTCAGTGAGGCAGAACGGCACTCTGGGGGCGCCCGCTCTTGATGAAAAGTGGCACATGGCACACATTCCAGCCACGTCACCAACAGTCTCTGTCATTCCCCACCCAGAGACTAATGCACGCTAGTGAGCTGGGCCTCCGGAGAAATATAACAAAAAAAAAAGAGAAAACCACTTTCGCCACTTTTCATCTCTCTCTCTCTCTCTCTCTCTCTCTCTCTCTCTCTCTCTCTCTCTCTCTCTCTCTCTCACGATCTCTCTCTTTCTCTCTTTTACACTTGCCTTTCTTTCTCACTCTATCCACTCCCTCTCATTTTTAACTCTGATCCAAAACTGTAGTTATTTCCGTCGACCTCCTCAACCATATCCATCTTTCTCTCTCTTACTTCCTCCATAGGAGCTGGAAATACAGAGAGCTTGACCGATCCACACCGGCACTGAACACTCAGTCTCCACTCAAACTTGCAGACATTCCCTTTTGTCCGATTAAAACCTTCACCTCTTTTTAAAGCCTTCCCCCACTGCATCCCACTACCTCCATCGCCCCTCAAGTTTTGCCTTGAACCCCTATGACCCCCCCCACCACACACACACACACACACACACACACACACACACACACACACACACACACACACACACACACAGACAGGCCTTGCCTCTCATTATAAAAGGCCGGCTTCCACTCTAGTTCCCAAGATTAGGCAAATGAGCTCCTGTGCATGGACTATAGCCTCCCCCCAGAACCACACTCGCTTTTCAGGCTCCAGTTTCAGAAACACAAAACTGGGGAAGGCCTGAATAATAACAATTCCCCTGTTTGCACCCCCATGCATACACACACACACACAACACACACACATGCACACACTCTTTTCTCCAAGCCCCCCACGAGAGAGCAAGAAAGAGAAAGAGATTTTCATTCCTCTAAGTACCACTAAAATAATGCCAGGTTTGAACACTGTCCTAAACTGTCAGGCTATGCCAGATGCCATTTTAGAAACAGGTCCTTCTCACTCTCTCTCTCTTTTTTCTCCATCTCTCTATGCATCTCTCTCTCTCTCTCTCTCTCTCTCTCTCTCTCTCTCTCTCTCTCTCTCTCTCTCTCTCTCACACTCTCTCTCTGTTAAACACCGAACGAGAGAGTAAATTCAGAGCCGGGCTCCACAATAGCCTGCTCTGCGCTTGAACTCAATCTTCCGGGGCGCCTCCTCTAATGAAACGGGGAGCAATACAAAAGAGCGTCCACACAGCAGCGAGCACAATCGGGGACCAGCGGCCCGTGCAGCTTCAGCGGCTCTGGCTCTGGCTCAAAAAAAAAAAAAAACAATTGAATAGAGGACGGAACTAATAATATCTCTCGCTAATACCGTGCTAGTTGGCTACCGTGTCCCTGCGTGCAATAATGTTCTTTTAAAAATAGGCTTTCCGAATTTAAACCTTGACCAAGAACCGCCTGACAAAGCGATTTTTGTAATAACATCAAGAGAGAGAGAGCCAACCAGTCACTCAGCCTGAGCTTTGCGGATGGTAGCGAATTAGCCGATCCAATCGGTAGCGCCAGAAATGTAGCATGCTAAAAATAGCCCGCCTCCCGCACAACTGGAAAAAGAAATCCCGTGATGAGTCTCCAGCTCAGTGACCTCTAACAGGTCATTACAACACACACACACACACACACACACACACACACACACACACACACACACACACACACACACTCACACACACACACACACACAGACACACACACACACACAAAATGAAAAAAAAACATAGGTCAGTGTGAAAAGCATAACTCCTGCTCATCCTCCCTTTGGCTATACCCCCTTTGGGGTCCCGGTCTTTTCTTCTGTGACCTTTCCAGTGCCCCTAGGCTCACAGGGTCAAAGGTGACAAGCGGTAGCCATGTGTGCGTCACACCCACTGACATGCTGACTGTGGCCCGTGGGCGATGAGCTCTGGAGCAGTGGGGCACAACTCGACAGTGAAGCTCCTCTCTCTGCAGAATATGGGACAAGAACCATGTGTTGTCGTGACAGCAGGCAGACTACGGATGCACGGAACTGACAGTCGCTGTTTCGCATAAGTACCGTGACGGCAGAAAAGGAAATTAGGTCCTTCGCTGTTTATGACACGTTTGATGGTATAGACATAAAAGGAGAAATGGAATCTTTAGCTAACATATGGTATAGTAACAATAGAGTCATGTGATCTTTCTAGAGGTTAAGATAAAGATAAAAAAAAAGATAAAAAAAAAAACAAACATTTCACATGCCATCAACCTCCTCCTCTCACTGACTTGCCGAGGTTAAAAAACGTGCCCTTTGGAAGAGATGACGACATGGAACCTTTGTAACATCATGCCGTGTGTAGCACTATTTTTTTTCCCCACCTGTTAAAGCCACAGGGACTTGCCCTGTGCGAGAAACACTTGCCCTCTTTCCAAGAAGCCCTAGCAGGTCTCTTGGCCCTGCTCTCCCACCGGGAAACACATGCGGCCATGAAACAATGGCCTGGTGCTCTCTCTCTGTCCCTGAACCACCATGAAGAACATTTGTCTGACACACATATTTGTTATGGTTGGATTAATTACACACGCACTAATCACACACAGGTTTCACTCACTCTGTATTTCATTTTTTTTCTTTCTTTCTTTTTTTCTTTTGCTCTGCAGAGGGAAGAAGATTTCTGTAACAAGCATGACCGGGTTCTGGATGAAACAGAGCCTTGTTCGTTGTCTGTTGGGGGTGAGAGAGCCAGAGAGCACAGAGGTCCTGCTTGACTCACACAGCCAAGAATTATCCGTAACTTAGGAGTGTGGAGAATGTGTTGGTGACGACACCAGGCAGCCCCTTTACGGGTGCAGTCTCCTTGGCCTACTTCAGCCCCTCCACACACACACACACACACACACACACACACACACACACACACACACACAAACAAACAAACACATGCACACCACCTGAACCATAATCCAACACCACCACAACCACTACCACTGCCTCCGTCTCAGCCACGCGACAGGGCACACATCATGTCAAGACGTGAGACGAGAAACAAGAGAGTCAGACGAGAAACACGCAACACCAACACCTCTACACACACACTCTCACATGCACACACATACATACACATATGCCACTCAGTCACTCTCACAATCTTGCCCCCCCCTCCCCTCATCACCCTGATATGAGTTAACCCAAGGAGAGAGAGTGAGCGAGCAGGCGAGAGGAAAAAAAATCCATCTCACTTCACCTCACAAGTGTAGCTAATGGCTTCAGGAATACCAATGCTTTCGAGCGTCACCACAGAGTGCGTGCCATCAGCAGAGGGGATAAAAACAGGAAGTGAGAAAAGGGAGCGAGGGAAAGAGTAAGAAGGCCAGAGGACAAAAAAAGAAAGAAAGAAAGAGAAAAAGAGGAGAGGAGAAAAATGGAGGTGATGGATGCATTTGGACGCAAGCAGGGGTATAAATCAACTCAAATCTCTCTCTCTCTCTCTCTCTCTCTCTCTCTCTCTCTCTCTCTCTCTCTCTCTCTCTCTCTCTCTCTCTCGAACTTCTCTCTATGAGACCCCTGCCTGTCAGGTCTGATTGTGTTGGACATAAACCTGATACTGGCCCGGCTCCGACCCAAAGTTAAACCCTAACCCACCCTGCTTTTAAAAAATAAAATAAAATAAAATAAAAAAACACACAAAAAGCAGGCGCTTGCCTGCTTGCCTTTCCACATATGCAGAGAGGCAATCACAAGCAGCACAATGTGTAGCCGCCTGCACGAGGGCTATTTATCACACACAGCTGAGCAGGTTATTGGTGGAGTACGGTCTGGCCGGCAGCCAAGACAGCACTTTTCACAAAAACGCAAGACAGCGAGAGGACACCTTTGCATATAAATACTGAAAATGGCGCTTAGATGACTGCGTTTCGGCGGGTACTCCAAAACATTAAACCAAAAAATGTCAGCCCGGGCACAATAATTGCGCTGTACGCAGTTGTTACTGCCATGGCATAACGGCAATGTTATGAAGCAGCAAGCACATTGCAGCGGTGACCTAAAGAGGCTCAATAGCTGTATAGAAGTGCGGCTCACAATCAGAGTTATTGCTTCTGCCTGAAACAATAGTGCATCCAGCACACAGCTGTACGCCTTGCAGGGTGTTGTGCCTTTAAAATGTCTTTAGCATTCAGGGGGAACGAGCACTATGTGGGGAGCACAGACATCAGCATTCTCATAACGACTGCCACCCTCTTTTCCTTCCCTCCCTCCTTCCCTGCTTCTCTCTCTCTTTCTCTCTCTCTCTCTTTCTTTCTTTCTCTCTTTCCCTCCTCAAAGAAGGAAAGAACAAAGGAGGCATGTAGCAAACACAGCCCTTTCACCAGGCACTGTGCAAACAAACCCCGTCTTCGTCTCTGGCTCCTCTGGCTATTTATAGTATCTGGTTATTCTACAGCGTATTTTGCTGTCTACCACCCAGCCCCCCAACCCACCCAATCCTCAAACGATGCATCATAACCCCCCCATCCCCCAAAACACACACACACACCTTCACCCTGCCTCCTTCCGCTCCGGTCTATTCTGTCCACTTGTTCCACAAGTGTAAATCTTGTGACCCCCCCCCCCCACCCTGATGGTGGCTTCGCTGCTAGACAAATAGTCACTCATCAGCCTGAGGCTGGCAGTTTGCACGAGTCTGCAGCCCTCCCCTTCTCATTAGGCTCCCCTCTTCAGGCCCTCCTTTCCCATTTCAAAAAAGAAATGGCTGCCCTTCCCCCCGAGCCATGCATTACCTATAGGAGCCCCTGCACGTCCAAACCCTAAGCCACTGTCATCATTTATACACACACATCTCCACGTCTGTGTGTGTGTGTGTGTGTGTGTGTGTGTGTGTGTGTGTGTGTGTGTGTGTGTGTGTGTGTGTCAAACACTGACCCCATCACTAGGGCTAGATGGTGTGTACACACCACTTTCTGATTATTGTCCACACTTTGCTCATGCCCCATGTACTCAGGCAGTGTGATGTAAAAAAAAAAAAAAAAAAAAATCTGTTTTATTGATTTGGTGGTGTGATCCTGATAAATATTATGGTCATAGCTTTTAGAAAAAATATGAAACCTGTTGACCCTTCCACAGACCATGTGACCTCCATTTGATAACAAATTGCTGCTTGTCATTCATGACAGTTCAAAAGTGCTGGCTGAATTCTGTAACATTAGCTTGTCTGTGAAGCATGGTCTTTGTGTGCTGGGAATGCACACACTGTACACTGAGCCAGCGGTGACGCAGATGATCCATTACCCTAGTCTTCCGCAGTAACTGGATTGCTTTTAGCATAGGCAGTGACCTGAAATCGATTGGTCTCACTCCTGCGTCACCTCAGACCCAACGCTTTTGATGTGTCCTTAACTCCGACAGATTTTCACCACATCACTTTCGGCTGGTGCCAGGCTCTTCTTCGAGCCGTAAAATTAAACACAGCAACTGGCGTCAACACCATTAGAATCATAATGGACTTTTTTGCGCCACAACTGAATTATCAGATTGAATCACATCTGTAACCACATAGAGGTCGTAATCCTGTCAGTCAACAACACACGGGTAGAGTGAGATAGAAACAGGGTTGGGATGCGGTTGACCTTTACGCAAATTCACTTTGGGCTTATTGAGCTCGTGACCATGAGAACACACACATTCCTCCCGCTGTCTAAACTAATCCTGACGACGGAAGATGAGGGAAGGCGTTCCGTCTCCCAAACGCACCACGAACCAGCGAATTTCCAGACCTCGCTTATGGAAAACTCGACTGGGATACATATTGAAAAAAAAAAAAGTTGGGGGGAGGCCTGGGGGGGTGGATGGAGAGAGAGAGAGTGAAAGATTCTATCTGACACAATCCAGCAGGGGAACCTCTTTACGGGCCATAAAGACCCTCATTTATTTTTCTCTGGCCGCAGAGCGGCGAGGCGTTCAGCGAGCGTGCTCCAACAATCACCAGTAAAGTGGGGTCACACTGCCACTTCCCTCTGCCATTCCTCACGCCCGCATGTTTATATCCCTGCTTCACCTCCACTGCTACACGTGTGTGTGTGTGTGTGTGTGTGTGTGTGTGTGTGTGTGTGTGTGTGTGTGTGTGTCTGTGTGTGTGTATGTGTGTGTGTGTGTGTGTGTGTGTGTGTGTGTGTGTGTGTGTGTGTGTGTGTGTGTGTGTGTGTGTGTGTGTGTGTGCACGTGTGTGTGGGGTCAGACAGGAAACCGAGCCTCGCACAGTATGGAAATCGTAATCCATCTTCCAAACAGAGATGAGTAAGAGCTCATCTGATGTGCGAACATATGGTTTAATTTATCAAAGGCGCAGCGCAGCGTAGCGCGATGTTCTGCTCCAGAGAAAGGGGGGGGGCAGGAGGGAACAACGAAGCGATGCAGAGAAAAGAGAGAGAGAGAGAGAGAGAGAGAGAGAGAGAGAGAGAGAGAGAGAGAGAGAAAACAAAAGCGAGTGTCGCCGAACTATGGAGGTGGTTTTGGGGCGGGTGGGGATCCGCAGATGGGGTTGGGGTTAACGAGGCCTACCACAAACTGTGACCCTTGGAGCAGCCAGTGCAGTCAGTGCCTTCTGTGGGATTCTGACCCTGCTTTTCAGAGCTGTGGACTATACCAGGACAACCATGGAGGCTGCTGTAATGTGACTTGTCAAGATAAAGAAAAACTAACATACAGTAGCCATACACAATACGCTCTCTGTCCCAGAGGATTTACGTCAAAAGAGAAATTAAATAAAAATCCCTCCCCCCCAAAAAAACGCTTTCATGCGAGAAGAATGAGATGCACTTGACACTTTTAGGGCTGGCACGAGAAAAAAAAGAAAAAAAAAAAAGATGTTCTCATAAAAGCGGTATGAAGGAGGGGGGGGGGGGGTGGCTGGCATGAAAACCAGCGATCTGTGCCAGGCGTACCAAACTGTTGTCTGTGCAGCCAGGCAAATGTGCTCCAAAAGTCTTGGGCACGAATCCGGCTTTTCACACCATATCTCTTCATAAATCCTAAAACGCCAGTTCAAGGTTTATTATGGCCATCGCAATCGATTGGCCGTCTCATGGAGAAAATGAGTCGGCTGTGCGTTAGATGTGTTTCATGAATAATTGTGTGGGGGACACATGCGACGAGAGAAGCTTCCGGGCACCGTTCTGAGGCTTCCTCCTTATTATTATGCCCGAGCTATGACAGTCTCTGGAGCCCGGCCAGGGCAGATGGAACTCTCGCTGCCAGAGCGAAGACAGGCATCGCCAGGGCATCGCTAGGGAAGCTCATCATGCCCAGACAGCAAGACAGAGAGGGACGGAGAGGGGGAGAGAGAGAGAGACAAAAAAGAGAGAGAGACAGACAGATTGATTCAAAGAAAGATTGAGGGGGGTTGGAGAGAGAGAGAGAGAGAAATAGACTGATGGAGAGATAGACAGAGAAAAGCAAGAAGGACAGAGAGAAAGATCGAATGTGAGGTAAAAAGATAGGAAGATTAAGAGATTGAGACACAGAGAGAGAACGAGAGTGAAACAGAATGACTTCACATTCACCACAACAGAACATTCAGCTGCCAAAAAAACGTTCCAGCTCCAGCCATACCTGCATAATTTCACCAGAGACGGTTGATGAAGTCAGAATGAAGTCAGATGTGAGAGTTCTAAAGTATCTTTGGTTCCACTGTGTCCTCCTGTAACCCTGCTGACTACAGAGAGAGTGGCAAGGCCCTCTCCACCAACCCCACAGACAGACAGCTAAGAGTTCCATCTACTTTAAGGGCTTAGGGCGGAAAAGAGGAACGAGGAAAAAATAAGTTCTACAAGCACAAACAGACATGTACTCCCTCCCTCTCTCTCTCTCTCTCTCTCTCTCTCTCTCTCTCTCTCTCTCTCTCTCTCTCTCCATCAACCCCCCCCGACCCTCCATCAACCCCCCCCCGACCTGCTTTGTGCATGCACGCAACACAAATATGAGCAGAGCAGATAGATTAAAAAATGAGATTTCTTCTCTGTAAGAGAGCGCGACTGAGTGAGTGTGCCCATTTGTGTTCGTGTTGTGGTTAATTCCTAGTAGAGATTATACACGACACAAAAAAAGAATCCCTAGCCAATCTGTGAAAGGTCAACATGAAAGCTGTTCCTTGTGGAAGAAAAATATAAATAAATAAAAAAAGGGGAAAAAACTGGTCCATCGTGCTTCGCTCTTAACCGAAGCCGACGTGCCGTATCACTTAAAAGGCGGTGGCGGGGGAAAACAGTCTGCATGCACGCTGTGAGAGGAGACTAGGCCTCGCTTCCCTTGTGGCTTCAACTGCTGTGTTTCAAAATTCTCCGGCGCTCGCATGGCACTGTGCACTTCGCTTGCTGTGTCGATGACATTCACACTCACACACACTCGCACACACACACACACTCACACACATAGTCTCTTGGTGAAAAGGAAAAAGTAGAGTACTGAAACAACATGGCCCTGCACATATAATCCTTGCAGGCCAGTAGGCCACACTACGCTTGTGCTTGGACTGACTCCAGAGGAAACAGAACAAGTCTTCTTGCAGGCCTGAGTCAAGTCAATACTACCCTCAGGCCTTTCAGGTTATATATTCCACACACACTCACACACACACACACACACACACACACACACACACACACACACACACACACACACACACATACAGACACACGCACACAGACACACACCTAACAAGAATTTCCTCGGCAAGATTTTAATGTCAAAATGTCAACCTCGCCAAAGTTGTCCATGGTTCACTTCAGTGAAGCGTAGCGAAAAAAAGACAGCAAGGGGGGTTGCTAAAGGGAGAGGAAAGGTAAAGAAAAAACACATTATGCTGAGTTATGTGCCACGTCGCTGAAGTTTCTGACACTTTTAACTACACTATCCCCTCGACACACATAGAAAGGGCCTCGAAACAATCAATGAGATGTTGATCAAGCCTAATGGAAACGAACCTGATACTCCTGGGTGAAACGTTAGGATGGCAGACATCTGCTTTCAATTGCTACAGCCATTACCTAACAATGCAGGGGCAAATGTGACGCTCGGGGGAAACGAAAAAGTAAGATTTCTGATGTGTTGTGTCGCTCATCGTTAAGCCGCTAGCCGGGGGTTTGCGAGGGGCTATCAGACATGGTCCTCCCCTATACTTAATTAGAGGATTAGAGATAATTTGCCTGTGTGCGGCTCTTGTGTTGTACGTTCGTGGTCGACCCAAAAGCCCTGGGCCTGCCGAAAGGCTGCCAGGAGAGGCTTGAATAATGAGCATATTAAATGCACTGCTGACAGGGGGAGAGCCGTTTGCTACATTCATGCCGGACTGCAGTGCGCGCTCCAACAAAAATATTTGATTATTGTTTGCAGCGAGGAGCTTCAGTTTCCCAGACCTGAAACCCGTGTGTGTATACTCGCTGTGTGTGTGTGTGTGTGTGTGTGTGTGTGTGTGTGTGTGTGTGTGTGTGTGTGTGTGTACACCCTCTCCGCCTCCAGCCTACTGGCTAGGTCGGTAGGTTGGGCCTTGTTGGCTCTCTTTCGCCGCTAATGAAAAAGACAGAAGAGTCTTTCGTTAACCCTTGATGTGCCAGCCTGATTCAGACCTTCCTCCTTTTCTGGCAGAGCAGAACCTAGTGAGACTCTTGCTAAAATTACCAGCTGTTCCTGTGGCCACAGAATCAAGCTTCTAGCATACCTCAGTGCCATGCTAGCGTTAGCAAGGTTAGAGGTTGTCGCGTCCCCTGATGGCTCCAACTGGAAAGGGAACACAATTAGGCACTCGCTGTGCTATGACTGTGTGCTGTGCCGTGCTGGCAGAGAGCATCTGCCCCGATGACAGAGCGTTTAAAAAAGAATAAGAGGTTAAAGGTAGCGTTTAGCTGCTAATCTGCTATGCCTGGCTTCCCTGTGTGAGTTGTTTCGTGCAAGCGAGCGAGCGTGGGCCCCCTTGCATTGCTTCCCCCCTCGCTGTACAGATGGCCTTCCTTGAAAATCACATTGGGCCACCGCTCACCCGTGTAAACTCCTCCTGTTGGCGGAGGCAGAGGGCTAACTGTGCCACATGCACACACGCACGCCACATACACAATCATAAATAAACAGTGGCATCACTGCTATCAGTTCAGATGGGACTGCAGATGTCTTTCACATACACACACACACACACACACACACACACACACACACACACACACAGCCTATTAGATAGGGACAGGGGTTTCTACATTTTGCACCGGATGAGTTAAAAAAATAAAGAATAAAAAAATTACCCCTAGACAAATATGGCCAACTCAACACAATTCATCTTTCACTATGTTCATCTTTCTCATAGTCATTCTCAATGTACTCTGCCAAAATCAAGGTGGTGGCAGATCACTTTAAAAGCCACTTTGCAAAACGCATTGCTCATCTAGTATTTTGATTAATAGGTTACAGTAGACAACAATGACATTGTACATCAAGTAATAATACAAGCCTCCAATGGAGCTAGAGGTTGTTTCTTTGGCAAGTACACAGAGGATGAGCAGGGCTTAGAAATGAGACATGAAGAGAAGAGGAAGGGGTTGGGGGTTGGGGGGGATGGGCTGAGGCAGGTGGACTGTCCAGAGTCTTATCTGTCTGGGGAGCACAGCACAGCAGGAGAGGCAGCCTGGTGCTCAACAGTCCAGCAGGAGGAAGAGGGCTTCACCTCCGCTCAGGTCAACAGGCCCATTATCTGTCAGCTGCACACCCTGACGGTGCAATAATATCTGCCCGCAAAGGTGGGAGTCCAGAGGGGATCCTGCGGCGGCAGCGGCGGCTCTTCGCTTGTTGTCTTTTCAGTTTTTAAATATATGCGCCCGCTGCCCCTGCCACTTACTATTCAGTAGTCAAGGAGGCCACTTAGAAAGATGAAAGAAAGCTAATCATTTATTTTCTATCCTCTATGGCCGTCAGGGGCTGTTACTCTCATTTTCCCTATGTGGTGCTTTTGTGTTATGCCTCGGCAGTTTTTACAGACAATGAGCTCTGACACTTCAAACAGACACACACACACACACTAATACCAAAAAAAAAAAAAGAAAAAGAAATCGAAAAAGCTATGAATATAGGATGGGAGCGAAATGCGCAATTATCATGTGCAAATTCATTAAATCCATCCAAGTGTCACAGCTTAAGATAACAGTTTACAGTGCAAAGGGGAGGAGGAGCAGGGATGGAAAAGAAAGCTCTTTTTTCGTCATGTCTATAGTCTGTGTGAACGGCAACGGAGGGGAACCGCAATGATTGTTTTAAAAAGTTCCGCACAGAGTAACGGGAGCCAGACAAAAAAAAAAAAAAGAGAGAGAGAGAGAAAGAGTTTGTGCATTAAAAAAAAGAAAACAGAACTCCTCAACAGCCGGCTCTGTTGAGGTCTGTGAGGGAGAGAGGGGGACCCTCATGCCGTATTCATAACCCACTGCAGGAAAGAGGGGGGTTTAAACAAATAAACTCACAGCCACCAGAACAGGACAGGGTAATGTCTGGGTCTTGTTTTAAATTGATTTGCGGCGCATAAAAAATGGAGGGAGGTAGAGAGAGGGGGAGAGAACCTGTTGATGCTGGAGTGTGTTGTATTTTTTTTCTTTTTCTTTAGCTGTAGTTTCATGCTAGCCACAAGGGCTGTGCAAAAAAAGCAGAACTGAATGGTGAATGATTTGAATTACAGGATGACTTTTAAATGAGAAATATGTAAACTGAAATGAAATTTAATTAAATGAGTCCATCTGCAATTCCTGAACTGAATGAAAGCTAATTCAAAAAGATTCAGAATTTTGCACAAGCCCGCTAGCCTTCAGCAGCCAGGCTGACATACCGGCTGTGTGCACTTGCTGGGACAACCCCACACACACACAGGACTAATGAGGTATTTACAGCAACAAATGTTGAACAAAAAGACAGTGGCAAGAGGCTATAAAAAAGATATAAAAAAACAACCTGTCCACGAGGGTGTAGGTTACAGAGACACCTCTGAACAGCCAAGCTGGAGTTTGGAGCCATTGAGTGAGGCAGTTACTCAAAGCCATATTGAGCACAATTCATTTTCCTCAACAGCTGTGGTCTACTTAATACACAGGAGAGAGTAGAATACGGAGTGCAGGAGAGGACAAAAAGAACAAAGCCAAAAGCCATTTATAATTGTACGTGTTCTTGTCCAACTCACGGTCCCTATACTGCAATCACAAACATATGTTCTGTGCCCAGAAGAATTGCATAAAGAAATAAAAGTTTGACATCAAAGAGAGTCTGGGAACACTTCCTACATTTATCCAAATGATTCAAAAATTGGCGTGAATTGCTGTCACAAGACTTATCAACCTTTTTTTTATTATTTTGGTCGTATCGAGGCCACTTTTACTCATTACCTACATGAAAACAATTCCAAAACACTTTCCAACAACTTAGTGCGGAAATAGTCTGACAGGAAACGATAAAACAATCTTTTTTGGTTCTTCTAACCCAAATGAAAACACAGCAACACCATCCAACAATCATAAAAAAGCATCCTGAGAAATCCGGAGGCCAACATCTTCATTACATAAAAAAAAAGTCCAGAGAGAAGCTCTCTACTTTTCTCTACTTTCCCCCAAAAATACACTCTTTTGCACTCTTTTGTTCCCAAGAGGGGCAGAAGGACCAGAGGAGGAAAAAAAACACTTTGGTATTATGAGGCGCAGTTCAAACGTGTTGAATAATGCATGCAGAGTTAATTAATTCACGGGGTGCTTTGATGGAACGTTGCACATTCCTACCGCCCGTCCCCGAGGAGTGTTTCGCCCCTCTGTCGAAATCTCGCAGGCAGGGAGCCACCCCACCACCACCACCACCGTCACCACCCCTCCCTCTCCTTCTCCTTCTCCCTCCATCTCCACAGCCAACAAGGAGAGGGGTAAGCAAAGGGGAGGAGGGTGGTTAGTGGCGGTGGTGGTCTGATGGAGAGCATGCCTGATTGTCATTCCCCACCTGTAATCCCTCCTGGCGCGACACGGTGCTCACAAAGCGCCAGACTGCGGATCTGCTCCGCTCTGCTCCTAAGCCCACCGCAGGAGAGACGGGAGGCATGCAGGAAACGCGAGAATCACACACAGCAGAATCCATGCTGCCCCTCTCTCTCTCTCTCTCTCTCTCTCTCTCTTTCCGTCTGGCCAGTTCTGTCTTTGTCCCTTTCTCTCCCTCTCTCTCTCTCTCTCCCTCTTTCAACTCCTTCCTCCTCTCTTATCAAACCATTTCCCTTCCATTTCTTCTTGTGTCTATTTAGCTTTCGTCTTTTTCTCTTTTTGTCCTATAAAAATATGCACTCTTTCTTCCCTAACACCAACCCCAATCCCAACCCCTCCACACCCACCTCCATCCTTCTCTCCGATTTCAGATCTCCCTCCCACACCAGAATGGCTCCCCTTTTATTTGTGCCATAGCCACATTTCTTTTTTTTTTTTTTGGAGGAGGAGGGGGGGGCAGCTGTTGTAACACTGGGGTGGTGAGAGGAAACCATGCCATTAGCCGCCTACATCTGGTTAAGGCGTCTGGAGTAGAGCGTGAACACACACACACACACACACACACACACACACACACACACACACACACACACACACCCCAACACACACATATAGTCATGGCCAGAGGCAGAATCGCGACTCGCTCACGGTCGAGCCAAAGCTCCCCAATCCTTTGCCGCTCTGACGGGGCCTTAATACAAAGCAGAGTGACAAGCGATGCCTTTATTCAACACTGATCCCTCCATCCCTCCTCACACCTCCACCCAAACCCTTCTTCTATTCCCTTCTTCCAGTCTTCCGTCTACTCCTGTTAGCGCTCCACGTCTGCACAGGCTAGCGCCACAACATGAAACAGATCCGGGGGGGGGGGGGTGAAGCTTTCTGTTGGTGGAAATGCTTTGATTGAACACTAAAGATGAAAGCATGACGGATAAGGAGGGAAAGAGAGGGAGAGAGAGAGAGAGAGAGAGAGAGAGAGAGAGAGAGAGCTATTTCAGCAGCTGAGTACCCATCCTTTAAGTGTGAGGGCTTGTGTGTTGTCAGTGGGGCCATTGAGGAGCAGCCTGCAGCTAGCCAAGCTCAAGTGGAGTGGACTAAGAAGAGCAATCCCCTCTTTTGGGCTGAAGGATTTCTACTCGCAGGCCTGGAGGGCACACTCAGTTACCAAAATAGGGACGCCAAGAGTGGGCAACCAAAGATGTTTGTTGTGTGTGTGTGTGTGTGTGTGTGTGTGTGTGTGTGTGTGTGTGTGTGTGTGTGTGTGTGTGTGTGTGTGTGTGTGTGTGTGTGTGTGTGTGTGTGTGTGAGTGTGTGGTTAAAGCCTTTTCTCTTCACCTTCAACTGAGTTTACTTTTTTTTGTTTGAGGTGCCCACCACATGACACCCAAGCATAAACTGTGCTTCAGGGGGAGAGCAAACAACAGTTTGAATTACAGAATTCAACATCACTGAGACACAGCAAGATCTCACCCTTGCGTTCTCACATAACCACAAACACACACGCAAACACACAAGCACACACAGACAGCCCAACACAACTGAAGTGCAGGCGTTACTTCCCTCTGTGTATACCTGCGACTAGGATGTTCCATTAAGGCTTTGTGTGTGTGTGTGTGTGTGTGTGTGTGTGTGTGTGTGTGTGTGTGTGTGTGTGTGTGTGTGTGTGTGTGTGTGTGTGTGTCTGTGCTTGCATGTGTATGTGTGTTCCTAACTGTATGTGTACCAGGAGGCGAGACAAAGAGAGACAGAGAGGGAGAAAAAAAAGAAACAGTGGGTCAAATGGAGGCATTTATGAGGAGCAGAGAGAGTGCTGTCAGCCCAATCTCCATACATTACCCACCGCCAACACAGGCCCTCGCTCCGGCCAGACGTGATTTCCCCTGCCGAGCCGTGCCGAGAGCATGTGCTTATCATCACGCCGCTCTAATAGGCCCAGTCACTGTGTGATCTAAAACACCTGACAGTGGGCTCTCAGACAGTGTGTGTGTGTGTGTGTGTGTGTGTGTGTGTGTGTGTGTGTGTGTGTGTGTGTGTGTGTGTGTGTGTGTGTGTGTGTGTGTGTGTGTGTGTGTGTGTGTGTATTGGGGTGGGGTGGGGTGGACAGAGCAGACCCTTACATTACTGATGGCTTATGAGTATGAAAGAGGCACATGGCGTTCAATTATGTTTTTTTCCCCCTCCTCTACTATCAGATTTGATTTTCAAGGGGTTGCCAGGTTGACTTGACCAATTTGATTAAATCACTAGTTGCTGTTGTTAGGACAGATCAAGAGGGTGACATCAAGGACATCTGGGGAGCTGGTAGAGCATCATCAGGCTCTGATCCAGCACCCCTGGGTACAATGTCACTGTTATATGTTTACTTGTGACTTCACAGGCCTTTAGTTTGTCAATAATAACACAATTGTAACGGCTGGTTGTGCTTTTCTGACCCCCGGCAACCTGAGGTAGGTTTTTTTTTTTTTTTTTTTTTTTACGTCAACAATGCAAGGTACATGTATCTACTTACAGCATATTTGTTTACAAAAAAAAACATCTCACAGAGAGGTCTATTACATTCACAGTACTCCATCATTTAGAGTTTAATTGAGACAGCACAGGCCTAATCTATCCACTGTGACCATTCACCAAAGCCAAACAGTCCAAATGCAATTTGCGGTGAGGATTTAATGTGTATCAATTAAAAACTGGCTGATATTGATTCCAAAAGAAAAAAAAAAAAAAGGCTAACCCAATCCCCCTGACCAGTCTTCTGGGAAATGAGGTGGTTTAAAAGCTTGATTCAGGGAACTGGGCTTCTATAAAATTACAAACAAGGAAGAGGAAAAGCCCCTTATTATTCTTTACAACAACAAATAAGCAGAGAGAAAGCCAATAAAAACATTGCTGCTGCAATTCAGCCCACAGCTACATGGCCTGCAAAAGCCAGAGGAGTTCCTGAAAAATTACTGACCACAATGTCTTAGAACAGGAAATACGACTGCAAATGTGTTTATATCATGTTTCCTCTGAATGTTCTCTGTCAGTAATAGAGGCTAACGTGTGTTGATGTGCTGATATATACACTTCAGATTGGATAATTCTTAGACAGACACCAAATAATAGAAAATTACTGGCCTGCCTCACCACAATCACATTTGCTGTCGAATTGATATTGTTATTAGTAAGGTTTCTGTCTTATTATACATGAAAAACACTTTTACCTGTACGACGCCACATAATCATTTTAGATCTAACACGAGAGACTTGTATTTCAAAGTGTAAGCATGGTAGTTGCTCACTTTCTGAGCTCATGGCATTTAAAGTCAACCACTCAAGAACAAGTTCTTAGTCTTGACAACACATGCCAAGTGTAACAACTGCAGAAGTCGCTGTTTTCAGACTCAAGAAAAAAAATATTTGTTGATAAAACTGTGTTCAGATTAAGTGGGCAGGCACTACCATTTGCTGCCTGCCTCAGCCTTCAGATGAAAAGGTTTATTACAGGGCTTTTATAAAATTTGAATTGATTTGTTTGGGCCGAGTGTTGTTATTTTTTCTTCCCCATTCCCATTCAAAACGAGCTGTCAGTTTAAAATTAACTTTGAATTGGCGAATGACTGCACAAAGAGGCAGATGCACAGTCTGTCAGCTGCCACTTTTAAAAGCTTTCAGAATCGGGGCGGCCATCACTGTTTCCAGTCATCTTGGCAAACGCAGCCTGATACACTTCCAAGAACCAGATACTTCTCTCAAGTGCTTCATGTATGCTAATGCACTTTAAAAAAAAGCATGTTCTCTGTCAAAGTCTCATCTGCAAGCAAAAAACATTCTGCTATGAATGTGGCTACCTTACCAGAGTAGAACGGAAAATAAAATATATATTCTCAATGGGCATAGTCACAGTAGGGGAGCCAAAAAAACGGACTTAACTGCAGGCCTGCAGTCTTTCTCAGTACTGTGGCCAAATAGCACAGGCGTGGCGGTGATCAGTAAGCTGGAGGAAAAAATATCTCCAAGGCCAACTCCTGCCTCCTGACCCCTGTGTTCACACCTCCTCAATACTAATCCAGCCCAAGGCCTCTCACTCCCATGCACTGAAGCCTATTGTGCCCTATGGCTAAATCCTGCAGGTGCTAGCATATACGTTAGCCATAATGCTATGGCTTTGAAGCATGTGGTCGGGACTACAGAGGACAGTGAAAGAGTGGTGGAGGGGTGGGGGTAGTGCTCGGTACTGTTTGCTACATTCAGGCTAAATCGGTCTCGAAAGCCAGGGATCATTCTTTTCCTCTGACAGCGGGGTCTGGCGGAAAACAAGTGGCGAAGCCTGCCTCATCAGTCAAGCCATCGCTCAAGCCTGGCTGAGGGACATTTGAACAAAAGGCTTGACGCACAGCACAAGCCTAAACTGTACATGGAGAAGGGATTTGGTGGGGCACGAAGGGGGTGGGGGTTGTAGGAGGTGGGGATGGGAGTAGGGGCGATATTGGTCATAATCCCGTACATGTTTTTTCAATCACTCGACAGAGCGGGCTTCTGACAGCGAGTCCATCAAGGGACTCGTTCAGTTACCACCACATGCCTGCAATGTGTCCGCCGCAAATTGCCAGTGGCCACAGAAGAAGAGGGGGCTCTCTCTCTCTCTCTCTCTCTCTCTCTCTCTCTCTCTCTCTCATCGCTTTGTGAGGACGGAGAAATGGGTGGTGCAGTGCCTAACTGAGCTGAGCTGTACCACGTGTTCCTTTTCATTTGAACTGGGCCTTTTGTGTCACATGTGCATGTGTGAGTCTGGAAGGGTTGGAACGTTTTAATCATTTGAGCAACAATGAGACTTTGGGAGGGAGGAGGGAGGAGGAAGAGGAGGAGGAGGGGTGAAACGTTACAGTGATTTACAGCTTCTCCTAATGGCAATCTGTTTTTTGATTTAGCTAATGACAGAAAACGTGAACTGATCGCTTAAACATTATTTGTCTCTGTACAGACAAAGGCTATTTCTATATGAGTGCAAAGCCAAGTCATGGCATTTCTGTTTTTTTTTCTCTTTGATTAGGTTAGAATATATGCATTTGACAAGAGGAAGGGAAATGCTCTTTATCCCCTGAGAACTTTGAAAAAGGTATATCCTGAAGCTTGGCACGCTGTAACAAATACTTACAACACAGAAGCAGAATTCAATTATCTAAAAAGCCACAGATGCTTTTCTATCAGTCTCGGGAGGCACTTTTACGAAGCACCCGGGAGAAGAAGGCGAATCAGGCCACATCCTCTTGTAATTGATAGGTTCATCCACTTTTCAATTCCACATGGGAAAACAGCATTTCATAAACAGGGGAAATTGCTTGCATGGAACTGTTTATTTCCTAATATTGGTCCCAGAGGTTAATCATCTTTTGTTGTTGTGCTGAGAATGGAAGGAGAGCTGAACTTTAAATGTATTCTGAGGGAGGCACACTCACGCACAACAGACACAGTGGATATGCTGAAATGGAAGTGATTCAAAGAGTTACGCTTTTTCATTTCATACATTTATCGACAGCTTCCATCAAGTCTGCCGCTGCCAACACAAACGCATCGCCAAGCCAAAGTCATTCATCTGATAGACGTGGACTGCTGAGAGATGTGGTCCAGTTACAGCGCCGCAAAAGACGATACATGTGACAGTTTATGTTACGCTCTGATAACGGCGGTCGTCTGACAGTGTGAATAAAATAACATTTGACATGTTTGGACCCTATTAAATTACTTCTTCATCTCATCTATCAGACTCTGTTGCACCACCTCTACCTTGATGACATACTGATCTCTGATGTGGAGGTTGGGGGAATATAGATTTCCCAGCTGCCTTTCCGAATGATCCACGATGATAACTATCTAAAAGGCCCTGCCTCTGGAAGGCATGGAAAATAGTCATCACTCCTCAAAACCCTTATATTGTGCTCCTGTTTCGGTGGGCTCTGTAACTTCATGGCTACAGTCATCCCAGACATAGTTTCATTGACCCCAACGGACGCGTATCACTCGGTCTTGGCCGCACAGTGCCTGGGCGGTATGTCTTTTTGGACATTTGCTTCCTGTTAAAAGAAAAAAAAACAGAAATCTTTACAGAATCAGAATTGGCAGAAGAAGACACAAAAACCCAGGAATAAACCAAACTACACAAGAAGAGGGGAAAAGAAAAAGAAAGAAGAAAAAAGAAACTCGTCCCAGTTCTGGTTTGCTTACAAAATGGTGGTCACGAACAAGGCAGAGACGCCTCGTCTGTTTAAACGTCTGTCATTAAAAATGCCTTTCCGTGTGAATTCTTCGTACTGTAACCGTTCATTTGCATGACCTCATACGAATCGCACTGCCTTGAGCCTGGTTGGATTCACAACAGTGTGTGAGCAGATTGCTCTGCTCTGCTCTGTGCTGTGTTTAAATAAGAGCCAGCTCAAATGGCATTCTGATTTGGCGCTCTAATGAGTAGCACAGCATTCCGCTAGACAAGATCTCTTTTGATTAAAAACTATGCGGAGACAGTAAGAGCAGTAGGCTACCACGTAGACTACCCCCCTCCAAACATTACATTTGAAAAATACTTGTGGAGAAAAAAATGCACATGCAGATGTGTGCACATTCTTTGTAGATGTCTGTTTGTCTGTCTCAGTGTGCCTCAAAGCTCGAGCAAATCCTCAAAGCGGAAAAAAAAAAAAACCTGAACTCGTAGCCTGTCACACCCCACCTGCTAGCCTTCACTAAGCTTACCTCCCCACCAGCACCACCCCCAGTGCTTACCGAGGCTAATTCTGTGCGGAAAATTAGCCCCTTTGCCCAGGGCCAGTCCTGAGTAATTGGACTACAGCCGATTAAACGCTAAGAAGAAGAGTGTCTGCCATGCTGTTTGCGCTGACCCTTGCCTATGGCCTTTTATTTCATCTCGTCACCTTTCTGTTCCACAACCTCAGGTTCAACCCACAGGCCAGGCCCGTGGCATTTGCATTACCATCATACTGTACATGGCTCTCATGACAACCTGACCCAGCCTGGCGAGTAGGCTATAGTATAGTACTTCCTCAAACCATCCCATAATTAGTAAGCCATTAGTAAGGCAATGCTAGCCGTATGAATGGATGGTTTAACTATTCTCAGCCAAGAAGGAAGAGGTGGTGACTTTTAGAGGTGCCCTTTCCTGTGGTTGTGATTTTTTTTTTTTTTTTTTTTTAATGATCCATGATCCTTGTGAATTAATCTGGAAACAACAGAAGATTAGGAGCCGCTTTATGAAAGTAGTCAAGTCACAGCCATGGGCCAAATCAGTTAATTATCTCTGTTAATTCCCTCTGCGGAAGGCTAATGCAATTATATGCAAACAAATACCTCAAGTGCTACACTGCTTAATGTTCTCTCTCTCTCTCTCTCTCTCTCTCTCTCTCTCTCTCTCTCTCTCTCTCTCTCTCTCTCTCTCTCTCTTCCTCCCTCCCTCTCTCTCACTCACACACTCTCTCGCTATCCAGGTCTCTTTTTCCCTCTTTCTCCTTCTCTCTTTCACTTTTCGTCTTTGAGTGAACGATCATGTTATTAAGAGGGTCTATCTGTAACATTCTTAACTATTCCCCCATGGCCATCTCCTTTCTCGGAACTGGAACTAATGTTCTTTTATGTGCCCAATGAAGCAAACACAGTCAATTTCAGTTTAACGTTTATGCAAAAACTGACCATTAATTTCATTTCTACTTTAATTTCTTTTTCTCACTGGTCTTGTTACATCTTGAGTGCTTTTCATGCTCATTCAGAAGCAGCCTCATTTAAGTCGGCAAAAATTAGGGCCTTCCATGCACATCAAAGGACGGATATTAAAAAAAAACTGCAGTTCATTGCGTGAAGCTTGGCATTAATAGTGATGGTTTTAAAGAACCTGAAATACTCCAAGGTGAGTTGTGGGGCTTGTGAATGGAGTCAGGGGAGAGTCCCGAAGAGATTTAACTCGACTCGATCTCCCACTGCTCGTCATGACACCATGGATTTCAGAAATCATTTTAGCGAGCGCAGTTACAAGTTAAACCTCAAATTAGGGGCTTTAAAAAATCAACCTAAGCACTCGTACAGCTCGTCATTAATCACAAATTAGCATGGGCTAATGCACAACAGCTAATCAGCTGTGTGCCAATCGCATTCAGGCTTAATTTGAAGCGTTCTCTGGGAGGCTCACGCTGATTAACATGAGAGTTTGCAAAAAAAGCCACGTGTTTTGCCCCGGCATGAAGGCAGCCACAGTGTTATTTTGTCTTGTTTTCTCCCCACAGAGAATAGACAGCCATCGTCTGTTACCAGTGGGCAGCTATGTCTGGCCGAGCCTCCATGCTAACCTGATAAAGACATGCGCATGTCCATTCACAAGGGGCGGGATCACTGGCCAGTGGCAGAGATGGAACGCCCACTACCTTTAGGGGAGAGAAGGGGAGGGGACATTTGGTTTGTCCTGTGCCAAACCCGTAAGCCATGTTTGGTGAGGAAGAATCGGCCACCCTCTCTCTCTCGTTCTTCCACCAACCACCCCTACCCTCTCTGTCACACACACACACACACACACACACACACACACACACACACACACACACACACACACACCAAGAAGCTCTCTGAAAGCAGGTGCCCAACTCATTACTACAGGCAGAGTTTACTCTAGTCAAACCAGCACAGGTTACACAAAGGCCACCAAGTATGTTCCCTGCAGAGCCAAAAAGCCTGGAGCAGAATGGCTGCTGGGAACACCCCACCACTGGAGGGAGAGAGGAGAACTGCTGAGTGCAAATCACACAGGCCCTGCTGCTGCTGCAGCAGCCTCTCCGTGATGGTAATGGTGATGATGGTGGTGCAGGTGAAAATGGCTGGTCTCTTTTCCGTTGCTCTAGTAATCACATGGGGGGGGTGCAATCAGAGTGACATTGTCTCTGAGAGACCAGGACAGGAGCTGAGCTGGCACAGACTCACAGAGTGCCATCAATGGCAATCCCATCTCACCATAGCTTCCTCTGCCAAATCACCATAACACCAGGGAATCATGCTGTGGGTGTAAAGCTTTTTTTTCCAATGGAAAACCACAGTTGCCATATTGAAATCATGTGCCACTTGACAATATCACTGAGGCTGAACCCTGTTGATGCACTTATCCCACACGCATGTATAAACTTGCACCTTGTTCTGAGTGGCACAACATTACGAGGAAATTGCTTGGAAACCTTCAGTCCTACGCTGTGTGAAAGTCTAGACACTAAAACAACCTTAGCATTGATTGGAATTGCCATGTTAAAATACTTGATGAGCTAGTCATTATTGTTATTGTGGAATGTTTGCAATACAAATCCTTCTCTGCGGCAAATACTCCCAGCATTCCACAGGATTTCCACAGGAGATCTTTTCATATCACAGCATTCAATGTTAAAGTGTTTTTCCATTATGGCCCATGCACCAATACTATGCAAATACTTTTGAGTATGACTCTACTAAACTCTAGGTGGCGCTACTCTGGATGGTTAGAGTGGAGCAATTATGGCACAATAAATATGGTGGTATGACCTGGCTAAGAATTTAGTATGCTAGTGTACGTGATTCGAGAGTGATTTAACCTGGCCTTTTTGTTATTATTTCTTTAAATAGGTGATTTAACACAATGAGGCTGTTGTTTCCAGCCCAAAGGCTTTCATCTGGCTTGCATAATGTCAGAGTCAATGTTCATTTCTTTGTGCACTGCAGGTGTGGGTGTGGATCTTGTATAGGATTCCACGCTGATTTTGTTTACATTACAGGATTATCTGAGGAAAAATTCTTGGGTTTATTTTTTAACACAGGTATCACCACAGCTGCAAAATCACACAAATTTCTCACTCTATCAGATTGATGCAGAGCAGTTGCACTGTGTACACCTGTGACCATGATTGATTACCTTCTAAATCCCTTTACCACATTTTAAAGGATTGTCCATGTCAGGAGCAAAAGCGTGACTACTCCCCAGAGCGTCCACCTCGTCTCTTACAAGTCAACAAAGCCACAAAACCCCTCTCCAGCTTTTCATCCTCCAAGATGGAAAATCTTTGCCTCTTTTTCTCTTTTCCCATGTATAACATTTGCATAAGGGAGCGGACACAGGGCCAGTATTCTTTTTGCCTGGAGATTTTAATTGGCCACTTAGCCTACACATGTGACATCCCATGGGCATGCAATTGATCTGCAGGGAACTTGTGATCTTATGTTAAAAAGACATTTAATTGGGCCGTAATTGGATGTCATAAATATGCTTTTTGATTCACACCTGTTAAAGTCAGACACTTGGAAAAAAAGATCTAATGATATAAAAGTCTTCCCTTCTCCTTCCTGTTCTTCTGACGCTTCTCATGGTCCATACTAAGAAATGATGTCTGTGGGGATTTAATGCAATTACGGTCATTCAATTAGCCCCTAAAACTTAATTAGCTTAACCACTTACAGTGCTTCATAAACTACTGTAAAATCACCAGCTGAGGTGTGCTGTTGGCTAAAAACAAGAACATCAGAGTAAGGGGAGTGGAGGGGTAGGGGGGGGGGTGTTGGTTGGTTGGTTGGTTGGGGGATGCAGCCAGATGTGAGAGCCGCTGCAGTAGTATGAAGTCTCCCGGCTCTGCTTCACTGGCTTTCCATTTCACTCCGAGGCCCTTTCCCTCCCTCTGCCATTTTCCCCACTCTCCACCCAAAATGTTAGCCTTCACACTCCTGCTAAAATTGCATGGGATGTGTGTCAGTGAGTTTGCTGCATAATTTGCAGGCTATTCCCCACAACTTACCAAACACCTACGTTCATTCAACTACTACACAGAGCTCGGAAAGACAACGATGTGTGTGTTCTGGGACCAGACAGACTAGAACGGCTGTCAGAGGCACTGTGGCAAAGAATCTGGAAAAATCTGCCTCTTGAGTGTCTCAATCAGACCTCAATCAGCGCCACCATCTCCACGCCAGACTGTACCATTGTGTCTGCGGCGCTAACCACTCTGGCTGTCCTACACACTGGAGGCATCTGTGAGCAATAGAAAGGGTCTCGCTGGTGTAAATAAGGGGACGGACACAGATAAAATTATAAGCTAATCAAGCTGCAATTTAGCTTCACTTGCGCCACAAAGAGCGCCGCGGTTGCCAAATGTCAAATATTCCGCTGAGCAGCACTATACAAATAATGTTAATGTGCATGTTATTGTATTATGATTGAAAACTAGTCCTTACAAAGGGCATTAGTCACACCGAGGTGCAGGCTTCAGCGAGCTGAGCCCCGTTCCTGACGGCAGATTGAAACAATTACAGCCTGAAGGTGGAACAACACGGCTATCATTTACCCATTTGAAGAAAAACAACACCCCAAAAAAACTCTCATGACCTTACAACCCCACCTTCAACTGATCCTTAGTAAAGAATACAATTTTCTGTAACGTATAGGACTTCAATTGTCCCCTTTCACTACACTACTCCTAGTGTTGTGGCAAAAGAAAAGCAGAGAGAGCGAGTGAGACAGACAGAGAAACAGAGAGAGTGAAAGAAAAGCAAGTTTATGGTGAAATTCTATACCGTTCCCATACAACATCGAAAGCTTTTCAGTGCAAAAAAGCTTGTTTTTGGCGTAATTTTCGGTGCATGTGGAGAATTGAGCGACGTTATTCGGCAAAATGAGTTGTGCACACATTGAGAACATTTGCGTATGCATCTGATGTTCAGCTAATCAGCATTGTTGAGTTAAATCAAGGATGTTTAGGCTGCGCATTTCTCCCTCTAGAAATTAACCTACTTTCATAGGCAGAGTTACGCCGTTCTCAGCAAATCTTCTCTTCATGTGTAGCGACTACAAAGGGGTGCCCTACAGCATCCCAATCAACAACAACAAGCAGAGGAAAACAGCGCAGGCACCACTGGCTCTCCATCAAAATTCCTATCCCTTGATTAAAACTTCACTCTCAACACATCTCATTCATGTAAAAATCACCCACAGACACACGGAACCACAGAAAGAAAGAAAAAAAAATCGACTTCTTCAAACTGGACCGAAATCAGTCAAATTCAGCAGAAATACATTCCAGTCCAGCAGACCACACACACACACACACACACACACACACACACAGAGAGAGAGAGCACACACACACACACACACACACACAAAACATCATTAAAACGTCACAGAGCTACTGGGCATGCTCAGAATGACATAGCCAGCTGTGGATAAAAAAAAAGCCCAAGTCTGTCTCAGTCAGTGTCCCCCTCTTTATCTGAGTCTCATTGGCCTCCATGAAATATACAGTACAGAGAACCAGTCTGACATGGCCTCCTCCATTCCCCCACTCCAGTCTCTGCTTAGTGCTCCCAAAACCATTATTCATAAATAAATGACCCCGCAGCAGGCAGTAGTCTTTGACAGGAGATTCCTAATCGTGATCTCATCTCGGGCTTGTGCGGGGAGTTTGCTCGCTTCCCATAGTCGGCAGCGGCTTCCCCGTTCACTGGCTGTCTCAGCGTGTGTCTGGCCGAAGCACACCACATCACAGAATTGAGAAAAAAGAAAAAAAAAAGACAGAAAGAGACTTGGTCTGTGACGGTGTGTCCTACTGTGGGGGATTTTTTTTTTTGTTTCATACTCCTGGTGGTAGTGTTGGAATGGCTTGTGAGCTACTGTGTAAACATTTAATTGCAGAAGCATCTGCTCATGGTTTCCTGACACTGTAAAGGAATGTTCAAAACTCGCTTGTGCTTCTAAACCCAAATGTTTTCATTTCTCAATTAAATGCTGGTATAAATCAAATGTAATAAACTGCGCATTTGAAATTATGTGTAAATGATCTGTTCCTATTGGTGTTTGCAGGGTTATGTGGGTGTTAATCTGTCCACGTCTAAGTGGTGAATAATTTATCCCCCCCTGCTGGACCTACTGATTACTGTATGCAGAGCGTGTGGTGAGTAGAATGACCTAATACAGAGAAATAATTGATTTCCCAGTCACCCGGTGATCTTGTGTGTGTGTTATTGAAGCTACCACACAATCACAGCAACAATGATTGAATTTCTTATGCTCCTTTATTTTCAAGTGTTAAGTCCAGCACGTAACTGCAATCTGGAGCACAGCAGCCAAAACAACGACAACAACGACAACAACGAGAAACAATCAAGTGGCGGAACCAAACAATACCATCACATTCATGACGTCATCTGTGACCAGAGACCAGAGGTTTGTATATGGGGCATTCCCCAGCATTTGCCTACTTCCCTTACATTCTTTCTGTCCCCTGAATCAACCCCCCACCCCCCCATGACGCATCGTCAAGGTACCCCATGCATGTCCCCGAAACGTGACACCCTCCCTCGCGAGAAACAACTGGTACCAGCACTAATTGAAATTTTGCATGCAAAGTGACAATAGCTGGGCCCTGGGCGGCATGGATTAGGGCTGTGAATGGGGGCTCATTCTTTGTGAAAGCCCTGGTGGAGGCTGGCGTGCAGACGAGCTCTCTGCATCTGCTCATTGCTGGGGCCGACCGAGAAAGCGCATGACTGGGAACGCCACTCATTTTACCTTTTTTTTAAAATCCTGTTTCAGAGTGCCCCCACCCCCCCAACCCCCCAAAAAACGAGTGTACAAACACATACACAGAATCCACCTTCCAGCATGCTGCCTTTTGTTCACCATCCAAAATTTTCTGTGTGTGTGTGTGTGTGTGTGTGTGTGTGTGTGTGTGTGTGTGTGTGTGTGTGCTGTCTGTGTAGGCTCACAGTTAAACAACCCACATTCAGGTTACAGTTTAAAATGGGCCGCTTGAATTAACATTTGAAAGCAGCTTATTCAGACTTGGCAAAGATTTTCAAATGGAAATCTTGATAAAAACAACCGTGTTAACAAACAAATAATTTCACTGATCTCCTCCATAGCCAGTGAAATTTGGCAGTGGCGAGTATGTTATACCTGCTGTGTTTGAAAGCAAAATAAGGCTTGAATATTTAATGTAAACAAACACACCATACAGTACTATAGGTTCTGTATTGCAAACTGTGACTGGTAATTTAAAGAAGGCACTATACTAGTTAGTGAATGTAAATTATTTGTACTTTTTTGCTAAACTGAGACGTTTTACTAAATGTATAACAAACGCAAATGCAATCTTTTGTGAGCAATCATTCTGAAAATTACAGAGAACATAGTGTGACATTCTATATGTTCAGCGATAATACTAAAATTCAGAAATTATCAGGAAACACTCAACTAGCCTCTCAATTTTGACGACATTGTCAAAGTTTTCACTACCAGATATTTTCTGTCTGATACATCACATAAATATTTGGTATATGATTGAATTTTTTAAATTTAGTAAATTTAGTAGTTAATTATATAATGTTTCTTTGACTTGTTTGTGCAAGTGTGTAGGACAGCCAATCCATAAATAAATGTAAGAGCAGTGTAAAAATGGTCGACTAAGCAGTTTTATTTTTTCTGAGTGTATGTTGTTTCAGTAAGTCGCTTTGTAAGATTACTATTCAACAACAAAAAGTTTCGATAAAAATTAAATAATAGACTACATACACTGAATGTTCTTCATACCGTACATGCTGAATCCCAGGCACTTTAACACTGGCAAAATAAATTAGTGAGAAGTGCTAGCTTTCTAGACACTAAAATTGAGCACAGGTTCTGCTTAGCGCTCTGTTCTCTTGAATGGACAATTAGCTAATGTGCCTGGGCCTAAAATACCATCAGCTCACCACTCGGAGCAACTCTCCATTCGGTGACCAAATATCATTCTGTCATTTACAATGTGGCTCTATAGGGCTTGGAACAAAAAAATTACACAGAAATTAAATCAACAAGGATTCAACAAATTATATAACCACCCAGTGGTCTATAACCACAACCCATTTTGCCTTAAATTTGCTCAAAATATTTGAGGTTCCTTGTTATATAAAGAGTTCCCCATCGCATACTAATCTTCATTCAAATGAGTGGATATGCAAGCACTAAAAGAAAACAGACGGGTACTGTAGGCCCTGTCTCTCCCACGCTGATGAACGTGTTGACTGAATACATCAAGACTGGCACAACACACCTGATACACAGGCGTTGAGGTTTTATTAATTAATCATACGCCGATGAATTACGCAGCCTAATTGAAAACACACCTCACTCTACATCAACCAGGAATCAAAAGCGAGAGAAAAAAAAAGATGGAGGGAAAAAAGACAGTGGGCCTCATAGCGAGAACAGAATAACTGAGCTACATCAAAGCCAGACAGATCATACTAACTGTAAACGTTACAAGAAAAAGGCATAGCTTAGACTTGTCACCTGCTGAGCAATCTTTAAATAGTGAATCAAAGTCAGAGCTCTGTATTGAAGAAGAAAAAAATAGCCCGGGAGCCAAGAGCATTGTAGTAAGACATTAGATAGGCTACACCTCCACAATATAGATCTTAATTAACTAAAAGCGACTAATTTCTGTGTTCAGCACAGATGTAAACCAAAATGGTGGCGTGTACGATGACCAAGCAAACAATAAAACAAACTTGTTTTCTCAGGTATTTGACGCCAAACTGTCCATTTATATAAGAAAAAAATAAACATACAGTTAATGATCAATGAAATTCCAAATTTGTAAACATCATGATAGTGTTTAGTAACTATATGCATTTTCAATAGAAGGCCTACAGTTTAGAGGTTTAATTTCAATAGTATACAACATTTATTTCGGAATCAACATGAAGGCAGTTTATTTCATGCCATATCACAAAGTCTCTTGAAGCGTGTTGTTTTTTTGGTTATAGTCTCTGTGACCTCTTTTTCAACTCTTGATTTTTCATTCGTGGCCTAATCCTGCATGTTCATTGGCTGACAAGCTAGGGTGACATCAAGGGGAAGATCGGCGAGAAGGAAAAGCAGCCATTCACGACACTGAAAATCCACGATCGTCACTAAGCAAAAAATGTAGCTTCAGCGACCGAAAATGCAATGAGTTAAATCTGTGAAAAAGTGTTTTTCCAAAAATCAGGCCTACCGCGTCTATCACAATTAATACAATATACACGTAGGCATATATGATCTGAGATGCTTGTCTTTGTATTTCTCATTTGAATGAGAAAGTAAAAGAGGCTACAAAAAAAGAAAATGTAGGCCTGCAGCACTTCTACTATAACCCCACGGAGCAGAAAGCACACGGATGAAATTCTTACTCAGATCTCCATCCATGGAGCACCATTCTGTGAGCTAAAGCTCTAATATCTTCTCTCCCTATTGACAGTGCCATCTCATGAATCAGTGTGTACATTCAAAAAGCCAGAGAAAGGAAACCTCTGGGGTGCCACGTTGTGTCCTGGAATTAGCCACACAAAAAAAAGAGAGAGAGAGAAAGAGAGCTAGATCAGAGCAAAATGTCTGCCATAGTCTGCTGTACCCACCCCATAGGAAGATATGTCAAGCTTAGCCTACAGCATAGATGCGTGCTTAAAACCGGTGTCTTGAACTTATCTCTTATATCTCTAACTTACCCTGGGCTAGGTGCCAAAGGCTTGCCACACAAAACTATTGTTTGTCCAATGCAAGCTCACAAACAGACAATTCAGAACTAAAATAAGTTATTTATTTAATTTATTTTTATGCAATTGACTTTCATTTTGAGCTAAGCCATTTTTTTCTTCATGTCTAAATGCCTTCTAATTCATAATTTCCATTTACAATCACTTGTTCTAGACTGACTGAGACAAGCAATGCTATTTCCAGTCATTAAGGTGCTATTATCACTTTGTAATTGCATGTGCTAGCCTGATACTTCTTAACCAAAGAACACTTTATACCATTACAAAATTAATTTGTGTTTAAAAGCACATAAGGTGTCTTTTCAAAGCAGTGTCTTAGCTCAACATAGAACAAGCAATATTGAAAAGGTAACTGAAATATTTATGAATTATAATAAATAGCTATTATGTCAGATATGTTGTGAATACAGCTGATGAAGGTGACAAGTCCATATTTTTCATGGTTTTAAGTTTTAGTCATAATATACAGATAGGCTTTTTATTTAATTATTTATTTATTTATTTATGTCTGTTGGTTGTTTGTTTTTTGTTTTATTTCTTGTCTTTCAAAACTGTAGGCCTTATATTAAAGGGTTATAGCAGTAGGTGTTGCTAGTGGTCTTTTTTTCATGTGTCTTACTTCATCCAACTACATGATGCAAAATACAATTTTAAAAAATCATACAAGTTTTGCCCCAAGCAATGTACAGCAAGAACTTTCCTCTATATTGTACTTCGTAGTTTCTTTTTCATGACGCAACATTGTCATAAACACGATAACGATATTCTGTCTTTTCTTCTGTGCTTTAGACACTGATTTATTCTTATATGAGAGGTTCTTTTCAACAACACCTGCCAGTGAGGTATCACAAGCTTAAAATGTGTAACGTTACAGCAGTCGGAAACGGCAGTATTGACGTTCTTGCTGAGTGCGCTACCTGCTCTCTCAGTGGTCGGCCTTTGCGAAAGCCACGAGCTCATTTACCCTATGGATAGACTCTCCACGCATGATGATGGCCCGGGGATTCATTTATTCGGAGGAAATTGCTAATCATTAAGATCTTGTCTGCGCGACAGCTTAATTGTTTGTGTAGACATTTAACAAATAACTAAACCCTTTCCAACTGCCTGAAATATGAGCGTGTGTCGCATACTGAAGACCTGTTCCATTGTCCTACAGGACTGGCTAAATCCAAAGCATCATAGACGGTGGAGAGGAAACCGCTCTCATATATATGCATACCACGTTATTGGTAAATGGGAATGGTTGCAGCGTAAAGTATAACTGGCTATTTCAACAATAATTGAATGAGCCAATCGCCCCCTGTCCGTGTTCTCTCAACAGAGAGACGTGCGTTAGCGTAAGCTACGATGAAGTAGTGCACCATTGCAAAGTGTTTTTCCTGTCTATAACTACATCTAATTGTAGTGCATAAAAGATGTCGTGATAGCATAGGCGTTCAGAAAACAAAAGGTTAACACTGATAAACGAGGAGAAATTACTTTAGCAGATGCACTGAACCTGCGCGGTTTTGGGCACAGGCACGTTACTCTTTTAGGCAGTGATTGTACCCTGTTACCAGAACGAAAATCACCACAAACCCAGTGATTGTTCTTAATGACAAAATGTCCATTTGTTTTGACTTGTTACTCTTTTTCAAGCTCAACTATGATTGCGCGTCCCCTGCTCTTGGAAGGCGTTCAATAAATAACGTGCCGTAACCATGAAACTCTCTGCAAGATGCTGTGAAAACCAAATCGTGGTAACCATATCTTACCTTCAACAGCCAATGCCGTGGGTAGTATCCATAAAATCCATAGGATATCCATTATTGGTTTCTCAGGGCGAAATGATAAAAAAGTCCAGGCATTCAAATAAAAGAAGTCCTGAAAGCCATTGAGAGCACAAGCTGGAGGGGACAAGCAGACTTTCACCTTCAATTGAATGAATGCGATGCCATAGACGCGAACTAAAATCCGAAGCAAGTTTGGGCGAGACCAAACACAGCAGACAAAGGGGAGCGCTGTGTCTTGCGGTCATGGACTCGTGTTGAAAATTATTTTATATTTAAATGTTTTAAATAATCTTACTCACATCACTTTATTTGAGGTGTATTATTTGAAAGAACAGTGTGTGTGTAGTTTTTTATGTTTGTAAACGAAACGCGTGCATCAGAGACCTCCCGAGTAAGCACATTTCTGTATCCTCGCTGTCAATCACAGAGATAAAGAACCACTACTTCGCTTGCCTTTAAGATACTTCATTTTTGTGGAATACTTGGAGGCATGAATGAATTGCCGTCGTAAATTGTGTTTACAGGTAGGTTGTGTGTTTTATTTTTTCACGTTAGAAGGTACAGTAACACAAACGTTACGCGTTACGCAGGATGGGGATGTTCCCTCTCTCTCTCTCAATGCACATTAATAAGGGTAACTGTCATTATGCACGATCGAAATCAAGACTTTTTAGGTCATGTATAGCCTTTGTGATTTGCACCTATTGTAACTAACTTGGTCCATCTTTTGTTCGTGTTTAGTGTGTTTAATAATTGCTACAGAAAGTTAATTTGTTTAACTTAAAGCAAGTTATTAAACTTTTCCATTGAATACAAAAATTAAAGCTGCATTGTTTAGGGAATACATTTTTAAAAAGATTTGCTAATATGTACACAAACTATATTTTTTCCTTGTGGTAAGAACATAAACATAAATTAATGGACCCAAAGACACAATACTGTTCACCTTTTTTTCACAGTATTCATTTGTTGTTAGCCTATTATTTCCCAATTTTTATTCCAAATTTATCTGAATTTAGTTGGCCTACTTTCAATGTGATCTTAGGGTCACCCCTAGAGTAAGATCAAGGTCAGTATGGGACTGTTACTAAATTAAATTTACAAAGCAATCAAAATATGCCACTCCAAAGTTATGATAGAGAATTAATTATGATTTAGTATTTGAAGTGTCATTGGCATGTCAGATAATCGGCTAAAGATAAATAAAGAACCTGTTATAAGATAGTAGAAATACTACTAGTAAAGTTGTATTGACAATAAGAGAAGAACACGGACATTAAAATGAATAAGGTAGGTGTTATGAAATGTGTATGGCTAAAAAATATGATTTCTATGCCAGAATAGTGTTCCGAAGTTTTGAAAATTACAAGTGAACTATTTTGAATCTAAATTTGAACACACTGTCCTCAAGCATATGGCTGCTCTGCTAACATATGCCTGTAATTGCTGTTATCCTTTTTTCATAAATCAGTGAATGAGTGTATCTATTGGCACAGTGTACTGTATTGAGGGAAAGACTTGGCAGGCTCAGTAATCACACAGAGGTTTCAATGGGCCTGTGCTCTCCCCAGAAATGAACTTATAGGTGAATGAAGCATAACATGGAGAGTCTTGTGTGCCATAGGGTGTGTTACAGCAGTGGCCTGTCATGTAAAATTTGTACTCCAACCGAGCCATGTTATTTTTTCTTCCTTTGCATACTTTAACTTATAAAAGGAGGAATATAATTCAGCTTGAATTCTCAGACAGACACAGACAAACTGATCGACAGGTAGATTTCAAGTCCAATTGACACACATCAATCATGATGCAGACTCAAAGATAGTGTAAGATAACAGGATATGGTAGGGCAACATGAGATTTCAAAAACAAGCTTTTCTGCTCTCCTCTTGAAAAAACAGGTGTGTTGGAGGGAACCAACGGTCTATGACTTAGTAAGGAATGTATACTCCTGCACACTCTATTATGCAAGCAAAAATATTTATTTCACAACGTTTCAGTCAACAGACCTTCATCAGGTAATTTATCAGGACCTGATGAAGGTTTGTTGACCAAAACATGGTGAAAAAAAATATTTTCATATATTTAAAAGGCAGTGATAGATCACTGTCGCTGTAATAGGCAGTGTGCGGGAGTCTACATTCCTTATGAGGGTAACGCGAGATAAATGAATGATTGGTCACTTGTTTATGCTTTTTTTGCAACTACCATAGAGTTGTATTCCAGTAAGCTACAACCCTTCCACCACTGCCCTTCCAAAAAAAGCTCTTGATGCAATGGAGACGTGGTCCCAGGTGACCCCTATGGGGTTCCAACAGCACATGGCATGAGTTTAATGTTATACAGTTTCAATCGTTAAACAGGTTTTCCTGTTTAACAAAGTACGCCAATAAGTATGTGGTGGAATTTGGGCAATAAGTTCCACATGCTATCAAAACAAGTGCCTTTGTACTGATCACATCACACTAACACTCTTTCACAGAGCTCACCAAAAAGTGGTGATAAACATTTATGTTGTATTGAGAGATGTTTAAGCTAATGCTAAAACATTTCTGAATGATTTCTCAAAGAAAAACGGTCGATCTCATGTTACACTGAAATGTCTGCATTGAGTCTATCATTTAATGACTGTTCATGACTGCAAAGTAAGCCAAACCGTGAATAACACAACATATTGCAAAAAAAAAAAAAAAAAAAAAAACCTTCTCATGGCCACTTAGCAATATGAGAACAGAAAGGATCTTTGACGTTCATCTTTAGTAAGGTGAAAAGTAATAGTGTTTTTGTATAGCCCATACATCCTCCTAAAACATATCTGGTAAATAATAATTTACCAATCTTGTGCTGCTTGTGGCTGCTAATTACTTTGAATTTATCCCGTCATGAATTTCAGTGTTATGAGCTATTCTATACAAGCTTTGAGACGTCCCTTAAAAGTGAAATATCAGATGTCGGCCATTCACTTGTCCCTGGTGAAGTGAAGCCCAGAAACCTTAAACCTTTACAAAATAGGGACTGTTTAATGGGGAAATACCTGGAACGTCAATGAAATTGGACATAAAAATACATAGATTGAATTCCATCCGGATTCATGAACTACTTTGGAACCACAAACAATTACATGCCAAAACTATTCCTGTTTAAAAAAAAAAAAAAAGTTATCTCCATGCAGATTCATGTTCTGTGGTTGAGTTGTTTTTTTCCCTTCCTGCTTATTAATACCATCTTTCTTACACTTTTTAACTATTTGGCACAAATGGAGCACATAGACTGTGTGTGTAATAGAGCCGGCTTAGTGTAATGCATTATAGGCATATGATTCATAAACACAAGGTTATTCAATAACAGGGCACGGCAACTCCTTTCTCTTCTAATATTCTAGTATTATGAATACCGGGGTGAATGATATCTGCCAACAGGCAGGATTTTACAGGAATCAAAACAGTGCTATTGGGGAGGGGAAAGGAAAACCCTCAAGTGAAAGTTTTCTAAATTCTAATTACTTTCCAAATGTTTGACCCTGATAAAAAGCACTGGCAACGTTCCTCCCTACCCAACGAGAAAATGTCAACCAAGAGAGAGGGCCAGGTTTTTTAATTGGCAAACAACGCCTTGCACTGAAACACCACCACGCTCAGGAGCGGCAGCCTGGCAGCACGGTGCAAAACACAATTATGAGGGATTCAGGCAGAAATTCACGGCTTTGCTGTTAAATCTGTTTCATGAGGAGGATTTACTCCGAGTAAGAATGTAGCCTGAAAACAAGCCACAATTAATCACCTCAAGTCACTTAAAAGCAGCCCGCTAAGCCTTACACATGCAAAATTGAGCTGGCACATCAGCGGGCCGACATTGCTGGCAACTCTGGTTACCTTTTTCCCCTTCTGACAGAACTCCATGGAAGCACAGAAATGAGTGAAGAAATGAGACAAATACAAAAATATGAAAGAAGGGGCTCAAAAGATGGCTCGAGCACAGAATACTGATGGATAAGCAATTCCAGTTGTCATTTTTGGTTGGTGAGAATATGACATCTGAATTTATGCTTCGCCACATTGCCAGACCACAAACAGAATTTTGGAATTTCCTTAAAACACGGAGTTAAAAACGATTTCCTGTCTCAGCAGCTGCTGGTGTAATCCCAAAGTCTCTGTAAAGCAACTGGGACATGATAGGCGAGCAAAATAACAGATTGGGCCTACTGAGTGGACACAGAGACATGGAGAGAGAGAAAGAAAGAGAGAGAGAGAGAGAGAGAGAGAGAGAGGATATGTCTGGGAATCTCCAAGCAGTGCTGATGCTGATCAGAAGTCAAAACATCAACATCAGGAATACTGCTTCTGCTGTGCTTCCTCCTCTCTGAGACGGATTTGTCGTAATTGACAGAGGCTGAATACATACGAATTACAGATCTATTTCACTCCAGCCACCACCTCCAAGACCCTGGTAACCAATGTGTTTGACTGAGCAGACATCCGATATTCTGATATTAATGTGACGATATTTGCTGGTTATAAAACGTCAAACCACAGCTTTCGGCCTGCTGAGGTGCCGGTTTAAATAACTCCAGACCTATAGACGGCCATTAGATTAAGTTCCTGTGGGTTGAAATCGGGTTTATTTTTGTTAATCTGTACTCTGAAGGACTATAAAAACGTCCAAAACGGAAGATTTTCTTTTGGCAGGCAACCTTCGAATTCCGGTCTGTTTGAAAAAAAAATCATATATCAAAAGATGTGAAAGGGATATAAAAGTAACCATGGAAAATTCGACTTCAGCACTTCGACATATGTCCACTGAAATATATATATAAAAAAGAGGGTTTGAATTATTTTTATTATTTCCCATGAGTGAGAGGAAGTATAATCTCAATCGATCTCAGTCTCTCTCATCACTCTACATAAAATACATAAGGAGTTTACTGTGCCTTAATATTTTGACTGTGTTCTGCTCCTCGATTGCAGGTCATAAACATAAATTAGAGTAAGTCCATAAATTAGAGTAAAGTCTATCATCTAGCACAACATGGCAGCTTTAGGCTGATAGTCTTTCGAGGGGGCGTGCTTCATCTTTGTCGCCATCTTGTAAAGTTTGTTGGATTTATTTAAGCCACTAACTAAATTCAGACCAAAGTTATGATACAAAATGAGCCAAATGCTGGCTGTGATGCAAGTGTGCTCATCTCTGTAGCTGTAGTTACACACACGGTCACAGTTACTATTTCAAAGTCTGATATGAAGAGTGTGTGTGTGTGTGTGTGTGTGTGTGTGTGTGTGTGTGTGTGTGTGTGTGTGTGTGTGTGTGTGTCTGAGAGACCCTGAGAAAACTATGTGAGGCATTGCCGCTGCTGCCGTGCTATTCCTTTGTACTCTGTCTATGAAATAAAGCCTGTTTTATGACCGAGTCCTACGGCTTTGTGACGTGATTGATTATACAGTATGGCACTATGTAATTCATTATATGTGTGAGGGAAGTAGCTTTGCTGTGTCACCCATTATATGTATGCCAAAGTGTTTTATATAAACTACAAATATTATAATCTTTGGTCAAACAGTATAATATATGGAATTTTAAAATACGCTAAAAAATAATTTTAGAGATTTACAAACTTTTATCTCATTCAGATTCTGTTAGGGACTTTAGAGACTGCAGTTGTTGGCTATACATATAGGCTACACACTTCACCAATGAAAATGCTTGGCTTTCTAATGATTGTGCTTTCTGCGTGGGGGTGGGGGTATAACTGTGTGGAAGCTGTCCTTGATGTGTTAAACAATTCCATTGAAGTTCCTGTACATCAAGTACCGTAAAATAACCAAAGAGAAAAGACATGAAAAGACTGAAGCCATGACACTTCCTTTATGGGTACATTACACACATATACTATGAAGGTGTGCATTACACATGTAGACTATGGTGAACACTATGAATATTATGAATGAAATTGTTTAGATAAAAGCTAGATGACCTCTATGATGCATATAGCTTGTGTGGGTATATTTTTAGTAAAAAAATAAAAATATTTATGCATTGTAAGAAGTTGTCCGTTTGCTTTTTTCTTCAGAGCAATACCGGTTGTAGGACTCAATCCTTCTTATATTTTTTGGGGGGTACAAGCTGTGGTACAAACACGACTTTCTTGAAAAGAATGTGTTTTTGCGCTTCTGTAGAATAGTATTTCATGAAAACCTCAATAGCTTTAATTGAAGCATACAGGTAAAGCAAAAAATGGAAATTGCACTTGAATCACAAACATAAGGATTCAATGAAAATGTAAATTTTCATGTCTTCCTTCCTTGAAGAAATGTGCTTAACCAAGCAACAGGACTATGTTCCCCTCACCATAAGTGAGCACAAGTGCTCACCAAACTGCACCAACAGTGCCACCTACAGAGGACGACGTGGACATTTTCCTTTTTCAAAAGTAGGTTGATGTAAAGTCTTCGTGTAGAACCACAGTCATAAGGCAACAAATAAAATATTTGAAGCGAATATGTACCTAATACATTTAATCCGCATATTAACACATTTAATTGTTGTGTAAGTAACAACATGCCGTTGTTTTTGTTATTTGTAAGTCATTACTTGGTAAGTGAATATTTTCCATAAGTAAAAAACACATGTTTTCCCTTCTGGAATGGCTTTAGAGGAGTTGTTGCCCATGGACCATAAGAAGGGTACTAAGAGCACTAAAGTGGCCTGATTCCTGTGAAGTGTCTACTTAATCCCTGACCTGGCCTCTAGACCTCTAATCTGGAGAGACCCTTCACATGTGGATTAACCCTGCAGCGGCACGCCCTCCCCTCGGTGCCAGATAAGTAAGCAGAGGCTGTTGGGTCTGGATATTCCAGTGACATTTCAACCATTGACCAGCTGAAGATTACAGGCTTGCCTCTGGCTGGATGTGTTTTCTCCCTTTGCGTTGTGTTCGTGAATGATTCAAGCTGTCAAGGAGATCACGTTAAACAGCTCACCTTGATCTCCACGTCACTCAGAAAGGTGTTGCCAGATAGTCGGGTCGATAGGCTGTGGTTTATTCACAGTGATGTGTTGAGAACATCACAAGAGGGGATGGAGCTTATGATTCAGTCTGCTGCAATATTCTGTACTGTATGCTGTGTTGTCTATGTTTGTGATGCTGTATTAACAGCATCAAAGCACAGGGTTCATATTACCGAGAGTCATCCGATTACAGGCCTCCATTCACTCTGCCAAAATCAGAATTTAGCTCCAATTAGTCTGTACAGATTTAATCACGAGGGCAAAAAGCCCTGGCATGCTTTAATTAACTTACTTGATGGATTACCACAGTGGAAAGTCTAACTTCATTGACTATACTGAGCTAATTACAATTCCTAGAAGAATATGGAGAAGTTGCGTGCAAAAAAAAAACTCTTTTTAATTTTTTTTCTTTTGCAGTGAGTGTCAGTGGTACAAGAGAAATCAGTGTGGTAGGAAGGTTCTGATCAACCCCTTCAGCATTGGCCTGAAGCACCAAAAATTTACAGCTTTTGGATAGTGATTGATTATGAGTCAGTAGCTTGAGAAGCCCAGAAGTTTCCTTCACGACTCCATGGCACTGGTGTCTCTACTCTACCCCCAAAGATAAATCCAATTCTGTTTTTCTTTCCTTTTTTTGCGAGGGGAAAAAAAAACACATACAAAAAATATTCCAACAAAAAAAATATCGAAATGACAGTCACAGAAAAATCCAGTGGTGTCTTAAAATGTCTGCCATTAATCATCAGTCGTTACCCAGGGGGGCACACAGATGCATGATGGGGGCCTCTCCCTAATTGATACAGCGTTCCTCGCATAAATCGATGATTGCTCTAGCAGCCATGCTGAAGTACTTTAGGCTGACAGTGGAGCCTGAAACGCTCCTCAGGTGAAGGAGTTGACAGACCACAGACCAGAGAGGGAGAAGAGAGGAGATGAGAGGAGCCTTGAGGAGAAATGAGTTTTGAATTTTGCACAGTTTCCGAAAGAAAAAAATATATATATGTTAAAAAGTCCATCTTTAAAAAGTGACAAGATTAATACAATATTAGAAGATATAGTGATATTAAAAGTGTCTTATTCTAATTGTATTAAGTATTACTTAAAGTTTCTTTAAATCTTAATTTAAAAATCTTATATCTTGCATTCAAATACATTTATCTGAGGTGTGCTATTTACTTCAGCAGTTCCTGCATAACGTAGATGCCCTAAATGTATTCCAAAACACCACCCTATCAAATACTGATCAATGATTTGATTGCCTTTTTACATTACATTCAGCACTATATTTAGCATATTTTGTCAAGGGTATCTCAAACACTGACTCCAAACTAAGGTTTGTCTTAAGTAATAGAAAATAAAGATATAGAAAAGCTATGGATAATCTGAATAATAATAATGATAAATAATAGAAAATAGGACCTAATGGCCGCTATCTAAGAATATTTTCGGGGGCTAATTTAGAGAGGTAGAGAAGTGAAGGTCAACTTTCTCTCAGGACACTGGTGTTGTGAATTGTTGGGGTGGGGTAATTCGGAGGCTTCCAGCACTCACCTCCTGACCCCAGCTGTGGTGTTGCCTTTTTCCTGGGGCAACAGATGGAGGCAGGAAACTGGATTCCTCAGACTAATAGGATTGTGCCCTGGTCTTACAGACCACTGTGAGTTATCTTACCAGTGGTGGTGCCTTGCCCCGCCCTGCTGGTGAATGTTCCTCATTGCTTCTGAAGACTCCTCACACGTCATGTCATAGACGCACCATGGCACACACTATCCCCTGGAGTCACATTCTTCACTGTGTTTGCAATGTGTGCTCTCTCTCTCTCTCTCTCTCTCTCTCTCTCTCTCTCTCTCACACACACACACACACACACACACACACACACACACACACACACACACACCTGCAGAGTTCAAATTAGCTTAATATTGACTCCTAAATTAGTCACCAGCAAGACACCCTCATGGCAGGTACACTTTATATGTGTCTTTCAGCCCCAATTAGATTCATTCCAATTAAACTCACATACCTACATGAACCTGCTGGGGCGCTGTATATATATCCTTCTTTCCATGCTAACCCTTAGCTCTCCCATACCTTAGGCCAGATAGACCATATATAGGCCTACCCCAGACCCAGATTTGGCTGTGATCTGGCCGAAATGTGGGCCAGGTCCGTTTTTAAAAGTCTCCTCCTGTCCATGGTTTCATAAGGTCATAGACAGCTGCAGCGTACTAAATCCCAATGACTTTAATATGGCCATCTATCACACACTATATGGTTATTTGCCAGCTAGTCCTCGCTAGTCCAGCCGTATGGTTCTGTTTGGGTGTAGTGGATTACCAGGTTCTCTACATCTGGAAGGTATTGGCTGGATTTATCATGGCCTGTGAATTCTCTGGGTTATAATCACTTCTTCTCGACGCGTCCCCCCACTGTTGCGTTTCTCCTCTCCTGGGTTAGGGGCTACCTCTCCTCCTTCTCCCTCCTCCACGCCCCTTGTGTCTCCCAAAGAAATATGGATACAGTCTCCAAGTTCCCCCAAAAGATATTTTATTAATGGACGGAGATGACAGGGTTACAGCCAAAAGCACAGCAGTCCTCCCTGTAGAGAAAGCAGCAGTAATTGCTTTTTCAGAATAATTTCAAGGTGTTTCGGGGGTAAAGTTCCATACGACCAAGCTTCCTCTTTAATTTGGGAGAAAGAAGCTGTGTAGTAGTAGGCACAGGATCGAGAACGCCTCCTCCTCCTCCTCGTGTGACAGCGTGCGTTTAATGTGAAATAATGTGGCCTTCCATTTTCAAATGCTGCCAATAAATAAACTTTTTTAGTCCGTCCGCTCCGAGATCACTTCCAGATTGCACCAGTGACATGGCATGGCTCTGTGGTAGGTCCCTGGGAAAAGAGATGGAGAGGGGAGAAAAAAAAGAAAGAGGATAAAGCTTGTGTGTGTGTGTGTGTGTGTGTGTACTGTATCTCTCTCACACTAATCGTCATGTCCCCAAGTAGCAGGTCCTGGCTTTCCCCCTTCATTCACAACAACAAAAGACGAACTTAGCTGAGGGCTCGGGGGTAAGTGGGGTTGGTGGGGGGTGGGAGGTGGAGGGTTGGGTTGCCATGATGCGTGGTGCTCATGTATGTGGGCGATTATGGTGGGATGACAATACAAGATGAGTAATCCTTCCAGCCAACGGAAAAAAAACGCGGCCAAAAATGCACCTTGGTCCAACGATCCCCATAGCAATTTGTGCTATGCATGTGGACATGCTGCAGCAGAAAATAATGACATAGTGGCCTGGAGTTGGTCGAACCCAACCCCCCCCCCCCCCTTCTTATTACTGGGACTGAACGTGGGCCTGCACAGTGATTCACAGGCTGAGTGAGCATGACAGAAAGCATTTGTTTGAAAAGACAGAGTGACGGAATTTGTGACCGACAAAAACAGGGACAAACAGAAAGAAAATGTGTTTAATTAAATAACCATTGTTATAAAACCAAAAAAAATAGAATGAAAGAAAGAAAAAAGAAAATAAATTGAATTCAATTTTAATTAAGACATTTTTTAAAAAGAAAAAATATAACAAGCATTTGAAGGCAGAGAATGAAACTGGTGTCTCTGTGTATGTGTGTGTGTTTGTGTGTGTGTGTGTGTGTGTGTGTGTGTGAGAGAGAGAGAGAGAGAGAGAGAGAGAGAGAGAGAGAGAGAGAGAGAGAGAGATTGTGTGTATGTGTACAGTAAGTGTGTGTGTGTCTGTGCGTGCATGTGTACATGCATTGGCTGGCCTAGGGTTTCCTGTGTTTGCAAACACATCCATGTGGACGTATTTGTATGTGGTGTGGCTGTCAGTGGGTCAAACGTGGGCCAGTGGCTTAAGAGGGGAGAGAGAGAGAGAGAGAGAGAGAGAGAGAGAGAGAGAGAGAGAGAGACAGAAAGACAGAGAGAGAGGAGAACAAATGGATAGTAGAGGCATAGACAACTAGAGCAGAAGAAAGAGAACCCCGCCGCTGCCATACAGGAACCCTGCCGCATCCTCCCTCAAGATGAGCACGGAGCAGAGCGCACGGGGCTGCGAAAAACAGCCAAGTGGAAGATCCAGAGGTCGTTCCCATGGAAACCTTTTGCCCAGGGAGATCGCTGACTCCCCTGCCTGCCAATACAAGCGGAGTGGAGATTGTAGGTCACATATGGCACCGACGATCCTATCAGGCCTAATCTGGCTTGACTTGCGGGTCATAAATTAAACTGCAAAGCTGGTCTCCACTCTGGCTTATCCAGGCCGATGAGGCTTGAGTCGACGCCGCTGCCGTGTGTTTATGACAACAATGAGCTGTAAAGAGGGCTCAGGGTCCCTTCATCACAATAGGAATTTGCCGATCAATTGCCCCAAGCAATATGGTAGTCACACGATCAATTTAATGGTGACTGAATTTTTTTTTTTTTTTTTTTTGACTGGGGTGAAAATAATTTTGTTAATATTAACAATTGTGCTAGTTTCATATACCCTGCAAAATAATGGAAAAAAATAATAATAATAATAATAAAAAGAAAGAAAAATGAAAATGATATAAAAAAAGTTTTTTTTTCCTATTTCTTTAGCATAGAATTAAAAAGCAAAATCCAGATATTAAAATGACATTGGATGACACACTCTGCACAGTAAAGTGAGTCCAGAGGCAAAATACAATGTGCAGAATATGACAAAACACATGCTTCTGTTTTAGCTACCAGTTAATCATGCATTTACACTGGGTCCTCTGAGACTCCTCTGAGACAAGGAAGTTATGTGTGTGTGTGTGTGTGTGTGTGTGTGTGTGTGTGTGTGTGTGTGTGTGTGTGTGTGTGTGTGTGTGTGTGTGTGTGTGCGTGTGTGTGTGTCTCGGGAGTGTGTGGTGACAGATGGCAGCCCAATGCTGCTCCGCTATTTTTGCACACTGTCAGTCAGTCAAATGAGTGTGTGTGGCTGGACGTGGCACGCCATTAAGTTAATCAGAGTACCTTCAAGACTGACATTAAACATTCCTTATTGAGTTGTATTTAATCCAGAGCATTTTCATCTCCAAAGGTTCAGGTTGACTTTCAACACAGTGCCGATGTCTGCATATTAATAGATAAGTACATTACCATGGGGTTGTATGTTTTGGCACATCTGCACGGAATATGAAATAATCTTATGAATAATCTGAGTTACAGAATAAACAGAAAATATACTGTATACTTGTATTGGTACATTTTTTGTATAATATTGTTATTGAGATATTAATATTGTAATACATTAGGCCCACATTATAACATAGTGTGTTTTGATGCACCTTACCTGAGGCAATTATCCTCCATTATTCTTCATCTCTTTCCCTCTCTTGTGGGGAAACAGCATTAAATCAGTCATTAAACAGCCTGGTGAAGATTGTCAAAGAATGAATTCTGCTAAACACAGAGGCCACAGCTTATTCTGGCACCAATTTATGAACACTGACGGTGGTACAGAGACACAACTGGGGAAATGACTAGGCATATTTTAGGGATGGCAGTGTATCCTCTGTAATGCTATGCTATAAACCTCATTAGACCAAATTCCCTCTTAGAGTTACGGAAAGGAACAACAAATATTTAACTGTTGTCTTTTATTTTTATTTAGACCATATAAGCATGACAAGAACAAGTCTTCAATATCACTGTAAGCTACCCTATTTTTTTTTAAAGCTTTAAAGCTGATGATCATAAAAGAAAATGATTTAAACTCCATAAATTTTATTGAAACATTAGCATACAGTCTGTATTTTTTTAAATCTGATATTCTGACTTATTCTATTGGTTCCAAATTCTTCTTTATTCCCCTCAGGTCGGCAAAACTTGGGTGGTCAACCACTTTCTTTTTTTTTAGCCTTAATGAAAACCCATTTTGGTTACAAGAAAAGTCTTTCATATTTAACATTAGTCTGTGATCATTCAAATCCAACCATGCCATAAAGCATGAAAATAAAGCCTAGTTTTGGTAGCCTAGTAATGAAACAGGGAAACCCCCAGAGTGAAAAAGGCTCAAATCTGCTTACCGACATCCAAACAGACATTCAAATGTTGTGGACACCGATACATGACAGAAAATCAATATGTAATAGGAGTTCTGTTCTAACACATGGATTACACACAATAATCCAGAGTTATTACTGGGAGCCTCAGATGTCCTTGATAACACACATTTTGAGTGTCCAGGATGCAGGCAAGAATCTGAACTGCACAAATGCATAGGAAGAGAATTGGATTTATAGGTCACAATGTTTAGATCTTTAGGACCTTCATGGCGTGTTGTGGCCAAAATGTCTTATCGATTCACCATTCAAAGGAGAATTTCCGTTTCCATGTGTGCTATTTTTTTTTTTTTTTTTTTTTTTGCTCCTGGAGTTCAAAAACAGTTGTTAAATCTTACCCTAGGTCATTATAGGTTTATACCCCAGGTCTCGAGGGCGCTGGGGGGGTGGGGGGGCTTCTGATTTGTCCATAGCGGAGGGACTTAAGGGGATGCTCAGCCATAGTGCGGATTCCCAGACACAAACACATGGCGTTTCACACGCGATGAGTAAGCATGCTGTTCCAAGCACATATGTACCTATATCCGTAGGAAGGAAGAAATCCTAACCCTAATCCAAACTTAATCACAAACACACACACACAAACAAATATAAACACAAACATTAAAGAAAAAAAAATCGTACGAATAGGAAGTAGGTCTTTCAAAAATAGATTAAAAGATGGTTAATATTTAATTTGAGTTAAAGTGACAAATGGTAGTCGTACAAGAGCGTAAGAAATGTGGACATTTCAATGCGGTGAAGGCTTTTTCTCTGATTGCTGTGGCACTGAAACATATATTTGTTGGATATCTGCACGCCACATTCGCTCCGAATAAAGTTGCACTCTGCTCGCACTATCATAGCGGTGCCTTTCCCTCTCTCTCTCGCTCTCTCTATCTCTCTTTCTCCCTCACTCCCTCATTCCCTTTCTTCTTCTTCTCTCTCTCTCCCCTGCTCGATCTCTGCTCCCTCGCTTAAGATTTCATGAGTGAGCTGCTGATAAAGTCATGGGTGACTGGATCTTCACCTCTTGCCCAGAAAAAAAACGGGCCAAACCTGCGAGAAGCAGCCGACCCAGAGATGCTCTAACACTGAGACCTTTAGTGCACAACATCTGAATGTGTCTTGGCAGGAATGGATTGTTACTCGCAGGGCAGAGAGGCGGTTAAGGTCAGTAGAGATTCTGAGTGTTGGAGAAAAGGCTATCTGTCTGTCTCCCCTCTATGCCACCCCCACCCCGTTCTCCAAAAGCACATACACACACGCACAAAGAGGCAGAGGAACACACACACACACAAAATGCAGGATGCTTCATAGTCACCTTGCATTGGTAAGGTCAGATGTGTGTGTGTGTGTGTGTGTGTGTGTGTGTGTGTGTGTGTGTGTGTGTGTGTGTGTGTGTCTGTGTGTGTGTGTGTGTGTGTGTGTGTGTGTGTGTGTGTGTGTGTGTGTGTGTGTGTGGAAAGACAAGACCAGGCAGGAGGCAGTTCTCTAAAACCTTCAATCCAGAGAGCTAACGAGATCATATGATGCAAACGATAGGAGAAAAAGCCTTGCAGCTGTGGCCCTAATCACATTGGGCCATTTCAGACAATTTAGCTTTTTTTTTCTTTCTTTCACTTAATGCGCATAACATTAATTTAGTTACAGACAGCACAAGAACACCAGTTACTGTCAAAGGGGCATGGGACACCAATATCCAGTCATTTCTAGACAAGAGTGTACAGTGAGACACAATATTGTCATTCATGAGTGCAACCTACACATTACAGTGAAGACCTTGAGACAGAAGAGTATAGGAGTCTGCTGTGTCAATGCCTTGAATTCCTACATTACATACTAAATTATAACTGTGAGCCAATATCCAATTTTTTAAATGTCAGTTAAAATTACATTTGTTGTGAATATACCATAAAATTTTATAGATGCTACTCAGGATTTTTTTTTCTCAGGGTTTTTTTTTTTTTTACTGCGCTTTGCCCAGACTGCACTGATGCTAGTCGGAGTTCAGATCAGATCAATCAGGTACAGCACCAGGGGTTGTGTTGATGTTATTCCTACACAGTATTTCGTCTAAAAAGGAATAAATGGATAAGTTGGTAAGTGGTTTTCTGTGGTCGAGACCCCAGTCTGTCACATAGATAGGGGGAATGCAAAAAATTGCAATTTCAGTACCATGGCCAGAAACAGAGATGATTATGATGCAGCCCTGTGTCTACTGCACACATTTCCCTTTGCAATACAATATGACTAAAATATGAAAATGAATAAAATATTGTCAGCGCATATACAATTCAGATATCAGCAAAAAATGAAAAATAGTCATAAGACAGTTCTCTTGATACTAAAGCTGATGTAAGGCATTGCAAGTAGTATTAGATCAAATGGATAGCCTAGACTTAAACGAAAAATCCGGCGTGAATCAAAATGTAGCCCTGCTGTTTTGTACTGCTAAGCTTTACTGAAAGCCACCTCAATGATCGAATTTTGTGCATCGTAGACCGAATTTGCGAAACGGCAGCTAACACTAACTGAATGAGGCATGTCAAAAATGAAACCTAATCGATTTGCTTTCGTTTTGAAATGCCCCATTCTGTTACCGTTAGCTGCCATTTCGCTATCTCAGTCTGCCTTGCATGAAATCCAGTGATTGAGGTGGCTATCATGCTTGGCACTATAAAACAGTAGGACTATGTGTTGATTCACGCCGGATTTTTCCTTTAAAGACATAGCAGCATATAGATGGCCCTTATAATGACTCAGTTAGGATTTTTAAAGTAGATAAAGCCTTTAGATAAAGCCCCCACTTGCAGGATTTAACTAAAATTTCAACGTTTCCTACTTGCAATGTGCACCTTTGTGAGCTTGTCCATGCCTCCTGGCAGATGTCGCTTTTGCAAGATCAGTGGGAGCATCACTCTCACGTTTGTTTTGGTTCGCAGGCAGGCTAGGTCTAGGTTATGTGACTTAGCTAGAGCTTACTTTTTGAATTACATCGCAATTTGACAACACAATTCTACATGGTGGATTATCATCAGAAACGTTCAGTAACAGCTTTGTTTGATTCTAGCCTTCTGGAGGGCGCAACCAGACTGGTAAATTGGTATAGCATAAGCGCTACGCTTTCAGTGCAGTAGGCATACTATTGACCAATCACACCATGATGTGAACAGCCCATTCAAGGCAGAAGAATGTTTTTATTTTTCCTTCAAAATGGCAGTATGAAAACACTATTATGGATGCTTTGTATGTTTTTTTCTCTTTTTGGTGTAGGCCTAGATGAGATGGGCTGTTGATACTAATTGTGATATGTATACAAACATAGCACATATTCTAATCTTCCGTTTTGAAAAAAAATCTGAATGGTTTTGTTGGGCTATCAACTAGTGAAATTTGTTATGAAAAAGAAAGTGCATGAATTGTAATACTTTTTATACTTTTGAAAGCACTAATTTACCGGTAAATGTGTAGATAATGCTTGGTGTGTCAGTGACGTCAAACATTAGATCTCTGGAACCAAAGTTGAACTTAGAACTTCAGCCGCCATCAAATGCATGTGGTGCATGAGAGTGAGAGGTAAGTTTACTTAAGAACCAAGAACAAGTCGCTCTGTCTTCGGGATTCTGTTTTTGGGAAAGGATCTCTTTGGTGGGGGGGGGGGGGGGGAATAAAACATGTGGGGGATTGAAAAAGGTTGTCTCGCTGAATCTCAAACAAAAGGGAAAAAAAAGTTAGTGAAAAGAAAAAGAAAAAAAGGGAGAGAAACAAGGAGTGGTGGAAAAGGTGGCAAGGGAAGGACTTTGATGCTAATGCGAGCTGAATCGCCCTCTAATGGCGCTGCTCTAAATTGGAAAAATTGACCTTCCAAGGAGAGGTGACACAAGCTTGCTCTCTGAGATGTTTGGGAAGGGAGGGGAACTCTCTCTGTGTGTGTGTGTGTGTGTGTGTGTGTGTGTGTGTGTGTGTGTGTGTGTGTGTGCGTGTGCGTGGGTGAGACAGAGAGTGTGAGTGCACTCGGCAGGGAGGGAGGGGGTCAGGAGGGGCTAAATGGAGTGTTCGGAACAGGCTGCTGTGGAGCCTGCAGGCCAAGTAAATATTTCATGAGTAATTTAATATCTGGAACATGAGTGCGTCCCCTCACAGGGGGTGGAAACAGACAGCGATCTGGGAGACAGTTGGGTAAAGTGTGTGTGAGCGTGCGTGCGTGTGTGGGCGCGTGAGTGTGTGCGTGTGAGGGTGTGTGTGAGCGAGCGAGCGTGTGTGTGTGGTGGGGTAGGGAGGTGGGGCAAAGGAGTTAGAGAAGAGAGAAAGAGGGAGCAAAAGGAGGAGGAGGAGAAGGAGGAGGGAGGAGGAGGTGGCTGTAGAGGAGGCGGTTTGAGGGGGAGGGAAAGTGAGTTGCTGTGAAGACCCGCCACCCCGCGATGCCCTCCCTTTCTCTGGGTCAGTGCAAAGGCACAATCTGTCTCTGCCCCAGCACACACATACACATACATGCATGCACACACACACACACACACACACACACACACACACACACACACACACACACACACACACAGACACGGCCTCAAACTGCAAGCGGCTCACAAAGGGCAGGCTAGCACGCACCAAGCGTACCAGGAGGAGCCTTTTCGATGTCTACACAGAGATCGCCCGTGTCAGACCGCGTTAATCCTCAAACCTCTTTGGTATTATATGGATTCTATATAGTGGAATTTCAATGCCAGAGTGGTTTTAATGGATAATACTCAAATTAATTGCAGGGGTCATGCCCTTAACCAAGTGATCACATGTATATCTGAGTGTTCGTGTTTGTATGACTGCCCGTAGCGCTTTTTAATATAAATAGTGAATGTGACTGTGATTAAAGATATGTTCAATGATTAAAAATATAAAACTGTGATATGCACGAAAATATGTGATATATAAAAAAAAATACAAAGTGATGCATGCTAAATCCAAATACAGCATATATTGTGCAGCAAAGCAGAGATTTTTTTTTTTGGGGGGGGGGGCATAAGAGGAATAGAGTTCTCATGTTTTGTTCTGTCACATGCAGTAGTGATTGTGGGCTTCGGAAGCCTGACATGAGTCAAACGACTCTGATTAGAGCTAGGAGTGTTTGCTGCATCCGTTACAACAAGAAACGCAACCAGCTCATTAAATTTTCAGTCCTCCCCTGAGGCAACACTCTGATGTGACTTGCACAAAAAAAGGTGTTGGTGTTTGCAAGCAAACAGAACAGGTATTCAGCTGTCTCTAACCACAGATGACACTTGGAACGAGAGAACATTACAAAAATGGACAAGCTGATACACTTGCGTATTTTAGTAGGGTGCATGGAAGTGTCTCCGTTTTTGGCACAGCCTTCATCTATGCGTTTTGAAAAACCACAGTGAATTTGTGCATAATGCTGGCTCAGCTCTCAGTGCTCTTGCAACAAAATCAAACTCAGTCTCAGACTGTGGATTAAACTCAGAACTCACTGACTCCCTAGAATCCCTTAGTAGGCCAGTGCTTCAATTATGCACCTGGCTGTGGAAATACTCAGAATTTCAACTTCTCTTGATAAATAATAAATAAATAAATACATACACACATACAGTAATTTCCTGCATATAAGCCGCATTGTGTATAAACCGCAGGACAGTGTTTTATGCAAATTAAAAAAAAAAAAAAAACTATATTAACACCATATTAACTGCCCCCCTGTTTTAACCTCATAGCTGAAGAAATTTTGCAAAATCAATGTATAAGCCGCGGTTAATAGTCGGGAAATTACGGTACTGTAGATAAACTGAACCTATGACACATCCGGTGTCATAACATTCACCGGCTCGATCTGATTTTTAGCATCGCCTCAATTCCTCCCAACTGGCCCCCTGAGACGACAATGCAGGTCAACTGATGACATTTCCCAGGTCACACCTCCAGTCGTCCTGCCGCAGGTGCAACTGCCAATCCCAGCCAAGGGGACGAGTGAGGGACACGTCACTGGGGAATTTTCCGGTGACTGGCGACAGAAAAATCAATGACTGCCAATACATTGTCACCCATGTAACAGGCGTAGTGCTTGATACCGGAACTCAGGGGGGGAGGACAGACAAAGGAGGGAGAAAGAGAGAAAGAAAAAATGAATAGCTTAATGAAAAACTAAAAGAAAAGGTAACAAAAAAAGAAAAATGAAATTCTAGAAATCATGACAGAGACAGTCTGATGAACAACAGGCAGACAAAATGAAACAACAAGGCCAAAAAAAATATAAAAAGGATGACATGAAGACTCCCTCTCCCCTTGTCTTTGTGATATCCAATTTCCTTTCCTCGTATCATTTGTTAATATGAGGTTACAAAGTAATTCTGTCTCGTGTCCTCTGTCGACAGAGACAGATGGTTTGGGCTGTGACACTGCAAGTGTAATAAATGATTTGTTACCGCAGGTGCACAAGATCATTAGAGAGAGTCAGTTCGGGACGACGTGGAAAAACAAATATGTTATTCATGGCAACAAGCTCAAGGAAGTGAGCAGAACATAACATTTTGTAGTGGAAAGAAGTTGTGCTTTTTAATTTGATCTCATTTTCCTTTGCTGTAGAAAAAAAAAGACGGCTGCTGCTTCTGTCTCTCATTAAGCAAATGTTTACATTTTGGTTTTCTTCCATGAATGTTGAATCAGTTTCCCACCCCAGTGGCACTGATTGAGTATTTCTCCCTAATTATCTCAAACACCTGCTGTGATATATGAGTCAGGACTGTTAGGAGTTTCCAATCTTGTGAACACGTTCACTACTTTGCCATGACAGGCAAAACCCCAAATTAACAATTCTGGCCCTACTGCTAATATGCTAGTTGTTTAGCTGTGTTATGTTTAGCTGTGTTATTTGTTTATATTTCTCAATGCAATTTCAGAGCAGTGGTAGTATGTAGAATATATTTTATTTCTTCATTGTACATGTTCAGAATTATCAGTGTATAAATTATTGATAAATGATTAATTAGCAGAAAAGCTCAAATCCATATTCAAGCTGGTAAAAATTTGTTTACTATTTTCAGTGGAGATCTCAGATGACATTAGTTCAAAAGGTCACTGTAGTGAGAAAAATCGCATAATTTTTCACTGATTTAGTCACGGAAATGGACTCTGTACTGAACCCCATAATCTCTTATAATTCTGTTTTCCCCATATATTCTATATCATTTGTGTCTTCCTTCGAAAATACAAGGATTATCTCCTTCAGACACCATTTTTGATTTGCCTTTGTGAAGCGAAATGCTGAAACTTAGTATAATCTGTGCTCTAAAAAGCAGACAGGATCAAATGTGTGTGTGTGTGTGTGTGTGTGTGTGTGTGTGTGTGTGTGTGTGTGTGTGTATGTGTGTGTGAGTGTGTGTGAGGGTGTGAGTGCATGTATAAATATGTCACAGAGTGAGAGACATAGAGAAAGAGAGACAAAGTGAGAGAGAGAGAGTTTGTGTGTGAGTCTGTGTGTGTGTGTGTGTGTGTGTGTGTGTGTGTGTGTGTGTGTGTGTGTGTGTGTGTGTGTGTGCGCGCACTACTGGATTATCTGTGAGTACAATCATGTATATGAAATCCGAAATCTGTGCATGAGAAAGTGTTTATGTCCTCGCCATACATGCATGCGTGTGCGACGCGCGTGCGTGTCTGTGTGCATAAACAACGGTCTGCTGCTGGTGTGTAGGAGACGCGGCGTTGCCACCTCCCATTGCCTGACCCTGGCCCTGATAAGCTGGCCCGAATCAGGGGATGTGAGACAGAGGTCACTGGCTGGTGAGAGCTACCCCTCTGAACTCTGGGATATTAGTCCGGTCCTGTCAATTGTCCCAGCCCCCTCCGGGCAAGGCTGCTTGCCTGCCTGCTTAATCTGTGTCACACACACACACACACACACACACACACACACACACAAAGCCAAAAGACCAGTGCCCTGGCGGTGCCCTCTTCACCGAAGGTGGGTACCATGAGAGAGAGAGAGAGAGAGAGAGAGAGAGAGAGAGAGAGAGAGAGATTGATGGCAATAGAGGGTCAACTGTAGTAATTGTGGAGTGTGATTAAAATTGACTGTTTTAAAGAGGCATGGTAATTATGTGCTTCGATAACATACCCTCCCAGTTCACAGACTGTACGCTGTTGTTTCATGGCTGTTTACAACACTGTGACCCTCATTTAGAGCCAAGGGTTCTGTTAGTTTCCATGATCTGGGCAAGTACATGTATGATATCTATTAACTATTTAGACTTTTTTTAATATTTTTTTTCTGTTTGTTAACATGACAAGATACATATTATTTTATACTACCCAAAAAGAGTTGATTTTAAATAGTCAGTAGTTTTTGTATCGCATGCTCAACATTGATATATTAAAGTAGGCCTATGTATTCAAACCTTTATGCCATACTGTATAACCAATTTAAAAGCATATTCTATGCTTTATAAGTAGCCTTTGTGCTATACCTAAATGTACAGTATGTAGTAATAACATTGAGAAACCCCAGTGCCATACCACTACAGTAAATGTGGAAATATTCCAAATTGCATCACCTAAAAGTAAAGTGTAAGGAAAACAAAGTTGACTGCAGACAGTATTCAGCAGACGATTTCATCCAAACTGAAAGGGACTCAAACAATAATTGCATTACTTACAATTAAAACCATTTAACACTTGTTACTTACTGTAACTTTTCCCTTTTAAAAGTACAGAAAATAATCAACATATTGTAATTCAGTTTAAAGATTTTTTTTCCTAACAATTTCATGTCCACCATTATGTCCACCATTGATATCAGTATTATATTATATAACAGAGATATTTTGCTGTTTTGAAGACCTTTGGAATCTTTTGTCTTTTTTTGTATTGGGTTCGAGTCACATGATACAACTATTCCATTCACTTTATTCTCCTTTACAAACTCTTGAGTCACTTTGACTATGTGCTGGAATTTTCCTCTTGCCACACTTTTGGAGCTAGGGAGTCACATTGTCGGCTAGTGTTTCAGGATGTCCACAAGTCCGCCTGGTGCCATCAGTATGTTATCGCCTCAAAACCTTTTTGCACTTATGCCACCCCATGCTCCCTCTATGCCTCTATGTCAAGACAATGAATTCAATATGATGTACAGTACATGGCAGACCCTATCCCATGTTGGACTTTACAGTATAGTATCTGAGCCAAACAAATATATCTTGCTTTCATCTGATCACAGAATGAGCTCATGTTCTTTTGCAACAAAGATAATCGTATACAGTCTGTGCCAAAGAGATTAACCTAGGTCAAGAATGCACATTGGTTAAGAAAGTAAATGAAATTATTCTTGGCGATTACAAAGTGTCTTCTTCGTGACTCTCCATGACCTTTAGTTAAAGAGCGTGAATTGAGCACGCTGAATGCTAAGTCGACATGAGCACTGAACCAGAAACAAGGGGCAATAACATGTTGGTGCTGCACGCCATACATGATGTGATCCTAGCATAAAGGAAAAGTGCGCATATGCGCCAGGCCAGAGGCACTCCATACTGTCTGCCTGTAAACACCACACACACACAAACACATACACACACACACACACACACACACACACACACACACACACACACACACACACACACACACACACACACACACACACACACACACACACACACACACACACACACACACACACAGACATACACACATCACACACACACACATACAGACACACATATCAAACACACACACACACACACACACACACACACACACACACACACACACACACATACACACACACACACACACACACACACACACACACACACACACACACACACACACACACACACACGCAGACATACACACATCACACCATGACCACCTCCATCCTCGTGACCCTCCACTCTGATAACAGTGCAACAAGCATGAAGCAAGAGAAGGCACACACACCAGATGGAATGTCCATCAATTTGCATTTGCCCAACCAAATTGCACGAAACCACACAACAACTACTCACCGCCCACAACACCCACTCACCCCCCCATAGACACACACACCGACACACACACATACATACACATACACACACACACAATTACACACGCCCCGTACACACACATAGCATCGCGAGCACAGTTGATGATAGGACTCAGTGACCTACATTGGCCGCGGCACTCTAGCGGCCCCTAAAGAGGCTGCCGTGTCCAGATGCCCCCTCTCCACACGTTGGGCAGAAACTCGGTCAGAGGTCAGTGCTGGATGAATGGTGGAGAGCCATGGACAATCAGCACTATGCCCACCAAGGAACAAAGGTGGCCCCTCTCTCTCTCTCTCTGTCTCTCGTTTGCCTTGTTGTGTGTGTGTGTGTGTGTGTGTGTGTGTGTGTGTGTGTGTGTGTGTGTGTGTGTGTGTGTGTGTATGGGGGGGGGGGGGTTCTTTTCATCTGCATTCATTACTCGAGAGGCTCCAGTTTTGGCGTCCACACATTCTGACACCACGGTCGACATCCCAGCAGGCACAACATGGCGGCCGAGGTGATAATGTGTGGAGACAAGAAGCGAGATGGGACAATGGGAAGATTGGGCAGGGGTGTTGTTGTTGTGTCGGCAAAAGTTAGCCGTGTAGACGACTGCCGAAAAGAGCTAACAAAGAGAAACGTTTGTCGAGTTTTCTGAAATGGAATTTTTTGGCTTGCTTGGAGCAAATCTGTTTGTTTGTCTGGTCACTTTGATTGCAGACGGTAATGATTGCCTTTCGAGAGGGGAGCTGGAACTGGAGCTTACTGTGTTGCATTACACAACACAAGGATGGTGCTACAGGCTCGGGATCAGTCAAGCTGCTCTTTGAAGTTTCCCTTTTGATGTGATCATATTTAAAACTAAACAGCCAACCTTAAGGTACCCCTGCTCACTTTGATGTTTTGGATGGCCTTAACCTACCCCATGATGCATTAACGGCAATGTATGTAAATCTGTCCTCGGGAGACACTGTCAGTGACAATCAGACAGTATTTTGGTCTAATGTTAGATAATATGTCAGCACATGGTTTCAATGAAAAGAGAGACGTTTTAGTGGTGGTTGTAAATATTAATATCGTTCGTCATTGGCTAGAGTTGTGCCAAAAATCTCAGCATTTACAGTCAAAAGAAACTTTCAGAAGCACTTTCTTTCCATTATTCAGTGGATGGCAAAAATCTGTAGTCAAGATATGATCTTCCACCTCATCACAGTAGTTGCTTGGCCTGAATTCCTATTTAAAAGGCCAAATTTCTTTGACCATTGAGATATCAGCATTTTCTTCCAGTCTCTCTTCATTTACAAAGCTGGCAGGTTTCAGTATTGGAACGACTGCAGAAGGGGAAGGCACACTCTTCTCCATTCCCAAGCGAAAAAGCACAAAATGGACACCCGGTATCCGGTCTTCCCCCCAAGGATTGGTTCTTGATTGCAAAAAAATTTCATCGGGGGGAGAATGGAAAATCCTGTGGGATTTGTGCGGGTGGCAAAAGTTGGCACGGCGGCCATGGCTTGGCATAAGAACACAAAATAAAACAGTTGGAACATGGCCGCAAGGCTAGCAAATGAACAAACGAATGAAGGAGCGAACGCAAGGCGGCCAACCCTGTTTTCATTAAACTCTGGTTCCTTCCGACGGAGAGGGGGAAAATGTCAGCAGCGCTTCTTGCAGACAGCTTCAGTGACTTCAGCTCCAACCACAGAACCATGTCTCTTTTTTGCCAGGGTTCTCTCTCTCTCTCTCTCTCTCTCTCTCTCTCTCTCTCTCTCTCTCTCTCTCTCTCTCTGCTATCATCTTCCCCATGTGCTGTTTGTGAGATAGGCAATCTGAGGGATCTACAACAAGCATTATGCAGAGTTCAGCCATTCTCACTGCACTACAGATGCCTCCATTGGCCTTAGAGCGATCTAACCACACTTCATCTTTCCCAGATTATCAAGATGTTGGAGAGCAAAACATTATAAGTGACAAAATAGATTTGGCCATAGTAGGCTGAGGAGTGATGAGAAACATGTTTGAGAAATCCTACAGAGGTCCACAGAGTCCCTCTAGTGGCCACTTGAAAGAGTGGAAATCTGTAGGCTTTTTCATCCAGTCAAATACAATACAGTAAACAGTAGTCTAAAGCCAACATGTAAGAAAAAATTCAGAAATTAATTAAATCAGATATACAGAGATGTGGCCCAATCTTGCATAACTTTGTGAGTATGAATTGAAATGCACACATTAGGATCACTTAGGCTACTGAATCCAAAGTTGCAGTTTTAGCATGGTGGCAATAAAGATGAGCCCATCTGGATGCTGATACTGGATGGCAGATACACAGCACCGTTTTTGAAATACAGTACGAAAACAAACAAATTAAACGGCACTGGGAACATATATTTAAATGCTAGATGATTATTTAGGGGGCAAGTATATTGTATATTGTAGTGTATACCGTAACCTCAGCTGCTCAGTGAAGTAAAAACATTAGTGGAAACTGACAACTAATATTTAATTTTTCTCTGAAGTTTTAAACTTTTTATATATTTCAAGGTTTTTTTTTTTTTTTTTTTTTTTAATGTTTAGTATTTGATACTCAATAAATCTGATGATTATTCGATTTGAGTGCTACTCAGATATTTTAATTGGTGTCAAAATTACGAATGAGACTCTGGACCAAAACCTTTAGCCTTTTCTTGTTTCTTGAGAGAGTGGATTATTTTATCACAGAATAATGCATAATCAACTGTTTTAACTGCAATTTAAGTGCCCTCCATGTCACTATGAAAATTAGCACAGCAGAAGACGAGATAGTGGTCCAGAAGGCTTTTGATGTTTTCTTTTTTGTTTTTTCAACACATGGCAAAATTTAGCACAAATAATGTTCTATCCTCATTGACAAATAGTGTTTTAACTCAACAAAGGGGCATATGTCCTCACTAAGTTTATGTCAGTGCAATTAATATTGTACAAATATTACAAATTCACAAATAGCCTACTAAAAGCTGCATTTTGATGGCTTTACTGGCTTCAGATCATGAGTGAAGTTACACTCAAAATATTTTAATTGGTCTGGAAGGTGTTTATTTTTTATTTATTTATTTATTATTTTATTATTATTATTTATTTAATTTAATTTTATTTAATTTTATTCATTTTTCTTGAGGGGGGGCATAATCTAGCTGCGAGGCCAGAAACAGAATGTAGAATGTAAAGCAGAAGATGATTTTATGTTTAAATAAAAAAAAAAACTGAAATGTAAGCAGTAATCAGCCTCCACTAAAATATTATGTTCATTAAATATTTTAGGGTTTACAGTGTATACTATTTAGGCCTATATACAGTATTGGCTTTTTGGATTTTTTTGGGCTGTATATGTTGAATAATAATAAAACAAATACGTGCCTCACAAAAAAGTCTAGCATAAACTGCACTGAAGTATTTTAAGTTTGCATTCTGCAAAATGTCAATATGTTTGCCCATACCCCCCCTAAGGTTGTCCAACAGACTGTTAGAAGTTGGAACAACCAAGAAACAACAATGTTCCAGTTCCAAAAAGCACTCACTTTGTATTGCGTAGCAGTGAAAAGATCAGTCTATTCTGGGAAGACCTGAGGGGTGTACTTGACTCGTAATTTACACAGAAGTCTGGGCATAAGCCTCTGCACTGCTTTCAAAACAAGTAAAGAAAATTTTCAGATCAATACAAAAGCTGTTAGACTGGAGGTCTGAAGAATTTCAAAAAGGTAAAGTGTACTTTCCTCCTGGACTGTGTCAGATATTGATCAGTTGAGGGCTGTACAAACACTTGTAGGGGCTTTCTTAGGAATACCATTAGCATTATGACAGCCCTGGATTATCCATGTTTTTGGCAAGGTGTGCCACTCTCGAGAAAATATGGGATAGCTTTACATTCAGCGTAGCTTATGTGTTTTATCAGCCTGTTTATGTCTACATAATATGTAGGCTAACATAGGCTAATATGAAGGATATTATTGCGGGTTGATGAGGTAAACAAAATTTAGTAATTTAACGAATACTATACTAATAGGCCTACTACAAATATGTAAATGAGGCCTCATACTTTTTTTTGTGGACAAGGAGTCATTGGGTGGGCTTATAGCGTTGTTTGAATTGGCTTGTTCTTTGCTCAGCTTCTGTGGCTCTGACATAGCCGTTTGAAAAATACCGTCTGCTCTTTCCATCGTGGCCAGACTATACATTTTATGTTATAATCTGGCTTGTCAGGCTATTATAACATGTTTTTTTTTTTTGGGCGAGAGTCAAGGCGACAAGGGCAGATTTGGAGTATTTATATTGTAAGTGTGTTGTTGAGGTCACACAATAAACAGTGGGATGGAGTTAATTGAGTGGTGCATCATAATGAAGTATATGTGACAATTTGTATTTTGGCCTGTTAAAAAACTAAATATATTTTCTAGCTTACACCCTGTAGATGAGATTTTAATGTATTAAAATGCGTTTATATATCCTCAATGTACACCTATGTGGCCATAATAAGTAGTGCAACCAGAAATTGTTCATGTTTACCTTGAATTTCATATTCACCAGTCAGACATTTCACAAAAAGTTTGGGTTACACTTTATTTGAAGGTACCGTCATAAGGCTGACATGATACTGTCATTAACTATGACATACCATTGTCATGAATCTGTCATAAACTTTATTCACCTGTCATGACTTCTGTCATTAAGTGTCACCCAGTATTTGTCATGGTTAGGGTTAGGTTTAGGGCTGGTGTATGTAATAGGCAAGTCATCTTTATTTTTACCTTACGCAACCATAGTATATCCCTCCATAGGATTATAATGGGTATTAACAGGGTGATAACACGCAAAAAGCTACCACCAATACAATGTTGTCATTATTTTCTAACTCTAGGGTGGTACCATTGCAAAAATGTGCCCTACTGCCCTCAGATGGTGCTGAACAAGGACCATTTAGGTTAAACGAAGCTTCAGTGTAATTCAGGCCTAGCCCTGTTATACAAGCACTACAAGTGACTGCACTACATGAAAGAATTTGGAACAACAAACAGTTAAAGGCACAGTCAGTAATTGTATGTGGTTTGTAGCACATAACACTTTTTGTAACACAAAGGTATTATTATAAGTATAGTTTATAGGAAATATACTTCAAGTATACTTCCTCAGTTTAAGTACAAAATAAGTGTACTCATAGTACACTTTAATTGCTAAGGGATATATTTTGCTGTTTAGAGCAGCAATTTTGATATGTGGATTAAATTTCTGGATTAAAAAAGGTTTAAATCACTAAAAAGTTTCTGTTGAATGTTTGCATATTAATTTTTTCATCCTCACGACTTTGCATGATGAAGAAAAAATTGCCTAACTTTGTCAATGAAACTGATACCCTGTATTGTACAGGGCTCTAACATGGTGATTTTATGGTCAAACAACAGGACAGGCAAACCAGGCAATTGCCTCGGGCCCCGACTGACTGTTTGATCATTTTAGTAGTTTAGTTTGTAGTGTTTTTCAATAAAATATGATTTTAGACAACTTAAGTTCAACATAAATAATAATATAAATAAAGATGCTTGAAAATTATAACAATGTGGTTCATGTAGGTGTTTATGGGAGGTGAAGGGCCTCCATGTTCTGTTTGTTTCAGGCCGCCTGAGTACCTTGAAAGTAACAGCCAAGTGTAATAACAGTTAATACAAAGTTGTCACATCAGAGTTATTAACATGGATTAGTTATCATGTCACTCACATGAAGAAAAGAAAACTGAACAAAAACCACAACAGAAGAAAGAAAGAGTATGATTGGGGTGCTGACCTAGACAGAGGTGAATACTGAGTCAGTCTCAAGAGGGCACTTGATGATATAATCTTTGGCTATGGCATGTTGCAATGGCAGAGGGTAGGTCCTTGTGAATAATTCTGTCTCCCACTGCGTACTGGGTGAACAAATCCCCACATTCCCAACAGCTGAACCACTCTGACTCTGACTGTTTCCATGAGTAAATGTGTCGTATTGTTACGCCACGGCCAAGGGGCCACAGCTCTTCTAGGTCTAGGGGATTTTACGCTCAAACTATTATAGACCCCAGCCGCGCGTAACGTGAAGAAATAACGACTAAACCCAAAGAAACCCCAACAGCTACCCTACACGCCAGCCCTACGTGTGGTGATTAGCTTGGAAGTGGGTCCTAACAGTGTTGGGCGCGTGTGTGTGTGTCAGCTTGGCAGAAGAATCAGAGAGCGGTCAACATACCTGTGGCGTGCTGGCACTCTCTGCCCGGTCTTCATATGGCTAGCTATAGGCCTTTTGCCAGCCCAAGCGTCTTCGGTGTTAGTTCAGTTTTCTTTAAGTGGTGTTAAATCCAAAATAATAAGTATGCAACGAACAACTAGTCCATGTGCCCACGCGTCGATCCTGGAATCACGCATGGCATAACTACAGCAGAGGGAATGCCAGGCCCTGCTCTTCGTGCAGGCCTATGCTAATTGTGTGACCATGATGAAAGGACAGGTGTTCATTTAAGCAATTAGCCACAGGTAGTGACATCACTGAAACTCTGCCTGTAAGTCAGTGCTCTCCCTACCGTATGACCTAACCAATCCTAACATTCTTCCCCCCTTCAAACAAAAAAAACACAAACACACATGGCAAACACCACCACTAATTCTTATTTTTTATATTTTATACTTTTTTTGAAACTCTTTTCATAAATCTTTTGTGTTTTTTTTTTCTTTTTTATCCTAAATTTTCTGTACTATTTACAACATATTTACACAATGTTCTCTAAAACAGAACTAAAGGAGTATGAGTCCCCTCGGACATCCACAATATAAGTGGGAAACCTTGAGAAAACCTAACAAGTCCTCAGGAGCAAGAAATACCCCTGACCACTCAAGTTACTGCAGGAATCCAGACAAGTATCACACAAACTAACCTACTCAAACTCATAGGCTTAGATACGCTCAGCTGCAATGGCTGCAAAACAAAGCTCAAGCGGCACATCCAGCAGCAACATAGGCACCACTCTCTAGTCAACTTTTGCTGGACATGAGCACTCCAAAGCCACTGTGTTTCCACAGGACCTAACCTGAGGAGAACACAAGATGGTTCACCACACTTATAACCATCTTTCCAGAGAGGCACCAAAACCTGCAGCAGATTGGAAACCTGGCTCAAAGACGGCATCTGATCAATCGGCATTACAGACTCAGTGGATACAGACAGAACAGGAGCTAATTCCACTCCCCCTCGTGACTCAGACACCTCCTCACCATCAGGCCTAAGCACACTGTTACCAAGGGTAAGGGTTTCAATTTGAGGCACCAGAGTCACCTCAGGGTCTAACTCTGCCATAATTATGGTTCCCATGGGCGTCACTGAATCACCCCTCTCCTGACCAATCACCCCAATTAAACCAGAATAGGCAGGTGCAAGACCCCTACTTCCGTCTCACACACCCCAATACTCATCTCACTGGGATCACCTGCACTGAGATCTTCACCGTCAACGGAGTCGAACCTGCGTAGCCATCAGGCTCTAGCATTAAAACTTTTGTTTTTTTTTGTACTTTTTTGTATATCTTGTTTAACTTGTCATATTAAGTCATTAAAGATGTTTAGGGTCACTACTAAATACAGGTTTTTTTAAGGGTAAGCGGTAAATTGACAGATAAAAAAGTTAGCGTTATTGTTGGGTGAAACACATCCGGTAATATAACCTAGACGCTAGTTTGGCTATAAGGCTACAGTAAGCTGAATTATGAAGTAGCCAGACAAACCCCTTGACCATTTCATCACCATTTGAGTTCGTTTTTCTCTAAAATAACATTGCTGCAACTGTTAAGTATAGCTTATGATTTATCTTTGTTTGACCAATGGCCTTCATTAGGCTATCCTTCATAGTTCAAAGTTTTAAGTAACATTAGTGAGCAGGGGTTAAGTAGGCTATGTAGTAAATAAAAGTTTTACAAAATATTAATGAGATGAATGCCTATTTCACTTGCTTGAGTAGATTTTTGCAAAGCATGTTTAATTGAAGTATGATTTTAGCAATGCATGGTCTAAATTGTGTAGTTTTCCTTTCCCCAAATTGTCTCACCTGTTTAACAGAGGTAGGCTATTTTGCATGATGTGGAGGAAGACTGGATAAGTCTCAATCATTTTTATATCATATCTATATATGACTAAATCTATTGACATGCATGCATCCAGTTGTCCTGTTCTTGCCCTGTCACAAATCATTATGAGGCATTCACAGTGTATCAGAACACATTCTGTGTTTTGTTTGTGCAGCATAACCAGATATTGACAGCCTAAATATATATTGCTAAATATAATTGCCATTATCATGCCATATCTTGCCATTATCAATTGCTATTATGCTGATTGCAATTGTATCCTCTGTTTATTCCACACAGTCTCAGAATTAAGTCAGACTCAGTGCAGGGATGATGCTGATCAGGCAATGCTAGGAGAACAAGCCATGACGATTACAGGTGTGGACACATTGAACAATTTTAATTACAACATAAGAAAACTCAGGGTATAGGCCTCACAAAATGCATAGGCTTATTAGTTAAATCATAAAGGGATATGATATGGAGAAATTTACAAAGTGCTTAAGTGCTTTTTCAGTGGTTGGTTGATATTGTTGCTGCTCATAGTTTTCTTCAAAAGCATACAATGCTATTTGATTTAAACATAGCCATATTCATTACTTGAAATATAATGTGCAGATTGATATAGCAATTGAGTGGCATGCTTAGGCCTGTACTGAAATGCCTAGTTGTAGTCTTGGGCAGCATAATGGTGTTTGTCAAAGAAACATGACATCATCAAAAATGGTTTTATTACCTTGTATTGCTGCCAATAGTTAATTGTTCCTAATGCATACAATACTATAACTTATATGTTAATATTTTAAACTCATAGACTCTTTAAACCTACACTTTATTCTCAATAAACTCTATTTGCCTAGTGCCATCTAGTGGTCAGATTTTATATTTCTGTGAAATGCGTAGACATGGCTGGTGGTGTTTGTCAAAGAAACATGCTATCATCAAAAATAACAGTAGAGTTAGTATTTTTAATGGAGATTTAGTCATAAACTCATATAGACGCTTTAAACCTACACTTTATGGTCAATAATGTATATTTGTGAATTTATATTTCTGTGAAATGCGTAAACACGGCTGGTGTTTGTTAAAGAAACATGACTATCAAAAATAAAAATAGAGGTAGTATTATAGTATGAATGGAAATACATTTTGTATGTATGAATTTTTTTTATGGTAGTCGGGCTGCTGGTGGGCTGGTGGGCCGGTTCGGTCAAAATATTCCCGGTGGATTTTAGTGTCCCACTCCGCCCCTGGGCTCTAGCATATCAGACACGTCACTGTCAGTAGCCAATGTATCAGGAACTGACAAAAGGGATGTAGCTCCATCATCAGTGGGCTTTGAAACAGTAAGCTCAGTAGACTAAACCCCTCCAACAAACTCTCACACCTGGCTCTAGGAGGTTCTTCACATAACTCAATTTTGCCCACTGAGTTCTCAGCCACCTCCATTTCCTGCTCCTCAAACCCTACTGGGCAAAATGGCTGACAGCCCAAACTAGCACATACCTCACTGCCAGTCACGGATTCTTCCTCCAGACCTTCACATCTATGCTCATGTTCTAGAGATGGCAACTTTACAAGGTTAATTGCACGGCTTTCTGGTGGAAGTTCATTGCACAGTAGGCCAGTCATCTCAAGTGCATCAGACACCTTCACTTCATCTACTTTCACATCAACAGCCTTCTCAAGACCAACATTTTCCCTCCCCACTGACTCACTGGGTGACTTAGGCCTACCATACTGCACAATGGCTTGAAAAGGGCACCCCCCTCTCTAAAACGCTCAAGATACTGCCGCACAACATCCCTTTTGTGGATCTCAAGCCTTCGTTCATTTAGGCTCAACCCAGAGTCTCCGTATATCTCCTGCTCAGCCAGCCAGTCAGGTATGCCCAAATGAAGCAAGATACAACTAACAATATGAGGCTTCTTAATTTCCAAGGATGCCTCCAACAAGCCACAATGATGTGCTACTTGAACCAAACGATCCTTAGACAATCTAAATAGTCTTAACCGTGTGAGGCCCTCCTCGACATACTCTGCAGGACTGAACACTGACATACTGAATAACACAAACTTCCTTTTCTTTTCAATACTCGGCTGATTACTACATGCAGCTAGCTACACAAGCCTCAAAGCTCACACAAGTCTGAATAACAAACAAATCAGGCATCTTTCCTAGCCATACTGACAATGGCAATACACAAGCGCACTAAAGCACCCCAATAACGTTAATTCCACCGGCGTTGCCCTCACCAACCCTGATGAATTAACTTTACAGACTTGTGATACCGTGTCGCTATGACACAAGGCCCTAAAAATTCCAACTTTGCACAAATATCTCCAATTCACGTCTGCCCAAGCAAAAACAAAGCAAAAACCAACTTGCTACTACCAGTATCCAAGCTGCGCAATGGCAATGTTAGTGTCAAAGCGCAACCAGTTACTGTTTACAAACAAGGCTACAAATATCCAGCTAGCTTATCAGACTTCAATTAAACAAACAAGGCACCCTGCACAGGGAATGCCTTCAACACAGCTACAAACGGCTACAAATAGCTAGGCAGCTGCATCTCACCAACTCCTACTGTTACAAACACTGCGCCACGCAGCTCAAACAAATTTTCCAATCAAAGGGTTACCACCAGCTAGCATAGCCATCGTCAAAGTTAAGGAGCAAAATTACCGTAACAAACGTTAACGTTACAAACAAAAACCGTCTAACCAATCCAAGCCACACGACACACAAACAAAAGTTCAATCCAGGACGAGACCACAATTGTTACGCCACGGCCAAGGGGCCACAGCTCTTCTAGGTCTAGGGGATTTTACGCTCAAACTATTATAGACCCCAGCCGCGCGTAACGTGAAGAAATAACGACTAAACCCAAAGAAACCCCAACAGCTACCCTACACGCCAGCCCTACGTGTGGTGATTAGCTTGGAAGTGGGTCCTAACAGTGTTGGGCGCGTGTGTGTGTGTCAGCTTGGCAGAAGAATCAGAGAGCGGTCAACATACCTGTGGCGTGCTGGCACTCTCTGCCCGGTCTTCATATGGCTAGCTATAGGCCTTTTGCCGGCCCAAGCGTCTTCGGTGTTAGTTCAGTTTTCTTTAAGTGGTGTTAAATCCAAAATAATAAGTATGCAACGAACAACTAGTCCATGTGCCCACGCGTCGATCCTGGAATCACGCATGGTATAAACTACAGCAGAGGGAATGCCAGGCCCTGCTCTTCGTGCAGGCCTATGCTAATTGTGTGACCACGATGAAAGGACAGGTGTTCATTTAAGCAATTAGCCACAGGTAGTGACATCACTGAAACTCTGCCTGTAAGTCAGTGCTCTCCCTACCGTATGACCTAACCAATCCTACCACGTATACATACAGATACATATATTTTTATAATGCCTTGATGGCTATGTGAGTATAATGAATCAAATTACAGTAAACATGCCCAGATCTATGTTATTAGCTGTAAATAACACTTGTGTTATTTATTTCAGCGGAGCAATCTGTAAATTCTGGGTTTTTGAGTCATCATCTAGCCTCAGGTGTGTCATGAGGGAAACATTTACTTCATAAGGCTATGTTTTGTTTGGGAATTTTTTTTTTTTTGTAAATTGTCTTAAATCAATAATTAAAAAAAATGTACAGAACTAGTGGATATTTCATATTGTAATTTGTAAACAGATTTTAACTGCTTAGTCTGTTTAGTCAGGAAAGTAGGAAAGATCCCATCACATGTTTAACATGTCATAGTCATTAAATATACAAGTATGGCAATTTGTTTGAGTTTTTTTTTTTTATTTCATGAAAAATGTTTGCTGCACAGCGAAAGGTTCTTTCAATACATTGAAAACATTTTGCAGAAGCCTGCATTCATAACGATGTTGTAAACAAATATTGTATGATCTGAGAAGGAGATGAAAATATGACAATTTATGTTCGTAGTTGAACAAAAGCAACATATTAATTCAGGAAACAATAATGGAAATGACATTCACTGATAGTTATTGTACCATAATAAACTGTATTCCTAACCGTCCATCATTCGCCCAGCCGCATCATGACAGTTGTCGAAAATAAGGTGGTAGTCAGTGCCTCCTGCCTTCACAAAATCTCCCACAGTCTTGGAGCCTCTGAAATTTTTGGTTTCAATAACCTGTGAACAAAACAAAACACCCTTTTTCAAGAAGAAGAAGCCATGACTCAAATGCTTGAGAAATAGGCTTGGAATAAAAGTTTGTTATTTCATAAAGAAGGCAAAACAGAAAACTTAAGAAAAAGTGGGAATACCTTCCATTTTCTGCCCATGTGGCGAGCATGTACCACAACAGTCTGGCTGCTGATGCCATAGCCATCCCCCTTGTGTACCAGCCACTTGGTCCCATCCGCCAGGGTTACCCTTTAAAGCCAAAGTAATAATTGTTACACAAACACACACACACACACACACACACACACACACACACACACACACACACACACACACACACACACACACACACACACACACACACACACACGCACACACACTGCAATAGTTTGTATGTAATTGCCTAAAAAAATGACTGAAATGATTTTTTATGCACTGCATTTTCCCAATGACAAGTGGCACAGTGTATAAACCTCAGGTTTTATACCAACTAAAAAAAACACCCCAAATCTGAAAATAACTCCACCTGTATTAACCATGCACATATTAACACACTTATGCATTAACTGCAATTTACTGTTACTATTATTTGTTGAATCAGAATCCCATCATGATTTAATGAAGTTAAATGAAGAAATGCACCGCATCCTCATAGTCTTGTATGAAACTCAAGAGTGAAGACAATTTGCTATATCTGGAAATCAAAGTAGATCTACCAGAAAATCATTGTTTAGAAAAGTTCTTATACCTGACTCCGGAGTGGCTGAGTATTCCAATTTGGACTTTCATGCCTTCCAAAGGGCGTGTCATTCTGTCAGCCACATAAACCTTGGAATTGTACAGCTTCGTAAGTTCTGACTGCTTGGACAAGTCATAGTTGTAGGTTCTTTTTCCTTGAAGAGAGCACCATAAATGAACACTCATGTAATTTGTCATGCATGCAGGTGTAGGTCAATGTAATAATATAAAATGTTATAATTAATTGTAAATTTAAGATGAGCTGAAATTGCATCTGAAAATCAAAACATCAAATAGCAGGCTATACCCTCTCCAAATGCACAATGAGTTGCTACCACAAGCATGGCCATGATGGCCAATGTAACAGCAACAGTCTTGAAGGTGAGCATGATTGAAGATGGTTTCCTCTCTCCTCTAGAGACTGAAAGCGTGGCTATTTATACCCTGTGCAAGTGAAAGAAAGGAAGCTCACCATTCCTCAAAACAATGTATTCCTGCTCAGGCTCATGTATCCAGCGGTGGGGGAATGGGAGGAAGGTGGGTGTGGTGAGTGCTGACATTGTGCAACTTTTCTTGGACAACAAGAAAAACAAACAATTACAACAAACTTAATAATATTATAATATAAAAAGCTATGTTGTGTATTAAACTATATATAAACTATATATTTCATTAGTATAATGTTTTTAACTTCAGAGCTTTCATAAACCAGAAGGGAGGGTTAAACATTACACTGTCGTCCCGAGGTCATGAGTCATCATGTCAGTGCTCGGGGCATAACACTCTGGAATATCCAGGATGAAGAAATCCAACTACTGTGTTCCCTTAAAAATGGTTGATAACTAAAAAACAACTTATTTGGCTGTTTTTAGATTTGCAGAGAATCTACAGTAAAACAACACTATTGTAATGCCAAATGTTTAAATTGATTAGTTCCAGATTTGTTGCTAATGTAGTCTTGTCTTAAATTCTAGAAGGTATTTACATATACAGTACTGCAGTATGTGTAGGCCTATTCATTATGGATGTTTGAGAATAACAATAGTAGTGGTTCCTTTTAAATGTGAGTGGTAAAGGTAGAAGAAACCAGATGTCATGCAACAGAAGCTAATTATTAAAAAAAAAAAAAAAAAAAAAAAACCTACAGATAAGTGACTGAACATGTTTGTTATTCACAGCAAATTGAGACTTCACTGTGTGTGTGGGTGTGTGGGTGTGGGTGTGTATCTGTGGTCAATTTAAGTCCTGTCTTCACTTGCAGAGTTCCCGGAATACTCCAATTTTCATTCCAGTCCTTATAAGAAATGGTTGAAAACAAAAAAAGATTACGGAAGCATGTACAAGGGGAAATTCTGTGTACAAGTACCTTTAGCTAATATTCTTTTATTTCATTTTTCCTTCACCCATCCTTTAGACAGCACAAACCCATTAAGCTATTTACAAAAGGTCTATCTTATAGTGCATGCATGTTTGACATCATTTGCTTTGGACGCACACAGGCTGAACATGATGCTGCACTGGATACAGTGTTGCTGCGCCTAAGAAAGGCAGGACTGCGTTTAAATGACAAAAAGTGTCAGTTCAGTTCAGAAGTCTGACACTTAGTGACTGAAAAGGGCATTGAGCCAGACACAGAGCATGTCCAAGCAATCAAACAAGCACCTCCACCTAAAGATGCAGCTACCCTGCGTTCCTTTCTGGGGATGCTTTCCTGGTACAACAAATTCACACCCAATTATGCAACTGTGGTGGAGCCACTACGTGCTTGTCTTCACAATGACACAGAGTTCAGCTGGACTGCAGAGGCTGAAAAGTGCTTCAGTGAGGTGAAACAGCTGCTGGTGCACAGCCCGGCACTAGCACTGTATGACCCTGCTTTACCCAGCATCATTTCCACTGATGCTTCGGACTATGGCATCGGTGGCGTCTGCACGCAGATCCACCCTGATAACAGTGAGCGTACTGTTGCTTTTGCGTTTGCACAGGCTGAAAGGAAGTATGCAACTGTTGAGAAAGAGGCCTTGGCTTGTGGTTGGGCGGTCACCGGTTCGTTCTGCGCACTGACCATCAGGCCCTAACTACTCTACTGTACACTAAAGGGGCTGATCAAGCTGGAATGCGCATCGCCAGGTGGTCAGCACGGCTGTTGTGTTTCAACTATGATGTAGTCTACCGTGCTGGCGCACAGAACCAAACTGCAGACTGTCTATCTCGATTGCCATTACCTACCTCTGATGCTGATGAAATTGAGACGGAGCCTGAGTTGGTTGCGCTGCTCTCTACTGCCCAGTCTGCTATTACACCTGCTGAGTTTGAGTCTGAGTCTACGTCCTGCACAGAGCACACTGACCTAGACAGAGGTGAATACTGACTCACTCTCAAGAGAGCACTTGATGATATAATCTTTGGCTATGGCATGTTGCAATGGCAGAGGGTAGGTCCTTGTGAATAATTCTGTCTCCCACTCTAACCAGAGACAATGTCATGCATATGAGTTGTGTGTATTATTCTCTCTTATCTCTGTCTCACCAATGACTCCTAAGAGGGAGCTACTCAGTCATTCCAGCTCCCTGTGAGTTTCAACCTCTTAACTAAACAAAGCAACATGCAATGTTTGATTAGGCCAATAATGAGATGAAAATCTTAGATGATTTGCATACAATAGACAAGTCACTGCTTCTACCACAAAGGTACCACATAAATGAAAAGTTTGAAAAAAGTTTGAGAAGACTTGTATTTAGAGTTATAAGTTACCGTAATCCCCACTGTCGTCCTACATAGATGGTGTATTGGCAAAAAAAAAAAAAATAACTTATGTGCCAATGCACCTTCGGGTGAAAAACTTGAGATTGTCACACTCAGGCATATCAATAATTCTTTTGCCACTAAAAAAGCAATGCAAACATTCAGTTAATACTAGCCACTGGTTTGCTATTCCATCTATGTTGTACCCATTTTCTCTTTTCTAACAGTGAGAGAAACTTGTGGTGTCAGTAGAGCTTTGGGTTGTAAAACTCATAAATCACTTTAATCACATGAATCAGTCAATCATGAAGGGTGGATAGGGGTTTATCCCATCTTCTGTTAGCAAGTGTGCATTGTGAGTGAGTTTGAATGTGCTAAAAGGGGAAAACTATAGTGCTTCTTAGTAAGTTTAAATTAAGGTAGCAAACCTAAACCCTGCAATAGTGACCACACCTTTACATATTCACATATCACCTGTAGAGGATTCAGCACATGGCATCCTAGAAGGAGGGTTCTTCTCGAAGGGCACTGCCCTAGTTGACAGAAGCGATCACATGATTGGCCAGAGCAAGGAGCTGAGTAGCCGGTGGGACCAGGAGTGCGTTTCCCAAAAAACTAACGAACGTAGCATTTAACGAAGATCTTACTATGTTAGTTCAAGCTAGCGACTGAACTTATTCCCGCGTGTCCCAAAACGAGATAACTAAGTAAGTACCTCCATAGTAAGAAGTTGGTTAGTAGGGAAGACGTTAGTCCAAACTATGTCCTTTGCAGATGTTTTCGGAAGTGTCCGGAGAGTTCGTAGGCATTCGTTGCGATTAGGATCATGGGACATCGCCAATGTTACCAAATGTAAAACTACGGTGTTGTCATTTACATTTGTGGATAATGTTCACTGTCTTTCCTATTTGCATCGAGTTTTAGAAAAGGAGCAATTTCAATGAGTTTGTGTTGGAATATGTTCAGAAATAAAGCATGGGCTTCGGGGAGGACGTGCTATTTGCCAATAATGCCAATGCAAGCTTCACAATTATTTTAGGAAGTTAAGCATGGGCTATTTGGCCATAATAGTAGTATTTAATGAGCAACTACACACCATTATTATTAATAAATTCTAAAAACGTATATTTATATGTATGATTTGAGCCATTCTTGATGTGAGTCATTTTAAGTAGTCAGTGGCATACCTTGCTAAGGCTATCAGGTAGAGATTGGCACCTTAATTGTTTTGTCAGTTCAAGTTCGAATCCAGCCGGGAATGCTGTAATGACGGCTTGATTTTAAATTAGGAATCGTAATGTAATGATTTAATTGCATCAAAGTTGTAATTTGAAGTTTCTGCCAGTCAAGAAGACCAATTGTTTTGACAACATGCATTTTACAACGTGTATCCTCTCGTCAGTTAAACTCATTTGTATGAGTTAAACTGAGGTCAATCAAACTGTGATAATTAATTCACGCTGTAGGTGGGAGTAATGCATCAAGTGGTGTCGCGTCAGCAGTATTTCACCCCAAAACAGCCAAAGAAGACATCACGTGGCCATATAACTAAGCTTCTTTGGTGTTAACTTGCACCTTGGAGTGTCAGCTTGAACTAACAAGTTTTACTAACAAGATACTATGCTTAGTCTGGACTATGCTTTTGGGGGACACCAGTGATGAACTAACTATGCTTTGACTAACGACGTTATCACCATAGTTAGTTATATTGTCAACAAAGGAAGCTCGTTAGTCTGGCCGATGGCTTTGGGGAACAGAAACATATTCCAAACTAACTAACAAGCTACCTTAGTTAGCAACTATGCTTTTGGGGGACGGACCCCTGATCTCTCTAATTTGTGTACAGTGCTAAACAGCATGGAAGAGAGGAGCATGTCCTCACTGAATGTTATGGATTGACTCTGTGTAGCATCCAGAAAGGTCACTCAAGGCTTGGTCTCACAGGGTTTGGAGTTTGGAGA
>JAODXP020000012.1:3228669-3296169 GCA_027497455.2 Sardinella longiceps | reverse complement strand
TTATGTGTGTGTGCTTTAACAAAATGCTAACAAAAGAAAAGAAAATTATTCTGCAAATGGTCCTCCATACACACACAAACTACAATCTCCAGACACACAATTCATGCCGAAACGAATTTCTAATTGCATTCATCTTTGATGAACCTGTGTATTATTCTCAGAAGAAAAAAAAAACATGCTATGTAGACATTGTTTTGTTATCATCATCCAGGCAAATGAAAATAACTGAAGTGTTCATAAGCCAGTCTATAACATAAAAACATATGGTCAGTCCAAGACAGACAGACTGGGCTCAATCTTACGGACAGAATCTGTGGTTGTCTTTCAAACAAACTGCAGGCAATAGTGCTATATGACTAATGAGAGCAATAAACAAAGCGATAATTCAAATTCAAACAACCTCTGTTAGTTGTTAATGCCATCATTGCTCTGTTGCCATCATGCTAAGCTTGCCCAACAACTTTCTATGAACTTAGATCTTGATTGGCCCAAATCATGGACATGTACCGGTACAGTACTGAGGCCCTGTGCAAAACTTTCACTCAAATTATTCCTGGATTTGCATATTTATGTAATTTGAGTTATTGCCATTTTGATGGTGCACAATTAGGAATTTTAATGTCTACTTCAGATGACCATCATTCTCATCCTTGAACACCCACGGCCTTTTCCATTATGTGACGGTCAGGGGGTAAGACCCTCACCCTCTCGATCCATTATGAAGATTCGATCCGTTCTACCCGGGAAGCCAAAATATGCGTTGTCATCGACCCAGACCTGACCTGATTGGCAAACAACTAATTTTGATGTGGAGAGAAAAATGATTGCATACGTAGAATATCTGAGATGTATTTTTTTTCCAATTACATGCACAAAATACATATAGGGATTCTTATTAATTCATGAGGCAATCTAATAAAGTCAGGCTAAGTCATTTTATTACAATTCAAAGCTTCAGGGCTTTTACAACAAAATAAGGTAGCCTATTTCTCTCTTTCTCCTTCTTCCTCACACACATAATGCACAGAGGCACACATGCATGTGTGACAAAATAATAAGACAGGCTACACAGTCCATTTAAAGGAAAAATCCGGCGTGAATCAACACGTAGTCCTACTCTTTTATAGTGCCAACCGCTATTGATAGCCACCTCAATCACTGGATTTCATGCAAGGCAGACTGAGATAGTGAAACGGCAGCTAACGTTAACAGAATGGGGCATTTCAAAACGAAAGCAAATCGATTAAGTTTCGTTTTTGACATGCCTCATTCAGTTAGTGTTAGCTGCCGTTTCGCAAACTCGGTCTACGATGCACAAAATTTGATCATTGAGGTGGCTTTCAGTAGCGCTTAGCAGTATAAAACAACAGGGCTACATGTTGATTCACTCTGGATTATTCAAGAGTTAAAAAATCCCGCACACTGTCCATTCCACCAAACAAACTTTAATACAACGTTTCGGTCATCCGACCTTCTTCAGGTAAAGTTACAAAGACAATTCAAACGCAAACTTTTAAAAAAGTTAGGTTGACTAGCTTGGACCAATCAGGTCCTGTTGTGCAGGTCACGTCACTTCGGTCATGAAGATTGCCACTTCGCCTATCCATTGCGCGACCTGTTGAAGAAGTCAATCATGAGGAGGCACTTGTCTCCTCAATCAGGAAGCCACATACAGGTTGTATTCAGTGTTCACCATCACCAAAAAAAGGGCAAATAAAATAAAAAGAATACAAAAACTCATGCAAAGTAAAGACATTTTTTACAAAAGCGTGGAGCATGGTGTCTTATAGATCCCATGGGGGTATTTTACAAAAGGGGCAGAAATATTAGAGCATCACATTTAAGTTAAAGTCATCATTTAATCCCTTTGGTGCCAATGTCTGTAGGGTATATATCCAAAAAACCTCACGGCGCTTTAGGAGCAGGTCGTGGTTTCCCCCTCTCCTTGGTAGTTTCACCTGTTCAATCCCATAGAAGCGCAATGTTGAGATATCATGTTTAAAATCATTAAAATGAATCGCCACAGGGTAATCCCTATCATTCCGTATCATATCAATTGTACTTTTATGTTCGCTTATGCGTTGTTTTAGCTGCCGTGTGGTCTTTCCCACGTATACAAGGCCACATGGGCATGTTATGATGTACACTATGTGTGTGGAAGTACAGTTTATCACGCTTTTAATCGGGAACGATCTATTGTTGTGGGGATGGCGGAAAGAGTGTACTTTTTGGGTATTGTTACATTGCGCGCATCCACCACAACGATAGTTGCCAGTAGGTATGGGGGTTAGTAGTCTTTGTGATGATCTTCTAGGCCTATAGCTATAGCATGTGACACCATGCTCCACGCTTTTGTAAAAAATGTCTTTACTTTGCATGAGTTTTTGTATTTTTTTTATTTTATTTGCCCTTTTTTGGTGATGGTGAACACTGAATACAACCTGTATGTGGCTTCCTGATTGAGGAGACAAGTGCCTCCTCATGATTGACTTCTTCAACAGGTCGCGCAATGGATAGGCGAAGTGGCAATCTTCATGACCGAAGTGACGTGACCTGCGCAACAGGACCTGATTGGTCCAAGCTAGTCAACCTAACTTTTTTAAAAGTTTGCGTTTGAATTGTCTTTGTAACTTTACCTGAAGAAGGTCGGATGACCGAAACGTTGTATTAAAGTTTGTTTGGTGGAATGGACAGTGTGCGGGATTTTTTAACTCTTGAATGATAACCCCACTGGGATAATATCCTACGCACCTGCCAAACTACTGAGGTGTGCAAAAGCGTCATTTGGAACTCACTCTGGATTATACCTTTAGTTAGGCCTACAATTCTGTAAATGTAAATGTAAATTTTATTTCTACCATTCAGTACTTGCTCAGTCTACTTCCTATCTTTGCATCATCACAAATACAGTATTTTTGAGACACCAGAGTAATTCCACCATGTAACCTGTTGCCATTTAACTTGCAGCCTGTGATCTCTGTTGGCACTCACTCATCACGTAATGATATTCCCCAGAAGCAGCACACGCCCACCTGCACAGACCTAGCTGTCACTCATCAACCAAGCACTGATGTGAATGCAAGCAGCCTCTTGCCTGTCACCTATGGCAATGAAGCTTATATTTTATCCTAACTAAAAGTGTGACTCAGCAGTTTGGGAATAAGTTCATTAACAACTTTAATAGGGTGCCCTATTATCACTAATTTGAATTTCTTTGTGAATACAGACTGATGGCTCCCACATTCATGGCTTCCAGAGGGCTCCCACTTCCATGGCTCCTGGAGTCCTCTCACAGACTGTTTCTCAATGTCTAGGATGCTTCCTTGCGAGCCAGTAGGATACAGTTGCAAGGCTGAGAACATTTTTAGCAATTGAGATAAATGTGTTCAGCTGCAGTGCTGCTGGCATTTTAAAGTCTTTGACCTGTGTACAGTATGTATGCAAAGGATTGTGGGTCGAGAATACACTGGTACATCCACAGAAAAATCGGTAGAATTGTGGAGGATCCTTGACAGCGCTTAGTGAGACATGATGACATCGTTGACATGGACTGCCGAGAGTACTTCCTTGGTAGAACTTTCAAGGTAGCCTTGAAAAATCTACGAATAAAGGATTCCTTGATAGAATTTAAAAGTATCCTTGACATTGGAACAGTGCTTGGCGACATACAATGACATGGAAAACTAGGAAAAGCAGCCTACCAAACATGCCTTGACTTCGAGAAACAATAGATTCTTTGAAAAAACCTTCAAAGCATGCTTCCTCGACTTTGAGAAACGGCAACAATTGCCCTGGAAGGGTTATATGCCACCCCCTCTAAGGGGGCAATATCCGACTCTGTGCAGTCTTACAAAACACTACTAACAGTTATGTTATGAAAGAGACATCTACAGCATATTATGTGAGTTAAATTGATTATTGTGGTAATTGCTTTATGCCGCAGATACTAGCATTCATGTTTGTTTCGCACAGTTGAAAATTTAGAAATTGCTTAGGATCACGGGATGCAACAGGTAGGTTTCGATGTACGTGGTTGAAGTAAGATGACAGACAAGTGGTTTGTCCAATTATATGCAAGATTTTTGAAGAAATATGCAGATGAACATATAATTAGTGCATCAATATTAAATAGGCTATAAGTGATTGCATTTTAGAATTATTAAGTGGACAAGTCTTGAGACCAACATGACCTCAATCAATTTCAATAAGAGCTCTATTGCTCAAGCTACTCAAGACTAGCCAAAACTGAAGACGCAAGATATTTTGGTCCAACCATATAGGTTTCCTTGAACAGAGAATTAGCACTAACATCTAACCCACGGAGGAAGAACTTTGAACTGTGTTTTTACATGTTAACATGCTCCAAATGTCACCACAAAAAAATATGATTTACATAGACTTGTTGAATACAGCTTTTAACACGAAACGATTTGCGCTTGGTTTAGACCTGCTTTGAAGAGATGGTATTAGCCATCATCAAATCATCAAGATGTCCAGGAAGATGCTTAAGAACAATTTATTAGCCTACAACAGAAGAAACGTGAGGATATAAGAGGGGAAGATGTCTTGTCAGGTTTACATTATCAGAGCCATTAGGGCTCTGACTATTACTAGACCCTATGTGAGCTATTCAATGTTTTTATTTCCTAAAATGCTCACCAAGAAGACCCGCTGGTGCGATACCAATGCACCAAACGCAATGCGTTCCGCACTCTTAAAGGAAATTAAATTGAACTGTCATTGGTTAGTTTCGTGTTACACCCATAACACACCCGTAATTACAGTAATTAGGCATCACAAGTCCAACCTTTTTGAACTTTTCGCTTGTTTTCTGCGCTGTGAAAATAGCAAAGTATCGCTGGGATGCCCCCAACACAAGATGCGAGATGCGTCAAAGAATGTTTGACGTTGAGTCATCAAAATAGGACCCATAATAACACATTCTTTAGCACTGTTTAAAAAACACAAAACATTATTTCTTGAATATCAAGTAGTTGTAAATGTTGGAAGTGTTTTTAGTTGCTTTGCTGCTCACACATTTTTGCTGCACTTAACTCAAAACCCCACTAATAAGATAGGAGGGAAGCACTCATCCGGCTCGGAAGACCAATTAATGGATTCTAAGCCAAAAGCCAACACTTGCAGAAGGCCCAGGGAGACAAGATCAAGGATTTGAAGTTTATTTCAACATGCAGCCTACACTCGAAGCCACCCTTAGCATAAGCTCAGGAAATGACTGACTTTTTGTGGGAAATGTAAAATATATATATATAATTTTTTTCTGTTAACAGTCAGGTAGCAAAGTCAGCATGTAAAGTTAGCATAATTAGCCAAGTCAGCATAAATCAGTTAGTCATCAGAGAAATGAATGACATCTGCACAGATAATATAGCCTGTTGCTGTCTAAGAGAAATCTAATCTAGGGTACAGGCAAACAGTGTGGGTTGTTTATATTATGCCCATATCTTTCCTATGAAAAATGTAATAATTTTGTCTTCTTTCCAGCCTGGGCCACAGACACTAAGACTGGAATACTGAGAAGGGTGATTTTTCTTTAAAGTCATAAGAAACTGGATGTTATTTCCCAAGGTACAGAAGCCTTGGTTCCAACAGAGGCCAGAGATTTTATGATCCTACTCATCTCAATGATTATATCAGCTCTGAATGATTATTGTAATGATTACTACATTACTTGACTTATTTTTGTCCATATGGGTCTCTCTCTCTCTCTCTCTCTCTCTCTCTCTCTCTCTCTCTCTCTCTCTCAATCACAGTATGACCCATTTTGAAATTATTTTAACGTTTTCATGGTCATTTACAATATTCTTATTGTAGTTCTGTCCAGCCAGACAATAGTTCATATTATTTTCCCAGAAACAACAAAGCAGGGCATGTGGTTCACTGAACTGTTATCAAACCATGTAATTTAATTGCTGTTAGATAAGATGGTGATGATGATAGTATGCCGATTGGTGTGTAACAGACACCAGATGTGAGTGAGATAATGGCTTTAATCTTGTTGAGAGACCGTGTTTTCCCATTTCAATTTGTGCATCTAGTGTTTTCAGTCAATCAGGGGGGCACACTATGTGTAACAAAGACTCAAGAAACTCAAACAACTGTGTCCTAATTTAATATTATCATTTGATAATAATCTAATCGTAACCATTCAGTAGGCTGATGTTCACATTTCTGAGATGTCGTCTGGCCCTACCAGAACAAAATATTTTATTCATTTTTGACATCGGGCAGATGTCTGTACTCTACTCACCCTGATGAAAAAGGAGAAGAGTCTGAATGTAGGTCAAACAATGAATATGATGAGTGTATCATGTCAAAGGTTGCTGTTTGCCCTGGTGTTTGTGACAGACATCCATGGATCCTCATGCCTGATATACAATGACAGTCTGCTTAGGCAATACATGTACTGTAGATGTAAATATCAATGGGATCATGGATGGAGGTGGATTTGACTCCATCTGTATTCAGGGGGTGGGGTGGTGGTGGTGGTGGTGGGGGGGTGTTGTTTGTGTGTTGTCCCCATGATAATTGAAGTCCACATCCAATAGCAGTGAATTTGACAAACTGTGAAAGGAGATTAGTGGTTTTAAAAATATGAAAGTGAGTGTTTGATTTTGGACCCATCATAGATGAACAGTTTTGAACATACACCAAACACTCTTTAAAGAGTTCAGGGAGCTATCCACTGTATTTATCCTTCTAAAAACTGGACTTTTTGGCCTGGACATGACTGACACACGTGGGCTTGAAAGCTGTCAATATCCCTCTATGTGTCAATCTCTCTCCCTCTTGCTCTTTGAAACACACAAATATACACCAAGCGCACACGCATACACACACACACACACACACAAACACAGCTATCTTTTTCTTTTGCAAGGGCGTCCATTTCCCTACACTGGCAGATGTAGATGATGGCTGCTGAGGATAATCCCGAATCCTGGGCCTGGTACAAGGCGGAATTAACTCTGGCTATGATCACAACATCTGTCGGCCACTCGCCCCGGAGTGTGCGTGCAGAGAGAGGAGGAGTGGCAGACCCACGGTGCCAGTATCTCCAAGAGGAGGAAGAACTTGCCTCGGTCTTGCACCGTCCCGTTCGGCCGGTAAGTTTGTACCTGCGATGAGTTTTGTGACTAAGTAAACTTGGCCGTGACGCGCCTTTTGATTGATACTGACCTAGATTTGTATCAAATTCACAGATGGAATGAGCAAGCTTAAAGATTTTTTTTATATAATATGGCATTGTCATTAGTATTCGCTTGTATGGCTAGTGTTTTGTTGTGTGGTGTGATTTAAAATCAGAAAATCAAACAGCATTGCTCACCTACATCATTTTTTTGGTCATTTAGAGACAATTTATAGGTTTTATCACAGGCTGTAGACTGAGGTCAGCTTAAGCATTTGCATGTTGCCTTTCGTTTAATGTAGCCCACCCAGATTTGAGCTTTATCAGAAAGCCCAAAGTGACAACTGTACTGCATTTCTGCTGAAATTGCGTTTCAGAGATCAGGCGTAAAGTGGGATCAGACATCCTTTTTTTAAACATCACTGGGAGAGGCGGGCTGGTATTTCTATATTATGTTGACGACAGAATTCTCACAGTGCATTTTAAAATGATGGGTCATCAATCAAACTTTTCAGTCTAAGTTGTGGGAATCTAATGCCTGACAGAGAGAGAGTGTTGTTCCAGTCTTTATGAGCACAAGAAGCATCTCTACAGTGACAGAGCGTAGAGAATGGTTATATCATACTTATATCGGAGCAGATGTGTATAGCATGTTAAGAACGTGCAGCTTATCTTCCTTAAGATGGCCAATACAAGGTGACCATATATTCACAAGAGGAGACATGATCACATGGTTGATGCATGTGCTTAAAGAGATGCATGACAAACAAGGAGGGCTGGCACCAGAAGTGGCACCATTCTCATCCATCTGTTTTTTATTTATTTACTTTCTGACCCAACTGGGGTTTTGATGTATTTCCTATTAGAGCTACTAGGCCAGCTCCTAACATGGAATTCTAAAAAATGCTAATGGATTTTTAGGAACAACAGAATGACAGAGTCAACCAGCATTAGCCAAACAAAATGCGTCTCTTGTGCAGTCCAAACACTGGCAGCTGGAGAAAAAAAAGAGACTCAACTCTGCCTGTAGTGTAACTCTCGGAGTTATAGAAAATAAAAACACATTGATTTCCTTTCATTCCATGCCGCTTTGCTGAGCAACCCAAGATAGGCATCTTGGACTAAGGCCACTATCATTTTGTTTGTCCATTTCATTGTTTTATTTTCATAAATTTGTCAGATTTCCACTGGCCCTTGTTATAGTCTTTGCCTTCCCCTGATGTTGGTACGCTCAAAACCAGACAAAGAGCTTGAGAGTACAAATGGCTAGAGCACGCATCATGGCATACTGAACATGAAGAGTGTTCTTTTTTTGAGAGACAACAAAATGGCAGAAACTAGCATATGAATTGCTATAGCAGTAGAACGAGAGCACAGTTCAGTAACCCCTCCACTCCTACACTGATGAGACAAGAAGCAGGAAGCAACATGACCCCAAGGCCACGGGTTTGTTGTTCGCTCCATTGAAGAGCTGAATGGTGAGTGGGCGGTGAATCCACAAGCTGATGTGGGGTAGAAAAGAAGATGATACACACAGAAAGAGCCGGAACCTCATTAGATTTCCATTTCCCCCTACAGGCCATGTAATTGCCTTGCTTGACCTGTCAAGGCCTCTATACTGTAGGTATAGAGTATAAGTGAGAAAAGAATTAAGTGCTTTGTCATTACATTGACGTCATACCTATAGCGCCTTTGCACTACGTACTATGCTAAATACTTGTGAAGTTTGCTCTACAGAAAACAAAAACAAAAAGTGGAGGACAACCGGATTAGTTTATGAGAGGCTTACAGAGGATTGTTTTTTCTCAGCAGAACTAGTGCTGGGGCAATGCTCATACAGATAGGCCTGGAGTGGAGTGAAGAAAGTCTGCCAGGATCTCTCAGTAATAACACAATAAATGTGAGCTGGGTGCGATGATGCCTCCAAACAGTGTTTGGCTTCTCTCATAAAATCGTCCACCTTACTGGCCCTGTGGCTGTGATGGTATCTTTAAATATTAATTTGACGAATAAATCAGCTTAAACAAGCTGTATGTGTGTGTGCTTGTGTGTGTGCATGTGCGTGTCTGTGTATGTGCACGTGTGCTTGTGTGTGCGTGTGTGTGTGCATGTGTGTGTTTGTGTGTGCGTGTGTGTGTGTGAGTGTGTGTATTTGTATGTGGCTTCACCATAAAGGGCAGTAACTGTTCATCTGCAGAAGTGTCCAACATAGATTACTCTGGGGGCCAAGATGACACTGTTTGGAGGCAGTGTTGAGCCAGCACAGTGTTTCCAAGTTGATTGAACTTTTCATTATTGATGGCTATTTGATTGGTGTGGCTTAAAAACACACACATTTGGCGTTTGTATTTGTTGGGTCACAAGGTGGCCTACCGCGTGCTCCAGTTGTGAGGTGATGTGCAGATGTCAAGGACGCTTGACAGATTGAGCAAACATTTACTCTTCAACGCTCCCCGCACCACCCCCATCACCACCAACATCGCATGCCCATATGATTTTGTGTTTCTGTTAGCCTTTCAATGAACTGACTGCTACTGTGGCAAACAGTGGTTTCAGATAACATTGGCCTAGGGCTTGAATAAACAGTGTCCCTGTGACACGCAGCCCGGCTTCAACTGTACAGCAATGAACCATGGCCTTTTGTCTTATTGGGTAACATGATCAAAAGAGGCTAATGTAATACAAACAATTGTAAACGATTGTTGAGAAAGTTCATTGTCCAAATAATTCCAATGACATTTTACCTAAAAGGGCAGTTGAATTTGCAGAGATATTTCCTATAGCAGGCCCCTATCAATTTTAAGGGAACATTTTTTAACATTTTATAAACTGAGATTGTTAAAAAAAAAAAAAAAGTACAGTCTATTATAGATTTATCATACTGTTTGTTATTTCATAGTAGTAAACAGAATTGTTTTTTAATGGAAGAATTTCTTGACAGGTTGTGTTTGTGTGTGTGTGTGTGTGTGTGTGTGTGTGTGTGTGTGTGTGTGTGTGTGTGTGTGTGTGTGTGTGTGTGTGTGTGCGTGTGTGTCTGTAAGACAGGCTGCACCTGACAATGAGCAGATGCTGTATCAACCACCCCTGGGTAAATAAAGTTTCAAAAATTAGGAAAATGCAATGACATGAAAAAAAAAAAAAAAGTAAAAGCGCCTGGTCCACAAAAGCTTGTGTGCAGCTTGCACAGTATGAAATTGATCCTCATGACAGGTGGTGAATGAGACTGGTGGCAAGTGGGACTCACAAGTATTTTACCATCAAGCCCTGGAGTCAAATGTGTGGCAGTGAAGGTAACTCTAAAATATAATACAGAGAACTGGAAGCAGGATACAGTTGTTTCCTGAGGCTATGTCTTTTGAAATCACGACAGCCAGTGACCTGGTATTGACCTGTCTTAATGCATGTGCCATGACAGACACATGCTGTCACCACAGAATGTAGTCTGTTCATTGTCATTTAATACACTATAGGGCACTAATAATGGGGCTGAAGTTGACAGAGAGCACGTTCAGCAGTGTTGTTTCTGTTTCCTAACGCTGTCCTTGCTTCTCCAGGACCCATGATGGGAAAGCCAGGGAGTAAAGTATTGCGAGAAGCCTCTATGGATGGAGTTCAGCCCCAACCTCAGGTAACACTTTGCTAGAATGCCTTTATTGTGTGTGTGTGTGTGTGTGTGTGTGTGTGTGTGTGTGTGTGTGTGTGTGTGTGTGTGTGTGTGTGTGTGCATGTGTGACACAGAGTAAGAGAGAGGGAGAATATTATTATCTTTTGTGTACTGTTCTTACATCTAAAGCTCCTGACGTACACATAGGATCTTCCGACATCTCACTTAACTTGTATATCATGTATTTCAGTTGCCACCATAAGATGTACTGTAGCTACTGTATGAGAAGCAGGCTGCTTTGCCAGTTGGTCGTGTTAATAGTAGTGTGTGTGTGTGTGTGTGTGTGTGTGTGTGTGTGTGTGTGTGTGTGTGTGTGTGAGTGGACAGATGAGATCTCTGAAGTCTGTTTACTCCCACTGATTACACAACATGGATCAAGTTCTGCTTAGATTCACAGTTTATCTCTCGAATCTCCATACATGCATCAGAATGTGTTATATTCCTGGTTCCTCGCTGTATTGACAGTGACTGAATCAGCCCCATCAAAATGTTATTACACCAATGCAATGTCTGCAAAGACTGCAGTTTGGGAAATGATTGTTTCATAATCCCCCAGCTATGTGAACCAAAGCATTATTTTGTTTATCCCAGTAATTTATCATGTCAGTGTGAAATTCTCACAATGCATTATTTGCTTGTATTATTTACAACAACAACAACAACAACAACAACAGGAACAGAATGTATTTATTATAATACTCAAAACATATAAAATGGAGATGTCAAGTTCATTTGGATAGAAATAAATTGACATAGAGATAGAGATACTTTCTTTTACCCTGAAACAAATTAAGATGTCCAGTAGCATTGAGACATCAAACACACACGACTTCAGACATATGAAAAATTATATTGCGTATGCATACTTACAGTACATACATTACCACAAGAAAAAAAGGAAGATGTCACCAATGTTGCTCCATTACAGTAACATTAGGTTGTAACTTGTTACAAGGGTAGTGCATAGTGCATATATCCATAGTGCAAGGGATCATCATGGACCATAAAATGCAGCCATTCTTTGCCTACCTTTACTGGATACTTTACTGGCAAACTGATGGGTAAAACTGACAGTTTCTAACGATCACAAACACAGTCTTAATGCTCCACCACTTCATTTCCTTTCATGTTGTTAAAAATATGCTGCATTTTGGGTTTGTTAGAACTGTTTTCTAGGAGGTCCTCTCATGCTTTTTGATGCAGGCCACATAATTTGAAGGGCCAGATCTGGGCTGTAGCATATGACACCCCTGACTTGAAACAAGAGGTGATGACACCTATCTAGACATTTTATACAAACGGAAACTTTGGTTATGACATTGGTTATGTTCAAGTCCACATTTGTGTGAAGAATATGTTAGTTATCCTGTTTTGTGTGTTGTAATGCACTTCGTCATGGGAGCATACCATAGTCAGCATTACTCTACTGTACTAAACTATAGCGTCATTGCTAACATCTCCAGCACTGCCATAGTTGGCACTAAAACCTCTGTGTGTGAGGATCGCTCCAGTGTACACACACAGCACATCATTGGCCCAATTAAAGACCAGACAGGATAAGCTCTTACCTGTGTGGCTTTTTTTTTTTTTTTTGTGGATGTTGTTAAGCACCAGTAAGAGTGTTTGCCATGACTGACCGACCGGTGATCCACATGCTCGTCGAGAAAGATTAACGCTAGGGTGACCTCTTTGTGGGACAGAAATAGTCATGACTGAGTGGTTCGGGGACAGACTTACTTATGGCCAAGTCAGCCATTATATTATAGGCCTCATTAGATCACATTCTGTGCATTTGTGCCAGGCCTGACAGTAAAGGGTATATTGAGCCTGATATGAACTACGAGATGTATGGCTTCTCTCGGTCGTTGATGGTTTTGATGGGCACATTCGATGTTGAGTGTTTTATCTAATCCGCCTGCCTCAGTTTTGTGGACATCGGCCAAAGAGGAGACAAATAAGTAAGCAACATATAAGAAAAGTAAGGAACACTCAATATCCTACCTCCAACCATTTTCACCCTCCATGTTTAACAAGCAGAGCTGAGGGAATTCTTTGTCTTTTTTTTTTTTTTTTTGATTCCTCTAGTGTAATCCCTGCTCACCAAAACAGTGTCAGTGGAGACTCCATGTTGTCATCCCTCCCCACAGTGCACGGGAGTTGTAGCAGCACCAGCTAGGCTACAGTTAGCGTTGAGTCGAGAACTGGAGTGAAGTGAATTGAATCGCCAGGGATGGATTAAGATTAAGACTCTCTGCTCTTTGATGGGTTTTAGCAGGGTAAATCTGGAGGGGATTATGATGTCACCAGGTCCCTGTATGCTGCCGTTGAGAGAGAGAGAGAGAGAGAGAGAGAGAGAGAGAGAGAGAGAGAGATTGAATTGAATTGTTAAGGGAGAGCTGCTGATGGCCCCAGGATTACGGCACAGTCGGTGTGGTAATGTCGGAACTGCCAACTGCTGACGCGCCGCCACTTTCACCAGCACACCGGGGCCTGACCGGCACCTGACGTGTAAGCAAGCACTTAAGGAGAGCGGGAGCGAGGATTACCGGTAGCGAGGCCATAACCCAGCGGGGCTAATGGCGCCCACACGGGAAGGAGACTGGACCACAGTGTTCCAATTGCCTCGCACGTCTCACCCGCTCTGAGTCCGCAACCCCACCACTCAAATAGAGAGGGAAACTAAAACTGTGTGTGGTGAGTAGACTAAACTGTGGCTCCGATGGTTATTGAGTGTCAGGCTGAGGGTTCGCTAGGGTATTTACATGTGAACAATTAGACAAATTGGATCAATTTACGCCAGATGAGAGGTATATGTGTGTGTGTGTGTGTGTGTGTGTGTGTGTGTGTGTGTAATTGTGTAATTGTGTGTGTGTAATTGTGTGTGTAATTGTGTGTGTGTGTGTGTGTGTGTGTGTGTGTGTGTGTGTGTGTGTGTGTGTGTGTGTGTGTGTGTGTCTTTGGCTCTGCTGTCGTTTTTGTGTTAAGTGCAAAATCCATTGTTGTGGTCTGTTAGCATTGGCTTAATATCACTTGAAACCTGAGAAGGGCTAAATTATCATTTGAGTCATTAGTTATGGGAGAACTTGAAATCTCTACGACAAATGTCACCAAATGTCACCTCAGAACAGCTGAATCTGCCGCAACAGGTCTGTAAAGTCTAAATTAGTAACCTCCCAGTTTACCCCAAACACCTGCGATTCACCTGAACTCAATTCCACTTCATTACTGGTGCAGTCTGCCATGATGTATCTGTCAGGGGAGCGATGAAGCCCGTCAGGCTCGCTCAAGTTCAACCACAGACACCTGTGGGCGACATGGAACTCCTCTCTGCACTAAGTTGTTACAGCAGTGCTGTAGCGAGGACCTTCTGCCCTGGGCGATTTGACTCTGAGAGGAAAAAGAGCATCTTATAGTCCCATTTCAGCCATGTATTGCCTGTAGGTCACCGACAGCAACTGTTACTGTATGCTCTCATTACAGCCCACGCCCGTGGGGGCCGTTGATGGGATCACCAAACCCAGCAAGATGAAGGTGAAGTGGACACAACTGGGTCTGGTCTTCTTCTTACTGCTGTCCATGGTGATGACTGCTTGTTTCATTTGGCAGTATCAGCTACCCAAGATGCTCTCTGGTATGTTGGAACAACATCTGACAACATTTGCCATCTAAAGTAATATATTGGTCACCTTTGCCGTGCAGGCATACATTATTATTATTATTGTTATGATAATATTGAGATGCACTCTGGAGTTGGGTGGGCGGCTGGAAGCAAATGCTTGGCAGTGCAAATTGTGAATTGCATTATGACTGAACGGACATGTCATAAAAAGCTCTTTCATTCTAAGTACTTCATATTGGTCTTCTGCCCTGAAACGTATTTCTGGGAGCCTTGCTTTATGTAACCTATTGATTTTCCCTGCATAAAATGTTTGCTTTTAATAACCGCCCAGCAGCACGCATTCATTAGATACCAAGAGGCACCTCTGAGAGGTTCAGCAGGGGTGAATTTGCTGTTTCTGTCCATGGCAGAGAGAGGAGAGAGGGACTTGGAGGCCACGGAACAACCATTAGATCCAATTAGGCACTCTCCTGAGGGAGGCGGGAAAGAGATTAGACAACACAGACGTTCCTTTTTTTCTTTTCTTTTGTAGACAAAGATGGGCATAAGCTGGGTTCTTACACACATTTTATATTTGTATCCAATGCACAAATTTGGCTTAACAGTATTCACATCTGCCTGTGTTTCCATCAACTGTGTAGAGCCAATTTAAAAAATGAACATTATGCTAAAAAATTGTGGACAAATTCACCTTAGGGGGGGTGATTAGAATTTGCAGGTGTTTCCAAAAAGTGGGTTTGTTATTCCCAAAACTTAATCGTGCATTACAAGTTAAATGGAAACACGCAAACACATAGTGATGGCAAGTGTAAGTGAGAGCCGTCTGTATCTCTGTTTATGTTTTGCTTTGTTTTGTTTGTAAGTGCTTAGCACACTAAAGACCGTTTTTGTCTGTTCTGAGATGACAGGTGTTTTTCGGGATGTCTGAATGGAGAGTTCAAACCGTGGGTGATGGAAGTGTTGGAAGCCTGTAGAAACACGGGTGCTGCTGTTCAGTGAGCTTAGGAGGTTTGTTCTGGGTCAGACAGAGGGCTGAGGTGAAAATCTATATCAGTCGAGTAGTCAGAGTATAGGTAGGCTGGAATAACTTCAGAGGAACAACCTCAGCAAAAATAATTAATTAAATAAATAAATAAATAGCCATTGATTTTCCAGATTTCTTTTTTTTTTTTTTTTAACAGAGTTGAGTTTTAAGTGCCAGAGGATGTGTGCCTTATAGAGAGAAAGAGCAAGTGAGACTGAAAGGCAGACTGGGAAGATATGTAAACTATTTAATATATAAGGCAGACTGGGAAGATAAAAAAGAAAAGAAAGAAAGATAAAAAGACATATAAATTCCTCAGGGAGGCTTTTCACTCAACCATTCAAATGTCAAGAATTCAGCTCGATGAGATCCTAGGCTAAGAATTAATGACCTTGGATGTTTATAGAAACCACAAGAGAGATGTATTGTATTCTCAATTATCTCTCTTAATTCTCAAGTATCATGGATTCATAGCTTCATTAGTCTCACTCTTGACTAGTTTATTTATGATGTTCTCATCCACATCTTTCCTTTCTGTCTCGTCCCTGAGCACATCCATATTTCCCTCCACTGAATTTCTGTCTCTCAATCCCTCACTCGTTCTTTGTCTTCTTTTCTATCCTCTACTCAGACGATGCACTGGGCAAGAATGCTAACGCTGAGAGGATGTGTCCTCGATTTCCGGAGCCCACCACACTTGAGCACCCCATTCCCATTCTGAAGGAAGCCCTGGAAAAGGTATGGGGCTGATATGTAATAACCACTATAGCAGGTTATTAAACCAAACAGACCTCCAGGGGAAGAAAAAAGAAAAAGTTTCTTCACCCTGCTGTGTGAGGAAGTTTATATGGATCTATAATAAATCATAGTGGAAATGCATTGTTTGATTGTCTTTAAACATTTATAGGTTTTTATTATATCTCATTATTAACTATGAAAGTGAAACGCCAGCAGGCGATTATAGGCTGTTTTCCTGCACGGGCACAAGTCAAGCGTAGGTGTGATGAGAACAGGCCTATACATAGTTCAGTAAAATGTATGTTTCTGGAGATACATGTAACCTACTCTAACCATAATCTTGGATGAAAAATCTAAATAAACGTAGAATAAAATCCATAACCAAATATGGCATAAATGTGACACAAATTCCTATTAAAGGAAAGGTCAGGGCTAAAATTGGGAGTACCTATGCTTTGTGCGCTCCATTTGATTTCGCTCTGCAAAGCAGTATGGTGTCCATGGTCACTAGCCCTGCTTTTGGGAGCCAATCACAGTATGGGGCGTTAGCTATTTAGATTGCCATTAGCCAGGCTAGAGCAAAATACTTCCTGATCATATGTTGAGTCATTGGCACAATCATACCATTCAAATGTGTTTCGAGAAAGTTTGTCTTTTGTGATCTCAACAGAGTGTGTGTAATTTCACAATACTAAATGCTTATTTTATAACCATTAAAACGTAAAAAAATCTATATTATAATTTTGCGGTGTGTGGTAGAGGGTTCCCACAGGTAAACCGAAGTGTCACTAACTCTGCAAGTGTACAGACAAATTCTGTAGGAGACGATAGATTTTATAAAGCCAATACATCACCCGAAGTTGTCCTTCGGTGCACTTTTTTTTAGATAAAACAATAAAAATGCTTTTAATACCCAGTAACCCACTGTAGGCCAACTGTGGAATGTTGTTCACTGTGGAAAATATTTCTTTAAATGCTTCAATAACAGTACAATAACATTGTTTTGTTTTACTGTGTATCAAATGTGTAGCTTCTTTCATAGCCAATTTTTTTCATAGACAGTTTTTTGCAAGGTGACTAAATGTTAATGGTGACAAATATGATGGTAGGCTTATAATAAATGGTTCTTTCTCCCTCCAGGTGGATGCATTGCTACGCCAAAGTATTAACCCCACAAGTCTGCCTGCTATGTCAGCTATTGTCGTCTTCAATGACACTGTGTTGTGGACAGGAAATTTTGGCAAGAGGAACGGAAGTGACCCTCTCTCTACCCCACCAAATGAGTACACCATCTACAGGTAGCATTTCCTGTTTAGCTGACACAAAGCATTCTCAGTACAGCATAATGAAATTAGTACAGGTGATTTAAAGGAACATAAAACAAGAATCTATATTTTTTTTCCCCTGGCATCAGTTCTTGATGTGAAGGTGAAAAGGACTTTTGAATCATTTTACAGCGGATAGGCTGCCCATTAAATTCCACCTGACTGCATTGTTGCAGGGAAAATACCAGTAAAGGGGTATCCATGGATCTATGAATCTAATTTATGAAGTGCATTAAATTTGCAATACCCAACCAACACATTCTTTCAGCTATACGGCCAATAAGATTAGTGAATGCTCATCAAGAGAGTGATCAAGATTGTGATAATCTGAAATCTGGAGGCACTATGGCACATCTAGTTACAGCAGAAGCACTCAGCTCTAATTTCAGCCTGCAGCCTTCTCTTGATCCAACCCTCTCTTGGATTGTGGGTGTTGTCAGAAGTTATGGTAATCCTGATTGTGGTCAGCATCTTATTGCAGTCAAGGTCTTCTGCATGTGTAGGCAGATCGCCTCCTGAGATGGTCTCTAATGTTGAAATGTGACACGTCATTTAATGCTGCCTTGTGGATTTCACACTATTCTGCTAGCGTAGAACACTAGGCTGTTTGTGGAAAGGAGGATGCAGAGGGGAGTGGAAAGGAGAACTGATAATCCTTTTGTGATGCCTTTAGCTTCTCCTACTCAAACAATGTCAAAACCAATACTTCAAAACACCTTGCAAGAATGAGGTCTGTGTGATGAACAGTTGGAGAGATTTGTGAAGAGAATAGCACACAGACGTGTGGAAGGAAGGAATAGTTAGACACACTGTATCTGTGCTCTATTAAAGGCTCGTAGAATGAGAAAGCATTTGTACCAGGTCTTTGTTAAATTAAGAGAGGTTGTACTGTATGTGGCCACACGGCGGTCATGAAGCATTGCTTTGCCCTCTTATAGGTACATTTTGAACAGTGGAACAGCCAATATATCAGCGAATTAGAACAGAACGAAGCCTAGATGTGATGTCTTATACGTGAAATAGGCCTATATTTCAACTGAGGTTGACTTATTAGCAAAATCAACCATTAGAATGCCGAACATCAAAATAAAGTGGTAGTTAGCCTTGTCACATTGCATATGAGCTTATGTAGTTAGTTCAAAGCTGTATAATACGTCATCCATCAAGTCTGTGACCCCTGTAATAATTATGTCACGATCTGTTAAACTTAAAGCATGGCGTATGAGTAGCCTGAAGTGTTGTGGATTTTTGACCACAGTCAAGTTACTTCTGTTGTTGATGAGACGTTCCTAAGTAAGCCTAAAACTTAAGGCGCCCATCTGGCTTCTAGGCAGCAATTTATGGCATGCAAATTTGGCCTTAGCTGGCTGTTGTTTGTCTATTTTGCCAGGAGACTTTTGCTGACACTGATGATGATGATGCACCTGTCACCACGTCTCTTTCCCAAGCTCCCATAGCAGTGCTTCTCCTCAAATTCTTTAGGTTTGGAGACAGTAATTGCCTTAGGGCAGACCTTGGCATGCCATCACTTGATGTGTTGAAAAATTGTGCAGTATTCTGCTGGAGTGTGCGTGTGTGTGTGTGTGTGTGTGTGTGTGTGTGTGTGTGTGTGTGTGTGTGTGTGTGTGTGTTGGTTTGTTGTTGTTGTTTTTGGAAGGGGCCATTAATTACCCAAGTGTGCCTCAGTTACTAAGCAATGGAGTCTAGATTCTGCAATTCTGTGACAGTTCCACCTTCTGTTGGATTGTTTGCTAAGTTAGAGAATCACTGAGGTTACCTCTCATAGTAAATTTGCTAACAGTGAGGGCCAGAATGACTAAATATGTGCAATGTTTGGCTCAGCTCAACTGCTGCTCCAAGACTTGCCATCTTTGAATCGGTTGTGGGACTGTTGCCTTTTTGAGGAATGAAAGCGTTGGACGAGAACATTATTGAGTCTCTTGTGACCTTTGAGAGGATATTTATTATGACACTCCTTGCTCGCTGTATGTCTGCCGTTTTGACAGAGTAACGGGTGCCAAGCACTGGACTCAGCGCAGTAGCACATTTTCACACTCACTCTCTGTCCACACAGCCCTCTAGCTCCAGACAGATTGAGAGACAGAGCAGAAGGCTCTGAGCAGCAGATCACCTCAAGGAAAAAGCAAGACTGGACTCATAAGCCAACTGTGATATAAATAGTGAACATAATTAGTGAACATAGTTAGGGCATAGAGCATGGATACGGTAATTGTTTATTAATAGCTGTGACCACACAAAGCTCATTTTAATATTTACAGGTGTTGGAATTTGTGTATGGTTTATGGCAGGGCCATCCAGTCATCATTGTGCACCTATAGCTTGTAGTGAATCTTAGACAAGAATCAGATGACCGTTTCATTAAAGTCAGAGGTTAATGTGAGGAGTAGCTCATGTCTAAAGGAAGTGATATTAAATATGTTGTATAATGCTAGTACATAGAGATCAATACACCACAATACCTCAATGCTATACTCTGGCTTAAGGAAGCACATCAAGTGATGCTTCTGCAATGCTTGTTTAGGTGGTTAAAGCTGGAAATGAGCAATACTGACTGTGTGCATGCTGAGCCCATGGCTGCGCCAAGCTGTGAGGCGCAACATATAACTAAAATTAAATGAATATTTCAAAACGGCTCATGACAGCTATTACCAGGAGTACCTGCGTTTTCACAGACATACAGTAGTGAGCAGTACTGGCACAAATTAGTTAATCAAGCAACATGAAACACATGGGTGTGGGATGCCATAAAGCATTTTTTTGGGCTGAGCCTTGGGGATGCCTTTTACAAACCCTCTGATCATGGCTGCCATATTGCTTTTGTTATTGCTGTACAGTAATTGTGCCTGAAGATTTATTTTCAGTCGTGTGCATTTTACTCACCTCATACGAACCAATGCTGCTTTCAACACCATCAGATATTATCCACAAATTACATCCTGAAAATTATGAATGACTGAATCGCTTTCAAAGACATTCAACCATTCAGTTTGCCTTCAAAGACATTTAACCGTTCAGTTTGAATGGTTCCACTCTTTCGACAACCCTTATAGCTGTTTCTTGTATTTGCAGCCCTTGCAAGAAAACAATGCTGCCTTGAGGTAAATAAAAACCAAAATCATGTCAACAAAACTCTTCAGACATGATCACTTCTAGTTCCTATTCTTTCGTTTGCAAACAACTTCACATGTACTGGTAAGAATTTCGGACATTGGCGGCAACTTAAGGGAGAGGTCTGTAGTTTAAGAGTGAAAAAAACAAGGCATTGCAACTTTAGAGTTATATCTTACAGTATATGTCATTGAGGTTGGCAACAAGGCTGACCGCTGTATTTCTACATTTGGTTACATTCAGTCATCATGCAATCCGTGTTAAATACATGCATGTTCAGTCATATTGATATTAAATACCAGCCTATATATTCTCTCATTCAAACAATTTTTCATTCCCATTAAGCATACAGTAGACTTTGACAGACATAGAAATAATCATAGACTTTGAAAGACATAGACATATTCAATCCTATCCAACATAATAACAGTATACAGCCCATAAGGAATCTGTGCTGCATACTACAGCAGGAGGACAGGGGCAAGAAAGGGATTATTCCTTTGAAAAGATTCCTGAAAAATAGATCTTTGAAGAGATTCTTTTGGAAATAGTTCTGGATGTTCAAACATCGAGCTGTGTTTCTTGCCTCTATTTTAGACTTTGAAAGGCAAACCTGAATTCTTTACAGGTGAGTAACCCATATGGCCATTATCAAGCACTGTTTAGCTTTTGCTGTGGGCTGGCTCCAGGAGTCAAGGGTGGCAGACTGATGTTGCCTTGCTTGAATACAGATGGCCTGCTTTGTTTGGCAGCAGTCAACTCCTGCCCCCGCTCCCACACACACACACACACACACACACCCAGCCTTCCCCCTCCTTGCTCACACACTGAGTGCTAATCCTCCTGGCTAGTCCTGGCTTATACCGTAGCGGGTTTCCGTTTGTGTCAATTGGTCTCGAAAAAAGAGCTGGGATAGGCAGTTCAGATGTCACTAGGACACAGATAAACACTGTCTCAACTCACACTCAACACAATCTCCCTCTCTTGGTCTTCCTCTTTCATTCTTGCTTATGCGTGCACACACACACACACACACACACACACACACACACACACACACACACACACACACACACACACACACACACACACACACACACACACACATGCCCACATACACACTCAAACAGATCTCCCTCACCCAAACACTTTATCTTATCTAAAGACACCCATGTGATCATCTTGACTGCAGTCAATGGATAAGTAGTTTGCTCACATGTGCTTATGTGGCGTCTGAAGCTTTTAGCAATGGCCCACAATCACTCTTCTTCCTTCGCCCTTCTCAAGCACAGCAGGGGTACTAAAGGCTATGTTCCCAGCATCCCGACGTGATGTCCTACTTCATCTCAGTCGATTTAGCCCCGAATACATTCATTGGGTGCCATGTCTGAGGGTTATTAAGCTCATTCGGTGAAACTGCTTATCATGGAATACTGTTTTCTGATTGGCTGTCAGGGTGACACCTGAGGCATTGTTGGGTTAAAAAGTTTCACCAGCGTTCTTTATCAATGCTCTTTAGAATGCAGCCTTGTGGATCTTCTTTCATATGAAAATAGTAACCCAACCGAACAGGATAACTTCTTTCAAAACGGAGCCACATGTTTCTTTTATGTTTTAAACACTTGCTACCGTCTATACGCTTTAGTTACAACCGGGTGATATTACTTAGTTTGACCACCAGTTGTTATTCTTCAAGTCTTGCCTCTTTTGTTGTGACCATTTTGCATTGCGCTAGCCGAGTTTTTAAGTGACCTGCACAGTGTTGTTGAATCTATTGTGGGCTGGCGTTTGTGCTGTGAATGCTCACACAATGGATGAGTTCAGAGGTGTTTGTCATGTTTTGATCTCACTCACCCAGCATTAATTTTCCACTCCATTTCCTATTTATCAAATTGGCTATGGGTCATCGCTGACAACAAATGGTTGATCAAAGTTCGAGATAAGCAATGTGTGCATTGCGTAGGCTTTGTTTGGCATGATGTGTCCTATCTGGTAAAGTGTTAAAAGGAGACCTGCCTTTTCCCAGTCTTTATGTGCTCTTCTCTTCTCTCTTTTTTTCTCTATCCCTCTCTCTCTCTGGCTTCACATCTGTCTAATATTATGTCTCTTCATAGGTATCTCCTCTTTTATAAATTCTTATTCCTTCCTTTCTCTTTGTGTCTTCTCTTCCATCCCTCTTTCCCTTCAACTTTACATGGTTTCCTTCTTACTCTCTCTTCTAGTGACTTTCTTGTCTCAATTTCTTTTTCATTGCTCTCTCTCTCTCTTTCTCTCTCTCTCTCTCTCTCTCTTTCTCTTTCTCGCTCTCCCTCTATCTGTCCCGTGTTTAGTATGTCACAGCATAGTCCTGGGCTTGACGGCAAATACGGTGATTAGATTTGATGACGGATGTTTGTGTTCCCATCTGTGCCGCTTGGAGCAAGTGCAAATTGAACACAAAGAGACTCTATTAGACTTAATGGAACAGGAAAACATAATCAGTGGCAGAGAGAACTTCTCAGAGCCTGGACTGTGTCAGCACTAAGAACGAGGCGAAAGCAGACTGGGGGGCGTTGTCATGGCGTCAGAGAGAGTTATGGTCATGAATGCACGTCTGAATAGGCACATCATGCACTGATATACATTATTAGTATCTCCTCTAATCAGTGTTACTGCAGTGTGCCAAAACAGAAACATTCGTCAGAGGCATACTTGCTTGTTTATGTTGTTTTCCTTGTTGTTGTTAATTTCCAACTATTTTATAGTTTTTACAGGCTGGTGGGTTGGAAAATTTTCATCATATGTACATACATTTTTATCATTAGTTGTAGAGCACTAATCAAGGCTCTGAACTTGTCACATGCTTTCTTCATTGCCTGGCAACACTTCAGGATACACAAGGCGGGTTAACATGGACACTTCTAATCTGATTAGAAAGATTCCATGTGCATTCTATAGAACAACATCCAAGGAGATGCATTCATAAATGCCATCTGATATGGAATATTGGGTTAAATAATCAGATTAGAAGTGTCCATGTAAACCCGCCTACAGTAGGCCTATTGATTCTGATCATGTTAACAATCCATCTTTATAATAACATCTAAAGTAGCCATTTGTCTGAGCCATCCTTGTTGGTTTAGCCTATGTTGTTGTTGTTGTTTTTAATTTTCCACTATTTATAGTTTTTATTGGCTAAGTGGGTTATATTCAGGGGTCATTCATATTCTTACCCGTGCTGCTGGGTTGGAAAAATTTTATCATACATACATTTTTACTACTCATCAAGGCTCTGAACCATTCCCACTACATGTTATCTTTGAGCACTCATTGCCCGGCAACACTTCAGGACACAGCCCTATTGATCATGATCATGTTGATGATCATTCTTTATGGCAACATCTAAATAAGCCAATGATTTGATATTGTTTAAAAGCAATTACAAATAAATATCTATAAATGCACTTAGTAAGAACTGCAGGGCAAAGATCATGGAATACGGCCCCGCTTCAACCCTCTCTGTATAGGCTGTAGGCTAAATGTGGCATTGATTTTTATTTGTTTAATGTGTTTCATTTTGTGTGATTTCTAAATTGGATTAGTCAGAAATGCTTAAGTGCTTTATCTGGTATGTGCTTATCCTGTTTGCCATGTGTTGTGTAAAGAGGTGGTGAGCTAGGAGGGGGATAAATGGGTGTCCATGGACACGAGAGTCAGAATGGAAATATTATTAAATTGAATGCAAATTCAAAGTTAAATTTCTTTGTAACTAGCCCAACACAAAGTAGTCTCAAAGTAGTCTCACATTCAGTAAGTTCATATGGCAGATCAGATTTTTCTGGGTGGTACTACACACAATCTCTGAATCTTTTAGCGGTGCATAGTACTGGGCCGCACTGGCTTAGCTTTCACTCCTGACTATATAATATGATTACAATTATGATTAAAAAAACATACTAGTACGTACAATTTGAATATGTCACTGTAAAAAAAATAAATGACAAAAACTTGTGTCAAGGGCTAATTCTACACTGTATGACACTGCCATAAATGTGAAGGTGGTCCTGGTCCATGTTATTTCATTTGTTTTGTTTGTCACATGAATTATAATTGATGACCATAGACATAATAGTAGTATGCTTTAGCAATGATCCAATGCGCTGTTATTGGAATTACAGTATCACACACTCATGTACACAATTCTTTTTGGAGATGGCAAATATACAGTATTTATGCCTATTTTACCAGGATTGCCAGCCTGTCAAAGATCTTCCCTACAATGATGCTGTACAAGCTGTGGGAGGATGGGAAGGTGGGTTCTCTGGACGACCCTCTAGAGAAGTACGTGGAGAACTTCACCATCAAGAACCCTCTGGGCAAGGCGCCCAATTCGGAGCTCAAGTACGTGACAGATGGATTGATCTTCCTCGACAGCGGAGAGGTCCAGATCCGCTCTTCCTCCGTCACGCTCCGCAGAATGGCAAGCCAACTATCTGGTGAGAAATATCTCTGTTATAGGTGTGTGCAGATCTACTTTGTGTTAACTAGTGCTGTCATACGATTCAAAAAATAATCTGATTAATCACAACATTTTGCACTGCAAACAAATCGTTTAAACACAATAAAAGTTAAAAATCCCTGGAGAGGAATAATTCCACATCTGCTTCCGCTTGAAAGATATATTGCGCAAATGCAATTATAACTTTTCATTGTCAGCAAAGCCTAACTTAAAAATGTGATAATGAGAGCCACAGTAAAACAACTGAACTGAAATAGGTGCTGAGTCCATATGTTTCGATCCTTTATACTTTATGGCCTAAGCACAAAATGCTCTTGGACTCTTCACACAACCAGGAGAATGTGTAAGATGCAAGTTTAGAAATGATGTATGAGGCAGTTGTGTATTTCATTTGAGGAACCATTTGGGACAAATGGCATGCTTGAAATATTTTGAGCAATCATGCATACATAAAGTGCTGCTGGCTTTTTTGATAGCACAGTGGGTAGGACGGATACCTTCCTCTCTCTCTCTCTCTCTCCTTTCACAGATATTTCTGTCTCACTCCGTTTCTCTCTCCATATTTATCTCTGGTAATAAAACGCTGTTTGCAGGTCTTCCGAGGCGGCTCAGGGCCACTAACCTGCTGTGGAAGGGGAAAACTCAATCTGCCATCAACTTACTGCAAGACGACGTCCTTGTGGCCGACCCTGGCACCAAGTGAGTGTCTTCTTTTTTTTTTAAATCTAGTTATCATTCAGTTCAAGGGGCTCAAATTAGATTCGGAATGAGTTTAATGGTATCATCGGGAGAGATCATTATCCTCATGGATGACAAAACAAACTATTTTCTGACTTAATGGCGTGAAATTAATCTTGGCTCTCCATCAATAATGATTGGACCGTGAAGGCATTTTGTAAAAGGGTCTTCCCCTGTTTTTCTCCCTAGGTGTCATTACAGCAACCTGGCCTTCTCGCTATTGGCACACGTCATGGCAGAGAGGGTGCTGGGACTAGACTACCAGCGCTGGATCAACGACAACATTCTTGACCGTCTGGGCATGGAAGACACAGGTTTTGACATCACACCCGCCATCCAGAGCCAGATGGCAGTGGGGGTTTACAGCAACGGGCAGGCGGCACCACTCTATGACCTGGGCTGGTACCGGCCGTCAGGCCAGATGTTCTCCACGGCGGCGGACCTGGCCAAGCTGGCTATGATGCTGCTAGGTGCCTACCACCGCAAGCTGCTGGAGCCCGACACTCTGAAGATCATGCTGACGCCATTATTCCGCTGCGACAAGGACTACTTTGCCAACCGCACTGGGACACCTTGGGAGGTCAATGAGATACTGGGTTACGAGATGGTGCGCAAGGATGGTGACCTGGACGGTTACTCAGCAACCTTCTCTCTGGTGCCACGCATCAAGCTGGGCCTGGTGGTGCTGATGGCTGGCACACGGCCCCAGAACCAGGATGTGGTGGCCAAGGCCTATAGTTACATCATCCCAGCTATGGAGCGGGCGTTCCGTGACGCCAAACGGGTTCTGACTCCCCCACCTGACCCTACACCCTACGTGGGCTTCTATACCTATGGGAATATCACCTTTTACGAGATCAAAGCTGGAGCGGATGGAGTTCTGATAATGCAGCAATTCGGGCCCCAGATCGCCGACCTCATTCCAGAGCGGTACCGGACGATTAAGCTAAACTACCTTGTGGACCGCGTATTCCGGGTGGTGTTTGAGAAGGAGTATCCCTGTGTTCTGCGGGTCAGTACCGCCTCTGTGTCGCTGGAGGCACAGGACGGACAACTCTTTAACTTTTATGTCTTTGACAAGCGCGGGTTGTCCACAGGCTTTGACGCTCCTGGTCTCAACACGTATAACGTGGTTCGAATAGCCCGCAAACCCACGTTCAACAACTAAGCTCAACAGTAAAACTCTTGGGGTGGGCATACTGGACACACTATGTCTTCAAATACCTTTAGCAAATTCCTTGCAAATGCTGGTCAAATGGGTTGACAATCTGTTCGTTAGGTGGCAAATGATATGACCTGAACTGACTCCTTTAAAGCAAATCATGTATCTGCCACTTTGTACAAAATCTGTAGTGCAAGGGATGCAATAGAGCTACTCTGAAATAGTGACAATTTGTTCACAGAACTGTTTTCTTCTGCTTCCCTTCAAACTTGTATTTTTTTTTCTTTCTCATTCACTTTTTTTTGTCTATTTATTTCAACTTTGCTGAGCTGTATTTGATATCCTTTTTATACACCTGGCTGACCAAACCTTGAGCCTGTTTTACATGTATATTGTCATGCCATTCCTTTGTCAACCCTTCTGGATGTTTTTTTTTTTCTCATAGTGTCTTGCAAAATCATGCCCAACCAAACCAGAATGTTTTTTCCACACAACACAATCTGCCCTGTATCCTGTATCGTCAGTGTCCTAGAGGTGTGATTACTGTGAAGGATGTTGCGTGAAAACACATGAAATCAAACATTTATCAACAGGACACCACACAAGACAGAGCATTTAAGAGCAAATAGATTATTTCATATAATCAATACCACTTTACTTGCTTTGGATCGATTCTTATTGTTGTTGCTGTTGTTTTATGTCTGTCAAAAAAACAAAAGAACTATTCATTATTTTTTCAGACTCTTAAAGGCAATTATGTTGGTGTATGTTGGTGGATGAGGCACATGTACATTTAATCGCCCATATCTAAAGGCCAGAGCTCAGCTTGAAAATGACTGCTTTGGTCTCTTGATCCCTCTCTTTTGTGATTCTTTGATAAGAGCCAGTTGTATCAGCACATCCAATTGATGCTTGCTGCACCCACAGCGTGACTCACGATTCTGGCACACAGCCTCCTGTTCAAACCAATTAGCATGGAAGAGTGACTGATGGCGGGGCTCAGGGAAGCAAACATTCATGCCTCTCTTCCCTGCATTAATAACCACCTCCACTTACCTTACTGTACATCCTGTGCAAATGTGACATGCCTCTGTCAACAAGAATAAACAACTCCAAATTGAAATTTCGGATGATGCACAGATGATTTTGATACCTGTATATCTCTGTCATGACCATGAGTGTCATATTTCTGTCATCTGCATAATGAGTTATGACAGAGGTCTAACAGAATCATTACTGAGCCATGACAAAAAATCCATCACTATTTGTATAGCAAAATAAAAAAAAGAAATGAAGTTGACCCTTAAGTGATTCTTAAGTGATGCAGTTAAAGTGAACAAGACCTTATGCTCATAGGTTAGGTTTATTAGTGAGTTCTGTTGAAAAACACATAAATGCAATTAATTGGTGAGTGATTGTATGAATCTGTGCATGTATGTAGTTGAACAAGTGTACGAGAGTAGTGGTGTGCGTGTGTGCGTGTCGAGGTGCAGGGGAGTGTATGAAGCTAAATGAGGGGCAGGGCCGAGTGTGTGTGCAGGGGAACACTGCTCCTGCTGTTGAAGGAAGCGGCCAGATGAAAACAGGCAGGTGAGGCCAATGATTGCTACTCAGCAAGCCCACCAGCCTGGACTTTGCAGTAATCCAGTTGACAGGGAGGCAGAGGGTCGTGACAGTAAATATAGGCTACAAGTGCTGGCTTAAAAAGATCTTTTGGTTTGACTAACCTGATCTGAGATAGAAACTTGTCCTTAGGCTGTCCATTGTAAGTTCCACTGCTCAATGACAAATTCATGGCATCCACCAACAGATGGCAAGCCTTCCCTGTAAAAGCCGACACCATCTTTTAGTGATGATAACATACAATCAGGGCCAGTGCTAGCTTTTTGGGTGACCTAAGTGAAAAAGAGTTTTATCATTGCTGTTTTTATCTTTGTTGAGACCTACAGCATCAAATGGGCTACCCGCTGCATATACTGTAGGCCAGGTATAATCAATTACATTAGGGATAACGGCCGCCCATGTGTGCTGATATAGGAGAATAATGGATGAGGTGGATCGTAGAACACAATGGTGAAGCCAAAGTGCTGTTCACTTCAGCCAAGTTCATTATCTTGCATATCACCTGGTTCAACTCATGTACTGTATAGACAATAAGCAAGTGAAAATTATATATTTAATTCTGAGAATAAAGCTCACTAGCTTGGTCGCAGTAAAGAGCTTAAGTATGAACAGTTTATTAAGTCATTTATGACATTATTTTTTACATTACTTTTGATAGATCAGTTTTTATTAGCTCTAATCAATGTGATTGGGAGGAATTAACTCATTTATTACTGCAAATAGTCAGGAAAGTAAACATTCATCCCTTTCTTCCCTGCATTAATAACCACCAACAGTACCATACTGTAGATCCTGTGCGATTGTAACATGTCTCTGCCAAAAGTGCTAAAGTGAACACATTACAAGGTAATTGCTTTCCAGCGAACACGAAAGTAATCCTACAGACAGCTACATTGTTATGCATCTACCACAGAGCAAGGCTCTTTTGCCCACCACCAGCTTATTCAGCAAGACTTTATGCCCCACTGGTGAAATGTGCCAGGAAACCCATTTGGGGACGCTTCGTCTCCCACGGGAGGCCAACACTAAATGGAATGGCCATGGTTGTCAGCCTGTCAGTACACATCTGCAGAGCAGAGTGCAGTCACGTCCTACACACATGTACACGCACCACCTACACACATCCTCACTTTAATATATACGAACACACACACACACACACACACACACACACACACATAACACACACACACACACACACACACACACACACACACACACACACACACAAATGGAAAATGGATTAGTCTCTTTGATTGTCCATCTGAGCCTCATCATATTTGTCTCATTAACAGAGGGAACACCAGCGACAAGGATATGAGTGCTTCATATCACACTCCCAGTATGTGCACGCACACACACACACACACAAACAAACAAACAGACACACACACCAAACTGTCTTGAAATGAAAAGAAAACAACAAACGTAAACAACACCCATATGACCAGAGAAAAGGCTATTTAGGACACTGATTAAATCAGCTTGGTGCCCAATAAAAGAAAAGGAAAGGAGAGAGCAATTACTGTCTCTTTGCAAGGATGGAAGGACCGCAATACATACATAAAGGGTGTGTGTGTTTGTGTGTGTGTGTGTGGGGGGGGGGGGGTGTTAGGCATTGGCCCTTCTCCATTCTTTACAAAACACTGAGAATAAAACAGACAACAAACAGTTCATAATGCCACCATCATCCTACCATTGTGCAACAAGGCCAATACTTCCATCATCCAACGGGTTTTATATACCAGTGAGGACCATCTTTTCAGAGCCTGCACAGATGAAACTGGCAAAAGTTTTTTTTTTTTTTTTCCTTTTTTTTTTTGTTGTTCCTTGCAAGGGACAGATTGAAGGTTGAAAGAAAGTGAAGAACAATTCATTGATAATTAACATTCAAAAGAAGGGTTATGAGTCGTAATGAGAAAATGTGCTGCTCAGCTGCTCACCAGAGCATACTAATGCAAAACTTCTAACACTTCAAGTCAAGCAATTTATTTATAATCATATATATAATTTATTTTTATAGCACAGAAGTTGAGCCAAAGCACTTGACTAAATTGGAGTCTAGAACAATAATAACAAAGAATGAGGCTACATTTATCATTATAATGTACCAAGGCAACAGGCTGTCATAACTTAGCATACTACTAATGCAACATTTGGCACAGCCACATAATGAGCAGATCAACACCAAACCTTAATAATATCATACTAACACTGGGGGGAAATAAATAGATAGTCAGATGACTAAAGATGTACATTCTGTCTGGAATGCAAAATTGATTGTGTGCTCCACACGTTTTACCACAGGAAATATTCACTGCATCTACAATCATACGTCCTGCTTCGGTTCAACCATACACTTTTTTCTTCTCTTTGTCATGTATAACATTCGCCTTAACGATTAGACATGAAAGCTGTGCAAAGGGTATAGCCTTAAATCCCCTGCAAAGGTAGTCCACTCTAGACACAAAAGGTAATTCTGGACATAACATTCAGCAGTTGAGTGCCCCATGCATTAGGAATACCAATGAGGTGATCAGACGTAATGACTCCACACACGTTCTTGTCTACCCACCCACTCTTTTAACTGGCTCCAGCCATAGGCCCATCTGATAAGGTTGTGATTATGCCAGAGACAGCTGTATAACACATTTACATTAAATTGCCATCTAATTACAGCAAAACCATATTAGCATTCTGTTGCACATGTTTCATTCCATTTCCAAGGCAGATTTGAAGGAGTAATCCAGTGTAAATCAATCCATACCCTTGTTCAAACTCACCCAAGTGCAGGAGATAGGAAAAAGAATAAGAAAATTTGATACAGCATAGACCTAGCTGTGCATCAGCAGCTAACACTAAGTGAATGGGGCATAACAACTTACTTTCAGTTTCATTTCAATATGCCCCATTCAGTCAGCATTAGTAATCATGTTATGCAGTCTATGAAGGATCAAAATTTCTCTCTCTCTCTTTCTTAAAGGCAGCATTTACAGTAGGTACCTGGAACAACAGGGCAAATAACTGATTCAGACCAGATTTCTCCTTTAAGCAATATACCACAAATGGGAGTGGTGATGGTATTTAAATATGATATTTAAAGTCGTTTGAAAATGAAGAGTGATTACTAGTCACCCATTATATATCCATTTGTAGTGACGCTCAGAGTGCGTCTCATACAATCACAAACTCATAAATAGTTTGACTGGACCTAACTGTTATACTGTTGCTATAATATCGCACAACAGTGACATGGCATTGATTTCAGCAGTATTTTGTTTGCTGTTGTTTTTCAAGGCAATTTAAAGCAGATTTACAGCAGATCATAGCAATGATCCAGCAGCCACACTGTGTATTAATATTCCTTCACATGAAGGTGGTCTCGTCTTCATGCTCCCAACCACTGTTGGAGCCTGCGTCACGCACTCTGCTTCGCCGCACACTGCTGGACACTTGAGTGGAGCAGGACGAGCTCTTTAGGACCTTGCAGAAGGGTGGCGAGCTGTTCCGCGAGGGGGCGGAGGTGGCGCTACCCTGGTGACAGACGAGCTCACGGAAGCGCTCGCGGAAACGGCTGGAGAGCATGTTGTAGATGATGGGGTTGACGGCCGAGCTCAGGTAGAAGAGCACGCCCGACAGGATGTGCACGTACTCGTAGACGCCGTGCATGTAGTCCGTCCACTTGGTTGTAAAGCTCCACAGCAGTCGGTCCACGTGGAAGGGGGCCCAGCAGATGGCAAACACCACTACCACCACAGCTGGAAATGACAGAAGAGTAAGAGACAGAGATTGAAACAAAAGAAAGAGAGAGTAAAAGATAGAGAAACAGGGAGAGAGTGAGAGGGACAGAAAATGAGAGAGCTAGAAAGATGAACAGTGATGAATAGTAACAGAGGGACAGATGGTAGAGATTGGAGACGATGAGAGGGACACAAGGCATGTGGACCGATAAAGAACGAAGCATTAAAAAAACAGAACAACAAGACAGACTGTGATTTAATGTGGTTAGGAAGGAGAGACAACCTGAATACAGTCTATTTACTGTTTAGAGACACATATAAACATAAATCAGACTTGGACTCAGACATATTTATCCTCCTCCTTTGCCATCTGCGGACAACAACAGCTTTGTACTCAGAATATTAGCACTAGAAGCAGGTTGACTTGCATGCAGAAAACTACTGAACAACTAGATTCTGTGTCTTCAGTGTCTTGGCCGATTCACACCACAATCTGTCATTCACAGTTCATAGATGACCGTTCATGGTGCATGTGTGCATGTGAATTCACAGCAGAAACTGTGTCTCCTGCTGTCTGTGCAAACCAACTGCCCAAGCTCTTCTTCTGAAAGTCTATTGCCACTGTGTATACCGTGTGAGGCATGCGTGGAAAAATATAACTCGTTTCTATCTCAAGCGCTGGGTGGGGTATTCCAAGAAAGTGGCAAATTTGGGTAAGTTAAGCTAGAGGCAGTGGTACAAGAGCCTGTGTCCTCGTTTTCTTAAACACTCAAAGCGTATTTAACGCTCTCTATAGGTTAACTTAGCCATGTTTATCACTTAACCACAACTTAATCATTTAAGTCATGTTACAGGTCATCAGGTCTGTTTACGTTTATTTCTCAGCAGCATAGCCTACATCCTAATAGAGAACACTAAACAAAGCACACAAGAAAGGTAGAAGCTTACTACCCCATTGAGTGCTGTTTGCAAAATAACAGAGGACACAGAGGCCAGTGGTTGGTTTGTGTTTTTGCTGTTTAATTGCAAAATGGACCGCTAGGTAAACATGAGCAGATGTGCAGAATGTTTTTACCAGCTTATAAATTGCTTGGCATAACGCGTCTTGAAATCCAATGATATAACTTTCAGCCAACTTTTGATATTGTACACCCTCTTTACACCTATATGTTCCATTTCAGCGATGACTGAACATCCAATTTGGTTGATCTAAGTAGCTACAGCAATAATGGCAGATCTCAGTGTGCTTTAGTTCTCAAGTGAGCAGCGACTCAGGCTCGTAATTGCAGATTAAGTGCAATCTGTTCTGCCGCTGATTTGGTCATTTCCCAAGGTGTAGCAAATGATAAATGTCACCTTCGCACACAAGTACAGCAGAACGGTGCAGCTCAGTCTAAATTCCAAGTGACATTTACCTACGAGTACCCGCAGGGGAGATGCCGTTTGATCCACGTTTATCAGAAACAGTTTGTGGTGCTGAATGTAAATGGTGAGATTCCACATGTAGAAACAAAAAAAAAACCATCAATGGGATATGCAGGGAGTCTTAATGTGTAAATGATGGCTTAACTCTACATGGTGTTTATGATAAACAAAACAGATCAACTGTGAAGAATGACAGAGTGCTGTTCCAAGCCTAAAATGACTGCATCACGTTTTCCCCTCATCTAAGGAGGAATTTGCATTCCTTACGGGTTCTCAAACGCACTGATATCATGTTAATGGTTTATGTATTATTGGCTTAAGGATTAATCATGACCCCCACCAGGCTGTCTAGACCTTTTACAGAGTTGATCTCCTGCATAGAAAATGCACTGGAATTTGCTAGAGTAATGGAGTACATTATGTATGATCTATGAATCTAAAACAAAAGCCTGCAGCTAATCAGAAAAGATTGTGTTTGAGACCCCATTATGTGCTGCTGTCACATCACTATTGATTACACTTTGTCTCGAGAACCAGTGTCTCGCTGTAAGTTGTAATTATTACTGCTTTGAGCTATAAGCCCCTCATTCAAACTCTGCTGAAGCTGCAGTGAGTCTTAAACTCTGTGCCAGTGCTGATGTATTGGGTGCAACCATAAATTTAAATAGTTTAGTCAGCCATGAAACCAACTTCTACCAAAAGTCACAAGTTGTTAGCATCCATAGCATCACTTCACATCTTAACTGACTTTAAAGCCTTAGACTATTTGGTGACTTTTGGGCTCTGGTGCTTTCGGCCTTTTGCTTTTAACGTCCTGCCACTGCAGCCTCCAGTCAAAACAGAGGAAATATGGGAAACTTTATCTTGTTTGGTCTATCAGCTTGATAGAAGACAAGCGAAATATCCCAAGAGGCACTTTCAGCTGCTCATTATTCTTTGCTCGCTCACACACACACACACACACACACACACACACACACACACACACACACACACACACACACACCCTTCAGGCTCTCTCCATCTGCCCGAGTACTCTTTTAAATAATCTCTATCATGGTCTGGACACCATGGATCAATAAAGTTGTAAACTAGTTTTAAGATGAAGGGAACTTTATCTTGCATCTTTCAGCCAGAGGCCCATCTGTAGACACTGTTGAAAATGTTTCCTTATTGAATAACTATCAACATTGAGGATGCTTGGATCAGCAGAATAAAGTGCATTCCCCATTGAATAGTTTAAAATATTTATCCAGACTTAATACATTCGGAATGTATGCCTAAGCATTACTGTAGCTTAATACCGTCAGTATATCTAATCAGATAAGTATGGCTTATTAAAAAGTAGTAAAAAGCGAGATATTACATTGTGTAAAATATATGCTAGTCAATTTGTCATATTCTGACTAGTATAGGTGATTATTTTTATCATGTCCACTTTTCTTTTAGGAAATCTCTCCTTTGGGCCACCTATACAAAACAATTTACAGAATCACAACAGCCTCTATCAAGTACAACACCAGGATCCAGACTGTCAATCAAAAAACTTGGCCTACACAGTGTCCTTCAAATACTTACTCAGAATCTAGGCCATTGGCATCCATCAACCGAAACATCTACTCTAGACAGTAATGCTGACAGATGGAAACAGGACCTCAACTACATTATAGAGAGACTGAGAGACAGATAGAGATAGAGAGAGAGTGCAAGACAGATAGAGAGAGACAGAGAGAGACAAAGAGAGAGAGATGAGCAGGAAACTCACAGAGCATCTTCGTGACTTGCCTCCTCTTCCCACCCTCCACTTGGATGGTCCAGCTGACATCAGAGCCGTCACTCTTCCCCGAGTCGCCGCACCGCATCGACCTCTGCTGCTGCCCCAGCCGCACGCCGATCACCATGTACAGCACGCTGATGACCGTCATAGGCACAAAGTAGAAGGAGATGGTGGTCACCTGGATGACCAGGTTGTATATCCAGAGGGGCTTGAGAACGTGGCAGGTGGCCGACTCTGGGATGGGCGTGCCATCCAGCTCCATGTAGTAGATGCCGTGGAGTGAGGTGTTGGGCAGAGCGCAGACCAACGCCGCCAGCCAAACGGCTGTGATGACGCGCTGGGCGTGGCGAGTGGTGACGGCGTAGCGCGTGCGCAGAGGGTGCACCACGGCCACGTAACGTTCCACACTCAGCGCGGTCACGTTGAGCACCGATGCGAAGCAGACCGTCTCGAAGAGGAATACCTTAAAGAGGCAGCCGACTTCGCCAAAGACGAACGGGTAGTTCTGCCACAGATCGTAGGTCTCTAACGGCATGCCCAACAGCAGCACCAACAGGTCGGAAATGGCCAGGCTAAAGAGGTACAGGTTGGTGGGCGTGCGCATTTTGCGGTGCTTGGCGATCACCGTGCAGGTTAGTAGGTTGCCGCCAACACCCACCATGAAGATAAGTAGGTAAGTGAGGGCCACCGGCAGGAAGAATGGGGACCGTCGTGGCCCCAGGATGTGGAACAAGGTCTCCTCTAAGGTCTCAGGAGGGTCCTGTGCGCTTCCATTCCCTGAGGTGTTATTGTCGTAGTATGCGCTGCTGTTGATTCCGGAGATGTTCAGAAAGAGATCCTCAGGGCTGTCGGTGGCCATGGTGTTTTCTGGTCAAAGGAGCACTCGGAGAAAGGACGGTGGTGGAATGCAGAAAGCTGTCAGCAGTGCATTCTGGGAATTAACTGGATTGGACAGTGACGGGGCACCTGAAGTGATGCAAAGGAAAATGCTGATTTTAAAGGGAGCAGTGAACACATCATTTATTATGAACATTTACTGTATGTGTGTGCTCTTTTCTCAGAACTCATATGACTTGTTCAGTAAGTATACATTTATCTACAGTATATAGAAAAAAAATCCTTACGGAGTAGACAGAGTCTATACATCAGCATCTGCCTGTGTGCTCTTCATGCATCTCTCTCAGGATGATGGGAGTCAGGGTAAGAGGACAAGCAGGTTCTTTGAGGGTTCTAGAGGACAAGCAGATTTCCACCTTTAACAAACAAGGAAATAAATAAGTAAATAAACCCATAAGAAGCTATTTGGACTTGGATGAAATGTTTGGATCATAAAACAGTAAAAGGCAACCCTCTAAATTAAAAGCAATATTTCATTTAGCAGGTCTATGATCATAGGACAGCAAGCTCATATAGTGACAGCCACCCATATGCACTCAATCAAGGCAATTAATTCCAAAGTGTTTTATGAGATACAGCCACTAAAGTAAAGGCTGGTTAACAAATGTGCCTGTTAAATGCATTGGCTATAAAGCTGTTATTGACTTTCTGCATTATTTATGATATAATGACTTCCCCCATTATTAAATCAGTGAGTGAGAGAGAGAATGAGTGTGATTGGGTTGGGGAGGGTGTCTGTGTGTGTACCTAAGTTTAGAGAGGAGAGAGAGAGAGAGAGAGAGAGAGAGAGAGAGAGAGAGAGAGAGAGAGAGAGAGAGATCGCTGAATGTATTCCATTACACCTACAAATCCCAGTGTATTTTATGCAGGAGATAAACTCTGGCAAGGTCTAGAGAATGATGTGCTGTTGCTGTTGACACAAATAGAATCATTATTGACAACTTTCATTCACAAGGAAGTTGACTACATGTTCATTAATAACAAATGAACATGTTGTAATATACTTTCAGTTGACACGAATGTTGATATGCTTCAGTATGAACCATCAAAGTAAAATATAGCTGAACTAATTTGATTATGTGAGCCCCATCATTATTTACTTTTATAGGTCAAGGGTGGTTAGGCGGACTGCCCTGAGAAATACATAACAGGATTCCCCAAGCTCTGAGTTCTCAGTTTATTTATTTTGCAAAGCCACACCTAATCTTGAGGCATACATGTACCTGACTTGTTGTAAGATTATAAAAATGTACCATTTCATAAAGGCAGACTTGTCTAAACTAATCAATCTTTTCTTCAGTTCTCTCATTGCAAGGGATAATTAACTAAAATGAGAAACATCAAATAGTTCACCTTCTCCAACATCTTTATGGGATTCTTTACCCAGAAAAGTTTTCCAATACTCCAGTGAGTTGCATAAGTGAGTTTGACTGGCTCTGTTTTTAGAAGGGGCAACCCTGTTCAAGTGGGCCATGCTGATTGTAAATGCTCCCTTCTGAAGAACAAATAACTTGAGACCTGTTGTCTTTGTTATGCTATGTACACCATTTCCTGTATCGGCCAAGAAAAGATTATGGATGTATTGTCGCCCTCTGCCTAAAGTCATGTCAATATCAAGGCTGTCACAAACAGTTAGCCTGCAGCTGCTCTCAATAGATGCTCATGCCCAGCTTTCCCTCTGAATCTTTGGATGACAGAACACCCTGCTTACTGTCCATCCTTCTCACCCTGCTTGCATCCTTAGTGCTGCACAGCTAATCGATTGTGTGGGCAGCATACTTTGTAGTCTGTGACTCTGTAGTCTTGTGTGCATATTTTGGTCCCGGTGATCCCCATAATCATCTAAACCCCATCTCTGGGTTAGACTAGCTCATTTCCTCTGTGTGTGTGTGTGTGTGTGTGTGTGTGTGTGTGTGTGTGTGTGTGTGTGTGTGTGTGTGTGTGCGCTCGCACGCGCACACGTGTTCGTATGTGTGTGTGTGTGTGTGAGAGAGAGAGAGAGAGAGAGAGAGAGAGAGAGAGAGAGAGGTGGACACTAAAAGTAACGAAGAAGTTCATAAACCAGCACTCTGCCTGGCACTGTTTTTGAAATGCTATGATACCGTATATCAGCATGTACAGTATACCTCATAGATTACATTTTATCAGATGGAGAGGCAATGATGCAAGGTGGCTTAACAAGGCCCTACAAGCCATTCAAGAACGAGCATGAAATGATTGTAATGACTTGACCTGAGAATGTGGCCTTTTTGAAGTACATCAACAACATCATTTTTTATGATATGATATGACATGATATGACATATGATAATGTAAGGTGGTTTTGATTGTATGTTTTCGTCCTCGACTTCAAGAGCCACTAGCTCCCATATGATCTATTTGGCAGGTGTCCAGGGCCCCCCATTATTCATAATCATATCCTGGTCTTCTGCCCAAATAATAATGAATACTTGTGTACTTGACACTTGAGTTAATGAGATACAGTATACTTCTCATCCATTGCCAGACAAATTATGTGCCTTCTGGCAACCTTTGTTCTGAACAATAACTAAATTTCACATTAAAACTGCACACTTTAGCTTACTGTTTCATGTACTGTAATGGATGAATATGCCACATCCCAAATGGTGAGAAAAGGATCTGAGTCTATTCATCCATGTCTCGCTCACCTTCCTGAGACAAATTGAATAGATAAATTGCACCTTTTCCCAGTTAACCTTCCATAGAACACCTTTTCTCCACGAAAATTAAATAATTTTAATTGCTGTTAAAGTGTGGTATTCTAAGAGTTTAATCTAGTCTTGCAAATTACCTTTATCAATTAACTAATTAAATCTTAAATTAATCTGCAGTGCAAACAGCACTGTATGTCTCTACACCTTCAATACACAGTAAATTCTGTTTTGAGTGACATTTTCTTGAAAAGCTTCAGGGTTCAAGATGCTGCTGACGCCCTAGGAGAACGCAAAGAGTTCGGACGACAACTCATTCTATCTCCGCGGTCGCACATGTTCGCAGACAGCAACGTCTAGCCTACAGGGCAAGCTGCCACTTGAATTTGGTTGTTCCACACTTGCGTAGCGGTTTACCGTTGTTGACAACATCAATCCATCCCACTGATGTGCGTAAATCGGATTGAATTAGTTACTCTCAGACACCGCATCCCTAAAAAAAAAAGACACGCATCCCCTGGCTGGGATTGCTCAAATGTAGCTATATGGCTGAAGATTGACAAGGCTTTTTGTAAGTTAAAAGAGAGGTTATTGTCTGTGAATTAGAATTTAAAATGTCACGTTAAGTGTTGTGGAAATGTTAGAGTTCAAGCTGAACAAGACTCATCGAAATGGTGCCAATTACATGTGAGTAATTATTTATGACATTCATCATAGGCTATTAAATCATTGAATCATTATATAAAGCCAAGATAATTAGGCAATGTGTCTTTAACTAAATACAATCACATTTCCGACCGGTGGAAGCAACAGGCAGTTTTCAACATTTGAATTTGTCTTTGCTTAGCTTTGTTAGGCTACCAGTCCGTCAAGGGCTACTCCAAACATAACAAAATCTAACACAGGACGGTTAGGTGACTGGAACAGTGAAAACTCTCCATAGTTCTTCCATTTCTAATAACTGAACATGCCTGTAGTTCTAGCTTATGTAGACAAGCATTCCAGATATTGTAAACAGTAGCAAGTAAACAGTAAAGGCTTTCAATAGCACGTAGTCTCTTTTCAAATCATATCCAGCCTGATAGCCTACTACGTGATCTTCATATTGAACTGTAATCTTCCAGCAGACGGTTCATTAGAAAAGTCTAAAAATTAAAAAGTCTACATTTCAAAATGTTGCATCTTTTCTCTATCCAACGCAATTAAGCCACAAGTCATTTAGTAGGCTATTCATCATAGAATAAACCCTTAGCATCATTGATTTATGACAGCTATAATTTACTGTAAACAGCTTAACGATGTATGCCAGGGATTTTACAAATCCATAAAGCCAAATCATCTAACATAAAGAACATACCGCAAGTTTTGCATAAGAATACAGTACGTACCATTTGCTGATAAAATGTAACAGGTGCGAGGATGACAAAATGCCCAAACTTCTCCAAACGTCCAACCAAATTAAGGTCTGTCCATTTATTGAGCAAAGCGAAATGTGCAAAAAAGGCTATACAGCATTGTGTTGAAAGACTATCTATTTACCAGCATTAGGCTACTTAAAAGTTGATGTTAGTCCTTTTAGTAAGTCGCTTTGGATAAAAAAAAAAACGTCTACATGTAATATATCTTAGAAATACAATAATTATCCTCTTGTTGGCGGAAGATGACGCTGAAAGACCGACTTAGGCTACCCCTAATGATGGTTTTCATTCAAAGCTGGCCAAGTATTTCCAGAAACCTACCTCTTTGCTATTATAAACTCAATGCACACGTGCCTCCCTGCTCTACCCATCAGCTTTCCACAGCTGCTGCAGGTGCTGCGCCTGCCCATCGTCTATCTCGGATCCGAGTGGATCCTTGTCTGTGGAGAGTGAGCACAAGGAGCTAAAATAGTGAAAGTTGCCCAGCGAAGCAGCTCCACACGCTGACGTACCGATCACATTATGGCTCTGACAGAGGAAGAAATACCAATGTGAAAATGCGATAAAATGAGCCATATAGCATAGGCTACCATCTAATTTCATTTGGCAAGGATTATGCAAAAATAAGATCCGGTTTATCTTATCATTGTGTCCCCAAAATTGCTGATTGCTCTTTTTTGCTGAAGGAGACTTTTTCTGTAGACTAGTCTTTGCTTAGTGGGAAGAGGAGTATCAAGAGCAGATATGACAAAAAAAATCAAGGAAATGTAGTGCCTCAGTGGACTGGATTTAGATGGAAATTGCTCGCAAGAGACCCATTATGGGACACAGTAGTTCTTCTTAGTGGCTATCTACCTGTCTTTCCCCTTTATTGTCTTAACTACCAAGCAAGCATGCTTGCAGGACAGAGCAGAGAGTTCCTTGTCTCACATTAGCTTGTGTTCAGACTCATTAGTTTATGCATGCGATACCAAGGCAGCCTCAGTTATAATAATAATGAATCTTACATTTTTTTTTTTTTTTTTTTTGGCAGCCAAACTAAGCAATGCATCACTGGCATGGCATAACAATTTAGGATCTGAAGCAGAAATGGATTAGAGTTTAAAAAAGAGAGATAGGTCAAAGGCACTCTGTTTGGAAAAAAGTAAAAACAAGCCTTTACTGAGACATGGCAAAGTTAAAAACACATGAGCCGATATATTGCTGCCACATTAGCCTTCTTTGACCATGAAGAAGGCCAATATGGCCTATGTGTCTTTAACCTTGCCAAGCCTGTTTTGAGACATGGCAAGGTTAAAAAGTTTTAATAAAAACACATGAGCCGACGCGTTGCGGCCATATTGGTCTTCGGCTCTGAACCCGCATACCTACCTAATGGATAAATAGGTGCACTGCTACAAAACTTTTGTTTGTAAATACTTTCCCAGTGGCCAGTAATGTTCACTGATATGATAAAAATCGTTACAAAGTATGGTTTCCAACAGGGTTTTTGACCATTCATTCTTAACTACTCACACCTAATGCAAATTTCTGCCTAAAGGGCCGTTCACACTATACATAACTATGGATAACCGCCTTGCGCTGGACGCTTTGTATAAAGTTCTGCCCAACTTTACTGAGACGCCCCGAATAACCAGAATGCTTTGTGGACACAATGGAATACAATGGTTGGACGCATCACATACTTTAGGGGTACTGCGTTGCAGAGATGACATTGTGTGCAAGTGTACATGTATACACGGGTATATACGATCATCTCAATAGATGTTAATGTAGAGCTCGGGCAGCCGGTTCATACAGACACCGCATAGACACAGTTTCTGGTTTGAATGCGTACAGACTGGAAACAGACTGGAATTGCAGTTTTGAACATCATTTTAGAGAGAGTGAGAGAGAGAGAGAGAGAGAGAGAGAGAGAGAGAGAGAGAGAGAGAGAGGACAGAAATCCTGCATTTGTCTACCTCAAATAACCTGGAACCCCATAAAGAAAGCAGCTGACATTGCCACAGTTATCCACTTTAATATATCAGGTATTCAGAAGACATGACGTAAATGTCCAGGCCAGGCTGTCTGTTGGGGGTTGCAATAACACATCCATGTCAGTAATACCTTTAGCTTCAGATTGAAGTTTCACACTCTAAATCATTGTTAATATCCTAGCTGTATTTGAGATACTGCCATTAAGAAGATGGAGGATGCAGGTAGAATGAAGTCATACAAATAAAAGTGACTTGTGAGAAGGGGTGGTAAGTTGTAAACACATAAATTAATACAGACCCTGTTGAGTGCAACTATTAAGGCTTCTAAGGCTTTGGCAAAGGTGCAGTCATTGGTGATGAAACTAAACTGAACAGATGTATTAGCAAGATCATGGATTAATGCTCCGCTTCAACCCTCTCTGGTATTGGTGTGCAGGGCAAAAAGGGGCTGAATAATACTCATTCTCCCATTCAATTTTCAGCTGAGCTCATTCTGAAATACTTGCAAAGGCCTTGATTGACCTTGATGGACCACATAAAACCACAGATAATAAATGAATATGTTATACACAATCAACACACAAAATACACAAGATCTACACACAGTGTTTGAATAAAAGGTGAAATAAAATTAATATCTGAACTCAAGTGAACCTGAGGCTTTGTCACTGCAGCTTCCTTCAAAACATGTGAAAAGACATAGTTAAGCCTTAGCAGTACCACACATTTTTAACAGCTTTCTTGTTGCTCTTCCACTGACGTAGTTGAGCAAATACTGACTCCTCTGCCTGGAAAAAAATGTGGAACACAAGCGTTGTTACACATTTATATTCACCATGTGACTTCCAAAGAAAATCCTGACCATTTCCAATTCTAATATTGTGGTTGTGTGGTTGTGTCTCTTAGATATGCCTCAAAATCCATTACATAAACTATATGCCTGGATGCACCTCACCTCACCTTCGGTCAGGTTTCACCTTTTGTGAAAAACATAGGTTGGTTGCACATTGGTTGCGTAGAATTTTCAATTAACATTCAACTGCTCTGAACCATATCATTCTATTTTACAGATTTGGAATATATCATGCCCCTATAATGGCACTAACAGTAATGAACCAAGGGATGCAGGGAACATTAATTAGTATTGATCAGAAAGCAAAGGGGACTTAAAGTTAGATGGGTTTATTCATCAGACCCCCATGCTTGAGCAGACCGACATGTTTTTTCAGGGGCGCTGCTAGAAATTTTGGGCCCTATGACAGAAATAAATGTTGAGCCCCCCAAGCATTGATTTTAATATGAAAATTTTCTCTAGGGCCCCCTGTCAGTAGCCTGACATAGCCCGACCATAATACTGCTGTTCATCCGTATTCATGGTCTGGAGGTTCTTTAACCTGACGCGATTATACTGCGGAGGGGAGGGCATTCACTTCTGGTGTGAAACAATTGGACAGCTCGTCTAATCAGCTTCGCTTATTGGCCGGTAGACTCTCTACCGATGTAAACACGCCCCAGGGGACCGTTCCCAGACCATGGATACGGATGAACATTCGTAGCCTATTATGGGCGGGCTATGTCAGGCTACCCTGTCAGTGCCAGGCCCTTAGAATCATCCTAACTTCTCCCCCCTGGCGGCGCCCCTGTGTTTTTTTGCCTGAGGTTAAAGAAATGCATAAGTTAACCATAAGAGGGCAGAATGAGTCACACCAAGGTTCTCTGGGGAAATAGCAAAGTAGAGAGAGAGAGAGAGAGAGAGAGAGAGAGAGAGAGAGAGAGAAAAAGAGAGAGAGAGAGCACTGCTACGTGTCCTCAACTGATTGGATCACTTTTTGGTAGCATTCCAGTTTCTCATGGAGGATGCTTTATTGGGGTGCTTGAGTGCTACTTTGATTTAGCATCCATATGTTTGCCCATAAATAAAACAAATTTGCTCCACGGTGATTGGACAGGATGCAGTATGGGGAAGAGAAAAGAGCCCAGCTCATGGGAGTCCTTCAAGTCAGCAACTGAATGAAATATGATGAAGTATTACATAAGAGGCATTTTTGCAGCCACTGTGTCTGTTTAGAGACACCTGGAACATGAAGCATAAAGTTTTGGAACGGAGGTTCTGCAGCGACAGGAAAGTCTCTTAGTGTAAATAGTGCTTGCTCTGGTGTTCACCATGTGCTGTCACTAAGTGATGGATGGATATTAAATAATAATAATAATAATAATAATAATAATAATAGATTTTATTTGTAATGCATATTATCTTAAAACAATCTCAAATGGTACAGATTTTTTTTTTTTTTTTTTTTTTTTAAAAGAAGAAGATAAGAAAATATGTAAATAAGTAAAATCATAATAAAGGATTCAAAAGAAAGTCTATTTAATAGTTAAGAAAAGTTTTTTTTTTCAAAAAATATTAGTTCTTAAGTGATGTTTAAAAACATCAACAGTCTTTGGCGCCCTTAGATGGTCAGGGAGGGCATCACAGATTTTAAAAAAAGAATCATATTGTGCATGTACATCCAGTTTTTGAGCATGATACACATAATGATTCACCTGCATCTGCATTTATATGCAGACAAACAAACATGAACGTAAGGAGTTGTCAGTCAATAGCTCCAACCTCAACTGAATATTTATGAGATGGCGCCTCTTGACAAGGATATTACTCAATGTCTATTCACCAAGGAGATAAACAGAATAACACTTCCACTCTGTCCTTGTAGATATTTGCAGGAAACATAAAAAAACTACAAAAAATGCTCGGAGAGTGCAGACCACCGCCAAGGCAATGCGGTCACAGACACAAGATAAATTCCAGATCATGTTCTGGATCACCGATCACCACCAAGATCGAATCAGTTTTTGCTTGTCTCAATATACACATTGTCAGAAAATTTCATCCAAATCCGTGTAGTACTTTTCGAGTTATCCTGCTGACAGACAAACAGACAGACAGACAGACAGAAAGACAGACAGACAAACCAACGCGATCGAAAACATAACCTCCTTGGCGGAGGTTTTAAAAAAAAAAAGTTGGACTTGAGTCAAACTGAAAAGTTTCATGTGTCAAATAGGTATCATTCAGCCCTGTTTTATGAGCTTGCTGACTGCTTTAGAGAGGAGAATGAAAGAATTTAGAACAACAACAGAACAACTGGGGCCCCTGGCAATTGTCAGGTTTGCCTGTCCTGTTGCGAAGGGCCCTGCATACTCCTCGCTATCTACAGCAGTCAGCAATTTTGTTCAACAGGGCTATTGAATGACAGCGGACTATCATTTTAAGCTGTGTGTTTGATGTGTGTGCAACGCAGGTAGTGGCAGCAACAGTAACTGGCCTAATGAAAGTTCACTCCTTTGATCCAATAAGGGAAAAGCAGGCATAGATTCGAGACTTGGCTTGGAGTTGTGGTTGTGACAAATGATTTGAGACCTGACTTGAACCTGTCCCTCAAATTTGATTTGGATTTTGATTTGAGTTGAGTTGGACTTGTTGTTTTGAACAGAAGTTTTGGCAAAGACTAAAACCTAGCAAACAATTATGAGATACTAAGACATATTTAATGACCTTGCATTTCAAGGTTAAAGACAGTTGTGTGTATAATGTTATGCTCATTGGGGCAATAATAACTTCTGTGACTGGGACCGAAAACAAAACACGTTTCCACAACAAGACAGTGCACTACTGTGTCATGTTGTATCTGACTGACTTATTGTTAATCAGTAACGCAAGGTTACTGGAGCATCGTCATCTTTTGCGTCATCTCAGATTGACCTCCAATGTTTCCAGATTTATTGGTACGAGTTGATGGGGTACCTGCCTGTATAACTGTGTAATACTGTGCTGTTTAGGTATATGGTCCTCACATTGCCAGTCATTATGTTTTATTGACTTATTGTGTATTCATCCTCACACATTTGTGCCATCAAATATTCTTTTCTTGACCTTGTAAAAAGACTGTAGTGTGAAAACCTAGAGTAAACCGAGAGTATAAACCAGTAAAATATAAAATCTACAGCACTCGTAAAGGGCAAGGAACCGAATTTGAAAAATGCTTCGATCTCCATCGACAGATTCTCCCTCAAGGAGAATGTTTTCACACATGCTGTTTTGTTGTTTGGTTGGTCTGTATGTACAAAGCTATGCAAATATTTACAAAGACCTATGAAAAACAAAAATCACAACAAATAACAATCGGAAGTTGTTCTTGGCTGCTACACATTTCATGTGACTGGTTTCTTTAAAAACTGATTTGACCAAATCAGTTTACACCGTTCTTCTCCACCCTGTGGACCACTGTATATTCAGCATAATTAACTTCACATGACATAAAGGCAGTTAACAGTGTTATGGATCCTGAATTTATAGCTACATAAAAATATATGGACACTTTCATCACATAGTTTTTATGTGCTATGTGAAAAAAAATAACGCTTGCAAGGAATTGCTCACTATAAAACAAATTCTGAGCCAAAAAAAAAAAACATGGAGGAAAAAAAGACAAGATGAAAGACAGAAGACATAAACAGACAAAAAGGAAGACATTTTTTTATATTGAGTGGAGAGAGACTTTTGCACAGCTCCAGTGATCTCAAGTGTCCTTTCCTGTCAGCACTGTGAGCTATTGCACACATTTCAAAGAAGCCAGAACATTAGGAGTGACACTTTCCTGAAGTTAAATGGAAACATTCAAGCCAGCACATTAAGAGAAACTATCAGTCTAAGATAAACAGTCACGGCAGCCAGAGGACCAACAGGACTGCACTAAGAGCATCATAGGCATGCAGTCTTCTTTAATCCACGTTGTTGATTCATGACGTAAGACGTCTCCAATAGGACATCATTGTCTTGAATTGCACATATAAAAAGTACCGGTATTACCGGTATTTAGGCTTGAATTAAATAAATGTTAGTATATATTAGCCTATTGGGCTTGTCCCTACATCCATTCATATGATGCCATTAACGATAACTGGGATATGTGCAGTAGCACATAATCAAAGTGCTAATGACCTTACAAGACAGACAGTGTGAGGACCAGGGGACATCAGTTAACCTGCTACTTCATTAAATTGCTAATGATCCAAAATATAATTACATATGTTTGTATGTATAAGACACAGTAGACACCACTTTTGGTTCTGCTACACACAACCTCTTCTGTCACCATTTTTTTTTTTTCGTTGCTATGGTAGAGGGCAAAACAAACAGAGAAGAGAATCTCAGAGCCACATCAAATCTGTTGGAATTTAAAGATCTGTATGTGCATATTTATTTCAATCACAAAAAGTGAGTTGAGACAGAGAGTGATAGAACTCAGTTGACATTAAAGAGGAGGGTAGGGTGTGTGTGTGTGGGGGGGGGGTTCTACCCACTGAATTCTACATCACCCCTTTTCTGTCACTTCTTCTCACTGAAGATGTAGGGATTATCTGAGGCTGACTTAGCCAGACTGCTATTTAAACATGAAGCATCCACTAAATCCCCTTCCCAAATGTTGAATAGATATCGTACTACTGAGGTCTGCTGTCTGTCCGGGGCTCAGCTACATGACCAAAGCAACTTTTTAGGTCTAGTGATACTTCATGAAAGAAAAAAAGCAGTGACAGTCCGTGACTTGCATATAGACCCATAGTATGCATTTTCCCCCTGTGTATACTGTAAAGGTCAGTTTCATTTTGGATGTATAGAAGATGTCTGGTGAGTGAGCTCAGAGACACTCATATAGGTGGAGATCTATAATTTAAGATGTCTGCCATTTTTGAGTTATGGCCGTCCATAACTCAAAAATGGTGGATTTGAGAAACTGGAAGTCCTGCCTTGCTGTAGTCAGGTCATAACCCTTCTTTGTACTGTACAAGGGTCTGGGTCTGAAACTATTGCTTGCTGGAGATGTTTAAATTTAAAAAGATTGAATCAGCACTTGAATGATAGCCTATCGTATTCTCGCGCTGCATTTTGAACATTCACTGATTTGATTGAACATGAGGCAGTCGAGGAGAACAAGTCTAATGGCCGGAATCCCAGACAGAATCATGGAGGGAGATGAAAATCAAGCAGAATTAAAAAGGGAGACAGGGCCGGCCCGAGGCATACGCGAGTTATGCCGTCGCTTAGGGCCCCGACAGCTTGGGGGGCCCCCACGAGCGCTTGAGACATTACGGTTAGAAATATTATTTTATTTTTGAAGATCAGCATTACCTTAACATCCTTGTGATAACTACCCATTAATATTATCATATCCCAATTATCGAATCCATTCATTTTATATCACTTACTATCACTCTTTATCTCAGTCATGGTTTGGCTTACACACCTCTGACTTCTCTCAACAATCTAGCGAAGTTGATGTAGCATTTGTATTTTTATTTCATTCTTGTTATTCTGGCATCATAAAACGTTTATGTTTACCACAGAAAAACTATAACAACAACCTGCAATATGATTAGAACAAAGCCTCCTGGGAATGGTAAAGCACAGCCATAGCGCAGGTTCTAATCCACCGAATAGAGTAGCTACGCATAGCGCTGAAAATCGACTCCGCGTTCACCAACATCTCACCGCATGCAATCGTCAGTCCATTCCACGTGATCAAGTAGGTAAAATGCATACCGCTGAAAGTCCACACTCCATGTTTTGCATTTGGAACAAAGTAAGTCAGTAAGTGAAATGAATCCTGTGAGCAGGAAAGGAACAGATTCCCGAGGAGGTAATATAACGTCAGCTCTGTTAATTGCCACCTCACAACGTAGCTTTGGCTGAAACCTTATTCTTTTGTTGTACTAAACTAAACATTCTAAACATTCAAGTAGGCTATAGGCTTAGGTTAAGGATAGCCTATTTTTGGTTGATGAATATTTGCTGCCTGCACAGACATTGGACATGAGGAAGTTCTTCTATAGGCAAAATCCTAGTCAGTCTTAGGAGATGTATCAAGCTATCTTAATGTAGGACTATCTAATCATTGAATTCAAACCTAGCTCTTTATTGTCAAGAATGGCAAGAATCACTCTTCTCTGATGATATAGGTTAGGCCTATTATTGATGTTTGAAATAGCAAACATAGTGAGTGAATCAGGGCTATATCTGTTAACATAAGCTGCTTATTGTATAGAGTAGCCTACCAATGTCTGTGATATCAGCAATAATGTTCACATAAAATGTATTGTGAGTGTTGTATAAAACCATAGCATCCTAAACTTTTGTTGTCTAATATTTTTCAGTATTTTCAAAAAAATGGTGTAAAATTCAGATGATGACAAGAACACTGGGTGAATTTAAACAATTAATTAGAGTGAGTCAGAGGCAGGGTCAACACCCCCCCCCCCCCACACACACACACACACACACACCCACCAAAAAAGAAGGCTGTGGTGGCGGTGAGGGCCCCCAAATGAAATTCTGCTTAGGGCCCCCTTTGGTCTTGGGCCGGCCCTGAAGGGAGATAATGGCCAGGCTAGCCTTGCCATGAAAATAGTCAATCCTGTTGTTGAGCGCAGTATGACTGACGATTGACTTCATTTTGTGGCTTATTCACTCCAGTTCAAGTCTTTGTAAGCTCAGGTATTAAGGTAGCCTGCATGGCTATTGCCTTCCTTCACAATTCTCGATTCTCATCTCCCCTCAGTGTTCCATCTGATTACACAGGACACATCTCATCCTGGCCAATCAGCGAACTTTGAGAACATAGTGTGAGAATACAATAGACCGGGGGTCGGCAACCCCCAACATGATGTCACAGTTGGCACAGAGAGCTATTCTCATTGGCACATCTGGTATGATGTGCAGCAATTTTTTGTTTCATTCTAAATAATGGCCTGTTGATTGGCCCATCAGAGGTCAAGAGCATCTCTTATTGGCACTGCATGCCAAAAAGGTTGCCGACCCCCACAGTAGGCTATTGGTCAAGAGCTGATCCAATCTTTTTAAGAGCAATAGTTTCTCAAAAGCCGAGGTTTCAGATCCTTGTATGAAGCAAACAGTGTTTCTCAAAGTCGAGAATGCTTGAAGTCATACTCTTCAAAAATGAGGTTCCATCAGTGCATCCTTGAAAAATCAATGAATAAAGGCCTCTTTCCTCGCTAGAATTTAGAAGGATGCTTGACTTTGGAACAGTACTTGGCGACTGACAATGAGGTGAAATGCTCGAAAAAGCAGCCTTCCAAGCATGCTTCCTCGACTTTGAGAAACACTCAAAGTGTAGACCAAGTATTACTGGGAGCATTGTGATGTAATCTTTGTTGTCTTGTCTGAGACATACTGTACCGCATGACTGTTGCTTATCTTGTACACTGTACCGCCGAAATGCATTGTAGTATTGTAGTTTTCAACTTTTAATCACTCTAAACATACATTTCGTTTTTGTTTATGACTTGCCATCTTTTGTAAATAGAAAGTGAACTGCTTTCACCAATTTTAAAGTTTATGTAGCTCTTCAGTAATGTACAGCAAGCCGCAGGTTCATCCAAAGACTTCATATTGCCAAGGGCACACATGGGACCCCTTAAGGCAAAAGCTGTCTACTTTTCTATACTGATGTCACGTGACCAGTTTCTGAAGACAGGCTATAATAGACCCTCTTGAATTAAACCTTTGATATCACGCCTCTCATTTCACAGAAAGTTTGCCCACGCTGAAAGGCATGACACAGGGAAACTCCCCCAGGAAAAGAGGTTTGATGGCGGCTAGGTTTCTATGCCCTATGCTGTCTAACGGTGCCTTATCTAATCAGCAACATATTGAGGGGGCAGAAGTTTGCACACAAGTTGTAAAGTTCTCTTAGTAATCAAGTGTAAGAGGCAGATGGAGATCCCAACACAGCTGAGGTAGCATCAATCAGCCCAGGCAATCAGCCCTCCCCACAAAGCCAGATAAGGAGTGGGTGTGTTTGGTGGGGCGGGGGGGTTGGTGCTAGGCATACCCTGGTACAACAGTATGCCAAGGCTTTCAAGGATTTTAATTGAAAACAAAACAAGGGATTGCACTAATTGACTGATCTCTGATCTGGCTAATCTCTATTACTGCCATAAACATCTAAGCAATTACTTTCTCAATGACTAAATTAATGAATAGCCAGTAGATGGATGGCCATGTTTGGATGTTAAACATACACATACAGTTCCGCTCCATAATTAATGGCACTCCTTGTAAAGTTGAATGAACAAACATTTTAAAAATCAGCTATTAAATCATTTACGTAACTTAACATCAGGGTGCCATTAACTAGCAACTAATTACCATACAAATAAATAACATTGCCTACTTGTTAGTGAGTCCCATATTAATATCATAATCTGCATGAGCATATCCGAATGCCATTAGCTAGAATTCCTCCACTATAAACTCCAAATTCTTTTTTTTTTTTTTTTTTTTTTTTGTTTTTTTACCAGGGTTGACCACTTCTTTGGCCCACCTCAATTTAACTCCATGATCTTTGGTATACTGTATAGGCCTATTCCCATTTGACCCAGAGATGTAAAAAATCTCATGATGCATGTAAAACCTACTCAAAGCTGTAAAGATTGTCAGAGATGGAAGGATAAGAAGTCATAAGGGATTTTAAAAGCCATGTCAACATAAACCAAAACAATTCTGATTGCATAATGTGAAAATCTTTTTTTTTTTTTAGCAAGCACAACTGGCGGGCTGTGATCCTTTGACCTACAGTACTGTGTATAAGGTCCAATGAGTGGGCACATCATTCATGTGAAAACTTGCAATAGGCTATTCATAGATCTAGTTACTTTTAATTGGTTTACTCAATCAACATCCAGCCAGATAAACATATAGTAAACATAGTAAACATTCCTCTAAGTATTTTCTAAATAACAAAAAAAAAGCCCTCTCAGAAATGTCCATTATTGTTGTCCATTGCTACTCCCAGAGCACACAGGAAGTGAGAATTCTCTGTGGTGAGAAATTTATGGAATCATTTTTCCTATTTCCACTGACCACCCACATTTATATACAGATACTTTATCAAACACACACAATAGGCAAACACACACACACACACACACACACACACACACACACACACACACAAAGATCCAGAGAAAGACTGCAACAAACACACACATACAGACAGAGAGAGAGAGAGAGAGAGAGAGAGAGAGAGAGAGAGAGAACGCAGATATGCACAGTCACACACAAAGACCTGAGGCAATTTCAGCAAGTAACTTTTTTTTTCAACCTGCTGTGCATGTCCATGTTTGAGACATACATTATCAGGAATTCTGCATAACGTGTGTGTGCCTAGCGTATCTTGCCACAGTGCCAGTGATCTACGATGACTTAGAAGTTGAAATGAATCATCAGACCACCAGCAGTCAGATCTTTGAAGTAGCCTTGCTTGGTTCATCCATGAGAAATCAAGAGCAGCATGTTTACTGTTTTCTTGTGAGTTTCAGAAAAACCTTTTTTAAACTCATTAGCTGAAAAAAAGAGGGGAAAAAATGAAAGTAAACAGCATGTAGGCCTAAGTGTTGAAATGAGAAAATGAAAATAAAAGTAAAAGTCTTCAGTCACCAAGGACACTCCTTGGCGCATGGAATGTTTATCTGTTATCAGCATATTGCATACATGTCAGCATGCATATGTTTGGTTTGTTCAGCATAGAGTACAGTACATATGTGTCATGATCTTCCATATATGATGGCCTCTTTGCAGCAGGTGTTGTTAGATCCCCCAGTGGTACCACCACCCCACATATGCTGTGAAGCCACCAAACTGACAGACGAAGCAGTATTGCTGGGTAGGCTACACACTGCTTGACTCCCCAGATGCCCATTCCCTCCAGCAAGGCAGACCACCTGCACACCTGCATTTGATGAATATATGTTTTTTCTTCCTAAATCTGCTTTTCTATGTCTCTGCTTGCCAGAGCACATTAATACCTCAGCTCCTGGGTGTTCTTCGCATCTATTAGGCACATAAAGCACAGAAGAAAAGTGAAACTGAGTCTTTTGAGCTCAAGTCAAAAAGAGAGAGAGGGCCAAAGTCCCAAAACTGGCTCTGAGGCCCTCTGTCACTGCAGGCGTTAAAAGGGCACTAAGGGAGAAGCTATACTCTCTTTCTAGGAAAACTCTCTTCTTCAAAACAGCCACTATTTGTCCTCCTTTCACCTGGCTGACTCATCTACTCAGGGTGTTAAGACTCAGCAGAAGCACGTGAGGGCAGGCAACTCATTATTTTGTGTGGGGCTGCTGACAAAGCAGCCGCATGAGCAAAGCTAGAGAGAGAGAGAGAGAGAGAGACGGGTCATCCCTTCGAATGGTGGCGCTTTATTTACCACAGATTCCTTAATTCCTTCCACATGTGCTTCAGCCAAAGGTGTGTTTGCTCGTGCAAGCAGAGGTCTTTCTGATTAAAAATGGAAGACTTCCCAACTGAGGTAGTCCTGAAAAACATCAATTTTCAAAGCACCATTGCATTAAAGAAAATGTAATGCAAGTGTAAAGTAAAAAAAATAAATAATAAAGTGTAATGTAAAGAGGCTAGAATTGACATATTCACTCTTGGAAGTCTAAATAACCTTGTCAATTTCACCATGAATACAAATGTTTACTCTATAGGAGACATTAAATATTGGACCAAGTAATATGATTGTGCAAACAAAGCATGACATAATGTGAATTGTCTGTACTATATATCAAGTGAGCAGTGTGATGGATCTCCCATGCATCATCCAATACAATATAGCCTTCAGTAAACAAGCCACTGTCAGTCGATAAAATCTTCATAGTAGGTCCTACGTCAATGTAAAACAAACAGAAGCATTTTAACAGAGGAAATGACTTCAAATCCACATCCATGAAAACCCTTGAGATATTTATGGTTTGGATGATGAGAATTGCATTTATAATAATAAAGATGAACATTAGTGCTATTTCCCCTTAACTTTAAGACTTTATTTATGATGTAGGCTACATGCTGATTGAAAGTTGAACTTTTCTTTAATGGTTTGATGGAAGCATATAGTCATCTCAGTATAGTGCTTTTTTCAAGTAATGTTTTATTTGTGAAGAAAATGTAGACAGTGTTGTCACTTTGATGTTTATTATTGCACTTCCTTGTTGACATCACTAATACCCTTAGGGTTTTGAATGTTTTGATGGTTGCTATCAAATCAAAGAACACCCTGCAAGACCCTAGCAAACTACTGTTTTGATCTCTTCCACAAAGTAAAAACAAAACTTGTTGCCAGCAGATTGGCCTCCATGTTTATTTTCAAGTGAGTTTTTGAGGCTGTTCTAGCACGAGCATGACTCTTCCTCTATGATGCTGTCCATTGGGCAATGCCAAAGGAACACCTTTCAGAGATTACTCTGCCTCACACAAGTGTCCTTGAAATTAATTGTAGCCACCATATTTCGCCGAGCCTTTGCCGTTCACAACCTGTGACATATGGCAATATAATAATCATTATTTCTCAAATAGCTTTTCATTCAGTTGCACTGTGTGAGCAATTTCAATAGAGAATTAATATAGCCAAGAGCCAATTAAAATACCCTACCATACTTGTAGTGAATCCAGACCAACTATCACACATGGCATATTATTAAATTAGATTATGTTAAATTTCCATGGAGGCAGGAAGATTTTTATTTCCAAAGGCCAGTTGTGTCATGGATTCAGGATACCACGCATCCTGATAAAGCACCCCTGGCCTTTTGGAATTAAAATAACCCCACATCATCACATACCCTTCACCGCCTGGTATGATACTTTCCATAAGATCATCTCTCAGTGCAAAGCTATTAGGCTAACTGAAATAAAACCATGATAATCTCTTGGTATGAGATGATGTGGGGCTATTTGAATTCTAAAGGCCAGGGGAACTTTACGGATGTACGGGATTCTGGATCTATGAAATAACTGCCCTTTAAAAATAAAAATCTACCTCATGCCTCTATGGGAATGTGTAACACAGGGTTATGTACAGTATACTTAGTCTTCTGTATGAGGCCCTGCATTTAAGACAGAACATTTATTTATTTGCAATGCATTATTCATTCATAGATTCATAGATTTATTGGTGTACTATTTTTCTCATTTCATAAATTCTTTTATAATTAAGGCATTAAGATTCCTAAGGGATTATTTTTCTCTTTTTAGAAATTTTTAGTGTGTGTGTGTGTGTGTGTGTGTGTGTGTGTGTGTGTGTGTGTGTGTGTGTGTGTGTGTGTGTGTGTGCTTGTGTGTAAACTTCTTGTTCAAACTATCTAGCCTGTGCAGTGAATGAATAGCCTAACTGAAGAGGAGGGGCTCATCAGAATGCAGAGTACGGATGACCACCATTTCAAACCACATGTTTTGAATTGCTGATCTATCAACAGATGGGCCATAACATTAAGTTGCATTATTACTGTGTCTCACAATATACACACAGGCAAATGTAACACACACACACACACACACACACACACACACACACACACACACACACACACACACACACACACACCAATAACAGACATTGCCTGTGTCCTTGGCTTAAGAATTAGTGGATGGACCATAAATAGTAAAACCTCAAATTGCATCACAATTAGTAATGAATATAGTTTATTATCTTAGATCAATACTCACTCCAACTTTCATTTATTACTAGAGGTTTTTATTGTGGAAAGATGTAGCAGCAATCTATCAGGCTGCTGTAAGCATTTTTCTAGTCACTTCCGCCCTTCTACCATTTCAGCTCTATAAAGTTCCTTCATCACAAGCAAACATATGAAATAATGGGTAGTCAAGGATTTCAAGGTCTTTCGGATATTATGGATATTTCTTTGATTACAGTTACACAGCAAGAAAGAGTGAAACATATATTGCTAACTACAAAGTCCAAAAACCCAAGAGAGAATTTTTAAGTAGGTGATATATTTCTATCTCATTTTTCAATCATTCTCTTTTGACTGTTGCAACAATACAGTTTGCTCAGAGAATCAAAGACTATTACAGACAGACATACAGTATGACACACATTCCTTCACAAATGCACACGCAGCCACACTCATGCCCACACACACACACACACACACACACACACACACACACACACACACACACAAAACGAGACCTGTGAAGATATTGCTTTAGACCTCCCACTTCCTCCATTTATCAGATAGCAACAGTGTTGACTGTGTGTGTTCACCCACCACTGTGGTGCTAAAAGTTCATCTGCCGCAGGGGAGAAGCAAGCCTGTATGACTCACTGACAAAACACACAGGGTCAGACATCCAATCAAATGCCTATCCCCTTCCTGTCTGTCTGATAACTCACCGATGACTTAACTCTGTGGAGTATCAGCCACCATCCCCCCACCTCCCTTCACCCAATTCACATTCGCCACAGCCAAGAGGATGGACAACCACCTTTAGCATACACGTAAAAGTCAACAGCTTCACTGGAGGCTGTCCTCTCTAGCCTGTGTGATCCTCCTGTTTATTTTATGGCGGCGCTTACGTCACGTAGTGCAGTGGCATCGCATGTAATACGTGTGAAGGTGGACTGTCCTTTAAATCAGTCGGAGACAAGGTGTCTGACACTTGTGTAAATAGGAATGGGATGACACTGGGTACCTGTGAAGAAGAAGAAGCTTTGATCATATCTTGTCAGTCCCTGGTTGTAAACCCTGGCCACATTTCATTTCACCACAGACGGTTAAGCTGTCAGTCAGTTCCAAATATCAGCTCAATGTATGGAAAGTCAAAGCATAGACATATCGCACATGACCCACTTTCAACGTGACACTCAAATACAGTATATTGTAAAGTGCCATTCGCATACATCGCTACTCGCCCGTCGCTAAGCTATGATGGACAATGAAATGGGAATGTGTTTGAGCGATGCAAGTGAAGCGACAGGTGGGCGACGTGGATGGGTACTGAAATAAAATCATTTTAACTTTCATCGATGCAAGTCAAGCAAGATATCAATGAGAATGGAATATACTGTTGATTGACAGTAAACTGAAACTCTGAGTTACCTTGAAATTTGCAGTTGAGAGACAAAGCATCTCATATTTTTGAGAACTATGGTTCATATTATCTCTGAAGCAGACTAAATGAGTGAACTTTAAGCAATTATGGTGTGCACAAGCGTATGATTGTCACTTTTGTAACCTGTTTCCCTCTAATACTTCAACAATGACGAGTAAACAAACAGAAAACCTTGGTAGCTAACGAGTGAGAGTAGCCTATCACAGCGGGCCAGTGTTGGACGAGTAGCAATGTGAATAACCCTTAATACTCTATGTGGAATATAAACAATCTGAAACTACCAGTGGCAGTTCTAGACCAAATTTACAAGGGGGGCCGAGGTGGGGCCAGAGTTTTTTTAAGGGGGCACGTATTGGGCTACATAACGTAGGCTACCACTGAAATAAAGCATCAAATGATGACCTTCAAAATACTGTCAATCATATCAATCAAGAATATGGAATAATTGAATACACATATTTCATGTGCAGCCTATAGTTAAGTAGTAATTTTTGAAAAAAATAAGTTGCCATTTCCTGCAATCTGGTGCATTTTAACAAGTTCCCATAGCAATTAATTCTTGCTGAGTGTTGTATTTGGTAGTCAGTCGGACTTTGCAATCTTTCTTACAGCGTTTATGAGAAATTAATATATTTTTTTATCTGGTCAGCACAGGGGCCACAGCAGGGGCCAGGGTCACTTCTCCAGGGGCACCCCGTTGGCCCCTGTGTAGAACCACCTATGGAAAATACTATAGTTCAAGAGCAAGTGCAAGTGCTTAAGTCGGCATCAATCCAGAGTTCTGCAGGTTGAACAAGGTTCTAATTTAATTTATTCTGACCAGGGTCAGAAGACCCATTCCCTACCTAGACACACGATGATAAAACTCTAACCTACTACCCATACTCTAGGTCACTTTGGACACTGAGTAAATATATTAAAGTGAACAGCCTTAAAAGTGCATGGTGGGGTTTGAGAATGAATGTACTCTTTGAAGGCCTTGTCACAACCATGACATAAGCAGAGGTCAGAAAGATGCCATACACTGTGATGTATGTGCAGTATAGGTAGCCAACTGATTTACGGAACACAAGAGCTAAATGCGGCTCACTTTTCGACGGCTTTTCCATGACCCTGCTTGCGAGCCTCGGGGCTATTTGTCATGATTAGATGGACCAGCTGGACGGGGCTAGGCGAATCCAAGGGTAGAGAGTGCCAGTAATTCTCTTTCATTAGCATCACTCGCTCATGCTGTTGCCCAGTGGTGTTGTGTGTTATAGCACGCAAGCTAAAACAGCTAGGCCAGCTCGCCAGTGCTAGCCAATGGCATTTCACTCTACAATTATTTCCAAACAATTTAACTTAAGTACTAGCTTGTAATATTCCTCTGCTATTTGTTCAAGTTCAAGCTTATTTATATAGCACATTATCATGCTCAATTAGTCGTTCAATATGTTAAAAAATAAAAAAAAAGTGTGTGTGTGTGTGTGTGTTTGTGTGTGTGTGTGTGTGTGTGTGTGTGTGTGTGTGTGTGTGTGTGTGTGTGTGTGTGTGTGTGTGTGTGTGTGTTACATTTGCCTGTGTGTATATTGTGAGTAATAATGCAACTTAATGTTATGGCCCATCTGTTGATAGATCAGCAATTAATTCAAAACATGTGGTTTGAAATGGTGGTCATCCCTACTCTGCATTCTGATGAGCCCCTCCTCTTCAGTTAGGCTATTTACTTACTGCACAGGCTAGAGACACTGGAGGTGTATAGAGAGGACGGGAGACAGGGATGTGGAGAGATTTCCTTATTCAATTCCTGTTCTGTTCAGATACCCTAGTACACAATGAGACCATATTTTCAAATTTCTCTCCATAAATATATATCATTTGTTTGTTTGTGTGTGTGTGTGTGTGTGTGTGTGTGTGTGTGTGTGTGTGTGTGTGTGTGTGTGTGTGTGTGTGTGTGTGTGTTTGTGTTTGTATGTATGTGCATGTAAGTGTGTGTGTCCAGAGGCAATGGTAGCAGCCTGAACTGGACCTTTAAAGTGGCCTCATTAAATTCAAGTGGTCGATATGGATCTACCCTTCTTCTTTGGCGGATGGAAGGGACTGACTATAGGGTCTATCTCCATTCCAAGGATTCATCAGTATGGAAAAAGGGACTCATAGAAAACGGTAGAATGGTAATGATTCTATCCCTGATAATGGAATTCTGAATTCATGTGGCGGTCGCATGCATCTTTTGTTCCCATTTCCAAGAAATGTTATTCCCATTTCCACCAACAGCAGTAACAAATGATACAGCGAACTCTAATGCCATTTGGGTGTACGTGTGACATTTCTGTGTGACAAAGGACCTCTCACCTCACACACACACACACACACACACACACACACACACACACACACACACACCTTTCAACCCCAACCTACAAAAAGCACTCAGCACCATACCCATGGCCTAATCGGAGTCTAGCTGCGTGGCAGTGGTGGGTGGCGAGAGGTCCTTATCTCCACGGGAGTGCGTAAGCTTCCAGCCTTTACGTTAGCTTCAACACCTGCCCCACCTCTCAGCTGTCTGATAAGCATGGCAAAATACCATAATCAGTGTGTGTGACCCAGAGAGAGAGAGCTATGGGTGCTATACATGTAGGTATTGGCTTGTCTGCCTTGGGCTGCCTTTTTGTTGCTGCACATACAGTGGATAAAGTCGATTTGGAAAAAAAAAGTCACCAACTCAATACTAAATTTACTTAGCAATTAAAAGGCTGTGGAGTAGTCTAAGCCTATACTGTATACTCCTCTGCGTATTTCGCTGATGCAGAAAGTCAACATCTTGATGCATCACAGCAAGCGCAGATGGAATCTGACTGTTCTCAATGATATCTCTCCCAGGATACAACCTCATCCAGTCAATATGTATGCGTATCGTATACATGCTGAAATGCATGTGCATATGGCTGAATATGCATACCGTGTGTGTGTGTGCATGTGTGTGTGTATGTGAGTGTGTGTGCATGTCCGTGAATCTCTGATGAATATGGATGTGTTTCTCACATGCTCACAGAGTCCATGAAAGCAAAGGAGCCAAGGGGCCAAGCATCTCAGTCACAGTTGTGATTGGAAATTACACACACACACACACACACACACACACACACACACACACACACACACACACACAAACACACACACACATTGCAGCTGTGCAAAGAAGCACGTACACTGCAGTGTTTGTGCACTCACTGCAAGACCTCTGCAGAACACACCGCTATATCCCAAGTAGCAGGGTACAAAGTCCTCAGGCTTCCCTCACTATAGAGGAGACAAGCCAATCGATACACACTGGCCTGTGTAGGAACCCCACAGACAAAAAGCAGAAAGGAAATGTACTTTCTCTTAATGAAACCAGTGAATCCAGTAGACCTTGAAAGTACTTTATTGTACCTGTATCATCATCTTATTGTCAATAAGCTTAGCTTATTAAGGCTCACCAAACCCCATCCACGTCCCATCCCACCCCACCCCACCCCAAGCAATCCAGCACCCTCAGCTTTCCTTCATATATTAAATATAGAAATATAGAATTTTTTTCTATTTGAAGCAGACAACACGTGAGCAGCAGCATTAAACAACAACAATAAACGGACCAAACACACAGACTGCTGCTTGAATTAGGATATAGGAGAAAGCTTGAAAGCAGTGTCTTCATCATACTTCATTACGGGGTCTTTCAAGGTGTCTTCAGGTAGAACAGCGTGGATAATGATACTCAGCAGGACTTCAAGCAGGCCATCAAATCAATTTAACTCTCCATTAACCTTCTAAAGTGACACCATAATAGCAACATAAAACCACTTTTATATTACGTTTGTTCCTTTGCGTTTGTGTCAACTTAATTGAGCTCTGAAGTATATCAGCAGGCTAATGAAGTAACCTTTGAGGTGCCCTTTTTAAAGGCCTTTAGAGGAACACTGGTCAAACCCCCCTGCTGTCCCTACCCAAAACAAAATGGATAGAAAATGTCTCTTGAGCACATGACTTTGTAAACAAGCTGATTGACCTTAACACCTCTTGAATTTTATGAGTTCAGTACATTGTTAGCAAGTACATGCCCATAGATTGCTCTGATGTTGGTGTATCTGTTATGCCTGATTTAAAAAAAAAGACTTTTGCTTTATTTTAATGATTAATAGAATGCTGCAAATAAATTTGCATAAAACAAATGAATAATTCTACAGTTAATAGTGGAGACACAGATACCCTTCATGCTCCATTTCACACTTTGGCCATAATTACAAATTAACCCACTCCACTAAATGTGAAACTCACGGTAAGCCCTATCGAGGAGTGTCCATAAAAAAAAAAAGAAAAAAGGATGAGGTCACAGTAAATTTATGAATCCCTTTTATGGCTGTGAAATAGGTTCCCTCATTACTCATTAACCTGCAAAAGAAGAACTAATCAAGGAAGGCTTCTGGCCAATCAAAGGCGGCTTCTGCGACACGCAAAACCCTTTAAAAGGAGACGAGAGGCCGAGATTTGAGGCAGACACCAACGGTGACAACAACTCAGGAGCCACCAGCTCAGCAGAAAAAGGGACAAGGAAACCACCACTACCCACTCAAACAACAACATGAAGACCATCATCATCTCAGTTACACTCCTGCTTTCTGCTTTCCTCCTGGGCTCAGAAGCTGTCCAAGTCAAAGTGAGTGCTGTACACTCAAACTCTTAGAGTAGAATCTAGTACTAATAACTTAACATGGCTTCTTTTGTCTGTCATTAAGTTTAAATTATAGCATCTATTCAGATGGTAAACAGCTAGTCAGTGTTTTTGACCATTTTGGAACCAAACTCTTCATGTATATTTACAGTATATTATGAGCAGTTTTGCATTCAATAGACCTGTTAGATGACTTATGATACAGCGATGTGTAATGTGTCTTTGTTGGCATGACACAAAAAGTTGGATTCATCCCCTGATGAGAGAATTGGCACATGACCGACTATTTCCGACCGTGCTCATTTTGTTTTCTTGGCAGGACGGCGATGACAGTTTCTCGCTGGAGTCCATCCGGGTCCTTCAGGAGCTGGCGGCGCCGCTGAAGGCCTTGAAGGTCAGCCCCCGTGTGTCCAAGACCAGCTACAGCGCAGTCTGTGTCCACCCGACCCTCCCCCAGGAGTTTGTGCCGCTCTGCCAGCAGGAAGGAGCAGCCATGCGCCTCGCAAGACTGAGTGAGTGGAGCAAGTTCTCTGTGTGTATGTGTGTGTGTGTGTGTGTATGAGAGAGAGTGTGTGTGCGTGTATATGAGTGTGTGTGTGTGTGTGTGTGAGTGTGTGTATGTGCGTGGTGTGTGTGTGTGTGTGTGTGTGTGTATGAGAGAGAGTGTGTGTGTATGTGTGTGTGTATGTGTGTATGTGTATGTGTGTGTGAGGTGAGGGGAGTTAGAGGACAGAATATAACTATAGTCATGACTCACTCAGGTCATACAATCAGGTGTGACCTGCAGCAAAGAAAATAGTCTGAAAATAAGAGACTTGGAAGGTTGTAAAATAACAGAGTGTAAAGTGCAGCTACTGTAGAAGCAGTGAAGAATGGACTACTTTCAAGGCAGTGATAAAATGTACCTTTATTCAGCTGCTAATCCTTACAACGGATTGTGGATGCAGAATTATACAAGTGTATCAGACAACTTGATATTATTACATAGTTATTACATATTAGGTATCATTAAATATCTTACAACATTATATAAATGATGTTATAAAACAATTATAGGACTTAGTTTTCATAGTCATAAATAAAATATACTTGGGATATATTTTGAAGGGCAGACAGTAGGTTTTTTATTCAGAGAACATGCAGTCATGGCTAACAACCATGAGCTCTTCACATCCAATTCCGTCAGAGAATAATCCATACTAAGTGTGCATTCATTCTCTCTCTAGGCGCCGTCCCAATGGATGTGTGTGAGATCTGTGCATTTGTGGCCTGCACTGGCTGCTAATGGAGAGCTCTCACGCTGGAGGACCAAGGAGAAGCAAAGCCCTCGCCATGTGCAACCTCAAGCTAACAATCTGGCTCATTATCCTTCCTTCCAAGACCAGGCAACTATTATACCAAGGTGAACATCGGCTCCACACCGAGAAACAGACGGAAGGATACATTCACTCTGACACTTCAGAATGTGTTATTTACTAACAGCTTTCCCACTGGGTTTTGAACATCGTTTTGAGTTTCTAACGTAATGACTGGTGGAAAGAAGGAGGGATGCCAAATTTATATTTGAGAGAAGGAACAGCACAGATTCTAATTTAGGGCGAAATTTCTTAGGAACTGTTACTCTTTTACTACTATTATTAAGCTAATATAGTTTATTTAATTTACAAGTATTTTTCTACTGCATTGTTTACTGTTTTTATGTTCATCTCTGCCTTGTGTGTTAAATAAACTGCATTCAAAGTCATTTGTGTCATCTGAGTGTTAATAATAGAATAGTAACTCTTATCTCCATCATACGTATTTACATATCTCCCAGCACTGGTGTGATATCTCTAATCCATGAAGTGATTTAAACTGATGAGGTTAATCACTCTTATCATTGGACAAGACTCTCCTGTTATGAATCAACTGCGTTAGCAGCGGCTTGTTTGGATTTCTAATCAGAAATGTCAACAGTAAAGTACAGTGGCCACTTCAAACCCAATGCCCTTTGCCCATGCAATAACTTTCAACACCAAAGAATCCAGCTGATTCATCTTGGCAGACAGCACATTTTCTCACAAGCAATGCAATGACATCTTGATCCCATCCATTTCCAGTGAGTTAGTGGCAGTAGCAGGTGACTTCAACCAACAAGTTGCCATGCTTGGATGCGTTCAGAATAGCATCACAACTTTACCCAGAGAAAAATTGGAGCAGTATAGTTCGATCATCTTATCTTAAGAAATTAGCTACAACCCTCCATTAAGGTTCATGTGTTGGGCCATTATAATTTATATATATATATATATATATATATATATATATATGGGCAATTCCACGAAAAAGTAAACCTCAATTTGCGATTATGGACGTGACCTACATGAACGGACAAATTCTTTTGAGAGAGCTTCCGATACAAAGTTTTTGCTATGTAAATGTTCGACTGAGCAAGTTTCTAGAGGAAATGTAAATATTACTACATTCATACCAAATCAGGACACCTCAGTAAAGACAGAGCAAAGAGCTTAATTTCAAATGTAAATGTATAAAAACAGTTGGTTTTCATTGGGATGACATTTGGCTGTTATGGATAGTCGACGTTCCATGGACGTGACGTCTGGAAACAACCACTCCATAACGATACATCAAACAATTGTGAACGGTGGATTTTAACCTGTAACAAGATGAAATTAAGTATATATATATCATTACTGAAAAATAACTGTATAGTATGTGCAGCTTTTGATGTGTCTAGATTATCACCCACTTATAGCCCATTACTAAGCTCCCTCCATAGTATCCGTTTTCGTCACATTCATAGCTGAATAGGGTAAAAATTCTTAATGCAAATCATGATATCCTTTCTGTAAACCTGTGCTCAGTATGAATATTTACAGTCGAGACAATACTTTTTTGATATTGCGAAGTTTTCTGAAAGAATTTGTATGTCCATCGATAGGTACGAGACTGTAAAGTTTATAACGGTGAGGTTTACTTTTATCGTAGATATATGCATATATACATATATATATATATATATATATATATATAATTCATTTCATTCAAGCTAAACTACTGTATGTCAGCACAGGTAGCAAATGCAGGAAGCTGAAATGTTTTCCATGTGGTTTATTGCAATGATTGTAAAAAGACCACCCTATATCATATGTGCAGAGCATCCAAAAATGTTTTATGCTCAAAATGATCTTTTCTCTGTGTTCAAGGACCACATTATGGCTTTCTGTTGGAAATCTTCCCGATGATGAATCAGTGATGATATGTCAAGGGAGATCTGTATCCCACGTGTTGTCCTTGGGCAAATGGACTTTCCACAAATCCAACTTTCCATCAATGTCAATGTTCAGAAGATTGGCTGCTTACAAAAAAGCAAACTGTCTATAAATAGGCAAGATGACTTACAGCCCAGGCCTCCGTGTATGAATCCTGCCAGATGGGGTGCCATGGCTCAGTCAGCGGGCTAGTGCGGCGTACCTTTGGGGACCCAGGCTAGATTCTAACCTGGGGTAATTTCCCAATCCTTACCCATCTCTCTCTCTCCCACTCATTCCCTGTCACTATGAGACAAACACACAGATACCTGCTGTATTTCATTCTCTCAGACTACCTTGAAGAGTGACTCTCAAACAACAGATGCCATGTAAGCCCAATGATCACTCAATTCATTTCTGGTTTGCTCTAATATACTATTTTGGATCAAAGCTTTTTGTGGATGGTACCTTATCATAGTGAAAAAAAAGATGTTATGTGAAGTAATGAACGTTTACACATATATTGCACTGAAAATATAACACAATGGACCGACCTAATTAATGATTAAAAAACATACATTTAAACATGTACAAACATAACTAGAAAGAAGCGCTCAGATAGCTCAGACCATTACAAAGGCATTGCGGTCATGGGCACCATAAAATTCCAGATGGTGTTCTGGATCACCAATCACCACCAAAATCTGATCAGTCATTACTTCTCCCAATACACATCTTGTCTGACACATAGACACCGGCAAAAACAACCTTCTTGGTGGATGCTCTCCAGTGGCAGGTAGTTCTCATGGAAAACATCCTGAAATACTTAAGGCATTAGACGTCTAGCCTGGGCTGGGATGTGGATGTTGGTAGATTGCTTTTCTATACTGAGGAAATGTACACTTAATTGACTTAATACTACTAGCTTTGCAAAACAGAGTAGATTAATACAGGAATAAGCACACATTTTTTGTCCTACAAGCATACATACAAAACAATGTGATCCTTCCCTGGCTCTGTATACATAGTACTATACTGTATCGTTTCTGTACAACAGTCTGCAATTTTGGAAGCAGCCCTTATGACCAACATTATTACTGCTGAGGGCAATTGAAGCAATGAGCCTTACGAAAAGGTTGTACGATTCCAGTGATTTTAGATCAGCAAAGCGATCTTGTTTGGCACTACAAACTGTAATACAGAATTGTCAGCTTTAGAAATTACATTTTCCACGGCATGGAGCACAAACTGTTCAGCATGCATCCCTCAAGGTATGTGTACACAAAGGATTTAATGTGTGACCACTGAGATCCCATAACTGCACACACATTTTTATACAGGCTGAAACAAGAAATTTGCTGTTGCTTGGACCCTGCTCCTCTCCAGAGTCTCCAGTGGACTGTTTGTTTACGACTGAAACAGCTGAAAAACATTTTTATGTAAACAGTGCCTAGACATAGAGGTCATGTTGAAACTTTCTCAAACTTCCATAAGTTGATTTCTTATGTGTTTTTTTTTTCTTCTTCTTCTGGTTATCTGTCTTATTGTGTTATGGAATAATACTGCATAACCTTAACCTCTTTGGTGGTAATGTTTATTTGTCTGTCTTCCCATGTTCCTGAGTAGTTTACGGTTGCATAACAGCACTGAGAAACTAGCGGCAGTCAGATACCCACACTTACAGTATCACTTTTCTGATTGGCTGACAGGATAAGGGTTCATTCTGTATAATGCACAGCACCTATGACGTAGATTGGAGAAAAAAGTGTAATCATATATCATATCATATCAGTGGTAACTATAAGATCTATACTAATTGGTGGTTGAAGTTACAAGCAACAATGAATTCAAATGCTACTAGCAATAATCACAGTTGTTTGAAAAGAAAGTACTGCAACTGAGCAAACTTCTTTAAAACTGCTTGGCGATTTTGCACACATCTATTCCTTACACCTTGTAACCGGATGATAAACCTCTGTACAGTAC
>JAODXP020000012.1:3158232-3228569 GCA_027497455.2 Sardinella longiceps | reverse complement strand
AAAAAGTCTGTCAGATCTACATGAAAAAAATATGTACATCGGTTGCGCGAGATATTATCATGTTTTTCAGACAACATATAGTCATGTAAGTTACGTATGATTCTGTCTTGCAGAAGAAACATGATTTTTTCATATAAATCTACCATTTTTATTTTATGCTTAGCTTATATGTTTATACCATGATAAAACAACATATTATCATGTAAGTGAAGTATGATTCTATTTTGTAGAATGAACATGATTTTTTCATATAAATCTACCATTTTTATTTTATGCTTATTTTATATGATTACACCATGATAAAATAACATATATTATTCATTTTTAAATTGTAATGCACTCTAAAAACAGATTAGCTAAATCAACCAGGATTTTAGTCATTTTTAACCAATGTCATTGATTAATATGTGTCCAAACCACTACCACTAGCTTGTTTACATTAACCAACAGATTGTGTAATATGTGTAACTAGTCAAACATTGTTAAAAATGTGAATTATGTAATCAAAACATTGTTCAAAACATGAATTTATTAACTTTCCAGCATCTTACACATACTTTAAAGTCTCAAGGTACAACAATGAAGACAAGAGGATAACAATGAATTATATTTAGGCCACAGAGCATTCACAAAATCATATTTATACAATTCGTCATACACACAATAATGTTTAATACCTCCAGTCCATGCATCCTTGACCATACCAAGGTACTCCAACTTGAAAAGTCCTCTGAAACAAGGCCAGCAGCCATAACACATGATCTGGTATTTGGAATAGTCCATAAAGTGTTGACATTCTAAAGGTCCATATGAAACTGCTGCAAAGCTTCATTGAAGGTTCCCTCTCACTGAAGTTGGTCAAATTCCTTGATGCTCAAAGTCTCTGTTGATCTGTCAAAGACAACAAATTTAAGAACAGTAAGCTAATAAATTATTAACAATGAATATGTCATGAAATCATTTCCAGTTAAAGGATAAATCTGGTGTTATAAGAACCACAAGTATATTGCAACATCATAAAAAGTTTGAACGTTTGCATATCACTATACAAGTGGCTATATCGCTGTTATGAACCATAAAACAGGTTTAAAGTAGACCCATACTTTTCAATAGTATAATGACAGTTCCAACATTTCAAATGAGGCATTGAAAACTTTCTCTGGCATGAGGGTGTCAAAATTATTCTCCCCAGCAAAATTTTTACGATGTTGCAATATACTTGTGGTCCTTATCATACCGGCATTCTCCTTTAAGTTAAATATTTTTCACTGAATCAATTTCCTGAGACTTTCGGCATGGACAAATAAGTGGGATTTCAATTAAGTTTAGGTGATGTCACTGCGGAGGTCAAGCCACCAACATCATTTTGTATGTGGTGAATAGCATTTTGAACGTTCTAGCTCTATACTATTCTAGCTCTCTACAAAGTATGAATGGTAGCACATGAATTCGCAAAATTAATCATCCTAATGTATCATATTTATAATATTTAACACATTTTGCCATCAAAACTGAACAAGCACCGCTTGAATGGAAACATGGCACCTCAAAGCAAAAATCTGTGGCCATTGTGCAAGACAAGCACCTGGTATTAGCTCAGCAGTCCATGCAGGGTTATCATTCTTGAAGTTCACAACTGCAACTGCTGCAAAAGGTTGACGTAAGGTTCTCTCTCGCTGTGCGGTCTCCCAAAATCTTCATTGAGACTCAAATCAGTCTGTGAAGAGCAAAACCAATACAACCCATTACATACATTTTGTCAATGTTTGTTTCAGTAACATCAATATTATCACTACAAATGAATCAACAATACCTTTACTAATGGTAGTTTCTTTGCAATTAGCAAAATTTTATTAATTGATGCTCAAAGGAAATATGCTTATTTTCTTTTTTAGTTAGGTGTAGCATACCTTCACTTATTTCAGATTCTGTAGAACCGAGGTCCTTGGCAATATTTTTCAGCAATCCCTCTGTGAGATAGAGAAAGCTTATGTCCGACAAGTAAAGAAAGAGAGAGAAAACAACAACATATCTACAGTAAGTTACAACCTGGAAGCCAGGACAAATTAAAATCGATATTCAAACTTGTCCAACATTTTGGATACAGGATATTCACCCTTATCCAACAATTTAGATTCAGGTAGGCTTTCAAGTTGCAAAATAAAATCAGTTTACAGGCATGAAATCAGAAAGATTTCCTCACCTGAACTCTCAGCTTGGTAGGCTACTTGGCACTTGAATCAGAGACAAGCTTTACTCATCCATCTAAACATGGGAAAAAAGAATATTGCATAAACTTATCTGATAAGAGTCAAAGCAAATACATCTCAGCCCTATTTGTCCCAGTCTCAGTTGCAAAGTTCCCAGATTACAGACATCAATTCATCTGTTGGCCTTGTATTACACTTGCATTTGCAGAACTGTCCAAGTCAGCCCCATGTTAAGTTGAATGAGTCACCTACCTTAGCTTAGCTAGCCCCGACATCCACTTAACTTTTCAAGTAGCCTAACTACATCTAAAGCTGATTAACATTAGCCAATTTCAGAGTTGAAGTCAACCAAACTTGTGTTCGGTAAGTTCACACGATCATGTGAACTTATGTCCTCAGATAGGCTATGTCAAATGCATGTTGACAAGGATGCATTGTTAGCCAAGCTAACATTTCTGAACATTAACTTTAGTTAGCCAATTAATCAACATTAGTCACTGAAGCAATGTATCTACAGCATATCCAACTCTGTACAATTTTACAAAGGTTTAATCATTTTTACCTTGCATTTAAGTCCACAAATCTTGAAGTATCTTCCACAGACTGAACCACACTGGACATTCCATCTCCGCATGAGGAATTAAAAAAGATGGCCGTCGAGTCCGTTGCTGCTACTGTTTGGCAGTGGGCGGAGATTTAAATTTCAAACCAAACATAACTATTTCTTTTACTCTGAACATGATTTAATCTTAAAGATTGTACATCCCCCAAGACTATTCAAGAATAGGATAGTTCTACATGATTTATACATGTTTAGAGAAGGAACATGAAATAATAATGTTTTATATACTAATTAAATACATAGAAAACCAACAACCCCTCTTTTCCCGTTTTTTCAGTGCATAGCACTGCACTGTAGTTTCTGTACAACAAGATTCAAGAGTGTTTATTTGTCACATACATAGTCTACTATTGTAGGCTAGTAGTGAAATGGCATAGAAAAAGATAGATTAGGATACAGGAATAGATAAGCAAAATAAAATTAAATAAAGCAAAAAAAAAAAAAAGCTAATAAGATAATATTAATATTGTGCAACAGAATGCAATTTTGGAAACAGCCCCAATGATCAACATTCTTATTGCTGAGGGCAATTTAAGCAATGAGCCTTACGAAAAGGTTGTATGATTCCAGGGATTTTAGATCGGCAAAGAGACAGATCTTGTTTGGCACTACAAACTATAATACAGAATTGTCTGCAATTTATTCATTCAATGATCAACATTCTTATAGCTGAGGGCAATTTAAGCAATGAGCCTTACGACAAGGTTGTATGATTCCAGGGATTTTAGATCGGCAAAGAGACAGATCTTGTTTGGCACTACAAACTATAATACAGAATTGTCCGCAATTTATACATTCAATGACATTCACTGCCAACATGCTTATGTCATGTCCAGTTGTCATGTCCAAATACAAGTGCCAGGTGGCAAATTGTTTTTGTGTCAAGTGGTCACTTCAAAGGCTACACAAGACAGAATGTCTGATAACGATTATTAACACTATTCACATTGATGAGAAAATCCCAAACAAAGTGGAGCTGCCACCTGCTGAAAGTGCAACAGCTATTCAAGTTGACAGTTCTATCTGTAATCATAGAAAGTGTCACCGCTTCTTTTTTCGATGTGGGTGTAATCTTCGGTTATTATATTTGTTCTGTTCATCTGGGAACACAAAAACGACAGACAAGTCATAATGTGTTATCAATCCAGATAATAGTAAACCAGACAAATTTATTGTAATAGTTTTGTAAAGACATGACATATTAATTGCATACTGTTCTCAATGACACTGGTCATGATAGCAGTTTGTCAAAAAGAGGATCTTGTTATGTAATTCATAGATCCTCTTTTGTTATCTGTAATCGCTCAGGTGCCACTGGGGCCTGGGACCAGCGGTCTCCAAAAACGTAATAGGTAACTAAGTAACCTGTCCCACCACCTTTATAAATGGCCTATGCACAATGGCAAAGTCACATTCTTTGTGACTATTACTAGCCCACAGACAGACACACACACACACATATACACACACACAAGCTTAATCTGCCCTGTACAGAGCTCCGGCTTTGAGACAATATGAGAGGATTCCCTGCTTTCGCTCTACTGTTCCTCTGTCTGTTGGGAGGCTCGCTCGGTGTGACAGTCTCGGTGAGTAAGCCATACATCCAGCACTTCTCCCACTCTCTTTTTTTTTAGATATTTTTTAGGGCTTTTATGCCTTTAATTCGATAGGACAGTGAAGAGTGTGACAGGAAACGAGTGGGAGAGAGAGAAGGGTATGGATCGGGAAATGATCTCGGGTCGGAATCCAACCCGGGTCCCCGGATTTGCGGTATGACGCACTAGCCCGCTGAGCTATGCCGCCCCCTCTCACTCTCTTCTTATTAAGGACTAACACAATCCAACGTATGAAATAACACAAATGACATTAAAGTTTGAGTTCTGCCTATAGACTACTGCTGATGAGATTAGAGAATCAGTAATCATGGGAATGTCATACTTGAAATTGTATTAAAAAATGTAGCCGAATGAAGACGCTTGAAGAGGGTTCAGGAGATGAAGTGCTTTGCATTTGACTGCAGATCCTAATTGATTTCATTTTATTCCTTCTTGAAGAGGTTTTATCATCTGCAGATGCTTATTCACCTGAATGATGAGGATAATCTATTCCAAATTGGAGACCAAAGTCAATTATTTAGCCTAACAGTCTAATCCATTTGAGGACCCTATAGTAGGATCTTAGCTCCTGAAAAGAGTTTTAAGCCAGAGACCATCAGCCGATTCATGTATCGCTTAAATACCTCAGAGATAAATTATGTAAATGATTGGCTATTTAAAACCACTTTTATTGTAGACAGTTCAAATGAGCAGCTTATTAAAAAGTGCCGGTTTGTAAACAAACAAAACATTTCCTTCTCTGGTCTACAATGAAGGCTGGGGGGTGCTTTCTGGTTATAAATTATTATTTCTGGAAAGCGGAAAGAATTTACAGCAACCACAAAGCGTGAACATTTAAAGGTCAAAACTTAATCAGTCAGTATTAACGAGAGTTTCTTCAACTGATACAGCCATGGTTCATTAAGCAGATTTGTGTTTTGAATCTGGGTTTACAATCAATAACATTGAGAATAAAGGCTTTTCACTTGATCTTGCAATATACAGTGCACTTGACTCAAAGTTGATTCATTACTTATTTTCAGTCTCCCTCTTTCATCTATCTTATCCCCTGTCCATAAAGTATGCCCTTGAGGTATTTTCTATTTGATGCATAGTGATTCAGCAAAGGCAATATCTCTGGCCCATGATAAATCTAAAGCTTTGTGATTGAGATGTCAGTCCATTCATGATAAAGGGCATTAAGACTAGTATGAATTATGCAGTTTTTCAACAACAACAACAACAACAAACGACAAAAAAACAGTGTTGTTCACTGTGTTTTTTTCCCTCCTCTCAGGATGGAGACTACAACTTCTCCCTGGAGTCTGTGAAGGTGCTAAAGAGGCTGATGGAGACGGAGGCGATGGAGCAGGAGATGGAGATGGATATGGAGGCCCTTGTGGGTGCCCGTGTGGCCCCCCAACGTCTCACGCCCAGACAGTCAGTCTGCAGCAACCCCACACTGCCACAGGAGATGAAGCCAGTCTGCCTGGAGCCCCAGTCCGATGAGGTCTTCACCAGATTCGGTAGGTGTCTTGATGGAGGCGTTGAAAGAAAATTGAATAATGATTGCAAAGAACGATTGCAAAGAAAGAAAGTCAAGAGTTGCCATATATGGTCATTTAATCCTTTCAGTCAAACATTTAGAATAGAAGACAGTTTGAAAAGTGCTTTGGTCCAGTATTTATCTGGTTATGCTCTCTAAAATGATCTTACTGCTTACTGCTGCATCTGTAGTAAGCGGGTCTGTTTATCTCTGATTTACCACACACACACAGAGAGAGAGAGAGAGAAAGAGAGAGAGAGAGAGGGCTGGCGTGGGGCTAGCAGGTTGCAGAGGAAAGGCTTATCTAATGTCTTTCAATTCAATGTGTAATTGAAGAATTTACTTTTTGATTCGATTAGGACAACAAACAAGCTCCAGCACCCAGGTAAATCCAGTTTAGGTTGTGAGCGATGCAAACTAAAGTTGTTTTCCGCTCAGAAGACTACAGGTAATTGCATTTTCCGCAAAGCCAATTTTTTCAGCAGTATTCCCACAAGGATTAGAGTGGAACAAATAGGTAACCTTGAACTTGTCTGTGATGTGCTGCGCTATCCCATGGCACTTAAGCTGAATGATGCTGTTTGCTATTCCAGCAGCGACATCCTTGCTTCAAAAGTAGATGAAGATCTTGTGGTTGAAAGGAATATCAAAAACTTGTGCAGTCAGTGTGCATACATTCAAGAGCATATTCTGATTCTGTTAACTATTATGAAAATGTTATAAGTGTACTATTGTCAGTATATATTCAGCGATATGCTTTGCACCCCAGGGTGCGTCTGCATGATGGAATTTTGAAGGTATGAACTCATGTCATGTCCTCATGCAGAATAGTGTTTCACTTCGGAGGTTGACAGATGTAGCACTTGGTCACTGTTCTTGCAAATCTTGCATAGAATCTATTCGGTGCTTCAGGGAGAGAGCTATCACCATAACAGGAGGTAGAGGGCCTGTAGTGGGTGATTGCTTATATTCCCTGCTACAGGTGTTGTGAGGCTTTCATATCTTTGAAGTGGTTGTGAATTTTCTGAGCATGGGTGCGAGAGGGGGACAGAGAGTTCATTTACTTGCAGAATTCTGTAAGTTCTGTTCTGTAAACAGGAACTTTAATTTGTTTTAGCCAAAGAACATTAACTTCAAGTTAAGGCATTCTACTTTGGTTGGTCAGCGGCCTCAGCGTTCTGAGATAACAAGCGTGGAACCTTAACAACTTTTATGGTGTTCTGCTTTGGTTTCTTCTATGATTTTTGAAGTTACGGTTGTCATAGCCCTTTATTTTCTTGTTAAAACAATGAAATTGACTCACAATATTTATTCACATGGTAAAGGGGGTCTCAAGTATCCCCTAAAATGACATGAACTAATTTTTGACCAAATTTGAAGTTAAGGTCTTTTGCCTTTGTAGGGGCAGAGCTCAGCTCTCGCTTTAGTCAGAGCTGTCTCTTCCCCAGATTAGTATCCCTGACCCTGTCCGTTGTATCCCAGCATCCCTTGCTTTCAGTAGCATCCTCTCCTCTGTGATCTTCCATGGTCTCTGATATGGTGTAGTCTTAGAGGTTGTTACGTCATCTATGCACTTGCTGATAGCTTGATACAACTGATGAGTACTCCTCCAGGTCAACAGTGCTGTTATAAGTGGCGGCTTGTTTGAAAATATCCCAATTTGTTCTGTCAAAACAGTCCTGGACAGTTTCTATGGCCCAATTTGGCTAGGTCTTTGCCTCCTTAATGGCTTCCAAGATGGGAGAGGGGGGAAGCGCAATATGCTCTGGTGCAACCACATTGCAATCTTTCTCCATCCAATTTCCTGTAAGTCATGGTGGTGAGGTGAAGAACATTTTTTTTTTTTTTTTACTAAATTTTTTAATTGCTTGGCCTCTTTATGCTGTTAACTTTAACCTCCTGTGACTCTTCAACTTCACATCATTATTCATTCTTTTTCATTTATCTCTCCAATTATACTTGCTTAATGCAGATGTGCAGAGGCACATGTATAAAATATAGTTTTATACAGCTAGGCAGGAGACAAAGAGTTTTCTTGTCTTGTCAAAGATTATTAAAGCACATTTTCGAAGCCTGTTTTTACATACTCCAGTTTTCACACATGCTTAAGGTAAATATCCATCGCAAAACTGTCATTGTTATTCTATCTTAAAGAATTCGAAATTAGAGATGCTGCATAGACATGCTGTCACACAAAGCTCTCAGGAGACTGTAGCGTCTGGGGCCTGTTCGTCCTGTTGGGACTTATATTCTTAGCTATAAATCTTAGCTATAATGACTGGCAATCAATACATGATCCCTTACATAGAATAGGATGTATGTATTATGCACTTTAACTTTTCTAAAAGGAAATCCACCATGTACAACCCGCACAGAGCGCTCTCTCTCTCTCTCTCTCTCTCTCTCTCTCTCTCTCTCTCTCTCTCTCTCTCTCTCTCTCTCACTCTCCCCCCACTCCTGTCAACTCTCTATCTCTGCCCCCTCTCCTTCTTTCCCCTCTCTCTCCTTTCCTCTCCGTCTCTGTCTCCCACCTCCTTGTGTGTGCCTGCTGAGCTGCGGTAATGAGGCGACCCCATAGGCCTAATAACTGCTCCTCAGACTCAGCCTGAATGAGTGGGCAGCTCTTTGATGGACGACAGCTCTTCAGGGACACACATGATGGAAGCTGTTCACTCCGACATCAGTGTGTTCATTGCATTTTAACTACTCCATCCTTCAAGCTTAAAACTTTATTATCTATCTGGAGTGTTTTTCATAAGCATGAAAGCCATAAAATAACTTGCATAGGTAGATGCTCAGGCTCACAATAATTGATAAATGCCAACTTCTCCAGTGATCCATGCCTGCCTTTTGTTTTCCTGCAAATGCCTTGCTTACTGGCAACCCATTTTTTGCTGGTGTGATTGCTAACTGGTGCATCAAGTCAAAAGAAAAAAAAAATACTCTCTGTGTGCAGTGTTGTCAGTGCACATAATATATCACTCTAATGTTATTCCTCAACCTCTGATATTACTATGGTCACTTTAGTATAGTATAGTATAGTATAGTATAGTATAGTATAGTACTTTAGTAGGTTTAGTATAATGATTTGTTTCATACGCTTTCTTTGTCATCATATTGTGTCACATCAACAAATGATCTTAGTATATTTTGGTAATAGTTTCATAAGTGAAGGGAAATATAAATAACATATTTTAATATTAATATTTATTAGTATAAAAATATAAATAATATATTTCAGTTCACTTAAGAAATGCAAACTCGGAAAACAAGGAAAATTGTGCAGAGCAAAAACTAATTTAGCTCCAACTACTAATTATTAAATCAATTAATTAATTAAACAGTAATTAAAATCAATTGGCAACGAAAGACCAGAGGTCAAATCAGGGCATGCATACAAATAACAAGATGTTGCAGCAGGGCTATGCTAAGAGGAAGATTAACAGTCCCCCTCCCAAAACTTTGACAGCCTATCTAAGGCCTGGAGGACTTGAAGATATAGTGCCAATGCATCCCTTTAGGCGGGTGGATCCGACCGCCCCCGAGTCAGTGTCAAATTAAATGACATAGAGGCGCCTTGGCAAATGATGCAGTCCTCTCTCAGGCAAGGCAATTAACATGAGAAATGCCCCAAAAGGCCAAGTCTCCCCACAGGTGGGAAATCATCCTTGATGCCCTGCATCCAGCGGGGGGTCAAGGAGATGCATGATGCCCTGTTGGGCACCATTGGTACAGAAACCCCCCCCCCCACACACACACACACACACACACACATACATACACATACACACACACACACACACACACACACACACACACACACACACACACACACACACACACACACACACTGCCACTCCCCTGCATGTGGCTGACACACTGGTCGGGGGTTAAGCTAACATTTAAGACTGATGCAGGATTAGTAATTGGACTTTCATTATCCAGTGGGACTCAATGAATGGTGTTTCGATCTCATAAATACGCATGATTTAATTCCATCAATGTATTGATGACATTTTCATCAGAGAAGTGGGAAGCTGAAATTAGTCTAGTGTGTGTGTGTGTGTGTGTGTGTGTGTGTGTGTGTGTGTGTGTGTGTGTGTGTGTGTGTGTGTGTGTGTGTGTGTGTGTGTGTGTGTGTGTGTGTGTGTGTGTGTGTGTGTGTGTGTGTGTTTGTTCGTACTGTATGTGTGTGTGAAGAGAATAGAAACTTAATGTGAGAAAGAAACTGTGGCCCCACCACACTCCTATAAAGGGACATACTGTATGAGGGGCAAATTAGATTTTTATCGTTCCATTCTGGCTTTTGTGAGTGTGTGTGTGTGTGTGTGTGTGTGTGTGTGTGTGTGTGTGAGAGAGAGAGAGAGAGAGAGAGAGTGTGTATGTGTGTGAGTTTGTATGTGTGTGCGTTAGTGTGAGTATGTGTGCATGCGTGTGTATGTGTGTGAGTAGCCATGATATGATCATTAATCCTACTTCTTTTTTTTTCCTCCCTAAGCCTCCATCATTGCCCATATAGACCCCTGTGAGATCTGTGTCCATCCAGCGTGCACCGGCTGCGTGTACTGATACACCTGGAGATCTTTGACCTCCATCCTCTAAAAACACCTGAGAGAAAGGAACGGCGCGTCACTATTCACCTCGGAGCCTTTTAAACTAGACAATAGAGTTAGATTAGATACAATCAGATACAATTACCAGACTCTTAATGTGAAATCTTTTCAATCTATTGTGGGAAGGTCTACTAGGAAGGTCATAAGGTAGGATGTGAATAACACACCTAAGGTTGTGTATCTTTCTATTATGATGCCATTCAGGCATATAATGGCAGCTGCCCAATGACACATGTTTAGTTCCACTTTGAATCCTCTTAGATTCATGAGGTTGTTGTGAATGAGATCAAATGGACTCATGTCATGCGCTACCTTGAACTGAGACGAGAATCTATAAGAAGGTGCTGGCCTCTAGTGTAGGAAGCATGCAACTGCAAAGTGTGGTAGCAGCTGTAGTTGTAGAATTAACACTGTTAAAGGTAGAGTATAAGATGTTTTTCAGGAGATCTTTTTGACTATATTGCTTAAAATCCTCTTCACACCCCGTTTTCAACCAATTAATGAACTACCAACACAAAAAGAAAGTTTCCTGTGGAAGCATGAGCAGGATGGGAAAAACGCCATCCAATCATTTTTAGCCTCCAATGGAAATGATTGAATGATGATATGTCTATCAAACTCAACCATGTGACCCTACCTCCTCCCCCTTTGCGCCGTCAGCTCTCTTTGTTTCTTGCTAGAGAGAGCACCTGTACTCTGGATTTGGGGCTTTGGAGAAAATCTATCGAAAAGTGTCATTTCAAATTTAGCTTGCGTGAATGTTTTTCTTTGGATCTTGTACCTTGAAATGATTCACGTTCAGTTATTTTTTATGTAGGATGCTGTTTTAATGAAAATACTGTATTGGATTTTACTGCCTAATTTGTATCTCAGAAGTACAGTATATCATGTTAAATGGAGAGTAGACTACCTTGTTTGCTCACCTCAGACTGCACTGCCCCTATCCACTGACAGACTCCTGATATAAGCAATTGTATGTTTATTAGTCTGATATTAAAGCACTGCGTGAAAAAAAACATGGTGGGTTCATTTTCCATGTCCATATATGCTCACATGCAATTTATCCTGTTGAAAACATATCTGATTCATTACAGACAGCCTACATTACAGAATGATGTAAGGACCTTGTAAATTCACAATAATTCCCACCAAACGATCTGTCAAAACACCAATTACTTTTATTAGTATCTAGCAGTTGACATCATTAATATGCTTAAAACGTACAATAAGCTGTAACCACTGACTAATTTATTAGAAGCGCACTTGGCCTACTAAATTACGGCACTAAAGCAATCAAATATGGCAGCCTCATCCTGCAGCACTATCATAAATAGTATAAAGGGTGGATAATTGTGATTCATTGTGTCCACTGCAAAGCAATGGGCCTAATATTGAGATTTTTTCTCTGCTCATAATTCCTACTTCCTTAGCTTTAGGTGGCCCAATGGTATCTGTAAATGCATATTTCAGGACTTCAAAAGACCTTATTTTGTGCTGAATTGATTCACTTGCACTTGTGCTGGCATTACAAACATGTTAGGAAGCTAAAAGTATGGCCCATTTCAGTCAACTTGGTGCGAACGGTAGCAGGAGAATATTATTTATTTATTTTTTTTCGTTTTCCTTATTGCTACTAACAGTAGTCTGACCACTGAGATGTATCTCTGATGCACAACAAGTGTGCTAAAATATATCAGCAACTCGGAGTAGGCAAACTATTTTATGTTGCCTATCATGTTTTAGGAGTGACATGAGGACCACTCCAAGAGGTATGCATTCAAACAAGGCAATGTTTCCTGAAAGGTAGAAAATGTACAGCATTAGTTTACAGTTTACAGTATTAGTTTGAAAAGGAAACAAAAAATAATACATTTTGAGCCCCAAAACATAATTTTTACTAATAGTAAAATGTTCTCTGGGACCCTCTGCCAATGCCATGTGTGCATGTGAAGTCCAACCATGCACACCAGTGAATGAATGAATGAATGCGTTTATTGGTCATTGGTCATTGGTCAATGACAACCATAACCAAAAGGTTGGGGCTGACGCTTTGGCTTTTGCAAAGCCCCCCTTCACACATGTAAAGGGCAAAAAAACAAGAAATTTATTTATTTAGGCTATTAAAGATAAATATAACATCTACAAATACAGGACAGCTATAGAATTGTTTTGCATGTGAACTTGCATACCTGTCTACAGTATATAATACACCAATGCCACCCATAAGTGTCATCACTATTTGCAGTGACCAAATTTAACATTTTACAAAGCTGCCACTGAATCTCTGGACTTGTCTAATGACAGATGTTTGAAACCTTGGTTGAACTTAAAAACATTTCTACTATCTTTAAAAGTTTTCGGGCAATGCATTCCATAACTTCACACCAGTACTATTGAAGTAAAAATCTAAGAGGTAAGTTATTGTGGGCTTTGTATATAACTGTCAATAAATTTCAACATTTTTTATTTTTAAAATAATGAGTTGGTATGGGCATTTATGCCAACGTTATTCACAATTCGAGTTGCTCTTTTCTGAACAGTGCACATTGACTTTAGAGGGAATTTGCATTGTATTTCATCAGATCTCAACATCGCACTAGGTAAAGCTATCAGAGTGCTGTGGAGAGTGTTCTAACTTTACTCAACACCCCTATGCTTCTAGAAAATTTAGATCTAACATGTTTTACATGTGATTTCCAATTTGATTTGTGGTCTCTTACATGTATTACCCCCCAAAAAGGGTTTTCATTCATTTTCTCTAACTCAACAGATTCTATCCTTACCTGAGCTATTACCAGTAAATGTGTTTTGCAATTTCCAAAAACCATATACTTTGTTTTTGTTTTCTTTTTCAAATTGAAAGATAACTTACATTTTTACATTCAGATTATTTACAAACAACTATTTCAATGTATTTATTTCTGTTGACACCTTCCTCATTAGCCCCTGTAGTCATCTGCACAAAAATGGTCTTATCATCCACAAAAAATGACATATTTCAAAATGTTGGACACTTTACAAAAAGTTTATGTATATGATTTGGGTCCAACTATTGTAATGTTCTAATACAACCACTAGAGGGTGATGTGTTCAAAGCAGAAATCTAACACACTTGGTTCACTGTGTCCTCCTGCGACAGGTGCACCTCTGAAAATACTTTTGTCTTTCAAATTCATTTGTGATTTCACAGTCTGAATCATTTCCAGCACTTAAAAGAAAACAAATATCAGAACACCTTTCCCAGGCATAATAATGTTTAGACTAGTGATAGTATGTATTTTGACAGCCCTTTGTAATAGGGGACTTGCATTAAAGGCCGAGCTTATACTGTTAATACGGCGGATTTAAATGCACTGTCTGTCTGTCGGGGTCTGAATGTATGTCCTGACTACACTTAGTCCTCTGTGTCACAGTGCCTGCATGCCTTTCCACAACGTGATAATGTTGTTGTCACAGAAGCCTGCTGGCACAGACAGAGCCAGTGCAGCTGGCCCTCTGGTTCTCTGCCCTTTGCTCTGATGAGGCAAAGAAAGAGAGACTCTATGGTCAAAGTGAGCCTGTGGAAAAAAATATTTTGTCACACACACACACACACACACACACACACACACACACACACACACACACACACACACACACACACACACACACACACACACACACACACATAGGTACACACATTTTGATATTGAAGCATCCCAAAATCACTCAATCTATTAGTATTTCAAACAACTAATCTAAACAATCTTTTTTAAAAAACAAAAGGAACTGATTAAGATGAGTTCATACTTTTGATTTGAAGCTGACTGCAAAAGGAATCCTTGCATCATGAAGACTGAAGCGCAGCTTTATCTGAAAGTCAGCGATTGAACTCGTGTTCAACTCGCTATGAATGGGCGAAACGAAACAGCAGTGTCCAAGCCAAAGGGATGTAACCCTTCCATTCAGCCCACTGGAGGGAAAACTCAGTGGGGAGTTCCTGACTCACATTAGCCCTCTGGAGACTCAGTTTAATTAGCGCCCATTGCCAGTAGCTATAAAAGCTGTGGAAAGGGAATGTCTTTGTAAAGTGCTGCTTCCTGAGGCCTGGATCACATTGTCTACATATGACATAAAATTCCATTTAGCCAGTGAGTGTTTAAAATATAATAAATAAATATAATATAATAAAATTTCAATCATGTGTGCTGGCATCTTCATAATTTAACTAAAACCTCTACATTATTTAATACACATTTATGTAAATATTTTTGTCCCGTCATTCAACTCAAAGTCATACATTCACAACTCTTGCGTCAGAAGCCTTGTTATATCCATAATGAATGGACTGGCCCCTGTTCCATCATCCTGGTTGTGTTTACACGTTTACACATTTGTGACAGTGGTGTTCCATGTCTTATTCTCAAAGCTGTCAGGTGGACATTGAAATGCCTGTGACTTATGACAACACAGTACAAGAGAATCAAATATTAACACACAAAAGCCAAGGGAATGAATGTACCTTATAAAACAACAGAGGCAGAAGGCTGAAAGGACAGGCCATGACATTTTATTTAACAAGGGCTCAAGTTGTCTTCTAGCTCAATACAGCAAAAGGGCAGATTGAGAATCATTTAACATCCGTATGAATGGAGAGAAATGTTCAAATTCATTGTTTTTATTTCACACTGGGGCCAATAAAACAGTTGAGCCTTTTACACACATACGCATTTTCCCAATGATGACAAAAGCAGAATGCGGGTAAAAACACACACACACACACACACACACACACACACACACACACACACACACACACACACACAGCCATAATGGCATGTTAAAAATCTAAATTGTCCCTCATATGTCCCTTTATAGGAGTGTGGTGGGGCCACAGTTTCTTTCTTTCTCACATGAAGTTTCTCTTGGTGAGGAGTACAAATATTTTCCCTGCATCCAGGAAGTGGAGGTCAGCAGGTCATCTGACAGCAGCAGCAGGACATTATTAATCAGTAATCAACTTTCTAACACAGGGGTCCTCTCCAGGGTCTCAGATATTTCAACACACAGGCACACAAACACACAGAAAACATACAGAGAGAGAGAGAGAGAGAGAGAGAGAGAGAGAGAGAGATGTAAATACACACACACACACACACACACACACACACACACACACACACTCACAGAGAAAGAGAGAGAGAGAGACATTCACACACACGGAAAGACATATACAGAGAGGGGGGGGGGTGTCCAAGTATACTGTATGTTCACAGTTACACACACACACACAAACACACACACACACACACAAACATGCAAACACTGAAAAGTATACAAACACACACATAAAACATGACTATAAGAAAGAGACCAAAGCAACACGTTCATAAATACACACTCACAAACATAAAACGGCTAACGTACAAGCAAACAGACACCAACATAAACACAAACCCATACAAATATACACCACAAGCACATAAATATCGTGTGATAAACAAACTGAGTGACGATTGCATTAACCCCCAAACAGCTACACACAAATACAATTTCCATCAAAAATCAAACTCCCTGCGGTGACATTTAATTTCAAAGTAACTGCAAAGGTAATACCAGCAACCTGTTGTTCATCTCGGTCTGTGACTTTCTGTTCCCTCAGGCTAAACCAGAGCTTGAGTTGCTCCAGCATGTTGCCAGTGTCTAAAGTCAGTTTCAAATTAGTTTCTATTAAAGATTGGCAGTGCACAGAGGCATTTCAAAATTCCCGGGTATTCAGAGTTCACACAAGTCATTGGAGATTTTTCGCTTATGAATAATGCATTGTGCATGTGAGCCTTGAGCACGGACTGTATATGCATAGGTTGTCATGTGGTTTGTCCAAGCTGACATGAAGAGAACAGATGTTGCAGAACAGGGGTGGGCAAACTAAAGCTGAACTTTGCCATCTTTCATGCGGCCTGCCATAATGTCAAAAAGATAGCCTAAGGTAGGTAGCTTAATGTGGGCTAATGTGGTTTTACTGTAATATTAGCCATATTTCACTTGTATTTGGGGAAATTTTGGCCCTCTTCAAGTTGCATTGGCCCTTGGCAACTTAGATTTTTCAGCATATGGCCTGCAAGCAAAAAGGCTTGGCCACCCCTGTTGTAGAAGAACGCTGTAGAAAAATGGAAAATGGACAGGATGCAGCCATGTATCGTAACTGCATTTGCATTGTTCTTGGTTGATAGAAGTAACTGCTGTTACTGATAACAGCAAAGGAAATCCTGCTGTTGTTGTGAGAAAGATAAAGGAAAGGTGTTAAAAATATACATCCCTACCACTGAGGACACCGAGGTCATGTCCTCGATAGGCCTATTTTTTTTTAGGGATGGTGAGCTGTAGCCCTGGATCTGTATTAATGTGTTGCAAGTATGTCATCATGACCATAGAGTGCAGGTGATAGCCAAATACCTGGAGGATGAAGGAATTGATACAATTGATTGGCCCTTATGAGCACCTGACTTAACCCTAATAAAACATTGGGACATTATGTTTCGTCCATCAGGCAACAGCAGGTTGCTCCTCAGACTTTACAGGAGCTCAGGTCTGCCCTTAGACAGATATGGGGGGACCTCCCACAACACACTATACATTGTCAAGCATGCATGCAGGCACATGGGCACCACACTAGACTACGTCACTCGGACCAACTTTGGCTCATTAGCGGGTGTGAAAACAAATCACACTGCTACATTGTAACAATTTTACTGCCTGGTTCGGACCAAATAACCGAACTAGCTGTGTGAAAGTGCCCTTAGTCCCTCCTGCTTTTCACAGACAGACACACACACACACAGAGACACAGACACACCAGAGAAAATATAACCTCCTTGGCGGAGGTAACAATGAATGCAGTAAATCTAGACTTCCGTACCTTAGCAGGCATGAGTTGTTAATACAGCATTGTCACAAAGATGTGATAGACGCCTTGAGGTTAGTACTCCAGTTCACCAAAATAAATCTGTCATATGGTCACAAAAGTTCTCTCCTCAATGTGTCTACCACAATGAGTCATTTTATGACTGACAGGAAAAGCAGCAACACATGCATGATATCCTGTTAATTCCTTGGCATTGGTTCTAGGTAGGAGCTTTTTTTTCAGTTCCAGAAACAAATTAATGCCCACAACAATGCTTACAATACCTGTGACATTTTTTCCCCCCAATTCAAGGGGCACTGTAGCCTGGGAATTCCCATGACCCTTTGCGCGCTTATTTCATTTCACTCTGCAAAGCAGCATGGTGACCATGGCCGAATTTCTCGCCTACTTTCAGTATCCAATCACAGAACAAAAAGGGATTTGTACGGCCCTCGATTGCATTTTACGTCACTTGGTGGCTCTGGTATTGGCTCCGCGGTATGTACAGACGGTATGATAGACACTCGTAACGCCCAATAAACGGCTCTGGACAATCGTAAACGATGCTTCCGGTACGAGAAATGCAATAGGTAGGTCTCCAGACTAAATATCACTTGTGATTTTTAGTTTGGCATTCGCCAGGCTAGGGGCACTGCCAAATGAAACAAAACCCAGCTTTGCTCTCTGAGCTGTGGTAAACCTCATCTGTTACCAAGCTGTTACGTAATGTAGAAGGATGTGAGGACAGGGAGACACTCGACTCGACCTTGTGAATTAACCCATAAATATCCATCGAGTTTCTCCAGACCTGTACAAAGTAACGCCTCTGAATGAGTCAGGCGCTGGAGAGCGTCCTGTGAGATTCTAAACGATCATAAAATAAATAATCTGATTTTCATGGACAGATGGTGGGGATATGAGCTGAGTGCCGATTAAAAGCCTGCAATTACAAGCAAACAGGAATGACGACAGCCGTGGCAGAGCTACATGCACTGCTAATGGTGAAAGGCCATGTCTGGAGATGATCTTCAGCGCTGACTCTGAATATGTCATTTCATGCTGTGTTAGTCAAATGATATTGTGTATATTGTAATTTATGTATGTTAAAAAAAAGTTGGAAAAGAAGTAGAGACAGAGAGAAAAAAGATGGAGAGATGGAGAGAGAGAGAGAGAGAGAGAGAGAGACTGGGAAGATGTCATTTGAATTTGTTTGGATGAATGATTTGTCATAATCAGCAACGGGAATTCAAGTATTTCAAGGGAGGAAATTAAGTTAATTGGAGATGGATTCAGCTGTCTGGCACAGAGTTCAGATTTGGAATAGTTCTCCAGTCCCAGCAGACCAAACAACGGAAAGAAAAATGCTTCTCAACAGATAAGAAGAGGAGAGTCAGAATAAAGTGCCTGACTGGTTGTGAAACATTCAGTGAAGTACTGGGTAAGGAGGTAAGGCCATAATGTAAAAATGTAATTAATTGCCATAATTACAATATAAATGTGGAGTAACCTGAATGCAGAAGCGTATAGGAAAGCAAGGGTTGGATCAACTTGCACGCACTTTATTTTACAGCCCGTGCATCCAACATTAGGGTGTAGTTACAAGTAGTTTTGGGTCATTGGGGTATTTTGGTTATTCTTTAGCCTACTTTTCAGGCCCGTTTCACACACAAACCGCACGTTCGCGGTGCAGAAGTCAGGACAGGAGCAGAACAAGCATGCTCACACACAGGTTTGTGGTGTGACATGCATAGGCAGAGACAGCGGTTTGACAAAGTTGCCATTTTCACATCAAGGTCTAAGCGAACCGAAGAGGCTCACAACAGCCTCCTTACCATTAGAGTTACCGACATGACTGAAAATAATTCTGTTCATCAACAACAACAAGGGAAGGATGCACAGGCTGTAAAATAAAGTGCGTGCAAGTTTATCCAACCCTGGCTTTCCTATACGCTTCTGCATCCAGGCTACCCCACACTTATTTTGCAATTATGGCAATATTACACATTAAGTTCTGTTTTGTTACGTTGTTCTTACTTGTACTTACCCAGTACTTCACGGGCTGTAAAATAAAGCGGAACGTGTGTTATTCCAGCAAACGTATGCTGTAAGTACTCAGTAATTTATCCCTTGATACTTTTTTGTTACACCATTCTTACCTAATACTTACCCAGTACTTCACGGGCTGTAAATTAAAGCGTTACCGAGGTAAGAACAACGTAACAAAAGATAAGATAACATCTAGATGACATAAGAGTTTATGTGTACTTACAAAGTAAGAATCAGACAAGTTGTGGGTATGAAGCAGAGGGAACGCTGTACTTTTGATTTGGTCCATCTGAAATTGTGGGAATATCACATCTGAACTAGCCTAGCCTTAGCCATCCCCTTGGTCTATGCTTCGCTTCGTACAAGGGTCTGGGACCTCATCCATTGACAGACGATTGGAAGCTTGAGGTGTGAACTGCAGAAGTTTGGAACGATTAAATCTGATTTCACCCAATCGCTAACGTTATGCACCAGCTTGGTCATTAAGTAAGCTATGCTACAACAGCAGAAACTCAATGTAATCTCTCACAACTCCCGATCCTGCTTGCTCTTTGGCACGGTATCAGATTACTCGCTGAGAACGATGCCAATGGCCGGAATCCCAGACATTGTTATGAAGGGAGATGAATACGGAGCAGAAGTAGGCCTAGCCTATATAGGAAGGCAAGGCCAGGCTACACCTGAACTAGCCTATCTAAAAAGTGACGCCTATGACGGTGAGGCTGTTCATCATATCATTAAAAAATTGTCAAGTAAACGTAACTACAATTAGCCCTCATAAAAAATATATTTATCGTAGAAGGCAATATCAGACAGATTTAGCAGGTAACATTCCAGTCAATTTATATGCAGTTATTGCATAATATTGCATTTTCATAGATTGTGGGTGGGTACGTAGTCCTTACCCCAGGGGTGGGCAATTATTCTGGTCGAAGGGCCACATTGGCGTTTAGATTTTCACTAATGGGCCGGGTGTTAACCGTCAACCAGTTGATGCTGGTAAATTGGTAAAGTTTCAAACCAGTAGCCTCACTTTCTTCAGAGGACATGTTAACATGCAGGGTTAAAAAAGGGGATTTGTATTTTATGACTACAACAAATTTGATAATTTAGGCCTATGATGTATGTCTCCTTGGCTAAAAGATAAATTATTTTACTTTGGGAAGGCTCCGCGGGCCGGATTAAATAGCTCAGCGGGCCGCGTGTGGCCCCCAGGCCTTAGTTTGCACAGGCCTGCCTTACTATACCCTGTACTTCACAAGCTGCGATCTAAAGTTCTACCAATTCTGGTTATTCTTAATCTTTTGTTTAAAGTAAACAATATGAACCTCATCAGATGGCCTCAAATGAAAAGCTTTTTGAAAACATTGCCGCATCCCATGATTAGAATGGATATGCTGTCATGAAGTCACTGCCAGGTTTTTAATCTGTGTGTGTGTGTGTGTGTGTGTGTGTGTGTGTGTGTGTGTGTGTGTGTGTGTGTGTGTTCTCTTTGTCATGGTCTGTAATTTTATTTTAAAAGTTTGACATTAAGTACTGTGATCAGAGACATATTTGTATTAATGGCTGTGTTATGTTTAAAACCACTTTTCCAGTAGCCTATAAATCCCAAGAGAAGTCCGTGTGGTTGAGTGTAACTAGTACACCATCTCTGAATCTTCCCCACTGTTTGATGATATGATATACTGTAGTCCATCTGAACTTTAGAAATATTCAATTTATTTTTTTGTTCATCCAAGGCCATCAGGATTTGTAAAATTCCAGGATCAACATTATTGGCAGATCTACAGTTGGTGGAATATTGACCACAAGCCATATCTTTATAAATCCTAAGTCAGCAGAGCTAAATTAGAGCAGTGATGCCAAACCTGCAAAAAAAATGTAGGCTACAGATTAGTAATCCATATTTGTGCCAGTGCAGAATCACATTATGAAGCACTGCAATACATAATAGGCCTAGTTACACTCATTTCCAGACATATATTTTTAATCTACTCATTTGATTCTTGCATTATACCCGAAGACAAGCCAGACCATCTGCCTACAGGAATACAAACTACCTCCACCCAGATAATGGCTATATAATGGTGCTGGGTCTCTTAATTTGTTCTTTAATTGGGCACATTATCTTGTGCTGTAGCCATTCATCTGGACTACCTCTGGTTCACTGATCAGGTTAATTGGATATTAACTGTATGCAGTCATTCATTTTAATTACAGGAAAAGAGAGAGAGAGAGAGAGAGAGAGAGAGAGAGAGAGAGAGAGAGAGAGAGAGAGAGAGAGAGGTTTTCAGACAGAATTCTGTAGAAAAACATTCCATCAGTTGAGGAGATATCTGCAACTTACACCACTTTCAAACCAATGACCATGATTGGACCAGAGTTATTTGGTAAACTCTGTTTATCTCTGCTTTTTTCAATTCAAAATAGATAAGTCAATGTGTGTTATGGCTAAGTTGTGACCATTCAGGCAGGACCTAGGTCACAAGCAGAAAGAAAAACTACCGTTAGCAATAAAATAGCGCCACCGCAGCCATCATAAAGCAAAAGGGTTTTAAGCATAGTCAGATGTACTTGCGTTAAAAAATGAATAAATAAAATGTAGGCCTACTGGTCATTCATTCACAGCAGAAAATGGTGGATCACTAAAGCACCAGTATAATGGATGTCTTAATAAACCAGCGTGATAAGGCAGACTGACATTTGAAAGTCACAGCATCATCTTGAGAGTCATCCGACATGAAAACACATGTAAGTGCGTATCTGTGGCCTGTAACCCCCTGCTGCTCTGCTGCCATAGCAATGCAATAAGCCTGGTTGTTTCACTTGCAGTGAAATGTATCCATGTCCAACACACCATGGGGAGTGGGGGTGAGAAGCAGCCTCAGACAACACAGGGAAGGGTATAAAAACACTCACTGAGAATCATGTGCTCTGAGTACTGGCACCCCGGGCCAGTGATGAGGGGGAAAGAGAAAGAGAGAGAGAGAGAGAGAGAGAGAGAGAGAGAAGGGGGAGAGTAGACAGGCAGAAAGCGATGGGGAGAAAAAAAAATGTCCCTAATGGGTTCTTCCAGGAATCCACAGACAGACTGCTTGGTTTTGTGTGTCAGTCCATCACTGAATAAATAAATATTGCTCCTCCACTGAGCAGTCTCACATATCTGTCAAGTCCATTGTGTAACCACCAATCAATGTACAAAGCGAGCCAAGGTCATCTTGTCTGACTCATCATCCTTGTGTCTTAATGTTTACAGTAATTAGTAGCCTGCTGGGTTCTCCTTGTTTCTGCAGTGTGTCCATATTTATTCTCCTCAGACACAGCAGACATTCCCATTTCTGCCGGATCTCTTTTTTCTCCTCAATATTTACTTCCTGGATATACTGATGAAGGCCACAAGGCTCAAGTATTTCTTACCCCTGCTGCTGAAACAAAGTAGCCTAAAAGGTTGCTCTAAAAGAAAGTTTTTGGAGTACAACCACCATCTCTTCAGTCGCTGTCAATTTGTCTTTCCAATGGTCATTGTCACCTCCGCCAAGGAGGTTATGTTTTCGCCGGTGTGTGTGTGTGTGTGTGTGTGTGTGTGTGTGTGTGTGTGTGTGTGTGTGTGTGTGTGTGTGTGTGTCTGTGAGCAACATAACTCAAAAAAGTACTGCACGGATTTGGATGAAATTTTCAGACAAGGTCTGTATTGGGATGTAAGAACTGATTCGATTTTGGTGGCGATCGGTGATCCAGAACACCATCCGTGACCACATTGTCTTGGCGAGGGTCTGCGCTCTCTGAGCGCTTTTCTAGTTTATAAAATGTTATTAATATTTATTATGAATAAGACAGCATATAAATATATGCATATGATGAGATAAAGAGGCAGAGAGAGAGAGAGACAGAGAGAAAGATTGCAGACCATGATGCTGCTGTGTCGTTCATCTCTGCATGTCAACTCTCAAGGTCCATCATTCTCTAGCGTGGGTTGGGAGTCAATAGCAGTTAGTCAGGACAAGACTTGTAGACTGACGCCTGTTCACCCTGGCTCACCTTCACTCTCTGGCTCTCTCTATATAAGGGGTCTTTCAGACAGACACACTTCATTCATCTCCAGTCGAATTCAATTATTTCCCTATGGAACGATGCAACAAGACCGTTGCCTTGTGTCGATATCAGCAAGGAGCACACAGTGTAAAAAAAGAAGTGAGGCGTTTAAAAACATGAAGAGCTCAACATTGAAAATACTTTAACTTGAGGTTGCGTCTTCTTTATATACGGGTCATTGCCTAGCAGCCAGTCATAGTTACTGTAAAAGTCTATTCATACGGTAAATACGGATACAGACACTTTCGTCTGGTCCCAGAGGTCATTTCATGCTCTCATTTCGCTCATTTCAGTGCGTCTGTTGCCAGAGAGTTTACAAATCTTAAGTGATGCAAAAGTGAAAAGGAATAATACCAGAGAGGGTAAAAGCGGAGTCAGTAGGCTCTATTCCATGATCTTTGGTAATACCACCCAAAATTGTGGTGGCACTATAGAGTCAAAAGTATACCTGTTCGGGAAAAACAACCGAGGGGAGAGAAGTGACTGGTCTTGGCACGTGCCTACAAGGCACTACTCCCAGTAGGGTTAGGATGAGGGCTGGTTAGGGGGACAGGTAGTGCCTTTTAGGCTGTGCTGCCTGAAGGTGCCGTTGCAAAACATCATTGATAGTGACTGGACTGTAAAAGACACGGTGTATGTTCTTCTCATGCCTAGCATGAACAAAAGGGTAAGTTCTGTCACAAATAAACAACTAGACAACTGACCAGACATCTGAAAACAGATTTTCACTATAACATGCGTCAGAGTTTTCAGAAATCTCCACTTTGCCAGAAAGTGCCCACTTACAGCAATACACTATGAAAAATTCTGGTCTCTGGAGACAACATAGGAGTTATAAATGCCAAACAAACTCATGAGCACAGGCTGTGCACCAAAACATAACAAATCAGGTTCCAGACAAAGATGGTTGGGGGAAGGATGGGAGTAAGTTTGCGGCTCCCAACCATCTTGTCAGTGTTGTTGGTTGTTACATTTTGTTGTTTGTTTGTTTGTTATAACATGAAACAATCATATTATTGTTATTTATTTTTGTTTTGGTTGCTTGAATATTACAGCCCCTGAGACCAGAATTTTTCACAGTGTATTCAGAGGGCAGGCAGCTACAGGGAATCAAAGAAAGATGACTATGATTTCAGAGTGAAATCATAGTCACAAGTGAAATCGCTCTGAAACCATGCAGGAACTTGCACCTTTAAAAAAAAAAAAAAAATAAATTCTGTCTTCGCTCTTAGGTCTGTACCGCTCTCTGTCTGAATGCACAGAAGACCTCCAGCGGACACATACAGTCCAGTAGGAGTCTCTTGGCGGCCTTGATTCTGTTGGGGGATGAATGAGGGTGGTGAGCATGTATGTGTGAAAGAGAGAGTCTGTCAGTCTGTGCGTAAATGCATATGTGTGTGTGTGTGTGTGTGTGTGTGTGTGTGTGTGTGTGCACATGTGAAAGGTAAAAAGAGAAGCAAGGGTTTGGTAAATGGGGTGGTAGGACAGCAGGGTCGGTGCATGGGTGAGCGTGACTGTCATCTTACCCCGTATTCTCCATCTCACTGGCTTCCCTGCACAGAACTAACCTCAGCAGTCGTCGGGTGTCATTAGGAGAAATGACAGGGGATAGGAACTCTTACTCATGAGAGTTTAAGGTGTGTCTTGAACACATACTGTCAGTGTGTTGTCAAATTCCTCAGAGGCCAATGCTTTCTATTTCAAGGCACTAGTCTCTTTAGGTTGACATTTTTTTCCTGTCTTTTACAAGAAAAAGGGCTTACAAGTTTACCCTATAGCCTACATTATGGTGACCGCAATTGCCTGATGTTAAAGATAGTTAGCCAAAACTGGGGATGTTTTGCTTCCATTTCGAGCGGACTGTAGTCTTTTAAATGAATCTGCCCTCCACCCCCACCCCCTTTTCCCTAACATGCACACACACACACACACACACACACACACACACACACACACACACACACACACACACACACACACGCATATACACAAACAGAGAGAGAGAGAGAGAGAGAGAGAGAGAGAGAGAGAGAGAGAGAGAAACACAGGCTCACCAACTTCCAAGCTTTTGTCCAAAACCTTCAAACACATTCATTCATCACTAACAAAAAGCCACACGACAAAGGCTAGATTTCCAAACTGCTAGATACACAGAAACTCTGGGGTTTCCCAATTAGTCGCATTTATGGGTTGTGGCTCTGCTCTGACATGTGGTTCCAATCTTGGGTAAGTCGGTAAGGCAGCCTCCTCTCACTGAGACCTTGAACCACCTCTTAAAAATAGGGTGGCTTTAGGTCATAGATTTTTTTTCCCCACTTTATATGCTTTTGTCTTCTCATTAGTAAAAAGCCTTGCTTTTACCATCACAATTTAGTGGACAGTGGAGTATAAGCCATGTACAATAAAAAGAGCTTGATTTTTAAGCTATGGTATTTCTACAACCTACTAGAAATATTGTAGTTACAGGAAGGTTAAAATGCACTATCATCCCAAGGTTAAAATGCACTATCATCCATAACACAATGTGAAAGGTAAGAAAGGTGGGTTTAGAGACTTCCAGGGAAATCACATGTTCTTTCTTATACTGCGAAGATTTCAACACATGTTGGAATGTTTGCTTTTTTGTGGTCCTGAACAAACACGTTTTCTCGTCTTTCCCTCCACATCAGTAAATCTCATTTCACAGGCCACACAGGTTTCTCAATGATTTGGTCATGTGTCAGCAATGTTACAGTGAGCCCTTTACCCACAGTAGGGAGTCTGTAGAGCTGTTGTGGAGAAATGTAAACAAGCGTCTAATAAAGACAAGATTGGATGTCAGACAGACCCGTTTGCTTACAGCAAACTTCAGATGAATGAACTTCTGGTGTTGCATGCATGTTTCAGTCTACACCTGTTGCATGTTGGCAACTGATATTTTTACTGTACATAAATGCCATTATATGATATTTTTTTCAGTAAACAAGTGAAATGTGCTGAATCTAAGACCATCAGCCTCACCTGGCAGCACTGCAAAAAAAATGCTAGTTAAATATTATATTGTATTGTATGCAACTATGTAATTTTGTAATGGGATAAATGAGGGGTACAATTTTGAGAGAGTACTTTCTCAAAATTGCCCATAGGATCCCAGAGTACATGGGATTGAGAGAGTACACAGTATATATTCTGTATGTATATTTACACTATTACAGGTGATGTTACAAAAGCACAGCACAGTATATTCAACTTGGAGTTCAGTCCTCCCTCTATGTTCCATTTCTTCACACACACCCAATCTCACAAAGCCATGCCAACATTTACTGGAAATACTAGCTTCAGGTCCCAAAAGCCTCCTGTTTCTGACGTTATAAAACCTGTCATTACCACATGCCCAGCAAACAGCAATCCTGGCTGTGGGTTTGTGTGTGTGTGTGTGTGTGGGGGGGTATGGGGGTTGGTCACTGCAGAGAAGAATGTAGAGAGGAACAGGGGAGACTAGCATGACATTGGACAAGGTACCATGACTACAGTAGGTACAGTACAGGATATCTGACTTGAACACACACACACACACACACACACACACACACACACACACACACACACACACACACACACACACACACACACACACAAACAAATAACCACATGGTCCTGTGTGAGAAAGCCAAGAGGCAGCATGGCAGAAATAATGCAATGCTGTGCCTAAATGGAAGCAAAATTATAGAAACGCTTGTGCTTGAGGAAGTTTCATGAATAATTTTAGGTGACATGAGATAGATGACAATTACATACAAAAATGCATCAGTCCAAGATTGTTTTCTAACCCATAAGAGGTGATATTATCATGGTTGTGCCTATCATGCTTGCAATTTAATGTGTTTCTCCCCATTGCTTTTTTCTTCTGAATGAAATTTTGATTGAACTCCTCATTGCACTAAAGCTGAACATTTCACAGAATTCTCCACAGAGTTGCTTTGGTTTAAATTCGATTCATTTCTTTAAGAGGCTTTTCACCGTTCATTTTTTTCTCATTCTGCTAAGCCTCCATAATAACAAAAGCTGGAAGCACAACAAAGCCGACATAGACAGTGGGGGGAATAAACGTGACTCTCTGCCCCATCCATGGTAGGGGCTCACTATAGTGAGCACAAAAACCTGTCCTTCTTGAGGCCCAAACCACGAGAGAAATGGACCATGAAGGGCATTTTAGGGAACAAAGCAACGGCCAATGATGATAGCATCTCATGAATATCCCCAGCTTTTTTAATTGTTCACAAATGCTGCCATGGAATAGCAGGGTGGTGCATTCACTGCAGTACTTCAACTCTGAGTTAATGACCCTGAGCCTAGCATCGGACCACATAAAGGACAATGATGCATTATATGAGCCAGTATGAAGGACAGAATTGGACAGCAGGCTGAGAAAAACAGCTTGCTGTGTTGCTGTAGGGGCTGCTATGAAAGGGCGACGAATTCAAAGATCCTGTTTTGTTTTTTATTTAGATGTTTTTTGTTTTTGTTGTTTTTTTTTGTTTTGTTTTGATTTTCCTGGGTGGTGGTGGAGGGCTTAGCCTCAAATGTGAAGTTGTGAAGAGTTAAAAAAACAAAACTGAAAAAGTCAGAGGTATTTGTTGGCATCCCCCTAAAGCAATGGTGGGCGTAAGTGCTACATTTGGTCCCTGCTCATAAGAACGTGCAAGTTTTGGCCCTTGCTGTTTTAGGGTGTGGATCATTTTGCATACCAAGCATCTTTCAGCATGTCCAAATGCACTGCTTGATGCACAATGAGTCAGGAATAGGCCCAAAAAAAAGTCTATGGATGCCACACATTCAACACACTTCAATAGTATGAAATTAGGCTTGGACAATCGGTTTACACAATTGCTGTAGTTCTTATCGTCTGTTTTCACACACACATCCACTTCCTGGGGTTAAACTTGTCACCTTATTGCTGTGAACTGCCTGTAGACCTGTAACAGCATGTTTGAAAATGCTTGTTGTAAACCAGTATTAAGTAAACTACAGAGAAAATCAAAGCTAACAGCATCGCTCAGTAATGTACTGTAAGACAACTCCCAAGTCCGATTGAGTATGAACTTGCATTTTCTAACGTCATATTTCTTGCAAAACTGTTTTCAAAAGTAGTAAGTGACGTTGGAAAGTTTAGATTCCACCAATTGTGTGAGTAATTTGACCAAGATGGATAGATGTTAATCTACATGCTCATAGAAGAATGAGGCTAAAGTTACTGTAGGGCTTTTTTTGTATGTGTGTGTGTGTGTGTGTGTGTGTGTGTGTGTGTGTGTGTGTGTGTGTGTGTGTGTGTGTGTGTGTGTGTGTGTGAGCAATTGGAGGTGTGGCATGATGGTTACTGTATGGAAAGCATATAGACTTAGGATTATCATTAGTCACGTTAAACAATATGCAGCTGCCTGACAAGTTGACTTAAAACACTTAATCCTTCCCTTATCCCTCTGAGTACTGAGTATAAATATAAGTAAGTCTACTTTTAATGTCAATAAGAGCCTTATTACCTTGTCACCTGCCATAGCACACTTCTCCCTGCGATGCCATTTAGTTTACTATGGTCCACTATGTTGAGGCTTAGGACTGAAGCTTAGACATACTGTAGAATTGTTCCAATACATAAACTTGAGCAATTGTATGAGAGTCGTTAAAGTTAATGACGTTAACTCAAACATAAAAATGTATTTATTCATATATCTATTTACTTATTTTCAAGCGCGTCAGTTATATGTCAGTAGTCAGTTTGCACATGTATCAATTTTTCATGTCTGAGCCGGAGCCGTTCTCACCATACCCGGGTCTAAAACTTGCCACTCTGTCAACTACAACAAACCGCAGCATGAGAGTGGAGCACTGTACTAAACACTGGGATAAAAGCCCAGGTTTCCAAATCAGCAGTTAGAAGCAGTTCTTGAATCATTGGGTTGTGAGGATTTACACATACTGCTGCCAGCTTGCCCAGGCTAATTAGCATCATAAGCCTGCGAATCAAAAAGCATTTAAATGGTTTCCAACATCGTGGGCAGCATACTCCGGTGGAGCCCTCATATGATGAGGGGAAGTTGTGATATAACATCAGTGGGAACTAATGATGGATCAGGTCTTTGAAAGGAAAAGCATTACCGTAATTTCCCGACTATTAGCCGTGGCTTATACATTGATTTTGCAAAATTTCTTCCACTAACAGGGGGCAGCTAATATGGTGTTAATATGTTTTTTTCCTTTTTTTTAACTTGCATAAAACACTGTCCTGCGGCTTATACACTTGCGGCTTATATGCGGGAAATTACTGTAGTGTCTTTTTGCAGCTTCAGCGCCCCTGATTTTTGTTTGTTTGTTTGTTTGCTTGCTTGTTTATTTAACAAGGGGCCCACAGCACTCTCAGCCAAGCAGGCTCCACAGTTCCCTCTTCTCCACACTGGTGGTGGATGCCACTTCTGTGTTTCTCTTTTTGCTCTCTGGCAGTCTGCCCAAGGCCCAAGACTGGCTCTGCCTGTGGTGCTCTTGTAACAGGATTGATATTTCCACTTGTCAGTTAAATGTAAATAGTGTTCGGCTAATGATGCGTTCGGCTCTTCCCAGTTGATCTTGCCCACGCAAGTGTGGCAGTATTGCCAGGTTGAACTGCGAGTGATGTAACGGTAGTCTGTCTTCTTTATCAGAATAAACATCTCGAATCATCTGAATCTCTGTGTGGTACTTTCAACTCAACGCATCACACTCTGAAGCCATGAGAGTGCATGGAGAGAACTAGACTGGACTAAGGGGGAGGGGTCTGAGACTCTTTGAGAAAGTTGCTGGCAAGGAAGTACCGTAAGAATGCTTGGCTAGGTGTCACACAGGTGTCACTCAATTCAAGACATAAAGAGAGAATCTGAGTTGTTCTCTTTTGTCTGCCAATGTTTCAAATCCACACATTGTGTTAATAGGGTACTGTAATAGCTTAAAGATTTAGTATAAGACAAAGTCAAAGTAAAGTCTTTTGGAGGATCTGTGGTGGGGACCCTGTGCATTCATCAAAGTCAGACTAGTACTATCTCAGTGAAATGGAGATGGGGCAGGCTCTAAGAATGACATGGTAAATTGGAAAGAGGAAAAAAGTAAGATTATCAGGAGAATTGATTTATTAACTAAGAGAGATCTGAAGACGAGAGAGAGAGCAAGGGAGAGAGTAAGAAAAAGGATGAGACTGTGTGTGTGTGTGTGTGTGTGTGTGTAAGAGAGAGAGATGGCAGTGAGTATGGGAATGGATGAGACATATAGAGATTGAGTGTGTGTGAGAAAGAGTGAGATATAGAAGAGACTGAATGTGTCAGAGAGAGCGAGAAAGTGAAGACATAAGGGATGGAACAGAGCTCTGTCAAGGGCCAGAATCCGTCAGCGTGCCCCTGTGAGATTGAGTCCAGGGCCAATCGTGATCCTGACGGATCCCTCAGCAGCCATCAATCACAGTAGTGCGTGAGACACAAAGAAACTTTGATTCGAAAATCTGATTTTCTTCTCGGCTTCCTTTGACCTCAGTTCACTTCAAGGGGAAGAGCTTGAGAAGTTTCTAGATTTTTTATTTTTTTTTTCCACTCATGCAAGAATTCAAACAGTTGCTGGTCGAGTATTTGATGAATCCCATCTAAAAACTCCCTCCCTTTCATAGCGCTGGTCTTGGTCAAGTCTTTAAAACGCAAGAAAGGCCTCTCTTGGCATTACCCGTCGTGAATAAAAATGTTGATGGTTTAATGTCCCCCTTGCACGAATTGCTCAACTCCGAGGGATGAAAAAGCAATTTCTGTCGAGGGCCAAGCTTTTTCTCTGCCTGTCATTTCAGACACACTACTGAATGATGGATTGGATGATAGTTCGATTGTGCACCGCAAGGTCATTGGGGGTGAAACTGTCTTGAAATTGCACTGGGGGATTCCATCCATCTGTCCTGAAATGTGTTCCCGGGAGACAGAGCAGCCACAAAAGCATCACAAAGGCATAGAGCCAGAGCCTTGCCGCCCGCCGGGGCCATGCGGGTTAGCCTGCACTCATCCTGCAGGAGACTGGAAGTCTGACTGACAGTTTGTCAGAGGGATGCAGCTTGATTGAGATGTGCTTGTGGTGTGTGGACCATCCACTTAACCTATGAGTCTGACTTTACTGAATCATTTGAAATATTTGCTGTACTTCTTGTGCAGTGCACTTTCTTACAAAGTTAGCAAGAATAAATTGTGAAAGTTTAGATGTTATTGTTCCAAGGACTGAAATACTGTACAATCTCCTTGTCACTTAATGACATGAAGCTAATGCTAATGCATAATGGCATGCCACTGTGCTCCTCTCTCTCCTCTCCTCCTCCTGCTCCTCTCTCTCTCACACTCACTCATACTCAACACATTAATCATCTATGTGCAATGGCAGTTATACCATTTTTTTAATACTGGTACTAAGATTTTTTTTGTGTGTAAACTAGTGAATTGCCCGTGTAGCAAAGGCTTTTTTTCTCCACCGAAAGCACTGCGCCAGGAGTGAGAGGGGGAGTGGCTATGTAGTTAGAGCAGCAGAAGTCTACAGAGATTCATTTAATGATATCTTTACTAGTCCAAACAACATCAAACTTGGCACCGCACTCACTCGAGTCATTAGCAAGAAGCATTTGAGGTCAGTCGGACAAACGGATGCAGAGTTATGCGTGGAATACACACACACAGACAGATGTTCCTTGCATTAATAGATAGAAGTATTGATAAAGTTTTTTGAATCTCGATTTGTACTACCTCTATGGTGTTTTATTTTATTAATAAATGGACTTTAAGAGCACATCCTAGAGTAAGTATGAGACATCCTTGACAAAACATTATTTGACCTCAGAACTGATGTTTTGTCATTCCACAGCTTGCAGTGGCCCCCTGCCAAAGAAACAACACTTGTGGCACTGGGTTTGATCAGTGGTCGAGAAAATCCAATAAGAAAAAAACAGCTGTGGTTATTATGGGAAACCTCAGCCTAATCACTTAACACATGCAGAGTTACCTCAAACCAACCATCAGAACTGTCTCACCATGCAGATTTCTGTCACACACTGGAGTATTCTACTGGTGTTTTTTTCGGACGTGAATATTTTTGAAAAGCATTCTTCACATGAAAATGATGTAAAGGAATGTGTTACTGTTAGCTAGCAAGGCTAAAGAGACACACTATTAAAACTATTACAAAGAAACCAAAAGCAACCCTGAGTGACATTTCAGGTCATCTTTTAGCTGGATTATACATTCCTGCTGGGATCTCCAATGTGTAAATGGCAACACACCAAAACCAGAGCTATTTACCCCCCTTTTGTCTTGAGGTTATGAAGATACTTTGGTCATGTAATGGCTCTTGTTTTTTTTTAGAACAAACTGTTTACTCTGTTGACAGTTAGAAATAAAAATAGACCATGCATCACATACTGCACAGCTTGCAGGTGTCCAGTCTGGACTTTTCCTAAGGTAAGTTGACAGTTTGTTGACAGGTGGGAGAGGGTTTGGCACAGTTAACATTCATGACAGAGATTTTTGTTGGGTATTTGTTACAGAGTATTCATAAAATAGTAATGTAATAATGTAAAACAGTGTGATTAGCATTTTAATTATAGTATTACTACATAATCTTACAATGACAAAAGCAAAAGCAAGCCTGAACAAACTCAGCACTATGTTTACACAGTATCACATCAACCAGCCATGCATATGAACTACTGAGAAGAGGCCATTAGGTTTTTTCTTGGGGGAACGCGGAACAGCTATGGCACTAATAATCAAACACTCTGGTCTACAGTGTCAGGTTCTATCAACAGCATTTATCATGGCAGGTCTCATAATGCCTGATGTTATGGCAGTTGAGTCTTAGTAGTAAGTGATACTGGCTCTTATTTTATGGGAGCTGTCCATGCAGATACTGACCCAGCTGACGTGACATTGACGTTCCATGCAGATACTGATGGAGCTGGCGCGGCGCTGACACCTTACTGATCCCTCATTAGACTCCGACGCTGTCATGTCATCTCAAGCAGAACCGTGATATCCAATGACGGGATAAGATGTCTTCTGTGAAGTGTTTATGACAAGGCTGTGATGATCTGATGGCTTTACAGATGTGTGCTGACTGATGGCTTCCAAGCACAGATCAGATCTCTCATTGAGCTGAGTTTTGAGCTGAGGAAAGTGAGATCATGGCTAGCCAGATACCAGAGAACGTCGTTCTTGGGTGGTGGTATCATAGTGGTTAATAAAACTGGCTGCCACCACTGTGCCCTTTCGAGTAGACAGGGCCTGAACTAATCGATAGTTAAGAAATTTCAATCACTTTTTATAAAAGTGTCCGCTAAATGCATAAATGTAAATGGTTCTAAACATTCTCTTGAAGGCTGCAGTGACATGCATTTTTACCCTTCTCATCTCTCTAAGCAGATCCAAATATCCTACACTTTTGCCAGTAGCCCTGTGGCTATAAACTCATATATTCCTTATAACTACAGTGTACAACACATGAAATCAAGATGGCCAACACAGCATATTTAGTCTTTTGACGTGATTTTGAAGACAATGTCTGAAGGAGTCTACTGTAACCTCTAAAGGCTTTCCCAAATTGCCATATATTAGGAGTACACCATTGGGAGTAAATAATGCAACCACAGCCTCTTAGAAAAACGGACATGGTGTTTTTATTGGCAAAGAAAACCCATTTTTTTCCCACAAATATTTACTGGTCTTTTAGTTGCATATTGTTGTCTGTGGTCAAAGAAAACTGCAAGCATTCATTAAAATCAGTGATTTTCCAAGCTGTATGTTCTGGCATGGTGTTGTTAACTAATCTAACCACATTTCAAACACATGAACTGCAGCTTTGGAAAGCCAGATGACTTGGGAATGTAAGGAACTTGTTTCCTTTTTTTTTGGAGGGGGGGGGGGGGGGATTAAGCATGATAAGTTCAAGGGAGCAATGACACACAAGTTCTTAATCAAACTCAGGGGGTATTGGTCCAGTCTTCTTTAGTAATTATTGATACTTGTAGCATTTGATGAAGTGGACTGAAACCTGGCCGTCTGTATCCACTAAGTTAATTAGTATGCCAAATTAATATTTCAAAAAGTAATAATATTCACTGAGTCCTGTCTGTCTCTGGGTCTCTTTGCCACTGAAGTCATTGAAACAATGTGTGTGTGTGTGTGTGTGTGTGTGTGTGTGTGTGTGTGTGTGTGTGTGTGTGTGTGTGTGTGTGTGTGTGTGTGTGTGTGTGCGTGCGTGTGTGTGTGTGTGTGTGTGTGTGTGTGTGTGTAGCTGCTCATTTTCCAGTGGAAATTTACAGCACTGTCCTGAAGAGCAGCCCTGGGGCAGATTTCACAAATCCTCAGAGTCTTGTGTATTTGGCTGAACACATAGAGAAGAATAAGGTGGCACTGGCAATAAAAACATGAAAAACAACGTCAAGCCTTTATGAAATGCAACCACTACACTATATTTTTGAATGACCTTTTTTGAATGTCATGGACACGCTCATATCCCACACTTGCTCTCTCTCTCTCTCTCTCTCTCTCTCTCTCTCTCTCTCTCTCTCTCTCTCTCTCTCTCTCTCTGTTCATACTGGCTGCAATAAGTCCTTAAAAAGCCCTTGGGTTGGTCCCTTAGTCTATAAACTGTACAGAACTGCTTTAAAAATGAATACAATGTATACAATTTAAAAATCTATTTAGAAGGACACGGTGGTTCCATCTAAATGAAAGAAGAGAAGTGAAAGATTACAGTGTGTGTGTCTGTGTGTGTGAAGAGTATTGCATGTACAGTATGTGTGTATGAAGAGTGAAGGTCTATGAATGCCTACACATACAGTATGCCTGTGTTCATACACTGTGTGTGTGTGTGTGTGTGTGTGTATGTGTGTGTGTGTGTGTGTGTGCGTGCCATAGTATCTCAACCTATGCACATGCCTCTGTATGCAAATGTAATTCTGTGTGTAAGAGTGTGTGTGGGTGTGCGTGTACTGTAAGAGTGTGTGAGTATAAGTGTGTGTGCATGCGTGTGTGAGTGAGTGTGTTTACGTGCAAGTGTGCGGGTGTGAAGGTTAGTGTGCTGTGCACACTAATGCCTGTTTTCTCTGCTGCGGAGCCAGAGGGAAGAGGGGAGTGTAGGAGGGAGGGAGGGGAGGGGAGGAAGGGAGGAGGTTCCTGACAGGGCTGTCAGCAGTGCAGCAATGCTAGCGTGAGCGCTACGGCTAGCGTGGACAGGGCGGTGGTGGCGGGGCTCGGCCTGGGACTCCCGGCGGTAGATCCCGAGGCGTCACGGCAGTGGTCGCGGTTCTGACCGATGCAGGCGGCGTAGGCCATGACGTGGGGGATGTAGTTCTGCTCCTGCACGCCGTGGAGCAGATGGGCAAGCGGACCCTTGGAGAAGATGGCCACGTCCTCCCCGCCGTGGGTCTCATAGCGCAGGGGCACGGCTGATTGTGCCTGGTAGTTGTTTTGCTCTGACGGGAGAGAGAGAGAGAGAGAAAGAGAAATGGTGAGAAATTGAGTACAGAGGGAGTGAAAAAAAGAGGGGAGGAAGAAAGAGATTCCATCAAGTTTGTCCAAGAGCCATGAAGCAAGCAATTTATTTTTTGAATTTATTTTTGTACAAATATTATAATTACAACAAAAATGTTGCAGAAAATTGCTAAATCACCTCTGGAGATGTATTTTGTTCCAAATGATTAACGCGTAAAGATGACATGAAGCTAGAAGAAGATCTGATTAGAACTGGGATATAGACTGTGTCTGGTACTGACCCAATTATGCATAAAGGAAAAGCAAACTGGAACATCATCAGAAAAATGGCTGTTTTGATTTGGCAATGAAAATAAACTGGCAGGCATTTTATGAGGAAACTTTAAAGATTCTAAGTTACCTCTGAGTTTAGAGTTTAGAGTTTGACATATTGGATTAGTTATGTTCATTTATGCCTTTTAAATCCCATCAGCACAAAAAAACAAAAAACAGCATCGCAACTAGAGGTGGTACAATAGTTTTCTATCCTCATAGTCATCGTGTTCATGCCCAACATTTTGCCCTGTATTTGATGAGGCCAACCAAGGCCCAGCCACTAAACATCCTATCGTACATAATGATGGACAGCTAACACATGTCTGATACTGTATGGTAATAACTACAAGGGTCAAGGGAAGGTCACTAACTTTGAGTTACTGGAATGCATTTTGCAAAAGGAACTACTCCCAACCCTCACACAATCTCATCATTTCTCATCATTATTGGTGACAGCCTACGAAGGTTCATCTACTTTCTGTCAGGCTCACATGACCTGTTTTTTATCATGAGTACACACAAAGTTACTTGTAAGACACACACACACAAAAAAATTAGAAACACATGTTGTGATGTCATAACCATGGGGAGCAACAAGTAGCAGTGACAGGTGAACACTAAATCATTTCGTGGTTTTGGAACATGCTGTTATACGGTCAACAGGGATCATGAGTCATAGGGTAAGTGTCAGGGAGGGAGAGAGCAGCGACCCCACCCAGTGTCAAACCCGCGTCTCCGGGGTGCTACATGCTACGTTGCTCCATACAGTACATAGCCAAACCTCTCCAAACCCAGGGTAACCCCACGCTAGTGCTTCACACATCTTTAGGGATGGCCTCTCACAATGAGGCCAACTTTAATGTTCGTCATTCGGGGAGATTTTATGACTTCCTGAGACTTCAGGAGATTTGGAGTGTCTCTAAGCCTACTCATTTCACAGTGTAAAAGGAGACACCGCTACTGTACTTGCTTGGATGTGTGTTTTACATGCCACACACACACACACCGTCACCAACAACCATATCCCATATCATATGTTTGCATAAGTTTTGCCGTGTTTACTGTAGCTTATTATTGGCTGACGAGTCTGGGATCGAAATACAAGACTGGAGCTGTTCCTGACGGGACAAACCTAAATCAGCCATAATTCAGGATGTCCAGTTCAAGGGTTCAAGGCGACCCTACCTGCCAGTCTACTGTGTATGACTCCTGACTGTGTATGACTACTGTGACATGACTCCATTAATAAATAAAATAAACTTTTTGTTCAGGGGTTGTCGTGTGTCCACAGATATCAGAATGGAGGATGAGGAGGGAGGAAATTGGGATTATGGATCTGTTTTTTTTTATATATATATATATTTATATATATATATATAAACCAAAAGATTTTTGCCCTAAAGACTCTTCCCATTGTTAAATCCCTGTAAGTCACTCCGGACAAGAGCTTCAGTTAAATGATAAAGTTTTAGAAAAAAATGAAAGATGACTTACGGTAGTCCACTGTGGAGACATTCTCTCTTAAGCCGTTGATCATCTTGAATCCTGGTCCATTCCCGTACAGGATGGATGTGAAGGGTTTCTGGTCAATATCACTCAACATTGGAGCCAGTCCTATGAAATAAATACAATGATTAGACAAGGTCAGCCACAAAATACTATGCGTGTATGGCAGCACACTGTGTTATAAATCAAAGTTTTAACCACAATACTGTAGCAATGCATTAGGATATGTCTGAGGAATTTGATACGATTGTGGCTTAAAGCGGATCATAGATCTGGGGCACGAAGAAAAATATTCCTCAAATGTTCACTTGCAATTTACCGTAACTTTCTTAACATAACTGGATCTGTTTAAGAAATAGAAATGCTATGTTATCAATTTACCGAAGATGTTGTTCCCCCTTCGCGTGTAGCCTCCAAAGCTGAAGACGTGAGAGTGATCAGCCGTGACAATGGTTAGAGTGTCATGCACACTAGTCATCAGTCCTGCCCGTCCGATGGCGCGGTCCATTTCCACTGCTTCATGCAGGGCCTGCTTGGCTTTGCCGTCATGGTGACCGTGGTCAATCCGCCCTCCTGTCACAGAGACAATAATGAAAACCGCAATATGTAGTGATTTGTCACTTGTGTGTTTTTCAACGTCAGTGTGCGGCCAGTTACAAGAGAGTTAATCAAACTAAACATTAAAGTTAATTAAAATAATCATAACCAAAGCCACTCTATCAGGATTTGTGGTAATACTGAAAAAAAAAAACTTTTAGAAGCATTTCCAAATCTTGTTAGATAACCTTTTATGCAAATTTTTCCCAAAGTGTTTTAGTGTTTAATTTTGTATGTAGATAAGTAGATTAAGTATGTGAACAGAAATGTGAACTACTCCTTCAAATAAACACTGTGTGTTCCACTCTATGGGTTAGAGCCAAGCACATTTCTTGGTATGTCTCCAAAACACATGAAGAAAAATGTACAGTAAATCCTTTTCACACCCAAAGCAAATTTGTCCTCCCGGGGGCCATGACCATCCTACTTCAACAAACAATCTATACGTGAAAGCATCAGTATGAATAGTATATACAATTACCTTTTCACACAGAGGAAGCCACAACAGAGAGCAACTTCATTACCTCGCCCTGACACCAACACAAAGACAACCGCAAAGTCACCATAGCGTAACCTGGCAATTGCCTCAACCTGAGATTGACCTTGGTCTGGATACCTAGTCGTCATCTCCCTCTTCTCTAAGGTGACATCAACAATTGTAGATCAAAATGTCTGTCTTGGTTTTTATCGATTTTGGTTTAACCCTGCCTCCATTGTAGCCTAGAAATCTAGATGTACTCTAGCGAAATCAATTTGCACAATGAGCATGAGCCATGGCTTGTACTCAGACATCGGTGGTGTCTATCCAATCACAACTCTCTAGATTGTATTCAGACATTGTGGTGTTTAGCCAATCACAACGTTCTATCAGGACAATCACAACGTTTCTATCTCAAAAATATGTCTTCCAAAATATCAAAAGAATTCTTCAGACTACTGATTGTGCTACACTGGGTTCACACGATGGATCACACAGACAAACTGCCTCGCTGTGAATACGACTTACAGCAGATTGAATAAACGCATACAAGGATACAGCTTTTCAATCTTTGCAAGAAAAGGACATCTAACATCATGTCAGACTACCTGAAGGATTGCATAAAATTGAGCAAAAAAAACGGCAGCAAAACTGTCACTGATATGGGATATGGCTGGGATATGAAGTGGCTGTATGTTTCTCTCTTCCAAAATGAAGAATTATCTTTCCTAACGAATAAAATGCTGCATAAAAAAATCAGTAATCCCTTTTCACTATTCACATGGTACAACACTGAATCATGAACTGCTCACTACTGTGATGAAATCACAAGCACACCTCACTTGGATGCCCAAAGCATTTAGCGCCATGCAGTGTTTCTACACTTCAGGGAACCATGTAACTTGTTGCGAAAGACAAAATACATAAATATTGTCTTCAGGTAGAAAATACACATCACAGCTTCTTATCACAGCTGTCTTCCATAACAGAAAGAAAAAAAAAGACACCAAACAGCGGACTACCGGACCACCCAGAGATTTCAAAAAATCTTTCTCCTGTAAATCCTGTGACTAACAGTAGTCCAACTGTGAGCAGAGCCAGCTTAGCCAGGGGATGTATCGAGTGGATGATTGGCCAATGGAAAGAAAATAACAAGTTTTTTCTCGTCTCACCCTCTACCAGCAGGAAGAATCCATTTGGGTTCTTCTTGAGGATTTTCAGGGCCACGTCCACCATTTCTGTGAGCGATGGATCCGTTTCCTTGTTCCTCTCCAAGTCGTACGGCAGGTCAGATGGCTCAAACAGGCCTTTGTGTGTGTTTGTGTGTGTGTTTGTGTGTGTGTGTGTGTGTGTGTGTGTGTGTGTGTGTGTGTGATGGAGAGAGATGGAGGGAGGGAGAGAGAGAGAGAGAGAGAGAGAGAGAGAGAGAGAGAGAGAGAGAGAGAGAGAGAGCGAGCGAGGAAGCAAAAAAGAGTACAGATGTCAATAATAGCCTAAATAGGCTCAACATTTCAGTAAACACACATATTTTGGAAAAAATACTCACCCAGAATATAGTCCACCTTGTTTGGGTTGAGGGAGAGAAGCTCTTTTTTGTTCCAGACATAGTGGGCCCTCTATTCACATTGGAAAAAAAATACATTTTAACACCAAAAGGATCTTCAAATGGTCTTTTTTTCCATGTCCAAAATTATACAGGTTCAACATTTCACTACCTCTTTCCTACTTTTCCCTTTTCATTAATTTCTGTAATTGTTTACCTTGTACACAAACATGTGTTATTCCATGTATTCAATATAAACTTTAGCTATTTAGACTTTTCCATGTAGGCTAGGTCATTTGAGGTCATTATAAAAAGGGGAAAAAAAAGAGGACCTCTAGAAATTACAGCCTTGACTACACCAACAGATTCTTTTGCACCAGACTTCTCTCTGGTCCCTCCCAGCCTTCCAATGTTTTAATTAGTACTTCCTCTCATACTTTTTCAAACTCTTATCAAACTATGTTCTTCACAAATGCAACTCCCATCTCTGAAGGACAGCTCAGATGTCATCGTTTTGAACAATTGCTTCCTGTTTTCAAAGCAGTGTCCAGCTGCCAACACAAAATGCAAATGGACTCCAAGTTTAAATTTACTGAGCTCATTAATTAGTTTTTAAAATCTATATTTCATGGCCTAATCATTGTGCATTAAATAAGTAAGCAAAGTTTTGGGAGGATATGGACAGAGTCAGGCACTCAGCTTAGCTTTTGTTTTGCACTTACGGTAACTTACGGTTTCTGCAGAAATCATTAATTCATTCAATCATGTTCTAGGATAGGACAGGATACTTTGAGTTGCCCCTTACACACTCATTTTTACAGTATTCTTTGACATTGCATATAAGTAATTGGATTAAAAAAAAAACATTAATGCCATACAGTATGTCTAGTATGTATAGTGCTTTCTCAAAACATCACAATTAAAATGATAAGCTTTCCAGTGCATTAGAGTGGTTTGAGGTTGTGTTTATGTGGACATAAACACAACCTCAAACCACTCTAATGCATTTGTAATTGCAATTGCATTGGAGTTTTGTTTGTTTTCTGTGTCTTCTGTGAGTGTCTTTGTTATTCTCTGAAAATGTTTAGTAGTAATGCATTTCAAATAAAGGGAAAAGTAACCACAAACTCTTATCTCTTTCAGTCTATTTATTCAGAATCACTGTTTTGGCAGCAACCAGCTGGTCAATGACACAAAGTAGTGCTGCTCAAATTTGCCATGGACATTGGCCATGAGCTCAGTGAAGCCATGCCTGAAGACAAGTCCATACTGCTGATGGCCATTAGAGCCCTCTCCCCCACATTCAATTATCCGGCCTGTCGCACGCTCTTATAATCTCTCCTAGAAATTACAAGAAGACCAAGGCCCGACACACACGCTCACTCTTGGATTATCTCACCCCCAAGTTTTTGGGAAAGCAAAGGAGGCAGGCACGAGGCGTAAAATGAAATGGAGACACTCAGTCACTGGAGTATAGGAGAGGGAGTGGGAACGGGGCAAGAGGTTAGAGAGAGAGGGGAGGGGAGGGGAGTAGGGACTGTTCATTAACTCCATTTGAAGCCCAGCTAAGACTGACTGCCATGTGGGCGGCCCACACCGTGCAGGCATGTGGGTCATCTGTGGTGGGTGATCTCACGCACAATAACAAGGCAGAAGTTAGTTATGTAATAGCAAACTGAGGGAAATGACTACAGTTTGTTCATGCATGCTAATGAATGTGACTGCGGTACACATTCAATCTGTCAACAGACATTAATTATCGTGACAAACAACAGTATTTGTAGAAACTTTTTAAAATGAACTATCTATTACAGTTAATAAGATAGTGTTTTCTACTGTAAGTTATCTTGTGGTTTCATTGGCATATTGTTCATGACAGGGATGGTACAGGGTTGCCTGGTGATGACATCCTACGTACTCCTGCTAAACGATTTTGCCTCTGTACGTAGTCTGGCCCAACCCGTCTAACTCCGTATCCCTCGGTAGCCCTACGGTTTAGCCAATCAGCACACAGTTTAGAGCGATGTCTCAGAACTTGCAGCAAGCTTGTAGTTCAACAACATAGGAACGCATTTGTCATTCTTCCCCCTACTTTCGAATTACATTTACAAAATTGGTACATGACATTAACATCCATGATCTAGAGGACTTATTGCCACTACGATGTCAAAAGAGATCAGAACTAGCCAGAGATCTGTTATTACTGAACGCGGAAGTTGGAAGCGTGAGAGCCAGGTGAGAGAATACGTCATATCCAAAAGGAAACCTTATTTCAATTGCATTGGGTCAGTATGGCGGAGTTAACAGTCGGCTAAACCAGGCTAGGTACAGGGACTTTAAATACAATAAACATTTATGCTATTGTTTCCTTTCATTAATTCTCCAATCCTTACATCACAATTGTCCACATAGGCTAATAGCACATTCATACAGATTTTTTGCTCCATGCGTACTTATATTTAGATCAATGAGTCTTTATTGTCCCATATCATCTCTTTCACACATCATTAGCCTACATGTTCAAATCAGCAAATTTAATTAGACATAGAGAGTCTAGCATCCCGCAGCAACAAAAACAACATTTTCCCCCTTTCGCCAATATTCTCATATACACAGCTTCACAGACATGTAACATACACCCCTCTCTTTCCCTTCCTCCATCTGTGTATCCTCTATTCACGACACATATGACATATGATGGTGAGCAGAGTAGACAACATACCACAAAAGAATACAAAGAATGGGTCGCTGCCGCAAAAGTTTGTTTAGTGCAGTGAGGCGGACCAAATTTGTCTTAAAGTGTTTTCTTTTTTCCCAGTCAAAGACTGGGAAACCAGATGGGAGTAAAGTGACAAACCAGTTAAGGGTGTGGTCAGGACTGTTTGCTATGGCACATGCAAGGCTTACAGTGGCTGTGTCATTTCATTTTAAAATGAAAATCTTTGATTTAAAGATACTACCTGAACACCATAGTTAGAAATTCCATTATTTCATAAAATATATAACAAAGATAAGTCATATTGAGCGGAGGCATTAGGCAGCACTTATCATGGCTAAATAAACATAGCATCCTGGAGAGAAATCAACTTATATTAGCAGCTACCAGTACCTTATACATTAGCATTCATGAGAGTGCCTGATTCAATTAGAATGCCTGGTTCTCTTCTGCAGTAGTGAACCAGAGCACCCTCTTTCACTGGGGTAATAATGAAAGACGACTCATCATCCTGACAGTTGCACCCACATGCCTGTCTTTACCTCTGCCCTCAATTGCTTACTGATACACACATGATGCTGTGCCTGTGTCACTATTTCACTGGATGGAATGAAGGCAAACAAACAGCTGTTTTTTTAAATATATTTTTAATATTCAAGCTGTTTTTTCCTTTCAATTCCCTGCTAAAAAGACAACAGACTCTCTCATGTGACATGTAACACATTTCTGGTCTCTCAACATCTGCCTTGCTGTTCCCTCTTATTCCATTGCTGTTGCTGGGTAATTCCCATTGCTTGTTCCAATACTTTTTATGTTTTTTTTGGCCATTTCTCAGTCCCCTCCAGATATATTTGAGATTCAATACAATCCACACCAACATCCTTGTCCGCTACACCATCCCTCTTCTAGCTGGCACAGTTTTCGTCTGTTCAGAAATAAACATCCTCCCCCAGTAAGTCCTAGGCCTACTCATATCCAACAAGGATCTACTCTTGGTCCTTTCTCATACTGAATATTCCAGAATCAGCTTTGGAATAGCATGCCGTCATCACAGCTTTCAGTTCTTATTATCCACAGCTCTTCTTTAGCAATGCATTAGAGAAAAAGAAAACACATGTGCAATAAAATATTGCGCAACAGTATTCATATTGGAATACTGCAATGCACCTGTATGTCAGACTAAGCCCTGATGAAGACCCATTGTGGGGTTGAAACATGTTGGCTTTTTAAAAGTATGACCTAGCCAAGTTATAATAAAGGCTTTTTAACCTTCCTCTCTTATCTCTTTTTTGAGTGCCTGGATCAACTTCTCCTTTGCTTTACTTGGACTTATCACCAACGTCCATGAGCAACCAAGACACTGTGGAATATTATTTTGACAAACTGAGCCACCAGCCTACTTGTTTGAGTACAAGAGTGTGTTTGAGTTACTTGAACCCAACCAAAAAAAACAAAACAAAACAAAAGCAACACAGGGTTAGACTTTAAAAGTAACGCTCAGCCAGGTTTTGTTGGCTCAAAAACTACAACTCTAAAGAGATGGCTACTTCCCACACTTGCACTGTGCGAATTACAATTTCAACATAGTCCACAACCAAGAGTCCTTCATGGAAATAGCCTTCTTTGTCTCCTAAGTACTGACAGCAGAAGGTGGCTTCCCACCAGAGTAGGTGAGAGGAGCCGAGCGGTGAGAAAATCACGCTTCTCACTCAGAACACTGCTTCCTCCTCCCACTCATTTACTCAAATCCGAACCTGGTTTGCGTTTCCCGAAGCCTTCTTAACACTAAGTAGTACTTCATGTATAGGTATAGCCATAGGCTAGCAACTACTTGGCGTTCAGAGGGCTTCGGGAAACCCAGCCAACCACTCCACTCCATACTGCTCCACGCTCAGACCAAATTCTGCCCACTCAGCTTTGCATTCATGTTTTGCTCTGCAAATTAGTCACTAAAACAGTGTAACCACATTGTTTTGCTCTTGGGCAAATTAGTTTGCTAGGAATAGCAGACCTACACTTGTATGACCCAGGCCTATCACTTTCCCTCGTAAAATATTTTGTGTAATACTCCAACCATCCCCATCAAAGAGCATAACGTCCAAGTCCAATTATTTTAAGTGTTACCGTCTTTATAGCTTTCGAGGGCACAGATTAATTCACTGTGGATTTGAGCATGCCCAAATACTCATGTAGAGAGCGATACTCGAGTGAGACGGAGCAACCGCTCCAGCCTTTAGATAGGGGGGGAAAAAAACTCTGCGCTCCAACTAAATTTTCACCCGCTCCACGCTCCACTCCTACTCAGCTCTCCTCACATGCTCTGGCTCCCACTGTGGCTTCTACTCAGAAGTCAGAAGTCAGGAGGAAGTCAACAAAAAAGTGCAAACAGCATCTTTCAGGGCATTCCTAGAGTTTAGTCTGGTGTGGTGGATTGGAGAGAGAGAGAGAGAGAGAGAGAGAGAGAGAGAGAGAGAGACAGAGAGATAAGTATGCAGCTAAGGGGCTCCCCCATGGAGCAGGCTAGGAAGCCAACAATCCTAGATTGTTCTTAGAAAAACAACAGGAAACTGATGGCGATGTTTTTTTTTGTTTTTACCCGAAATGCTGGGACATTCGAGGTTAAGAGTATCTGTAGGCTATTTAGATAATCTGCTAAAGTATTATCATTACGGGACGTCAGTTTTGTATTTATTTTTCTTAAGAGCCATAAAACTAATCAAATGTATTGAACGCTGTACAGCTTTTGCAAAAGGGTCAGCAAGGCCATCAACCCCCGGAGGTTGGGTACAGTAAAAATGAAATCAGATCAGAAATGAAGACAGCTGTTGTTAATTGGTGTAGGAACAAAGACAAGAAACACTGAAAAGCCCTAACCTTTTCTTTCTTCTGCTCCTTCCACTCTTCAACGAGGTTTCTGCCGTCCTTCCGGGTGCCAGAGTGCTGTTTCTCGTTGGGGTATTCTACGTCAGGCGTGTCCTTGGGGTACATGTATTTCCTCCCTCCGCCCATGATCACCTGCACATCCATGACATAAACACCACAGAGGAGTTGAATGGAATATTACCCTATAGTTCTCAAGAGTTTTCTCTGCATTCACTGACAGTGTAGGTATAACACCAGATCCCCTGTTCTGAATCTTGAGCTATTCATTTTTGGGTTTAGTTTTATTTGCTAATATTCACTGTTCTCTGCCTTATATCTCTGTAAAGTACATTGAACGTAGCCTGGCGATGCCATCCTACGTACTTCAGCTAAACAATTTTATCTCCATACGTAGTCTGGCCCAACCCGCCTAGCTCTGTATCCCTCGGTAGCCCTACGGTTTAGTCAATCAGCACACAGTTTAGAGCGATGTCTCATAACTTGCAGTAGATCGTAGGCGAACGTAGTTATTCTCTCCCCTACCTTCAAATTACATTTACAAAATTGGTACATTACATTAACATCCATGATCTTGAGGACTTATTGCCACTACAATGTCAAAATAGATCGGAACCTGCCAGAGATCTGTTATTACTGAACGCGGAAGTTGGAGGTGTGAGAGCCAGGTGAGAGAATACGTCATATCCAAACGGAAACACATTTTAATTGCATTGGGTCAGACTGTATGACGGAGTCAACAGTCGGCTTTCGCCCAGGCTATATTGAACTGCCTCTGTGTATTAAATGCGCTATAAACTTGCCTTGCCTAGTTTTCTATCAAATCCATTTTTTTGCTGTGTCCAACCTTTTCAGCTACCTCATAACACTTATTGACTAACTTCCAATCAAAAATGTAGGTTGGTCTTAAAATATCATGTAAAAAATATTATGGAAGGAAGATAGCTGGAGAATCTCTAAAATAAAGGGGAACCCCAGGAAAAAATGGAGGTTTGGCGGGTACAGTATGCCGTCACAGCCGAGTGGTGGCATGCTTATTTGTAACTGTCCGCCCTGTATCAAGGCCATTAGAGACACTGGCCAAAGTCTTTCTTCCATCAGACTGAACTAATCCACAGCATCATAAAATGCTTTCCCTGGATTTTGAACTCACATTATTTGGGTCAACCATTATGCTCACAATCGCCAGGAGTCTAAAAGATGCCGGATGTGGAGAAAGAGACTCACATCAATCTCCTGAATATTCTCAAAGAGCTGTCTGGCGATGTCTTTGCAGCCGGCATCCACGGCCTCCTGGGGCATCTCGCCGTCAGAGAACCAGTCTCGATCCACACAGTGGGCATAGGCAGCGCTGGGCGTGGCATGATTGATGCGCGTTGTGGTGACAATTCCCACTGACTTTCCTAAAAGACAGATCAGTCTTGTCATTTACATGCAGACATGCAGATATTCATCATTCATGTAAACAGGTCAATTCATTCACTCCTTCAGAATAGTGATTAAACATAGGAATTTGACAAGTGCTTTAGCAAGCATTACAAATATAGTTACTGAGATTTCAAAACAGACAAAAATGACATCCAAATCTATTTTTAAAGTCCTCACTGTGGTTTCACGTCTCTTCTAGGCCAGCAACATCATCATTTGATAATTAAACTTTGAGCCAACTGGATCTCTTTGAGAGTTATGCTTGCAAATATGCATTTATGACTCTATCATAGCAATTTAAAAATGATGTGGGCAATCATCGCTTAGTTAAAAAAAATGCTATCTCGTGTCCCTCTCTACTGTGCCTGCCAGATCCAGACAGATAGACTTAAATACGTATCACTTGGCTACTTCTGATGTGGGTCCTCTGAGACATTTGATGTGCCAAACCCAGTAAAGATGCTTGGTATTTTAGACCTACAGTTATGTGTTCACTATTAAATAGGCCTATCTGTCAAAAGCTCTCTATTGTCGGGGCGGCATAGCTCAGCAGACTAGTGCGTCATACCACAAATCTGGGGACCTGGGTTCGATTCCGACCCAAGGTCATTTCCCGATCACTACCCTTCTCTCTCCCACTCATTTCCTGTCACACTCTACTGTCCTATCAAATTAAAAGGCAAAAAAGCCCTAAAAAATATCTTTAAAAAAAAAGCTCTCTATTGCCCATTCCTGTCTTTCATACTGACTCATCCTATAAGTCTTGTGCAATGCTCAAAGCAACACATTTCCCAGAAAAACACAGAGCACATAGTTCTTTATTTGTGTGGGCATTCAAACACAAACAGCTACATGGCTCTTTTTCTCCTTGTCTTTGAAGGAGGTTAATGAGAGTCTGATCCCAAATGCATTCTTGAGTCTGCTTTGTTATGCTAATCTCTCACCTATATGCGAGGGATTTCAAAACACTGGAATAATCTCTTTTCTCAAAACAAATGATCCACTTCCTATGGAAAAACTTGTTCACTTGAAGTGCTGCTGGAACTCATTCATGAGGGGTGTTGGGATGAACGTCAATTATTTCCTAAGTCCCTTGGCTACAGCTTTTGATTTTCTCCAATACAAACAAACTTGTTCCTTTGAAATAACTTGCTTACTTATACAGAAAAGGGATTATTGCAGCTTTCTCCACTGCTGGTGCATCCGGCCTCACGGCCCTTCTTGGATAACTGTCAATACCTGCCATTTTATATCACTCTTTAAGCAAAACTCTTTGGGCTTGGGATTGGCACATACAGTGCATTAATTTCCATACCCTCCAGCTCAAACTGGTGTGTGGTGAGTGCTCTGGTGCACAATGGCTGCCATGCATTACCCACAGGGCACATTAAAGATAGGCCTGCAAGGGGACGCTGTGGCTCAGTGGCTAGAGCGTCAGACCATTACTCCGGGGACCCGGGTTTGATTCCGACCCGAGGTCATTTCCCGATCCCACACCATCTCTCTCCTCCCACTTGTTTCCTGTCCATCTCTATACTGTCCTATCTGATTAAAGGCAAAAAGCCCAAAAAATCATACTTAATAAAAGATAGGCCTACATATATCTATACATTTGTTTACTGGTAGGTTCTTCTTCCATTGTAAAGTGCTTTCAGTGCCTTAAAGTGATATATAAATGCTGTGGTTGTCTTGGGTTGGGGACCAAGATCTAAGATTTTAGCACAGTTGATAGTGAATACTTAGGTAGACTAGATTGAGAACTGACACATTCTGAAATAATATTAAAAATGAATTGCATTGTGGTATTGGAAGTTACAGCTGAGAATAAAGACTACTAATGGCATCAAAATGGGGAACCGTCGGGTACCAGAATTGAGTAGTTGATAATTGCTCAGTAAAATTTTAACAATACACAATCTAATTCACCTGCTTCCTTGGCCCACTTGAGGATAGAGGTGACCTCGTTGCCCTGGGTAGTGTTGCACTGCGACTTCATGGCAGCCGCACTGACGCCCACCGTCCCCTCGTTGGCCTTGACCCCACAGAGGTAGGCTGTGGCCGTGCCTGCACTGTCTGGCACCTGGGCATCCGTGTTGTATGTCTGTAGAGATGAGGTGTTACAACACGCATGAATGTGTTGAATGTGTTAGTGGTTTGTTTTGGTTTCATCAGGGTGAAGGCACACACACAGACATGTGATTTTGTTTTAGTATGTGTACACAGGCATGTGTCTGATTTTGTGTTTGTGTTTGAGTGTGTGTGTTTGTGTTGTGTGTGTGTTTTACTGAACCCAAAGCAGCCAGATGGATTAGTGCCCTCAGGACAACAGGGCATGCACGGAATGTCCGGAGTGCAAGAGGAATGTGTGTGTGTGTGTGTGTGTGTGTGTGTGTGTGTGTGTGTGTGTGTGTGTGTGTGTGTGTGTGTGTGTTTAGCCGTGCATTTGAGTGTGTGACACATTTACTGCATTCATCACTAAATGGACAACAGGTTCACAATCATTCAACAGATGCTGTTTTACAATTCATGTGGTAATCTACATACTCAATGAAAACACAAACACGAGCTACTCATTCATCCCAGTTTGAATGTAAAGTCTCCCGTCTCAGTGAGCAATTTATTCACTACATGGCAGGATTATGGGCACAAAAAGACTGGCACGGCAGGATCGCAAAAGCTAGAGCGGGCCCAGACCTTGGACAGCGCCACATAGGGGAATTTGTCCATCTCCATCTGGTACTCCTCTCCGCTGAACCCATTCAGTTGGCCTTTGAGGATCCGTGCTGCCGTCACCGTAGGAATGCCCATTCCTGTGGGACACACACACACACACACACACACACACACACACACACACACACACATATTAGACACACCAACACATGTTTGTAGTAGCTGTGTAGAAAGAGAATGAGAGTGAGCATGTGAGAATGTGTAGCCTAAAGGTCGCTACAGACCAAAGATTCACCACGAGACTGGCTGGAACATTTTAAAACTCAGAAACTGTGATTTGATATGTGAATCTTTAGCGATGGCTTGAAACTGTTTGCAATGACATGCAACGTTTGGTTCACACTGATGCAACTCCTCTCTGGAGCGGTCTTGTGTCGTCGTGGATCTTCGGTCTGAATTGGCCTTGAGATGCAGTATAGGTGAAGTGGAGACTCTCACTTGTCCTTATTTCCATAGCTACTTTAATGGTACAAGGTTGCTGACGTAACAGCCTTCCCCTCGACTTAAACAACTTCAACCTTGCTGTCGATATACACTCAAAGAATAATCTGAGGATTATCAAAGGGGGGTTTCCCATATTAAGATTAGAATTATGGGGAAGTACAAATACTTCACCACAATAACAGGGCTATTCCAACAAATGTCTGTTTTCCTCACAACTTTAAAACGTATATAAGCAACGCACCAATGCACAGCAAGAATTCCTCTTGACCTTGCCATGTTTTGATGAAAAAGAAATTAGTTTTAAAATGACTTCATCTCTTCAATTTAAAGATAGTCAAGTTGAGGTGAAAAGTAAAGCACCCGCCTATCAATGCAAAGCACATTTAGGCTCTCTGAGAGGCTTCTTTTGTGGTAAACAAAACACCACTTGGTTAGCTTCTGCTCCACTGACATGCCTGTCAAATTAAGTCATGCGGAAAAGGCAACAGCAAATACTGAAAAATGCATGAGACTGACACATGACTTTGATCCTTAAGCTCTCACCTCTGCTAACTGCGGCAGGATAACTCCTGAGTGTGAGTTTGCAAACACAAGCTTAATCTGTGTCCCACGTTTTTAACAGCCAGAGAGTTAGTTAGCACTGGTAACTGATTCATTCAATCAATAAAATACTCAAATTCTCAGTGTCACCTGACACTGCTCAACAGTCTGGCAGCGATTCTGTGAAGAATTTGTCAACTGACAATAATGTATGACTTTTAGGTCTTCTATGATTTTTATGACTTTTATGTCGGGTCCATCCTACACTTTCAGAGCCTAGCCACAGATGCTAATGAGGAATTCTCCATGGAGATTACATACATAGAAATGAGTGAGCATGGCAAGTGCAATGTGCTTGTTTACTATGCTCCATTCAGGAAGCATGACTGTTTGGAGAGGCCGATCTGCATACCGTCCCCGAGGAAGAAGATGAGGTTCTTGGCCACATTCTTGTTGAGCTCCTGAAGCTGGAGGGCTTCCTTCAACGTACGCTGAGCCCACGTGTTCCAGAATGCCGGATTCTTCTCATTCTCTGTTTCATGGGATACCCAAACACACACAGGGACACACACAAACACACACACACACACACACACACACACACACAATCATATTTAGGACATGTCATATCCCCAAGCATCAAGCATGCTTAAAGGAGGAGACCATGAAAATGAAGATAAGAAGGCAGACCTTCTTTCTTATCCGGCGATGCATGTGACTCCCTAAGCCTCTTAAGTATACCCATCACAGTCACCACCCCCACCTCAATTGCATGTTCAAAATCACCCCATGGATGTTCTTGCCTCACCATAAGACAATCTAATCTTCTCGAGAACAGTAAAACAATCACTTTCCAATCGAGCTTGGAGAATATTAGTGATCTTATACCATTGTGGCCACCCAAGGTTTAGGATAGAATTACATTTTTTCTTTCAATATCATGAGGCTTAGCCTGTATAACACTAGCTTCCAATAATGATGATCAAAAAAAGGTAATGCTTCAACTGATTCTTGTGTTATAACACTTATGTAACATACATGACATATCTTATGATAATGATAAAAATCCTCGCTTCTTTAGATCCCATGTGGGATATTTTGACCGCTGCATTTAACTCAATCATGAATTAGGGATAAACACACACTGCACTCGCTGAGTAGTGATATACAGACACTGCATTCGCTGAACTAATAGTGAGGTGAAGCACACACTAACTCAAAGAAGTGTGCTATCTTCTCTGGCAGCAACCGAGGAGCAGTGAGGGACTAGGTAGGTGCCTTGATCAAGAACACTTCAGCCGTGGTACACTGGTTGGGAATGAAACCAGCAACCATTCGGTTCCAAGCCCGAAGCCCTAACCACTAAACCACGGCTGCCCCAATGTTGTGTGATAATGTCACATGATAGCGAGCCTTGTAATCATGTAATCATTATCTGTTATTCCTATTCACAAGAGGGTTGAAAAGTTGTTATGCCAATAGCTACAATAAACCTTTATATTTTATTGATATTGTTAAGTTTCTTTTGACTCTGGCCACAAGAAACAAAACATTTTTGTTACTAACTTTTTGTGGCAATAACACAAGAGGATAAACAGATATCACCCCAAAAATATACATAACATTTTATGCATCTGTGTTCCTACAGATGCAATCCCTGACAAATCTCAGAATTGACAGCATCTACAGTATGTGGTGTTTGTGTTGACCATTAACTCAACCAGAGAGGAAGAGTATCACACAAAAGTACTGATATTGGTATTGTCATGCTAAAGTGTTACACATCAAAAGACTCCTTCCTTTCTCAGCATGTGCAACATTAGTACCTCTAATCTCTCTGTGAGGTCTTCACAAGGCACCAATGATGGGGGAAGTTAAATTGCATCCTTTGATTGAGTCATGACTTACCAGGAACCTGTGGCTTGCCAAGGACACCCAGTGAGCAGAGGAGCAGAGACCTCACCAGCATGGTGCAAACATTCCGTCGTGCCATTGTCTCCCAAGGCAGCTGTCACATTCCACTAGCCAGGAGGGAAATGCGAGACCCAAGCTTGTCCTGTGCAACACAACGTATCCAGAGTCTGTTAGTATAGTGGGGGAAAAATGTATTCACACATAGTGTTTGTACCAATAAGTGTTCACGGTGGATATTTAGTAAGCGCATATACATCCACATATAATACTGTGCCCGAGAGGGCATGTGTGCAGTTAGATTCCTGTTAAAGGAATATACCGGAGTAAGTTTAAGCATAGCCCTGCTGCACGAGCCTTCTAACAGCAATATATTTCGCATGAAATGAAAGAATTTCGAAGAGCATAGACCTAACACGGGCGCGAAACACTTAACATTGAGTCAATGTAACCTCAGATCTTACTTTCTGTTTCAAAGAGTCAGGTCCCATTGATTCAGTGTAAAGTGCCTGTTCGCTTCTGCGTTCGCGTTTGGTCTGTACTGTACCAAATTATTTTGTTCCATTCGCTAACTAGCGCATTTAGCAAGCTCTTTCAACAGGGCTATGCTTGAATTCACTCCGGTATTTTCCTTTAAGGGAATATTGCTTGTTTGCTCATCTATTTTACATCAGCAACCACTGTATATGAGTAAAGATGGCTTCCACCCAAACTGGCTATATTGTATTTGTATCATCTTACACATCGGATGCTTTCCTGGTCGACAGTAAAAGGAAACAGAAACCCAGTTGACTTTCCATATTGAGTCAAGGGAATGGGTTCTGTGGCTAAGACAGTCTCTGTTGTGGCGGGAACTCTCTGGGTATCTCCTCAGAGAGAATGGGGTACGAGTGGTCCCCCCATGGGGAGGTTGTGTGTGTGTGTGTGTGTGTGTGTGTGTGTGTGTGTGTGTGTGAGAGAGAGAGAGGGGGGGTATGTGCTAAGCTGCTCTCACCTCCTCCAAGGTCACTTTAATGGGATTGAGAGCCACAACGCGGAGAGCTTTAACAGGCCTGACAAAGCCGATTAAGTGGACACCTCCACCCAGTAGGGAAAAGGGTCCTTCAAACTTTTGAAACCCTCTGCAGTGTCTACAGATATTTTATTCACTACTCATCACAACTAGGGCAACCTCTCGAAAGATCATGAAACAGATAATAGAGCTCAGTTATAAATAATCCTATTAGAGCTGTATAATGTGTGGATGGGTAGGGAATGAGGAGTGGAAAAAAAATCTATTTATGCCATAAATGTGACATATTTCTTAGCTATAATCTTGTTTAAAAAATTCCTCTCCTGTTCCATTTCCAGACATGACAAAAAAGAAACCCCTCTCAACCAGTACTTCTTCCCACTCATTGCTACCTCATATAACCTAGTTTCAATTTCACACCATAAGCTTCAGAGAACCTGCCGGAAGAAAATGTGATCCTCAAAAGGCTACATGTACATGAGATGATTTCTATGCAGAACACTACTGACATATTTTAAGTCTTACAGCTGACTACATACTGCACTAATGTATACAATAATATTTCAAGTTTGTGTTTGTAATATTGTCGATTGTTTTGGTAATTAATAATTTCAGCTTTTACCAAGCCATGTTCAGAAGCGTTGAGGTGTTCCAATGGGCACAATGCTGGATGCCAGCCTGCAGGTGAAGAAGAAGAGGAGTGCCACCACGACGAAGAGCAACAACCCCGAAGCTAGGGAGGTTAGCACCACCGCACCTGTCTCTTCTGACATTTTGCTCAGTTTAAACCAAACAGATGTGACCAAGTAGATTTGTAGTACAGCAGGAGTTTGCTTGTCTAGACGGTGCGGCCTCTGCTAAAAACCCTGTCTGTGTGACTGACTGGGTGCGCAATCGACCAGGGAGGCGGGCGGGTGTCTCATCACCAGAGAGGTGTGTCCAATACGGCACTTCCTCCAAACAGGTGCTGTCCTGCTGATAAGGTTGAGTCCAAATTTCGAGTGGAGGAAAAAACAGCACAGCTCCTGGAGGCATTGCAACCCCTTCATCCCTCATGAGGCTCAGAGCCAGCCGCAGCCAGAACCAGAGCCAGAATCAGAGGCTTCTAGGACATGCAGAGCAAAGAATCGATACCCTGAGAGCAGAGCGGTCTGCCTCTAATCAGTCAGCATGAGATGCCTTCGCCCTCCTGTGGGGCTACTGCTGATTGGGAGATGGAGGATTAAGACCCGACGCCGTCCGTGCCCGCCTCACAAACAGAAACACCCACACCTTAAGGTGGCAGTGTGTGTGTGGGGTGTTGTGTGTGTGTGTGTGTGTGTGTGTGTGTGTGTGTGTGTGTGTGTGTGTGCCACAAACAGACTTTGTCACGCTGACCTCAGATACAGTGCACTGTTGTGGATAAACAAGCCGTGTTTCAGAGGGATGCGGATCCTGTCCACTCCTGTCCTCACGGCTCTAATCTGGGCAGTGGGAGCTTGCTTCCAGCCCTCCTCTGAGCCGGGTCTGACAAGGGTGTCTGATTACAGGCTACTTGGAAACTGTTTATTTGCACGGTTGACACGAGGGAGAGAGCATCCTGTTCTCACCAGCACATTTCTGTTATTTTGGCTGTCAAGATTTCTAGTTTGTATCCTGTTTGTTGTCCATGTCAATAAACACAGATATGTAAAGAAAAAATCAACCCAAAAGAAAAAATCAACCCAAAAGTTGTCATAATAATTAAATGAACCATGGAGTAGATTCATTGAATACACTGCAGCTTGTTCCGCTGTCAGATTAGAAGGTATTCAACTCTGATATATTATATCAATATAAGTTTAAGCACAAATCTATGTCAGGTAAATGAATTCAGCCAAGATTGTCTATGTCTCTAAATGCAGACAACAACAATATTTACACTCCACATCTGGGGTTTGTACACAGCAGTGATAAAAATGCTGCCTCAGCCCTTCACTGCTAACAAAAGACATTCCAAGAGCTTTGCTACCCATGCCTAATACTGCCCTGAGGACATCTCTGGTCAGCCTTCTTCCTTATGTGGCAATGTGCTGATGAATGTGCGCCAGTATGACAGATGATTTAAATGAATAGCTAATATTAAAGAAATACCAGGCAAGTCTACCATTTCTTACAGAATCCTCCCTATAGTTGTCATTTCTGTTATTAAAAAAAGACATCAGCGTCATAAATTCTAACGCCAAACAAAATAATCACCTCAAGTGATATTTAGTGTTGATACCGCCTATTCATTTTCTCATAAAGGTAGGAAGAGAGGCATGGTTTACAATTGTCCAGAGCCCTTTATTGGGCAATACGGATGTCTATCGTAAGTGCATCTACGTAGCTCCATGGCTAGTCCCTCCCCATTCTGTGATTGGATCCCAGAAGCAAGGCTAGAGATCGGCCATGGACACCATGCTGCTTGGTAGGGTAGAATGAAATGAGCATGGACAGTACTGCTATAAATTCTCACCAACAGGTCATAAATTCTCACCAACATAAAAGAATAGAAGCCATATATTTTCACAGTTGTGTTGACTGACAAGGTAATAAACATGATTTCAGTTTCATTCAGTTTTGATTTCCTTCAACATAATGTCATCCTGCAAGCACTGTTAGAAGCTGCAAGGGGAGCTGAGAGAGCATTCACATTTTAAAGGAGAAATTCGGTGTGATAAGGAGTAAGGACCCAAAGTATATTGCAACATCATAAAAAGTTGGAATGTTTGCCGGGAGCAGAATTTTAATACGTTCGTGCAGGCTGAAAAAAACACTTGATAGTTTTAGCTTCCGGGGGCACCCAGTTAGGTGGTAAGTACAGCTATCTATACAAGTTACTACGTTTTTAATGCCTGGTTTTTGAGCCTTTCTATGGTTTAAAACAGCGATTTGGCCACTAACTTCTGGCTGAGTGCCCCAGGAAGCTACAATTACAAAATGGTCTTCTCCGGCCAGCATGAACAAACTTCTGCTCCCTGGCAAATGCTCCAACTTTTTATGATGTTGCAATATACTTTGGGTCCTTATCACACTGAATTTCTCCTTTAATGAGCCACTTAACCATCAAGATGACCATGAAGCTGCTAAATTGACCAAAATCAGCATAAAATCCTGTCTCATGTATTAACAGTTCGTAAAATTCTTTAACAGACAGCTATTTGTCTGGCCAATGCATTCCTACACAATTCTGCTTACATGTAATTCTCATCTCCCTTCAGTACTCTCTGTCTGGACGTCCAGCCATTGGCCTCGTTCTCTCAGGATGCATCACATCCTGGCCAATCAGCGAACTTTGAATGCAGAATGCAGTGCCAAAATATAGGCTATCAGTAAAGGGCTGATCTAATCCTTTTGAATTTAAACACTTCCAATAAGCATTTCTCAACCAGTACTACTCATCATATCTCAAAAGCCAGAATGCCAGACCCTCGCCCAAGGCAAAGTGTAGGCCGATGGGTTGGTTATGACCAGGCTAATTTGCAAAACTTTAAGACATTTATGTGTGCTGGTACATTCAGTAGGCGGGTTTCCCACTTGTAATGCATGTTAGTAACGTGAATAGCAAATCTTCAGATGGAAACACTCTATACTTTCGGTATTGTGCTATTCTTCACAAGGCATTTTCCCTAATATTTACATGATTCAGATTCAGAAATCCTATCAGAAATCCAGTAAAAGACTTTGTGTTTTGGTTATTCCACAGCAGTTTTTCAGCTTATGGGCAATATACCTCATAAAAGATATAACTTCTCAAAAGAGCATAAAAGAAATGTGGGGAATCTATTAAAGACATACAGTATTTTCATCCAAGGTAGACAGAATTTAATCCAAGGTACTTTCATTGCAGAGGTTTCAGCTATAAAGCTACTCAAAGGGTTAAAAAAAACTGTTCCGTGTTTGCAATATAAATGGCATGTTAGGGGCTGAACGAGTGAAGAAGATGCAGTGAGCCCAATAATAAAGCAGGATGAAGGACAGCAGTGATGCAAGTCATGAAAAGGGTTCTTGTCTTTCTCAAAAAAAAAAAAACATAAAAGATAGGAGCCGTTTAAACATAGGAGCCATTTAAGGCACCAGCTGTATCATCAGTGCAGCAGAGAGTAGAGATTTTTTGCGACATGATCTTAGTGAGGGGGTTTCTTTCAGCAGAAAGTATTTTAATGAGGCAACCTTGCCCAAATGAATGCACTGGCATTGCAATTAGGGGGTTTGTGTATGCAAGCCTTGAAAACAGGCCCTCTGCTTAGTGCCTGTATTGACATCAGTGCCTGTAGTTACTGGGATCACACAGATACGGCGCTGTCATGTCTGGTAATTCTCCAACTGACAGCAAACTCATCTGACTAAACGTATACTTCACATGTGTACGAAGAGATAGAGAGACAGACAGACAGAGAGAGAGAGAGAGAGAGAGAAAGAGAGAGAGAGAGAGGTTAATGAAGCTATGTCATGTTGTCAGAATGTTGAACTAAAGTAACCCATAAAACAAATTGAACTTTATTGTCTAACTTCTCTGCAACAGTACCCAACACAACCTGTAACCCCAAAATGTCTTTTCAGGACTGCACTTTTCAAGTTCCTTCAGTCGACCATAGATAGACTAACCTATCATTCTGCAATGGAACTCTGCCAGACCCAACTCCCTCCCATCCTCCATGGCTCAGCAGGAGCAAATGGACTTTCAAGTGAGATCAACTTCTTCTTGGCTTTATGGCTCAACCTGTGAACTACTTGTAGGTCTATTTAAATGCAAATTCACTGTATAAAACTTGACACTGTTGCTGTCTGGGTTACTCTAGGGTCACAAAACAGTGCATCTGGCATGATTTGATTTGGTGGTGATTCTGCTTTGTTGTTTTAGCCAACGCAAATTAAGTTAAGAAAGACCACTGGCCATGGTCACCGTGGCTACCATTTGAATTCACATCGCCTGAAAGAGGAAGAGAGAGAGAGAGAGACAGAGAAGGAGCTCAGTACTAACGTCTGAATGTCATCTTCTGTATGAAGAAAATTAAGCTCAAGCATAAATGGCAGCGCACATTGTTTATAACCTGAAGGTCTAAGGTCGGAAGTGTTTAAAAGACAGGTGGCCATTCTAAATAAATTTCTCTGAAAGATACGCGTTTGACACAAAAATGTCTTTTGAACTGGCCGTTCACTCCCTGCCCGATGCCAGTGTTAGAAAATCACTACGAAAAGTTTAAACAAATTCCCCAGGCCATTTATCAATGTGCACAACATACAGAGTGAGATTCTATACGTTTGTTACAGTAGTAGCCTATTGTATCTGGTTTTCTATCTATTTTGGTGATGCATTTCTTACGAAACCATACAAATAATTTGCACTGATATCTTTCAATTAGTCTATTGCGGTAACAGGACCTTAGTAGTGTTATTCTTAGAAAACCATTAAATCACACTGACAATATTCGCGTAATAATACCTCGCCAAAACCGCCGTCAAATAGCCTACGGCTGCGCACTTACGCGATGACCCAAAAGAATCATTGAGGCGACCAATTCTCCTTTCATACGAGCTAATTTCCGTGGATCCTGAAAGTATTACAAACGCGTTTTGCAATCAAATACTGATCAATCTGAAGCCTGCTCTTTGGCGGCTGAATTGAGAAGCACGTGAAGAGAGAACTCAGCAACACTTCATAAGCCTACATCTTGCCGGTGCCACAAATAAATTCGTGATCATTTAACCAACAGATAGCAGACGCCTGTCGACAACTTTACATATTTTATGTGAGAATCATACATAAATCTAAACAGTTTGAGTTAAAAGTCAGCGTACTGCACTACTCACCCGTGCGCTTTTACTCTCCAAGAAGACTCTTCAGAAGTGACAAAGGGGTAAACCACACACTCTGCGTTCCTCGCGTGTCTCTTGCCAATGCTTTTATAGCGCTTGTATAGCCCTTGCATTGCCCCACTGGGGGAACACAGTGGTCAGGGGGCTCACAATGGCGAGGCTCCACCAGAATTAAGTAAACCGTTATTTGAGCCGCGAGCTCCTCCTTGCGAGCTGTTGGTGGACTGAGCTGATTCCTTTACCCAAATGAACACCATGGATTATATAATAAGGAAATACCTATGTAGTACATGAGTCTGAATCTTCAAAGGATTTAAAGCACTCGATAATTTATTCCATTTTGCAGGAAACCATTCACATATCCACGACTGCACTTCAGAATCATGCTAGCCTTTTCATTAGTCTATTGTCCACACGATGGCATCAGAGTCCACATTAGACATGAAAACTTTCAATCCAGTCATCACTTTGAAGCGCGTTCTCATTGTACTCAACACAATTGTAGATGTGTGTTTTATTCCAAACTTGAGCACCACTTCATGTTACACATTAGATAACATTTTCATGAGGAAACATGCAAGCATCCGTGAGAATTTTATGGGGCACAGTACAGCAAAAGTGCAAAATACTTCAAGGGTAGAGGCGGTACGCCGACGGTATAGAGAGGATTGAAATGTCATTGACTGCACCGTGCGACCGTGTTGTGCGCACCCATCCACAACAATAAAATGGGGCGGGGAAAAATGTGATTGGAAGCCATAATCTGGCATAGACAACCGAATAAAATCAACAAAGTAATAATCCTATTCAGCCAATTACTGTCACAATTATAATTAGTAGGCTTTACCTGTGAGTTTAGCTTTTACGTGTTGCTCGGTTGAAAAGGCTAACCGGTGGGTTTTATGTTGCAGAGGGCCAACGTAAATAGTATTATTCTAATACTATGTAGGCTATTCATCTCATAGTGGGCAGTCGTGCATAGGGTTCCATAAACGTTGAACCAATTAGTAGAACCTGCAGCCAATTAATTAATTTCGAGAGGCAGTAGTGAAACAACAGATTTTGCATTGACCTAATGCTGGGGCGTCATAGTAGTGGATGGAAAAGGGGGACTACCGGGGCCCTATGGAGAGGGTCCTTGAGGAGCCTGGAATTGTATTCCCATACCTATGGCCACTGCTTGTGTACAGGGCCCAGAATTTGGTGCTACGCTCCTGTGTGTCTGCACCGTGTCAGTTAGGGTGAGTATATCACTCTTTCTGTTTTCGAAATGCCCTACAGCTAGTTACATTGGCTACTGCATGTACAGTACTCCAGTACACAGTCAGTGCAGCACACACTTCCACTCGCTGTTTCCGAAAATGCCTACTACCAGCCTACTACATACTACTTGCATACTGATCTCTGAATAAAGCAATGTGTGGTATCCAGTGCATTACAAATAGCAGAGGAGTAGTGTATGCTCAATTAGGAATGCCTGTATTCAATTAATTAATGACGTGGTAGGCCTCTTATGCTTCTTGCATTAGCCTGATTGCCATTGACTTTCAATGCTCTGCGAGACTTTGGTCTGACCAAGAGCCTATAGCGCTGTAAGTTCTCAAAGCGCATGGTTGACCCGCCTCCCTCTAATGCCTTGGTTTGCTACTGGTCTATATTAGAAAATGCTTTCTGAGTTCCCCATTTTTAGGGAACTCAGAAATCCGTTCAGATCAGCAGTTGGCCAGACCAGCGACAGTAATGCAGAAGGTGTTATGTCACTGGGAGGGTGTGCCAGGCTAGCTTGCATATCATGCTGCGTAGGCTACTGGGGAGAAGTGTATGGGGCTCAATAAACTTGAGATGGTCAGGTATAAGACACCTGCAGTTAATGAATTGATTGGGTAGGCAGCAGTTTGTGCTGCTTGGTGATGGGGCACATACAACATGTAGCACTAGCACAACAGTATGTTATTTTGGAAATGGCAACTGCCTCTCACAATTAATTAGCTGCTATTAACTGCTACTTGATTGAAGTTTATTGAGCCCCATTACTGCCCAGTATGTAGCACGGTATACAAGCAGCAGAAAAGTCCCGCTAACCACATGACAAGTACATCATTAACTGATGGACTACAGGTGCTCTAGCTGACTAAAAGTTAATGGAGCCCCATACTACCTGGGCCATTTCCCATGTACTGCATACCACACACTGCTTTCTGCAGAGTTCAATATAGGCCACTGGTCCCCAAATGGCGGGCCGTGGGCCAGATCCGGCCCACAAAAACTAAATGAGTGGCCCGCAGCACCACCTGACTCATCAGATATTCTTCATAAACATGCTTACAGACCTCACATACAAGTGGCAAGTGGCATACAAGCACTCATACTATATGAAGTTTATTGAGGTGCACTAAAGAAAGCAGAAGGCTATAAAAGAAGACTACATGTACAGTTCCAACTAGCCCCCTTTCAACGCATGTTGTTTAATGTTTGCAGGGTTGGCCCTTGGCTTGGTATGCTTGACAAAACTTGGCCCTTAAGGAAAAATAGTTGGGGACCACTGATATAGGCCTATGACTATGTAGTAGGCATTTTCAAAAACAGCATCTGAAATCATAGGAGGTAGATGGACAGCCAGACACATCCACTGGTACTACTTGCTCAAGAATAAGGGGAATACATTTTAGTATAAAGATCGCCCACATTTAGGTGAGGCAAATATCCGCATCTGGTAGTGTAAACTTGGCTTAGTTACTAACTTAGCTTGCTGGAGCGTCGGCTAATAGCCAGGAGCTCGCGAACATACAAATCACAAATCACCCATTTCATTTGCAGAATGGGAGCACCCTAGTTTGGTTTAGGTGCACCTGTTCACTGCTCCGGAAGTTTCACACACAACCAGCGGAAGAAGGAAAAGGAGGAGGGGGGGGGCTCAGATTATCTCCTTTACTGTAGCAGCTATAGACTTGCATCTAATAGAGTAACTAAGAAGTTAATTTAGCAAAAGGGAACGGAGAAATGAGCCAAAGATAAAGACTGGCAGAGTGCTAATAGGCTCCCATAAAATCCACTGAAGCACAGTGAAGAGAATGCATACACAGATGATGAAATTAATTAAAAGCCATCTGAATTACTAATACTAACAGTGTGGAAAGACACTGATATGATATGGACACTTATGTCCAATAATACTTACATAGATAGAAACATGCAGACAGACACACACACACACACACACACATGCACACCGCCATCACCACCATCAGTTAATTTGATGGCATCCATGAAATGTGTGTGTGTGTGTGTGTGTGTGTGTGTGTGTGTGTGTGTGTGTGTGTGTGTGTGTGTGTGTGTGTGTATCTGCTGTTCTCTCTTCAAACATAAAACTCATTTGAAGACCACAGACTTCTATGGACACAGCCAACGATATCTTGCAAGTCTATTCCCCCCCAAGACAAATAAACAAGAGGCTACTGTCTGTGGAATTAGGCCATTACCCCACAGCTGTTTCACACTCTACACGTCCCTCAACAGACGATGGTGGGGGTGTGTCTGACATAAGGGGAGTCGATCTGATTGGCTGATGGAGCAGTTTCTGCCTGAAAAGTTGAACATTTCTCAACTTTTCGATGCAAGCAACAGACAGACCCACTATGCATTTCAAGAAAGCTCCATGCAGAGATCCGTCGACCGACGTGTGAACAGTGTGAAAGTTGTGATATAGATTCTTTTTAGCCCTTGTTGTCACAAATATTAAACACACACAAACAAACACAGTCCCAACTTGTTCCAAGAATCCTGGAATATTGACTGCTGCTCACCAAGCTTTTGCCATCGATGACGCCAGGCCCAGGAATGATGCTGCAGTTTAATTCACCCTCAACTTCATAATGAGTCATGTTTGGAGAACAGACGATCGGTTAACAGAGCACACCGATTCTTTTGAAAACCATTCATTTATCATCTTTCATCTTATCATATAATCTTTTTCATGCATCACACCCAGGTTGCAGGTGTCCAGTCTGGACTTTTCCTGGGTTAGTTTACATTTTGTTTACAGGTGGCAGAGGGTTTGACATAGATTTTTGCTGAGTATTCATTGAAATGATCCATTTTATAGAAGTATAAAAATTGTGTGTTCAATGGGCATTTTATATCTGGTATTGAATGAAGGATCAGCTAGGGCACCAATAATCAAACTCTTTTGACATGGTTACATTAACTGCATTCATCATGGCAGGTCTCATAATGCCTGATGTTATGGCAATTGAGTCTTAGTCGCAAGTGATACTGGCTGTTGTTTTATGGAAGCTTTCTATGCAGATACAGATGGAGCTGACGTGACATTGACGATCCATGCAGATACTGATGGACTGACGTGACACCGACAAGTTTGGCCACTGGTCCGTCATTAGACTCTTATGGTGGTGTCTTGTCATTTCAAGCAGAACCGTGATATTTAATGACAAAATAGGGTTTCTTCTGTGAAAGGTTTATGACAAGGTTGTGGTGATCTGATGGCTTTACAGCTCTATGTTGACTGATGACCTCAGAGCACAGATTGGACCTGATTGAGTTTTATTGAGCAGAGGAAAGTGAGATCATGGCTTGCCAAGAACCAGAAAACTTTGTTCTTGGGGCGGTGGTAGTATAGTGGTGCCACCACCATGCCACCACGCTGTCCCTTAGGGGAGTCTAGGCCTGAACTAATTGATAGTTGAGAAATGTGAGTCGCTTTGGATAAAAGTGTATGCCAAATGCATAAATGGAAATGCTCCTAAACACTCTCTAGAAGTCTACACTGATATGCATTTTTACCCTTCTCATCTCTCAAAGCAGATCCAAAAATCAGACACTTTTGCCTGTAGCTCTGTGACTAAATAGCCACAACACAGGAAATTACAGTAAGATGGCTTTAAAAAGGCTTCTCAAAGTCATGAAAAACCACAGTTTAGAGAAAAATGCATAAAGTGTTTTTATTCAAGTCCTGTCTGTCTCTGGGTGTCATTTCCACTGAAGTCACAGAAACAGTGTGTGTGTGTGTGTGTGTGTCCATTGGGCCCTGTTTTGCAACATCATCCAGCTGCGTCTCATCTAAAACGCCCAGTCCTCGATAAAACGCCCTCACACAGTACTGCCCCTTACTTCGTCACTGTCAACGTGCTGCTTTGTTATTGAACATCCGGGTTCTCATGTGCTATCGCTAGCCTCGATAGATAGGAAAGTGAAAGCATTTGGCGACTCGTTTGTATTTTGTCCAGAGTAAAGTTCGTGAAAATGATTCTTATTCCGATTGTAAAAGGAGTATTTGCAATATTTAAGTCATGCAGATTGTTTGATGTCAAACGGAAAAAGAGTTAACAGGACACGTAGGCCTACATCAACCAAATATTTTTCGGTGTATCCCTACGTAATACCAGTGAATACACTCAATGAGGCCCCTTCCTTTACATTACAGATAGCCTACTGACTGAATCCGCAGAGCTCATAAGTCACGCGGCACGTCCCTCTACGTTATAGTATGATAACGATAACACAAAAACAGTTTTATTCCGCCATTGAGACCATACAGAAAACTTGCACTTCCTAGGTTGCATGTTGAACGTCGCTTACGAGCTGGGGACACTTCTATGCCGCCCCCACCACCTTTAGCACACATTGGATGATTAAATAAAACAGAATTGTAACTCTCAAACAGTTTATTTCAAACAAACATGAACAGTGAAGTGAAGTTTAGTTTATTGGTTTATTTGACAGGGGCCATGTACCAGTTAGCTACAAAGCTATTTTACATCTGTGGACATATTAAAACACATTTCAGACCGGCATAACAAATAAATAAATACCAAAAACACATTATAGACCAGAATAGCAAATAAATAAAAAGCAATGAATAAACAAGAAATAAAGAATGAATAAAACTGGATTAAAGCTGTGGCACAAGGTCAGGAATCAGCTTGGCAGTGTTAAGTTTCTCTCCTTTTCCCTAGTTTCTCTTCTTTCTTTTTCAAACTGAACAAATAAAATCCTTAAACTTCAGATACTATTATATTATATTGCAAACATATCCCCCAATCCTCTCTCTCTCTCAAAAAAGAAGCATGTCTCAGAACTCAAAACAAAAAAAGCCTGAGATATCCCTACCCCCAGTTTTAGAGATAAGAAATTAGAACTTACACCTTGCTCTGTTAAGGATATGGTATTATTAACTAATTTGCATTAACTTCAAGGATTTCAGGACAATTTGTGGTCAGATACATTAAAATGCTGTGCAGTGAGTTGGGAGACTGGCTGGACTGTGTGTGTGTGTGTGTGTGTGTGTGTGTGTGTGTGTTAGTGCCAGGCAGGGAGTCAGACATCTTCTATGATGATATCCTATTAAAAAAAAACAGCATTCCCATGTCCAAGCAGAGCGTCTCCTTGATGATCCTCTGCAGGATCTCCGGGGGGAGGACAGGCCTGTCCATCGCTGCCACTTGTTCTGCGGGGCTGAGGAGAGGGAAAGAGAGAATACACCAAATAAAAAATAAATGCAAGGTTTGCTTTGAATGATTTACTGCTTTGGGCAATGGCTTAATATTTAGATATTAGTTGTTTTTGGTCCAAAGCCAACCACTTTGCACTGCACTCACACATGCCATTAGCAAAACCTGTAGCAAATTGAAGGTCAGTCAGATGAGTGGTTCAAGAGTTACACAGGGAGGCAACCATCTTCATGAGCAGCCAATATGAACAGAGAGAAAATTATGCAATATGTATGAGTAGTGAGAAAATTATGGATACAGTGTATAATGACATTTGTTGTTTTTGGTCCAAAGCCAACAACTTCGCACTGCTCTCACACATAGTAGCAAATTGATGGTAAGTCAGATGAGTGGTTCAAGAGTTACACAGGGAGGCTACGCTGGATGCATGAAGTGAAAACCATTTCTGCCGTAACAATTAACTTCCACTGTGATCAATGGAACTGGTTACACCACTGCAGTGCAGTGAACATCCTAAAAACAAAATAGACCACTCTTTCATGTGCTCATGATATAAATTGACTTAATGTTAATGTAAAGCATCCTGTGTAGCCCGTGGGTTATGCATGGAATAGACAAACAGGGTAACAGACAGGCCTTCCATGCATTAATAGATAGATGTTGGCAAATGGCAAAGTACATTCTTTAATACCTTTCTCTGCTCAATGCTTCAAGGGTGGGACCAACATGCGTTGATGGCGAGGGCAAGAAAGGTGTTCCAGCTTGTTCTGTTGGGGTACAGAAAGAGAGAGGGTGAGGTTTAACTACTATCTTCATGAGCAGCCAATATGAGCAGAGAGGAAAATACTCAATGTTTCTTTTGTATAACTTATTACTATGTGGGCAAATGGCAAAGTACAATGTAATACCTCTCCCAGCATGCAGCCTCCAGGGTTTGGCTGACATGTGCCACAGATGTGCTACCTTGACTTGTAGGGCTACAAGCGGGGTGGGGGGGGGGGGGGTGTTGGGTTAGCAATCATCTTCATGATCCCCCAATATGTATGAGTAGTGAGGAAATTATGGATACAGTATATAATTGGCTTAATATTAAGATATTTGTTGTTTTTGGTCCAAAGCCAACCACTTCGCACTGCTCTCACACATGCCATTAGCAAGACCTGTAGCAAATTGATGGTCAGTCAGATGAGTGGCTCAAGAGTTACACAGGGAGGCTACGCTGGATGCATGAAGTGAAAGCCACTTCTGCCGTAACAATTAACTTCCACTGTGATCAATGGAACTGGTTACACCACAGAAGGCAGTGCAGTGAACATCCTAAAAACAAAATAGACCACTTTTTCATGTGCTTATGATATAAATTGACTTAATGTCAATGTAAAGCATCCTGTGTCGCCCACGGGTTTTGCATGGAATAGACACACAGGGTAACAGACAGGCCTTCCATGCATTAATAGATAGATGTTGGCAAATGGCAAAGTACATTCTTTAATACCTTTCTCTGCTCAATGCTTCAAGGGTGGGACCAACATGTGTTAATGGCGAGGGCAAGAAAGGTGTTCCAGCTTGTTCTGTTGGGGTACAGAGAGAGAGAGAGAGAGAGAGGGTGAGGTTTAACTACCAGCTTCATGAGCAGCCAATATGAGCAGAGAGGAAAATACTCAAAATTTCTTTTGTATAACTTATTGCTATGTGGGCAAATGGTAAAGTACAATCTCTAATACTGTACCTCTCCATGCATGCGGCCTCCAGGGTTTGGCTGACAGGTGCCACAGATGCGCTACGTTGACCTGTAGGGCTACAGGAAAGGGGGGGGGGGGTAGTGGGAAAGGTATTGGGAACACCCAATATGTATGAGTAGTGAGGAAATTATGAATACAGTATATAATACTTCAGTAGGGATCCCTGCAACAGCTGTTGGCACCACCACCTCCAAATAGACAACATATCAACCTGTACAGTAAAAAGATGAACTATGCATATGAATATTGCATATTCAATTTCTACGCCGAGAGGAGCTAGAGCGAGGCGAAGCGGTTATCAATCGACCTAAAAACTGCTGTACAATCACCACAATGACTCTTAAGCTGCTAAATAAAGGTAAATTGAACTAAAAATGTTAGTATAGTAGCGTAGCATAGTTCCCTTTTAAAGATCTCCATAGCTTTTTACAAGGTTATAGTACTGGCAATGTACAGAGATGTAGTCCTTTCCTTCAATAGCTAAGTGTATATGGTGAATGTTAACTGTAGGCTCCAAATAGGATGGCTGGAATATTAAAAAAACATATTCCACTACATATTCTTTTAAGATTCAGAAAACTCACCTCCCCAAAATCACACGTCTTTTCCAGTGTGGCGTACATTGCATACTGAAAAAAACAAACAAACAAACAAAAAACATCAGGACCTGTTAGTTGGTCTGCAAACGCAATATCAGTAATCATTTTGTAAAATATTGTAGGCTCTCTCACCATCAACATATATACCCCACAGCTGTTGCTTTGGTACTGGCAAGATGCACCCTGTAATTGAGAAAAAAGAACGCAATTTCTTAACAATGATTATCATTAAATGATGGCTGTATACAGATCTCCACCCTCAATAGCTTTGATTATGTCATCAAATCACAGTTAACAATCAAGACTGTAGCAGTGTAAGCAACTTGACTAAATGCAAAGATTTGCAGGCACACATTTTACCTCATCAGCCAAACAATTCATAACGTTAGCATACTTTCACAGTTCAGGTTTAATATCTGTGCACAGGTCCATGGCGCCGTTGTGCTTAACCACGTTAACCTTGCTTCTCAATCGTATCGTATTTCATGATGGCTGTATACAGATCTCCACCCTCAATAGCTTTGATTATGTCATCAAATCACAGTTAATAATCAAGACTGTAGCAGTGTAAGCAACTTGACTAAATGCAAAGATTTGCAGGCACACATTTTACCTCATCAGCCAAACAATTCATAACGTTAGCATACTTTCACAGTTCAGGTTTAATATCTGTGCACAGGTCCATGGCACCGTTGTGCTTAACCACGTTAACCTTGCTTCTCAATCGTATCGTATTTCATGATGGCTGTATACAGATCTCCACCCTCAATAGCTTTGATTATGTCATCAAATCACAGTTAACAATCAAGACTGTAGCAGTGTAAGCAACTTGACTAAATGCAAAGATTTGCAGGCACACATTTTACCTCATCAGCCAAACAATTCATAACGTTAGCATACTTTCACAGTTCAGGTTTAATATCTGTGCACAGGTCCATGGCGCCGTTGTGCTTAACCACGTTAACCTTGCTTCTCAATCGTATCGTATTTCAAATAACAGTTTTGTTTAGCACTTATATTATGGGGTACTTTCTTTTAGGTAGCGTTAGCTGCTAAGTGTACACCACATACAGTAGGACGAGAGAAGAGAACACGACCCTAACGTTAGCTGCTAACGTTAACGTTATATCTGTCTGTCGAATTCGAATGCAATTAAGATTACAACCTTAATGTCAGTAACCTGACTCCCGCGCAGATGAATGAATACACGAGTGTCTGCGAAAGCTAGGCTACAATGTCAGTGCATGTTGTCGAAATAAACAATATAGCCAACTTACCAACATAATCTTCCTAGCAAGATGTCACCATTGCTGACCACGAGTTAGAGCGGTGTGCGCCATAGCTTTCAGAAATGGATTTGAGAATGACATCATACCCAGTGTCCCTTGCGAAATTCTTCACGATTGGCCAATCTGCAAATTCTTGGAACGCCCATGGGCGTTCTGGCATTAAGGCGGAACCGTCAATACTGCAGCTGGACCCTTCTC
>JAODXP020000012.1:3093593-3158132 GCA_027497455.2 Sardinella longiceps | reverse complement strand
CTGCTGGAACTCATTCATGTGGGGTGTTGGGATGAACGTCAATTATTTCTTAAGTCTCGCTGTGATTTTCTCCAATACAAACAAACTTGTTCCTTTGAAATAACTTGCTTACTTATACAGAAAAGGGATTATTGCAGCTTTCTCCATTAATGCTGCTGGTGCATCCGGCCACCCGGCCCTTCTAGGATAAGTGCCAATACTGTACGTGTAATTTCATATCACGTCAATTTATATCATTCTTGCATGCTCTGGTGCATAATGGCTGCCATGCATTGGCCAAAAGGGCACATTAGAGATACATGTAAAAATGTGTTTATGAATTCAGAAATAAGTGTAATAATAGGAAGACTGGCATCCTGTATTTTGTCACCTGGGCATCAGTGTTGTATGTCTGTGGAGATGAAAAGTTACAACAGGATGTTGTATGTGTCAGTGATATGTTTTGGTTTATCAGAGCGAAGGCACAGAATCACACACATGCACAAAAAGGCTGCAAGAGGCAAGATTGCCAGGATAGAGCGCGCCCAGACCTTGGACAGCGCCACATAGGGGAAAAGAATAGGCTCTCGGAGAAGATTCTTTTGTGGTAAACAAGACATCACTTGGTTAGCTTCTGCTCAACTTACATGCCAAGGCAACAGCAAATACTGAAAAATGCATGACAGACTGACACATGACTTTGATCCTTAAGCTCTCACCTCTGCTAACTGCAGAGTTTGCAAACACAAGCTTAATCTGTGACCCACATTTTTAACAGCCAGAGAGTAAGCACTGATCATTGATTCATTTAATCAAAATTTTAATTCTCAACAGTATGGCTGCAGCTAGTCTGGCAGCAATTCAGTCAAGTATTTGTGAACTGACTTTTAAGTTTCTTTTTTTAACGGGTACATAGTACATTTTCAGAGACTAACCACAGCAGCTAATGAGGAATTCTCCATGCAGATTACATACATAGAAATGAGTAAGCATGGCAAGTGCAATGTGCTTGTTTACTATGCTCCATTCAGGAAGCATGACTGTTTGAAGAGGGCAATATGCATACCGTCCCTGAGGAAGAAGATGAGGATCTTGGCCACATTCTGTTGAGTTCCTGAAGCTGGAGGGCTTGCTTCAACGAGCACTGAGCCCACGTGTTCCAGAATGCCATATTCTTCTCTTTGTTGTACAGGGTGCACAGACAAACAAACACACACACACACACACACACACACACACACACACACACACACACACACAAAGACAAAAAGGCAGACCTTATTTCGAGGGCTGAGAACCAAAAGGGGCGTAAGTGATATTTCACCAACTTTACAGTAGAGCCAAAACAAATATTACTACAGTTTGCTCTTACAGATTACAGAATCAGAAAGCAACTTTTGATATTGAAAAGAATTAATGTGAAGCTTGAAAACAATGCAGGGAACTAGTGTTTTGAGACAATGCCTGTGACCGGATAACTGGCACCGCCAATCATAAAGAGAAGTGCATTGAAGACAGTGAAATGTGTAGGGTCCCCTAGCTGATATGTGGTATGATAATGCACTGAAATATTTTCTTCTTCTAGGAACACACTGAGAAAGGCAGAACGCCGAAACGCGTCTGTGTGAATAAAAGGTGTATATGCATAGGACGGCCTCCTTTCCTGATTCTTCACTGCATAAATGCTGGGCCAGCACTACAAAAAGACTTTTGAGTGAAGCCTGCTCCCATCCTTCTGAACTGGCTATATGAAAACAATCTGAAAACAGAATCTGAAATTTTGTGGTGGAAACAATGCAGACATCTGAAGTGATCTCAAGACTGGATTCATAACCACAAATCAAAGATAAGGATGCATTGAAGGCATTAAAATTGGTAGGTTCCCCTGCCTATTTTGATATGTAATATGCCCTATTTGACTGAAGAGATCATGAGATATTTCAATGAGAAAAACTGTTGATGCAAGCAACCACATATTGTTTGTTTACAAACATTTTGTAAACACTGTTTTAACCACTTTGTTAGTCCTTTTCAGACAATCTGCAATGTGTTTGATGATGTTACATAGTTTTGGGGGTAACATTTGGAGCATGTTAAAGGAGATGTTCGGTGTGACCCAAAGTATATTGTAACATCAAAAAAAGCTGGAACATTTGCTGGGAGCACAATTTTGATAGTTTGTGCAAGCCAGAGAGAACCACTTGTTAGTTGTAGCTTCCAGGGGCACCCAGCTAGGTATTAGTTGCCAAATCACTGTTTTAAACCATAGAAAGGCTCCAAATAACCCCACATTTTGTTAGTAAAACAGTTCCAACATTTAAAACCAGGCATTGAAAACTTACAGTAGTAACTAGATAGCTACTTAACCCCTAGCTGGGTGCCCCCAGAGGCTACAACTAGCAAGTGGCTTTCTCCAGCCTGCATGAATGTTTCAAAATTCTGCTCCAGGCAAATAATATTATTACCACTTTTTATGATGTTACACTATGCTTTGGGCCCTTATCACACAAACTTCTCCTTTAAAATGTTGCAAACATAGTTCAAACTTAAGCCCCCATGGGGTAACTGTCAGGACTAATTATCTGTTCAAATAAACCTTGGCCTATGAGTTGGACCAAAATTTCTCACACCTTCTGTACTGGCAGTCTCGAGCAGCTTGGGGCAGCTCTTGTTGAAATTTGACTGAGGTTGTCCAAGTCAAAATAATGAAGTAGCCCGTTATTTGAATCGCGAGCTCCTCCTTGCGATCTGTTGAAGGACTGAACGGGATACCTTTCCTCAAATGAACACCAGTGGATGAGTGAAGAGGGAAAAACATCTGTGAATCTTCAAAAGGTTTAGAACAATCGATAATTTAGCCTACATCATTTTGCAGGCTTTCCTTGGCTGCACTCACATCGACTTGCTTTTCCACTAGGCTACCCACAAGGTGTCACTAGAGACTACATTTGAAGTGAAAACTTTCTATTCAGTGACTTTGAAGTGCGCTCTTTCTGTGGTCAACTTTGAAGAATTGGAGGCAGTGAAAATACCTCTGTCTTTTTACCATCAACATTGCCAGAATGGTTCTCGTGTTGCAGAAAACCGATTTAAAATTGATTTAAACTTTCTTTTTTATTATGTTTAGGCCTAGGAGGAGGAAGAGACATTATAAGTCTCAGCTAGCCTACTCGTAGGCTATATTGGCCAATATATAAAACATCTAAAGCATCACAGGTTTGCAATCCATTCACACATATGGAAAATACACATGCTCAATTTATAATGTATATCAATTTATGGTTAATTGGGTGTTGCGTTTATTGGGAAAGATCTTGATAAACTTTCCACATGATCTTTCAGAGATGTCTGTAGCGGTTTTTTTTTCAGTGTGAGTCTTTTTGATTGTTTGTTTTACAGAGAAAAATAACAGAGAAAAAACACATAGCCTCACTTTTGTTGTAGGATATACTGACTAGATACAGATAGACTATGTTTACATCACTGCTGAGTGCCAAATTAATGCATCGTAGTTTCAGTACTTTAATGGTTAAAGTCATTCTTGGTGTTCCCGCCCTGTACTGCGTCAATTGGTCACCATTTCAAAAGCACCACCCATCTAGATATGCGATTGGTGTACAGTAGTTACTATAATAATCTCTTCAGCAATCGAACAGTTATAGCACTTCCCATGTACTGTGCGTGCCCGAGGCCAACCACTGTTTCTTTTAAATCAGACCGCACTGTGGTAACTGCTCGCAGTGCTGGGAGTCCATAAACTGATCACAGAAAAAGCTACGCGGAAAACATGGTAAGATGCTTCCCCTATATCGTATTTGTCGTTTCTTGCTTGAAACTTGGTAGCCTACTAAATTCTCATGGTCAAAGTATAACACATCAACAACACGTTGGCAGCCGAGGACACACGGGGTTCAAACGTCACGTTGTGTCAGAAGTCTGTGATACTTTGTTGACTTTAGCGAATGGTCACCAGAGATTAGAGCTCTCTCTCTGCCGACAGAAATAATGTCCCTGTTCCTGTTACAAGATAGCATTTGAGGCTTTAGCTAGACAAAATGTGTAACATTTCACACCAATGCTAAAATATCCCATGAGAACGTTTCACTATGTGTGTCTGGGCGTGCGCGCGCGCGCATATCTTATCACTCTTTTTAAGAATGTGTTCCAATAGAACATTTTGGAACATAAAAACGTGTCATAACGCGTATTGCATGCAGAATATCACTGCTCAAGCACAACTCCAATATAAGTATAATGCAGCTGATTTGTTTGTCTCGCATCAGTTATTCATTACCTCAATCAGGAAGGAGCTTTAAGTCATAGCGAGGACAGGGGGCGCAGGTAATCCATTGCGTCCTGGTTATAAATCAATACTGTACATATTATCTAAGTGCCAGAACGATTGACCCTGTGACTGTTTTGTTTGTATTTTATAGACGTGTTTTTTTTTTTTTACTAAGCACGATTAGTGGATCATGTGTTATATCAGGGCAATGAAGGTACTTCGTATCCCTTCTAAAGCACACCGGTAGATTTTTTTTTTTTGTCTTGCTGGAAGAATTTGAGAAGAAGACCAAAAATAAAGCCAGGCGTGGCATGACAGATTCGTAAAGTGTTATCTGCTCAGAATGTCTCTCCACCCGCTTCCTTCGAAAGAACCTAGGTTCTGCTTGTGGTGTCACAAGAGGAAGGAAGTTCCTTGCTACAGTATCAGAAGGTGACTATGAATCTTTGGAGTCCTATTGTCAGCACAGATCTTGGCCCCTTCTGATTAAAAGCAGTGCCTTCTACAACAAACGTTTGAGTGTAGGATAGAGAAGAACAATGTATTTATTTTGGTCAAACAACCAGAGCTTGTTTTTAAAAAGAATCATGCAAATAATAAAAAGACATGCTATTTACATGTAGTTGAATTTAGAAAATCAGAAGAGTGCTATACTTTCTACATCAGACTCTGTCACGAGGATTAAAAAACTATTTCAAAGTTTGTCACAGTCTTGGCGTTCTTGAACTTGAAGATATTTCTGTAGCCTCTTCAGTTTTTTTTTCTTTGCTTGCTTTTGGAAAGCAGGGCTGGAGCTGGTATGAGACTCATCTGACGTCACAGGTCATGACCTTTTGCAGTCCCAGTCAGGCCCTTGATATCTGTAGCTTTGGTGGGGCTGTTTCCTATTTCTCACAGTGTAGAGGCTACTTGGTTCCCACAAAGTCCAGTGAAGCACTGTGAAGTGCATATATTAATTAAATGATGAAATCAATAAAATGACACCCCAATTACTTATACAGCAGAAAGACACAGATCTATGCATGCATATACACAGCCATCACTACCATAAGTTATTTTCATGGCATCCAAAGGGTCACCAGAGTTAACTAAGAGCTTGTTGAACCCTGACAGATTTGCTAACAAAATGTAATTATTGTGGTTAACCAGCCAAAAACAGCACATTGAACAGCAGTACTGAGATTAGCTGGCCTTGCAGGTGTGAGGGGACAGGATTTTGTTTTGGCTCTTGTTTTGAAGAGGGCTTGAAAGTTTTGGCTGTGAATGGTAGAAGCCTAGTTTTCTGCTAGTCACAGCTGTCAATGACCTTCACATGTTTGCCTAGCAATAATTTTTACTTACTTTGTAACATTTAATGTAAGGATACCATTTTAAGCTTTTTTATCTGAGTGAAAAGATGGGATGAGAAATGTTAATGATGGATCACTGTGGTCTGGTAATAGATCTGCTGTTCTCTCTCCAAACATAAGACTCATTTGAAGACCACAGATTTCTATGGCAACAGCCAACGATATCTCTTGAGTCTTTTCTCCCCCAAGGCTGATAAACAAGAGCATAGTGTCCGTGGAATTAGGCCATTACCCCACGGCTGTAACTCCTGTGACTCAGCTGTGACCACAAACCACAAAAAAAGATTCCTTTAAGCTTTTGGCCTCACAAGTACTAAACAAACAAACAAGCTCACACACTCCATATACACGCGGTCACAAACAAACTCTTGCGTCCCGTGAGAATGCCACCTCACCACAAATAATTGACTGGTTTACAGGATCAGTGACGACTTACTGGCGCATAGTTGCGGTTTAATGCCTCGCTGGCGGGCAGAGGTCCCAACTTGTTCCAAGAATCCTGGAATATTGACTGCTGTGGCTCACAGAGCTAGTTGGCATCGATGAAGCCAGGCCCAGGACTGATGCCGAGGGTAAATCCATCCTCACCTTTGCCGTGCCGAGCAGCACCAGCGGAGCAAGGCCACATATAAGGGCTTGAAAAAGTTCTGTTTTTCTGAAGGTTGCAAGGTTCCTTGACACAGACACATGTGGACACATAAAAAGACACACACACACACAGTCACAGATAAAGATGACTCTCTGACAGGATACAGGGGGAGGTTTTACTGTTTTGATTCATGACCCAGTTACGCCCCCCCTTACCGCTGGCAGATGTCAGGGTGGAAGTCCGTTGGTAGCGCTGGCACCCCTCCCGCTACACCCACCCACCCTCCAGTCTTTGCTCTTTCACCTCCACCCCGGAGGGCACAGAGTCTAATGAGAGGGTTTGTTTGCAGCAACAAGCCAGACCGACTCACTGCTCACACCAGACCAGCACCTCCCCATAGAGGCTCCAGAGGCACATCTGCCAAGGGAGCGCTGCCAGGAAAGTGTCCAGGAATGAGCAAGCCTCTCTGGGATGACTGAGTGCCAATGTGTGGGGGGAGTATGGTGGAGGGGGGCAAAGCCTCGTGGGATCATAGGTCCTGGGAGAACCAGCTAGAAGAACAACACTGAGTTCAGTGGGCATGGGGAACCAGTAGAGGGAGATGTATAGATACTTTCGTCATTTCGAAGGAGATGAAAGCAGGAGAAGACAATTGTGAAATGATTATAGATTCCTGGATGGAAGTATGCATAATGGAAGTAAATGGCTGGTTAAATGACATTGTGAAACAGTAATGACAGTAGTAGTAAATGGCTTGGTACCCTCTCTGGTTCTCTTAATGCATGTGTATGTCTCTGAGATTTTTGTCAGCTATTGGCAAAATGGAGTATTTTGATCATCTGTCCCCGCATCGTCGAGTGCATGGAAAACAGTCCTCGTATCTGGTTGATATGCTGCTTTGTTTAAGCCAAGATTGCGCTGTATTTTACGACCTGTGTGATTTATTGTTCTCTTACATTAAGCATTCCGAGACCGCTTGCCTTCAACTTGTTGCCTCTTTTCACTGACAGAGAGTTTCAACACACAAAGACAGTTGATAGGCTTATATATTCGCCCTCGGTGCTCCAGAAGGCGTCTGCATTGGCCACAGTGCCAGGGTGTAATCTCAATCAGCACCTCTCCCAATCTCCCAAGCCCTAGTGCTGCCCAGTCCACTCCACTCCGTCCCTCATCAGTGGTGTGCTGGCTGTTCACACCACTGTGCCAGCCTCATTGACCCCTCACACAGTGCGAGACTGACACAAGTGTAAGGTGTCGCAGAGCCAAGTCCCATCATCACTGAATTGTGTGTGTGTGTGTGTGTGTGATGGGAGTGGGGTGTTTGTGCTGAAGCGGTCTGGGTGGCCTGCCAAGAGTCTGATAATACTGCGGTCTGGTGCAGGAGTCTGATAACACTGTGGTCCAGTGCAGGTCAAGGAGGACACATACACTCTCTCTCTCTCTTTCTCTCTCTCTCTCTCTCTCTCTCTCTCTCTCTCTCTCTCTCTCTCTCTCTCTATATATATATATATATATATATCTATATATATATATATCTATATATATATATATATATATACATGCACACATAGATTGGGAGATAGAAGTATGGAGGATTCAGGTGGGGGGGGAATGAGGAAGCAGGAGGAGGGGGTCAACAGGTCAGTGGTGTTGGCAGAGGTTGGCTGTGTGCCCCCCGGGTGAAAGTGAGGGTTTGGATGGGGCCTGGGTGGCGTTCCAGGGTTCTGAGGTTCTGGGCTCTGGCTCCAGACTTGGGCTTCTGGTTCTGGCTCCATCCCTGGAGAGTGCGGCCAGTAAGTGATTTTTAGGCTCAGAGAGGACCGGGCCAAACCTAGTACACAGAGGAGATGAGCCAAACATCAGCAAGGATTGAGGAAACAAACACACACACACACACACACACGCACAAACAACCTGTAAACAGATAAAAAAAAAATATTGCACATGCAAAACACTTTCAGGACACAAACACACAGGCACACACACAGTCACACATGTACACACATGTACACACACACACACACAGACACACAAAACCTGTAAACAGATAAAACATTGTGCACAAACACTTGCAGGATATAAACACACTCACATACACTGCCACACACACAAACACACTATATTTTGCACTATGGAAGAAAAAAAAACATTCCTTTATAACTATTTCATATTTAAATATTGGCTATTTGGTACATGATTGCTACCTTTTGCAATACCATGGTTTACCAGAATACAAGAGTCCAAGTCAGCATTATAGCAGAGGAAAGTGGTAGCAACCAACTTGTGAGAGGGCTAGATGTGAGTCACAATGTTTTTGCTTACTGCGACACTTCAGAGATACAATGAATTTGATGTGGTTTCCTGTTGGGTTGTCATCTATACTAGGTATTTTCATTCTTTGTGTTTTCACGAGAAAAGGAAGGAAATCTAGAATGGCGACTCTTTACCAGGAAGACCATAACAGCATCATGCAGTCATCTATCTAGTCATCTATGCTAGTCACAAAAGGAAATGTCCATGTTGTGGTCTGGTGAGAAAGTGTACCTAGGGTGTTTGTGCCAGTCTTATTGTGTGTGTGTGTGTGTGTGTGTGTTTGTATTTCCTGATGCAATTCAGTTCCAGAATGTTCTACAATCCCTCTTAAAAAGACCTGACTATAAAGCCTGTGCTGTAATGTTACTCAGAGCTGCTGTAATGTGAATCATGGTTGTGTAAAAGTTGCACTGGTGCCAAAGTATTTATGTTCAACAGCAGTACTTCTAACTCGTGCAGGAAAGATTTACGACAGCCCAAATCTGGGGAAGGTTCAGACTGGGTAAAGAACAATTGACTGTCACACACCTATCGGGTAACCGTAACCTGGGCAACCACTGGCAACACATAAGGGGTGTGTCCAAAGGTGTCCAAACCCCGCCTCTTCTGCTTGGAATATCCTATGGGCAGGACAGAGTGGGCAAGCCCTAACCTCTGAAAGTTCCCTCCCAGATCTAAATGAAACCACACTCTGGAATGCACACATTCTCTCTCTCTCTCTCTCTCTCTCTCTCTCTCTCTCTCTCTCTCTCTCTCCCTCCCTGTATCAGTCTCACTCACTCACAAGCACTCGCACAAACACGCCCCTCATTCTCATTCTCGCTCCCTCATGTAATGCGCGGCAGTCCTGCAGTCCTCCTGGTTCTTCCTGTGTTTTTGTGCGCGTGTGAAAGAGCGCCCAGCTCTTTCCTCGTATAGGCTTCTGTCTCTCTGCTACATTTTTTTGGGGGGGTGGCTGGCCACTCCGGGCTGAAGCAACGCTGAGAGGAGGGAGCCTACCAAACTAGGGGTTCCACTGCTACTTCTTTAGGGGGGAAAGCCCCCAACGTGTGTGTTTGTTGGTCTGTGTGTGTGGAGGGGGTGTTTCCTCTGAAGAGGCGATTCCTAGCGGAGCCCCACAACAGCAGTGTAGAGAGAGGGAGGAAGGGGGTGGGGTGGGGAAGTTGGAGGTGGTGGGGACTGTGTGTGTGTGTGTGTGTGTGTGTGTGCGTGTGTGTGTTGGACGGGGTGAGGGTCAGCTAGTTTTTATGGTCAGGCTTCAGGGGTGAACGGAGGAGAAGGTGTTTGGGGCCAGGGTGAGTGGAGGACGAGCCGGAGAACACACCCCTTTACAACAACCAAGGACTTGTCTGAATACCAGAAAATCTCGCGTACACACACACACTTTCAGAGGACTTGTTCGGATATCAGAAACGCTTGCACATACACAGACACACTCTGAGCGGACTTGTTGGGATACCGGAAACTGTAGCACGCACCATTACACACACACACACATACACACATAGACACGCAGTCACCTGGACACAGATGGACTCACTCTGTACTGTCCTATTCCTCCAGAGGGGCAACCTCTCCAGGATTTTGGAACGATAAAAACACACTCACCCACACACACACACACACACACACACACACACACACACACACACACACTCCAGGGTCTTATCCTGGAGGAGAATGGAGGCACTGAGAGAGTCTATTCTGCACTTGACCTTTCAGATGTCCACCTACAAGCGGGCCACCTTGGACGAGGAGGAACTGGTGGACTCGACGTCGGATGACATCTACCCCACGGCAGTCATGCAGGTGAGCAGAAACACTTTCTCTCTCTCTCTCTCTCTCTCTTTCTCCCTCTCTTTCTCTCTCTCCTAAAAGGGAAAACCTTAATGACATGGAGGATGGGCCGGCCCCCACACGAGTCAAAACACATTCCTTTGCTTGTGTCAATAATGGCTGTTCTGCATGGTTGCCGACAACGTCACGCCGGCTGTGTGAAGTCATGAATGTCAATAGAAGACTAGTGTTAAGTTACTCAAAAGAAACTGCTCAGGTGATGTGGTTGATCCACTTTATGAAACTCAGGCTTCCTTAAGCATCTGCTTCAGGTTAAGAAATATTTGTACAAATGAAACATATTTTCCACTTCTGGGAGAAAATACGAAACAGAATTGGCTGTTCTGCAAAGTGTTTTACATTTGCAGATGTGTCCATTGGAATGTAGGAGATCTGTCTTTGAAGTCATGCCCCAGTATTGGCCGTGGAAGTCAAAAAGCACAAATAAGTCATGGAGCTTAGAAGAGCAATGGTTTGTGGCGAAAAACCACAGAAAATGACTGAGCATTTATTCGGTAGTTGTAAAATGAAAAAGAAGGGCTGGTTTTTGGTTTTAAAAGTTACCTCCACATTGTAAAGTATTTAAGTGCCATTTGAGAGTGGCACATGGGAACTCTCAACTGCTCATTTGTGGTAAAGTAAACTGGCCAGTTGGTAGGGTTTCAGATAGTCAAATGTCACTCACTTGTGTAGAGATGGTATGTCAGATAAGAGCAGTGGACTTTGCATGGTGTGTGTGCAGCTCAGAAGATATTGTCCCTGAGTGATCCATCCCACCTCTTGTGTGTCTCTAATACTTCTTAGCTTGTTTGTTCCTCACAAACCCATCATTCCAGTTTAATACTAGTTCTAGCTTGCTCTCATTCGCACTCTCTCTCTCTCTCCCTCCCTCCCACCTCTCTTTCTCGCTCTCTCTCTCTCACTCTGACTTGCTTGCATTATTTCCTCTTCTGAGAACCTGAGCCTCATTACTCTTAAAGCATTTCTAAAATATTTTCCCTGGCTTTGGAAGAGAGCTAAGCATCCAGAAAGTTTTTGTTATTCAGGCAAATCTTTGGCTCTTCTCTGTCTCCGCATCTCCCAGTGGTTTTTCTCCCTCAGGGGAACTCTGAGATAAAAACCGCTTTGGGTTTGGCACACAAAACCCCCAAAGAGCAGCGCTGCTTCAGAGAGAGAGAGAGAGAGAGCGTGGGATTTACTTTAACGATCCTAGACTCCGTGTCCGCCGCTTGAATCCTCCTTCCCTCCCTGCCACCGCAGAGAGCAAAGAAGACCACGTTTGCTTTGACCTTTGGCCCCTCTGAGGTTAATGGAGTATTTTCGTCTATCTGGGGTAAATCTGTCTTGTGTTACTGAAATTGAGGCTGGTTGACTTGACTTAGAAAGTGTTTACTGCACCAATTAAAAGTGTCAGGGAACCACTTACAAACTATTATAGGTTAGGCAAATGTCTTAACTCTTACGTGTGGTGTCTTGATGTATTTTTAATCCCTGGTGATTTTCTGGGGTTTTTTTGCGCTAAATGTGATAGTATTTGTAGATTGTAAGTGTACACAGTACTGGCGTGGGCTTTTCAGGCTTAACATCCTGTTTTTCTGGAATGCAAAACACCTAGCTTGGAATGTACAAAGACATGATTTGCAAATGTTTTGTCTTTGTGGCATGTTGGGGGATTTGGGTGAAAATGGAAGAATTTTCACTTCCAGTAAATCCTAAGTTTAGAGGAGGAAAAGATAAATTGTGGGGAAAAATTGTAGAATACAGGTGTTACAAAGAGAGCTGCTGCCAACATATGTTTGTCTTTTCATTGACGCATGTTTGAAGAAAACCAGTTTACTGTAAGTTGTTAGTTCGCACTGATTAACACTGGTCATATATCAGGTGTGTCTAGGCCACAAAGTCAATTTATCACAATTTATTGCCTTCCCCTTCTCAAACTAAGATTGAATCTACCCTGTCTGTCAAACCATGTTTTGTGATTATGATAAGGCAGAGTAGAGCCATTAATACCATGGATCTTTGGCAGTGTGTAGACTTATAACACACCATTTTTCACCAAGAACAAAAGATGTGATGAAATCCAATGATTGTGTTGACAGGAAGACCACTAAGTCCTTGCCAACCACCCAACACAAACTTCACCAATATTTAAGAACAAAGCTACACAAACGTTTGCTCTCTTGAACTAAGCATGACCATCTTGAATAATCACTGAAGGTTATAGTGAATCACTTAAAACTCTTGCTTGATTCCTTTGCTTCACTGTTTATCTGAATGGTTCTTCAACCCTCACTGTAAATACATTAGTTCTGAGATTTTGTCTTATTGAAAAGCTCCTTCTAAAGCCAGGTAGACCCATGGCTCTTTCCTTAATATGAAATGATCTATATTCTATGAGCTTGTCTACAAAAATTTAGTGTGACTTCAGATCACTTGAAGTAATTTAAAGTATTTAAAATGATGATCTACAGTGTGTGTGTGTGTGTGTGTGTGTGTGTGTGTGTGTGTGTGTGTGTGTGTGTGTGTGTGTGTGTGTGTGTGTGTGTGTGTCTTCTTCCCAGGTGTCACTGAATCGAGGCCCAAGCTCCAGGTGCTGGACAGAGAGGACGCACATTGAGAGGAGGCTGCTGGTCCTAGTGTGTGCCTTGTCCCTCGCCCTCTTCATATGCCTTCTCACCTTGGGAGTGCACTACCGTACAGGTAGGGGGGGATGGTGGGTGATGTTGGGTGAATGTCTGTGCTTTATGCTGATGCAAAGATGACGTTGTCAAAAGGTTGAGGAAATATACTGGAAACGTAATTGAATTAAATAACCTCATGTAATGGGTTTAGCTTTGTTTTTGTTTTTTAACATGCTCTAAACCCTTCAAAACCATCAGCTCTTAGTATTGACATGACATGTATCATGAACAGCAAAGTTGAATGCAAAGGCAGTGCAATGATGCTGCTTGGCCTTTTTATGATATGTGTCTTGTCATGTTTTTGTTAAAAAAAACCCTCAAGTAAAGTGTTACCCTTTATCCTTCTATTTGTGGCATATATTTGGATTCATCTGTTGTCTTTAGGTTACTGTTACTAGCAATACTTCCTTCATATTGATGAACCTGATGATGTGACAGATACTTACTACAACATTTACTACAACATTTCGTCAGCTGTACACACAAACAGATCTATCCTCTGCCTGAAGGAAAACATTCAAATTCATGTTGTAAATAAGTAAATTGTTCCGTCTGACCTAAATATAGATGTTTGGGTGAACACTGTCTGGCTCCAGACTTCTAGCTGATAATGCTGGTGATGGTATCAGCCTAAGGATCAAAAGTTGATTTCCCAGGCACGGGTGGGTAGCTGCTAAGATCTCGAAGCACATCACAGCACAGCCCCAGCTGTTCTGGATAAAACTACTCACTATAGACCTCAATGCAAGAGAAGCTTGAATTTCCTTCACTGTTGACATCTCCCTATCAAGTATAACGTATAGCAGACACAATCGTTATAACAAGTAAGAAAAAACAGCTAAATGTCTGAGCAGTTAGACACTCCCAGAGTTTTAATGCGTTGGAATGCGTAACATCTCAAAATGAATTGTGGTGGTGAGGGTCATGTTATGCAGGAGGTGGAGGTATATAAGGGTGGCCAGGGTAGCCAGGGGTGGGGTATTCATTTCATAATGAGTCCAGGAGTGTTTGGATACCTAAGCAGTGAAAATATTTGCTGTAGGGGAGTCTTTGCGCTGTTCTAGGACATACTTCTCTCAAGCCAGGTGGGATAAATGAGTCTGTCCGGGCGGGAGTGAGATCGGAGCCATTAACCTGGCTGTTTTGTCCCTGTGGCTCAAAAGCTAATATCAGGGCCATATTTGGAGAGGAAACAGAAATGCCACTTCCTGCTATTCAGCCACCCACGTCTGCCAGCTCATTTGGCGACAAGCCCCGCTCGATCTGAAACAACAAGTGGGTCACAAAGGGGAAAAGAAAAGAAAAAGAAAAAGAGAAAAAAAAGAAGAATAGCATGGCTCGTCCAGACTGTTTACTTTCTCTCTCCTTTCCTTCTATTCATCTGGGCTTACTCTCTCCCTCCCTCCCTCGCTCGCTCCCATGCCTCACTCTCTCTCTCTCTCTCTCTCTCTCTCTCTCTCTCTCTCTCTGAGTTTTATCATTTCAGATTAGGGAGTGAGGATCTGTCTTTGAGCCAAGAGAGGGCTTTTTTATGTTCAAAGGGCCTGACAATGAAGCCCATTGTAGTGCATTCTTCCTCAGCGTCCTCGCGATCTCCACTGAGCTTCACAAAAGCAAACAGGGTCATGTCACACCAATTATACAGCATTGACGTAGCCAGCCGCATTGGTCCATTTCTGTCACAATGGGCCGTTTTGATAGCGAACACAACCTCTTTGATTTTCTTTGCTCTGTCTATCCAAGCAATACATTTGCCCAGACATGAAGAAATGCATGCGCATGCCGTATATGTGTGTGCATATGTAAGTGCTTATGTGAGAGTGAGAGGAAAAATATATAAATGAATTCAAGAAGTATGAAAATGTCTTCCATATCCCCTTCCAAGAGCAACAAGCCATAAACCTCTAAGCTGTGTGTGTGTGTGTGTGTGTGTGTGTGTGTGTGTGTGTGTGTGTGTGTGTGTGTGTGTGTGTGTGTGTGCGAGCGTGTGCTTCCATTTATTTATGGGTGCACATGAGGACATATACATGTTTGTCATCCAGAATGCATGTGTGTGTGTGTGTGTGTGTGTGTGTGTGTGTGTGTGTGTGTGTGTGTGTGTGTGTGTGTTTATGAGCATGAGTGTGACTGAGTATATTTATGTGCGTGTGGCTTGCCAAATAAACTGACAAGCGCAGTTAAAGCAATCTCTTTGCAGCAAGGCAAAATATCATGTTGACACTTTCTCTGTTGCAGCCAGCGCATACTGAAGCCTTTTTCAGCCATAATGCATTAAGGCTGAGCCTGAAAATCTGCACAGCTATCATTCAGTGGTTGTTTGTTTGCATGACAAAATAATGTTTTGAAAAATTCTTTTTCTCCTACAAAATTTTCAGAAAGTTTTGTGCTTCGACTTCTCATTCTCATACGTGAATTAGCAGGGAAAAAAAACAATCTCAGGCTCTGAAAAAACAAAATGGAATAAAACTTGCAAAACAGTGTCAACTGGACAGTCTCTGATACAATATTTTCGCCTGGCGATCCTAGTAGAGGCAGCTCAATGGTGTTTTTTTGCCCCCAACGGCACCTTCCAGGCAGCACAGCCTAAAAGGCACTACCCTTACCCTATTCCAAACCCTAACCCCCTCAACCCCTAATCCGAACCCTAAACTGAGTGAGGTAGTGCCTTGAAGGCAGCGCTGCCTGGAAGGCACCGCTGAGAGCAAAAAAATACCAAAGACCGTAGAGGCATGGAGAAGTTAACCTGCAGAGCCGTTCTGTGGATAACTTACCCTAATGTAACCCACCTGCAGAAAGAAATCCAGGTGTGTGACAGGTGTGGCGAGGAAGCCAGCGCATGAGAAGGGGCTTATGGGATTAAGTGTAGTATTTGCATGTCAGGGAAGAGTGGGAACAAGAAACACATTGAGTGACAGAGGAACGGACAGACAGACAGACAGACAGCCGGACAGTGAACGAGTGGAAAAAGGGAAAGTCTGAAAAAAAGGGAACTGGTTTTTGTGGTTTTGTAGTATTGCTGTAAAAGAAAAAAAATGTCTGCCATGCTATTATCATGTTTTAAAATGTGAGAAAGAGAAGGAAGAAGATAAAGATAAAGGAAAGACAAGAGGTTGACAGAGGTTATTCTTCTTGTGAACGTGTTGGTCTTGGCATGGTGAGAAGGCATACTCTGTCTCTCTCTCTCTCTCTCTCTCTCTCTCTCTCTCTCTCTCTCTCTCTCTCTCTCTCTCTCATTCTCTCTGAAGGCTTATCCATTTCTTCTGTTGATTTCAGCACACTCTGGAAAATGCACATCCTTTCTTAGAAGTCATATTTTGTACTTTTGGCATAGCCCCGAAAGCAATGAATATATCCAGATGGAGGTGATTCCTCCCCCCACTCTCAAACACACACACACACACACACACACACACACACACACACACACACACACACACACACACACACACACAAGTACACACAGCACAGTTTTCCCATGGAACTCTATGTGGAAAAATGAATTAAAGGTTAATTATTAAACTATGAAGTGCTATAGAGCTGTCCCCGCCAAGGGGAAGTTATGAAATATACTGACACCATTGTCTGTCATCCAGATCATAAGTCATGCTTCTTTATGCAACACTTTGTTGAATTACTTTCTGTACAGCAATCACTTGCATGCATTTATTAAATATGTATTACACAACTCTAATGCATTACATGTATATGCTGTATGCTACATACTGTATCTGCCGCTGTCTGCCGCGGCCATTGACATATACATGCCTGTCTAAATATAAATCGTCCTATCGCAAAGCTGTCTTGTCTGAGAAATTGTTTTGTGTTCCATTGCTAGGCCACCATGGTGTGTGTTTTTCGGAGTCCTGTGTGAACGTAGCCAGCTCTGTCCTGAGCTCCATGGACCGCTCGGTGGACCCCTGCCAGGACTTCTACAGCTACGCCTGCGGGGGCTGGATCAAGAACAACCCACTGCCCGAGGGCAAGTCCCGCTGGGGGCCCTTCAGTAACCTGTGGGAGCACAACATGGCTGTCATGAAACACCTGCTGGGTGAGTTGAGTCGCCACGTCCACTGCTTCACACACCACACACCGCACACACACGCTCCACCACGCCCCACACACCACAACCCCACAGCTCAGTGGTAGCTTGAGTGGTCATGCAGTGGCCAGCCAACTGAGTCAAAAGCTGCTTTTAGTGCTAATCCTTTTATTTGGGGATTTCTTAAAACCCGCAAGTAATCTCCCCTCTTACCGAAAGGGCAATTGCATTAGTGTGGTGTGGAAATGATGCCGAAGACAAGTAGGGTTTAAGATCACCAACCTCTACACACGTACACTCCTGACGGGAAAGAAAACATGTTTGCACACAAACTATTGTTACACACACACACACACACACACACACACACACACACACACACACAGACACACAGACACACAGACACACAGACACAGACACACAGACACACACACACACACACACACACACACACACACACACACACACACACACACACACACAGCCCAGTTCCTTCAGCTGGTTAACATTAACATCAGTCTGTTTAATGTTCTTGTTTGTCTGTGCTGTAACACCATACTGAATGTACTGTACAGTATTTCCGTGAGGTGGTGTTGATTTTGGTGTTAAGTTGTTTCCTGTCTCACGTGTTCCTTCAGAGAATACTACCATGAAGGGGCTGAGCAAAGCTGAGAAGAAGGCCCAGTGGTATTACCAGGCCTGCATGAACGAGACCAAAATCGAAGCCCTCGGAGCCCAACCCCTGCTGGAGCTCATCAATGCTGTATGTTTGTCCTGGGTTCACCATACAACCCTAATCACAATCTCTTTATACTTTTGTATCTGGTGTAGATCTGAGCCTGCATTGGTAATGTATTGCAGGTTATTGTCTGTTACTGTTTACTTCCAGCATGACTACAGCTTGTTCTTTTCTGTTCTTGACTGTACTGTAGGCCTATTCAACAATACCATCTTGTGTGTGTGTTACTGTATATCAATGAGCTACAAAATGAGTGGAATGAAAATGAGGAAACTCACACCCAAGTGATTAAACTGATGTAATTCAAGATCAGTATGCATTCAGTATGGGTACAAGCTTAAGGCCAGTTTCACGAGAATCCGGGTGCCACCTGTGGTTTTGTTTGTTTCATGTACACACAGTTGCTTCAGGCTGTTGTGTTGTGCTGTGTTAATTGTATATGCCACTGGCTCTACCTCAATTGTATGCGTTGCTTTTCTTATCAGCATGTCGGGCTGGATAGCCTGAGATGATTTCATAAACAGTGTTTGCTTTGGTTCGGGCTAAGCACCAAGGGCGGGTTGAACTGCGCCCTAGAAATATTGTTTTTGTCTTCCAGACAGGAGGCTGGGGCCTCACGGAACCCTGGGACAAGGAGAACTTCCAGGAGGTCCTCCGCCTGGTGTCGGCTAACTACCGCATCTCACCGTTCTTCACTGTCTTTGTCAGCACTGACTCCAAGAGCTCCAACAGTAACATTATACAGGTATGCTGAAACAAACAAACAAAACACACACAGGACTAGTCATGAGATATCAGTAATGGTTATGCAATAGTACTCAAATGATAATGCAATTACATGTGCTTATCTATTCCCATGTTACGTAAAGTAAAATTCCAGCGCTGAAGCTCAAGTCAAACTTTAATTCAAAATGAAAATGGCATCAGTAGCTGGGTTTTAAGATCAGCCACTGTTGCTGTTGAGAGCTATAAAATGGGTTTCAATGAGCGTGCCATTGCCTTGCCCTGCGCATCCAGAGCGCTCAGAAGTACTAAAAAGGTACTTCGCTTATACCATCAATACCCTACACATGGAATCGATCATTGAAACATTGTTGATGTACACTGAGCTTAAAAACGAGTTAAGCATTCCTTTAAACACACTATTGCTGTTTTCAGACCAGCAAGCCTGGTGCCGGTGCCGGTTCCCGCACCAGTTACAGCGGGAACGAAAGTGCTTGCCCAAGAACTGCCTGTGTCCATACCAATTTTTGACCCCGAATTAACCCGGTGATGTTCACGCATGTCGTCATAGTTCGAAAAACCAAGTTTTACTAGGTGCCCAAGGGGGACCAAGTTTTCAGTTCCTGAACGCTTTGATTTTTGGTGTGAACACGACGGTGTTGAGTGATGAGGTGCGGGAACCAGCACTGGCACGGTTCTCTGTTGGTGTGAAAGTGCTATATGTGTTCTTTTTCAGTTCAGCATCAGAGTTTCTCTTTAATAAAGTAATCAGGAGAAAATACATTAAAAAGAGTTTTTAACGTAGGCTCTTGTTTTCAGTACGTCTCTCTCAGATAATCTACTGAAAATGATAATGCAAGGAGACATTTAGAGGCAGGTCATTCAGTATACATCAAGCAGTGGCCAAAAAAAGCAGGTGCTGTTTACTCTTTGCTGGTCCAGTTGCATTTAAAGAGCTTAGATTGGCCCTGAAGACAGCCAACAGAAAAAAGAGGAAGTGCTTGAGAGTTTAGTGAAAGGGCAAGAGTAAATACTTTGGGGAAGTTATTTTCTGCCTGTGTTTTGACTGGGGATTTGCTATGTCCTGGACATAGTGGTTGTTGTTTCTTCATGCTTTTCATTCTTTCCCGTCATCACACTTGAGCAATATGTTCCTTTAAGCTTTTTGTCTGGATGGAAGAGACTTGTTTAAGATATCAGTTTAAGATGTATAGCATTATTATTCCTTGTTTTCTTCTCTTTGCATAGTTGTTAGACTAAATTGACTGCAGAGCCAGGATGTGTTAGCAATGGATGTGTTCTGAAAACTTGGCAACTTCTTAACTATTTATTTGACATAGTCCATTTGTTCTGGCAACCATTACAGCAATAAAAAGTCTATTACTGGATAATGGATAATTATGCTATGGGGTCCAAGCAATAAAACGTTTTTTATTTATTTATTTATTTATTATTGATGTTTACTCTCCTTCACAGGTGGATCAGTCAGGACTCGGGTTGCCCTCGCGGGATTACTACCTCAACAAGACGGCCAACGCAAAGGTATGCAGCCTCAGAAAAGTATAGATCCCAGAAGCTTAAAGCATTCAGTGGTACTGATTTAAAAGGCTGTTAATCTGCATGTGGTTTTCATAGTCTACTCTAATCAAGTCTGTAGAATTAAGGTTACTTTTTAGTAGGTTAGTCTTGCATGCTAATAGGCATTATTGAAAGGAGAAGTGGAATCTACCGTCTAACTGCTGTCGCTATGGTGATGATAGCCATGACTGATATACAGTATGGTATGAGGTAACTTCTGGCTGTGTCTGCACTGACAGTACCTGAAGGCCTATCTGGACTTCCTGGTGGAGTTGGGGGTCTTGTTGGGCGGTTCCACCGAGACTTCGCAGACCATGATGCAGGAAATCGTGGACTTTGAGACCATGCTGGCCAACATCACTGTTCCCCAGGAGGAGAGGCGTGACGAGGAGCAAATCTACCACAAGATGCAGGCCAAGGATCTCACAGTAAGTTTCTGTGAACACACATAGTGACACAACAATACATGATGAGGGAGGGTTAAGGCTTTTAAACAGGGTTGGCTGTTTAAAAATGACAAAAGCTGAGGTTTCAGATCAGTCCTAATTAAAAAAAAAAATCACTCAGATCTGATGACGTATCTAATTACATGATGCACTTTTCACTTCTAAGCCACTGGTGTAAAAATTAATGTCAGTGTTTTCTGCTCTGCATGACTTGTGCCTCTATCTGTGCAGACACTAGCCCCTGCTGTGGACTGGATGCCCTTCCTCAAAGACATGTTTACCCCCGTGGACCTCAACGACTCTGAGCCGGTGGTGGTCTACGCCAAAGAATACCTCCACAAAGTGTCCGACCTCATCCAGAACACCAACAAGAGGTACTCAGCTCATGAACCTAGTGCAGTGTAGCCAGTGCCATTGTAGACTTCCTGTAGACATCTCTGATAACCAGCCCAATTTACAGTCCTGTACAGTCCAATAAATCTTCTGTTTGCACTCTTAAGGTAGCTCCAGACCAAAGATCCGCGACGAGACGGGCTGCGACGTTCTATAAACCTGGACGTTCTAAAACTCTGAAACTGCGATTTGACATGTTAAATCTTTTGCGACGGCTTGCAACTGCCTGCAACAACCTGTGACGATTCATTCACACCGCCGCAACTCCGTTCTAAAACCGTTTCGTCTCGTCGCGGATCTCCAGTCTGAATTACCCTTTACACATTCTTCCTAGGATAACACTTTACTTGAGTGTCGACATACAAGTGACATTTCAAAAAACAAATGACACTTTATGGCAAGAGTCATAAACATTAGTCATTAATGTTCATAATATATGTCATGTCATGTTTATGACTGCCTCATATCACTCTTATGTCAACACCCTCAAGTAAAATGTTACCCCTGTTTCACACTGTACACGGTTATTGACGGATACCATTGACTTTGCATGGATCCCTCAAAATTCATTGTAGGTCCGTCCGTTCCGTTGGCTCTGTAGCTTGCATCAAATATTTGAGAAAACTTTCCAGGCAAAACGGATCCGTCAGTCAATCCGTTTGATTCCCCCTAACTCAGACATGCCCTCTGTCGTCCAACGACGGACGTGTATAGTGTGAAACAAGCATTAACGCTACTAGTTGCTTGTGTAGTGACATCAGGTATTGTCTAACACAACCCTCTCTTCTCTTCTCCCCAGTGTCCTAAATAATTACATGATCATGAAAGTGGTGAGAAAGATGGTCTCCATCCTTGACCAGAAGTTTCAGGACGCGGAGCAGCGCTTCTTTGAAGTCATGTACGGCACCAAAAAGGTAAGGCAGGTGTTTAAACAGCTCTTATGAAATCGTGACGCAAAGTTCATGCTGATTTCGATCCTCTATTCTGATACTGATTTATTAAAAAATAAAATCCCCCTAGCAGATCAGATCTGACATCTGATAGGTCTCTCAATACTACTGATGCTCAATTGGGGATCTACTGAACACGCAATTCCCCGGCTATCGCTCTTCCTGAGGGCACCCCACCCACCCTATCCGTCACTAAGTCCCGCATTTGCTTATCACCCCGATAAAAAGACATTAGCCTCTGGATGTACATGACACCTAAAGTACACTGTGCGTTTGATCTGGCATAGATTAAAGCAAGTAGAATTAGCGGCTCGAGTCTGCGCGTCACTCGGGAAGCAGAGGTGCTGGAAGGGGGGATAAGTTGAAATATATACGGAAAAGTGTCAAGTCAAGTCAAGTCACATTCATTTATATGAAGCACTTTAAAAACAACAACAAATGACCAAAATGTTGGACAAGTAAGTTAATAAGACTTGATAGACAACAGTAAAAACAACAAAAGTGAGCTTAGCAATGTAAACATACCTAACAGATAAGTAAATAAGATAATCATACTTTATTTAATGCCAGGGCATAAAAATGGGTGTTTTCGATGAGATTGCAAAACAGCCAAGGATGGAGCCAGGCGTACTGTATTTATGTGCAGAAGATGTCAGATTGACAGCTGTGCTTGCTCTGCTAGGCTGGTGGAGGAGTGGGTGGGGGTTGGGGGGGGGGGGGTGAGGTGGTGTCATTGGGGCTGCTGTTGCTGGCAGTCGCGGGATCACTATTGCCTTCAGCGATCCAAGCTCTTATCAGGGAGGGAGCTTCAGTTCCACTAGCTTTCCCTTCCGCTAGGGTCACGCTGTAATAACAAGCCTGGATCTCAGAGTTCTTAACTTGTCATGTTTGTGTGTGTGTGCTTGTGTGTGCTTGTGTGTGTGTGTGTGTGTGCGTGTATGTGTGGTTGTGAGCTTGTGTGTGTGTGTTCTCACGCACATCTGTCAGTGGGTGGGAGCAAATGTGTGTGTGTGTGTGTGTGTGTATGTGTGTGTGTATTTTACCATGTACTTTGAGGAAGTGCAAGTTCCCATGTGTATGTCTGTGACGTGAGTGAGCCTCTCCTTGTTTTATACACAGGTTGCTGACCTCTTCAGCAACCACTCTAGACCCTGAAGCACACATACCGACTCTCTTTCACACACACACACACACACACACACACACACACACACACACGCAGGCACTCAAGGGAGACATACACTCTTAGACATCAGTCTCAGTTTCCCGTGCCAATTTCTTCTTTGCCCGTTACATTTTTTTCAACACACACACACACACACACACACATTCCCTTCCCATCTAACCACCCCGTGTGCACACACACACACACTCCACCCCCAGTCCTCCCCATGAGGTCTGTCTAACCTCAGTTTGGACTCCAAACATCCCAGCAGAAGAGGGGAAGTGAGGGGTGACAAGGGTGTCCTGTTGCTGCCAATCTCAGCATGGCTTGTAAAAACAAAAGGCCAGGCTCTGGAAAAGGGGGGTATGCTGAGTTGATAAGAAACACATAAAGAGCTTTTCCAAAGACTTCTCACTATAAATGACCCAAGTACCGTTAATGAGCTTACTGTGTATGTGTGTACAGGGTCACATTTAAATACATTCATTATAAAAAATGTTTATGGAATTTGGCTGTTTGTCATGGAAAGAGTCTTAATGAACACATCCAACACAACGCAAGATTTCCGCCTTCACCAGGAAGTGATGTTTCACCCCTCGACTCCTGAGAGATATTAGTCACTGGTCCAAACAGAACAAAAGGAAAGGATAAAGTTCTTAGACATGATGTCACCATGTGGCTTCCCCTGGAACTTCAAGAACCATATTTAGAACTTTAGAACCTATGGTTGCTATTGAGTTATGTATGACTGGTTTGCTTTGTTCTTTTGAGGTGGTTAGCCGTGGCTAATTACTGTGTGGGCATGGATGACTAAGAGTGTTGTCGGTACATAGAATATGTCATGTTGGAATTAAAATGTGGTTCATAAATCTATTGTGTTGAGACTCTGAGGCTAATCTGTTTATGGTGTGTGTGTGTTTGCGTGTGCATGTCTGTGCTTGTGTGTGTATGTGTGTGTGTCTGTGCTTGTGCTTGTGCTTGTGTGTGTGTGTGTGTGTGTGTGTGTGTGTGTGTGTGTGTGTGTGTGTGTGCGTGTGTGTGTGTCTGTGCGTGTTTGTTTTCTTTTGTTTCTAGAGCTGCACCCCACGCTGGAAACTGTGTGTGAGTGATACAGACAGTGCCTTAGGATTTGCCTTGGGGGCCCTTTTCGTCAAAGCCACATTTGCGGAGGACAGCAAGAAAATTGTGAGTAACATCATAACCCCCCCCCCAGCAAACCCCCACCACCCCAATATGGAAAATCCATAGCTAGACTTTTTTTGTAAAGACATTTAACACACGATGATGTTCCATTCAGGCCTCAGGTCTAACCTCTTCATTCAACAGGCATGTCATTCAGTCACTTCACAAGCAGCATTGTGTTACAAGAGCAGCTCCAGATGGCCGACTAATAGTACACAAAGTTTCTTTTCCCCTTCGGAAGTTGCTTCACTTTAAGCAGTCTCGAGAGAGAGAGCTGTCTGGCACTGGTCTGGCTTCTCACTGTGTGTACTTCCCTCTTTCCAATAGGCTGAAGACATGGTGTCAGAGATCAAATGGGCTTTTGAGGACAGCCTGAAAGACATTGCCTGGATGGACCCGGAAACCAAAAAGGCCGCTAAGGAAAAGGTGTGTGTGTGTGTGTGTGTGTGCGTGTGTGTGTGCGTGTGTGTGTGTGTGTGTGTGTGTGTGTGTGTGTGTGTGTGTGTGTGTGTGTGTTTAAGTGTGCATATTCTGCTTTGAATACCTTCCTCTAGCATGGTAAAATTGAGTCCCCACCTTTCTATTAGCTGTGCCCTCCAGCCTAGCTTGACACGCTGATGGAAATGTCAGTCTGTCAGGGGTGGCTTTGGAAATGCTGCCTGGCAGTGGCCATATGTGTGGGTTCCAGCTTTGGGGGTTTTTACGGCGTACCGCACAGTTTGTCCTCCCAAAGGAGACAGTGCAGAACACTTGGGGGCAGGAGTTGGGAGTACGTTGAACTTTTGACTTGTTGACAGAAGTGTGTCCTTACACAATCCTAGAAGTAACTCCGTAACTACATTTGTTCCTGTCCTAAAGTGAAAAACTTCTTATGCTTATTTTGTGTTGATCATGCACTACATCATTCATGCGCTACATCCAAACATCAGTTTTTGTTTCTCAGTGTAACTTAATAGCAAGATTTTTTTTTTTTTTTTTTAAAGAATGTTGTTGTTGTGATGTTGTAGAAGAGTTGAACACACAGCGACTGCATAACTTTCCTCCATAAGTCATGCTTAACCTTTAGCTCAATCTATGCCAAGTGCATCCAAACACTCTCTCTGCCATAAGGCACAATTATGGCACAAGTTTATTATGGAAATCATTAGTCTGTTGACATATTATCAGTGCCTTACAGCACCACCTTGTGGTTATTATTTCTCTCCACATTTAGGCTGATGCCATTTACAACATGGTAGGCTATCCCAAGTTCATCATGGACTCCAAGGAACTGGACAAGGTCTTCAATGATGTAAGTATTAATGAATACAGATTGATACCATTGTGTGGTTAATTGACTTAGGCCTTAAGTGCTTACTATGCTCTTTCAAGATAATTAAAAGGCTACTTAGTGGCTTGCTTTGGGATAAAGGAACACATGGCCAGTCTCTCTCTCTCTCTCTCTCTCTCTCTCTCTCTCTCTCTCTCTCTCTCTCTCTCTCTCTCTCTCTCTCTCGCGCAGTTTGAGGTGGTGTCAGAGCTGTACTTCCAAAATGTCATGCAGTACTACAACTTCTCTGGCAGAGTTACAGCAGACCAGCTAAGGAAGGCTCCGAACAGAAACCAGTGAGTTTGGTTGACCTTGCACCTAAAATACCTCCACACTTTTGTTAGCACTCAGCAAAACACACATAACCACACACGGACACATCCTTTAGTTGCACACACACCCTTGCTTAGACACACTTCTCTAGTAGCAGGTGGTTTGGCTCCAAGCCTGATTTGGTGTTAGTTGGCTTGTCGAGCGGAAGCCCTTCTCACACGAGACACTTTGTGAAACTTCTAACATCACAGGAAGGCTATTGTGTGGTTTTATACTCTGGCAGTTTCTGTTATCTAAACCTGGAACTCAGCACAAAACAGAAAAAGGTGTTTTTTTTATACTGCTGTTCGCCCGCATCAAGATTTTGCAACATACATCTTTTTGAAAGAGGTTAATCTGGGGGTACTATTTTCATATGAAAGTAGATCCACAAGGCAGCATTCTACAGAGCATCGATATGGAACATAGGTGAAACATTTTTACCCAACAATGCCTCAGGTGTCCTGTTATCTAGAAATAACGGACACCCTGACAGCCAATCAGAAAACAGTATTCCATTCCACCGGGTGATAAGCATAAATGTGTGTTTTCTCATAATACACAGGTGGAGTATGACCCCTCCCACAGTGAACGCCTACTACAACCCCACAAAGAATGAGATGGTCCTGCCAGCCGGCATCCTCCAGGCTCCGTTTTACAGCCGTTCATGGCCAAAGTAAGGACTCCCTGCTTACTTATCACCGCATAACCTGGATGTGCTACCTACCACCACCTGCCTTATCATCAGTCATGACTCCATGTACCATAATGAACTGTCATTATTCACATCTTATACCACTGCTTGGTGAAATTTCCTATTGTGATGCGCCATCTCCTCTCATTATTCATTGCATGCTCTTCTAGTCTGTTACGTTCAATAAGCGATCTCATCACTTATGCCAAGTCAACATTACATGATTTTGGAGGTGATTCTGAGCTCACTGAGGTGATCGTGGGGAAACTCGGCAGTGGATCTACGAGCGCAAGTCGTCATGTGTGAATTACTCTCAGACACGATTTAGGGCAATCGTGGTCTTGACCCAAGTTGTCGGGGCATGCTAAATATCTGGAGAAGTCGCAAGCGATTCACAGAGCAACAGCCAATCAAGAAACATGACTCACGTTGTCATCTTTAAATTTTCCAAACTCGGCTTCCAAAGAAATTGTATTTAAAGTTGCACTTCTTCATCAAGAAACAGTCAAATGTGAAGTTTACTTATTAAAACAGAAGATAAAATTGTCTATCCAGACAACCTCATATATAATTCTAAAATATTTTTTCGGCAATAACAAAGATGAAACAGTAGGCTACAGACAACATGAGAGCAGTGGCAAACTAGCCTAACAAAGGCAAACTAACAAGTGCCATACATGCCTGTATAGTCTGTATGCTATGATGTAGAGGACTATGCGAGCTGGACACAATCAGCGCACCCTAGGCAAGGCAAGGCAAGTTCATTTATATAGCGCATTTCATACATAGGAGCAGTTCAATGTGCTTTACAGAAAATAGAAAATGAAATTACAAAGGGTAAAGGAGATCAAATGTAAAAAAGAAGATAGGATCTGTCTGTGCTAGGTCTTGTAGTGTGAACACAGAGGTCGAAGATCAGCATCGCGCCCGACCGTGAGACTCCCGATACTAAAAATGCTAGTCACACTGGAGAGCTCACAGACGTGTCTTGTTTTGTTGTGTCGTGGCTAATATCGGGTAATCTGAACTTGGCATTACAGTACATGGACCATCCCCATTCACATGCAGTCTTTACTCTTATTTGTGGCCATCACTCATAGCACATACAATTCTACCTAATGGAGCTACTGTATGTGGAACTGGGCTACGAGTAGTCTTTAATGCAGCCCCATGATGTCATTGATTGCATTTGATTTGTATTGCACATGTACAGTATGTGAGCTGGCTAGCTTCTGTCCTAACCTCAGGAGATATAGTATATGATGAAGAACAACACACAGCAATCACAATCGTGAATTTAACGTATTGACCGTTTCTTCACAGAATTCAACATACAGTAGTGATTTTTGAATATGCATACATGTCAGCTCTTAATGATTCATCTTATTTCAGGGCCCTGAATTTTGGTGGAATTGGTGTGGTAATGGGACACGAATTGACACATGCCTTTGACGACCAGGGTAAGTCTTGCATACAAAATGAACACAACCTGAATCTGTGTCAGTGAACACGTGATCAAAGACGAAAGGATTCTGCACATTGTAACACATTTTTGTAATGTGGAAAAAGTCTTAACGGTGAGATGCGTCTCCTCTCCCCTCAGGGAGAGAGTACGACAAAGACGGGAACCTACGCTCCTGGTGGAAGAACTCATCCGTGGAGGCCTTCAAACACCAGACCCAGTGCATGGTGGAACAGTACAGCAACTACACCATCAACAAAGAGCCTCTGAACGGCAAGCATACCCTGGGGGAGAACATAGCTGACAACGGGGGACTCAAGGCTGCATACAAGGTCAGAATGCAGACTTGTTTACTGTAGTAGGTCTCTCAGTATCTCAGCTGGACAGCTAGAGCGAGACAAGGCCACGGCTTAGCATTGTGTTTACATTCCCAGGAATAGGGAGCAGGGATAACTTTCGGGAAAGATGACAGAGCAGGGATAACTTTCGGGAAAGATGATTCATTCAGTGAATCAGTTTTGCTGAATTACAGTATATTGATATTAAAATAAATGGCCTAAATAAACTATCCTAAAAAGGTTATGGAAAAGGATATGCTCAAAGAACCATGAATTTGAGGGGTTGTTATGGAAACAAATTAAGAGAATATATTTAAGGCATTCTCTTTGGAAGCAATGCCAGATTGTCATCAAATAAGACTGCTTATAATAACCATTATTCCCATTAATCAGATAAATACTGTATTTTCAGTGAACAGAGCACTTAGGAAAAAAAGAATTTTAAAACAGTCAGGATCATAAACAACAAACTCAGAGCAGCTTTGGTGACTGTATAGTGTAGGTGTAAGGGGTAGGAAGAGGGGGACTGACCTGATGAGAGGGGGGTCCAGTCAGATTTAAAAAAAGAACACGCTAACACGTTTCCGAAGCGGCATGCTTAGCGTAATACACGGAAAATGTGTGATGCGCATGGAACCTGTCACCCCCACCACCTCGGTTCCTCCCCCCCACCCCACCTCCCCAGCTAGTTTTCCTCATTCATTACTTTGAGGTTAATGGGTCACAAGGACTGAGAGTAGGGGCCACCAAAGCCTATCTGGGGTGGAAAATCGGGGTGAGTCTATCTCACTGCAAAGCCTTGGAACACGACAGGTGGTGGAGCAGACCATGGCTCGCACATTCTTTCCATCGGCTCAAAGGCCATAGGTTACCGATGTGTGGTCGAGGAAAACATATGTCAGGGAAAGACCTAGCGTGCTCTGGGCTAGCACAGGTGTGAGGAGGGGAAATCAAGCCTAGGTGGTGCATGGAAGGGACTGTGCTGTGCTGTGTAAGTCAAGGCATTTCTGTGGAGCTAAGGGAAACTACAATTAGGAAAGTGAAACCTGATGGCTGTCTCACAGGCCTACGTGAACTGGATTGAGAAAAACGGGGTGGAGGACGCGTTGCCTGCTATGGAGTTGACCAATCATCAGCTGTTCTTCGTTGGATTTGCTCAGGTGACCTTAATTAATTTTTTCCTACTTGATTCTGTTACTTTACATATAAGTTTCTGATTGGGTTGAACATTTGGTAATACCCAGGTCACAATTCACTTTTTGTATAATTGATGTCATTTGTAATGTAAAGGATGTAAACAGATGTCATTTTTAATTGTATCACATTGTATCACGTGATGTTAGAGCTACACCTAGTGGTAAATAGCAGATTTATTTATTATCCTTTATTTAACCAGGAAGAAACCCGTTGAGATTAAAAATCTCTTTTACAAGGGTGTCCTGAAATGACACTGAAAAAAAATGGTTAGATTAAATTTCATGCCTTAAACCTGTGTGTGTGTGTGTGTGTGTGTGTGTGTGTGTGTGTGTGTGTGTGTGTGTGTGTGTGTCTGTCTGTCTGTCTGTCTGTCTGTCTGTCTGCCAGGTGTGGTGCTCTGTGCGAACCCCTGAAAGCTCCCATGAGGGCGTGATTACAGACCCCCACAGTCCATCGAGGTACCGTGTCATTGGTACGGTCTCCAACTCCCAGGACTTTTCCAGGCATTTCAATTGCCCAGCCAACACCCCCATGAACCCCAAGCGAAAATGTGAGCTCTGGTGAAATGTCCACGCTCGGACCCCATACTGCCCCCTTGAGCTTGCATGGCTGAGGAAAAGTGGCCTGCATGGGGTGATGAACTCTCCTTCAGAGATGAGCAAGACAGAGACAGAGATGACTGGTGGACGATGAACCAATCACAGCGACTCTGTTTGCTTAGCTCTCTTACTTCTCAGGTTGCCTAAACAGGACTGCTAAAACAGGATGAGGAATGACGCTCCCGCCCCAGCTTCCCTTTGTTAATGGCGAGGAAAATACGCTCTTCTGTTTTGTTTTGCTTTTTTTTACCCCTTGTTTCTTTTATATTTCTGAGAACATTGAAAAAAGTGAAATGTGTTTTGCTCCTTGGTTGGGGCAAGGAGATGCACTGATAACACTGGAAACCAAATAGATGGAGGTTAATGAAGAGACTAAAGTATGTGTGGGTGGGACATGGTGTAATTTTTTTTTGCATCAGGGCTTATGAATATAAACAATGCTGAGGCCACTCACCTCTGTCTTAATTGTTTTTCTTTTTTGTTTGTTTTGTTTTTGTTTTTTTTTTTTAAAGAAAAGATTATTTATTTTTCTGCCTTCCTTACAATGTCTTGACGATGGTTTTCTTACTGTTCATGTTCATATGTAAAATAGCTCACAAGGTAAACCCTGAAATAAATGCAATTGTTTTATGCAAGTCTTTGTATAAGTAAGCATAAATTAAGTACAGTGTCTTTCAAAGCTCCTGCCAAATGCTCTTGTGAATGTGTTTGTAAAGGGCACCATGCAAAGTACAGGACAGTGGCCTGCCCCATTCTCCACCTGGGCACATCTAATCACTTTAATCTATGCACAGAGTAAAGATGTGACTATACATATATTGTGCAATAATTTTTATGTTGTACAGCGTAAAGTTTTTTAAAAGTTTGCAGACTGATGGTATTCAGGATGAGATTTTAAATAGCCTAGCTCCCTATTATAGGACGGGTCTGCTAGCACTATGCATTCAGTATGGAGCCGTTACGCTACAAATGCTGGATTTCATTTTGATAGAGATTTTTTTGCAGTCTTATATAGACTTTCTTTAAGAATGTTATGTGTGTGTGCAGACCCTTGCGCTACCTAGGCCACATCCGAAGTGGCAAAGAAATATGAAGTCACCTGGTATTGTATATGCCTTGGATTTACCATTTATGCCTCATTTTGTATCTCTTACACATTCAGCTTGAAAATAAAAATAATTTCTAAAAAAAAAATGTCAATTTTTCTGCCTTTGCTGTTCTTGACTTGCACTTTCCATAAAATGGCAGTAGATGTCGCTGTACGGCTGAGGGTATTCTGATGGTGAAAATAAAAAAAAAATATTACACTCGAGTCTTTAAACTAATATTGGACTGTAATAGTCTACTAAAAACTTAAGAAACCATTAAAATTTATTTTTTTCTGAGAGCCTTTTATGTGTATGCGTTGGATTTACATCAATGTCGGTGAAATCTCTCGGCATCGACATCGAAACCCCAACCTCAAATCCTACAGATACGTCACTTTTGTTAGCCCTAGGTAAGCCGAGCACATCCGAAATTAGCCGACAGTAGTCGAACAGTCCGTCCTACCGGACTGCTTGAGGCGGCCGCAACGCCATGTTGAGCGAAGTCTCCCATCTCTATGAAAAATGAGTTTAAAATGCATCGTGAAGACAGCAAGCGTTTACTAAGTGAAGAGGGCACACTGGGGAATATATTCTGAGGAACGGAACCGAACCGGATCCACGGACATCCCGGACGAGGTGGGGGAGGCAAGCCCCCCACCGTCCCCATGAATAGCTCTACAATTCTGATAAAAAGCGACTATACATTTTAAAAGCCTTTTGTAATAATGGGTTGTGAGACCGAACCTTAAGCAAAAGGATTTGCAGCAACGCTGAAGAGGAACATCTCGGTTACTTATGTATAATAGCTAGATACAGTGTAACATTATAGTAGTGTATTGTTTGCTTTTGTTCAAAATCTGCAATGAGTTTGCCACCGAAAGTGGTGCCACCGAAACCGGCCGCTGTCGCAGTTAGTGGACCTGTAACCGGGCCATCTCCAACAAGCCAACTGCGGGCGACTCTGACCTCCGTGTCGCTACCACCGGGAGCCCCGACTGCTCCTCAACCGCCTGCTGTGCCGCCACCCCAGTATCCTTCACTGACAACAATAACGTTAACGTTATCCTCACTCAAAGCTGGGTCCATGGTATATCTTTTTGAAAACGTTGACAGAATGGATAAATAAAGCCAAAATAACGTTATTTCATAGCTTGTTTGATAATGTTATTGTGGAGTGGGAGAAATTAAAATGCTTGGCTAACAGTCTCGCTAATTAACGTTAGCCCAGTGATTATCCTGCTAATATTGTTTTTAGTCAGGATAGCTTGCTAACTAGCTAATAGCAACTCCAACATTAGCTAACTGCTTGGTATGTCTACTAGCTACATAATTTAGCAGCCGGGGGAATACTGTCAGTGTTAACCGGTTTAACTATTTAAATCAAGCGGTTTTTAGCTAGTTATGTCTATTTAGGGGGGCTCCCATCCATGTTATGTTGGTTGGCATGTTAGTTAAAAAGTGGAATGTTGGAGAGTTGGTATTCTCTGTGTTTGCGTCAAGTGTAAGCTTTGTGTGATGAACTTGACAATTTCGTCTTTGTGTGAGTGGAGAGATGGGGACACTTGCTTGTTTGCTAGCTAGCTAGCTTGGTCTGCTAACGTGCCATAGCCTACTTTTGGGCGGCTAACATAAACTCTGAACACCCTCGGTGACATGTTTTGCCGGTTTTTTGTGCAGTGAAATTTAGACGGCTGATGTATCTGAAGGGTCACGGGTTTGCAGTCTTTAGCCTTTTTAAACTGGATGTTCACACCGTTATTTTGCATTGGGATATCCCCAATATCCTATATAACGTTACATCAATGCAGCAATAATGTCTGGCACACTGAAATGCACCGGTAGTTCCCGTGCATCTGCAGAGGCTCATCAGTTGTTTTGAAAATACACTGACATCATGTGTTCGTAAGGAAAACAAAATACAGTCTCAGGACGAGTTACAAATGAGAGTGTCGCTTGTCTGCAGTCTGTCAAACTGTAAACGTGGATACTTTCAGGTGCTGGTGCTGATGCAGGTGTCTGTCTGCGCCACGTATTCAGGAAGAGGAACGCCTTCAATTGATGGTCATCAGCTATTATTATTTTTATTTAACCGCATCATATGACATTCATGATGGTGATAAATTGTATTCGTATGGTGCCTTCCTGTTGATCATTTTTGCTGTCACAACTAGGCTATGCATTTGTGTGCGTGGAAGGTGCGCAGGTGCGCCTTTAGGAACTTCATGTCATTTTGGTTGTGCATGAGCGCTGCTGGTTCATTGCATTGCAGTACCAGAGCTAATTGACGTCTTGATTGCCTACTGACGTTGTTGATATGTCACGTCATATTCGATAGTAAAGTGACGAGGTGTGTCCAAATCAGCAAGGATATTGTGGGCAGCATGCAATCCACATCCCTCCCTGTTCGTTGTGGGCAGTGCTGTTTGAGGAAGTGGCGAGATTTTTTTTCTGTGGTTGGTTTGTGTACACATGAACCAGCAGTTGTAAAATTAGTGCCTTGAGGTTTCAGTGAGAAGAAGGCAACACTGCTGTGGTTTGCAAGTGTAGACAGTGGACTTCCAAAAACAGGCCAAACTCGCAAAAGGGTTTTCTGGGTGTGAATGCTATGCCCTCTACCCACAAGATTGAAACATAAGACATAATCACCAGGCTGTTTAGCCTTTTTATTTGAGGAATGGAAACAGTAAGTAGTCTACTGTTTTCAATAACACCACTGAAGCTTGTGTTCTGTGGGTCATGCTAACACATTATGGACAGAGAATCAGTTAGGCCTATCTTATCAAGTTGTTCTGCTGAGTTGATATTCTCTGGTATGATTCCCCAGAGAAATGCCTCCTTGATGCTCTTACACTCAGCTTGGAACCTTGCTTTACCCCGGCACTGCTCCAACCTGTGCACAGATTAGGCTTATTGTCTTGTCAGAGATTACCCTCCTGATTGGTGCTGTCAGTTGTCCTCTCTTGATAATGTAATTAACCTTTCCCCGAATGGGGTGGCAGTCTTGCATGGCTAGTCTTGGGGAGTATACAAATTGCAGGGCACCATATCTGTCTGTTTCCTCTAAGCACATGAATGGCATGTCATTTTAATGGGCTCTTTGATTAGTGCTTAGATAAGACCAAAATTTAGACTACAGTTTTTTTTTTTGGGGGGGGGGGGGTCAACCATTGGAGTTTCTTTTTATGTGATGAAGCCTATAGGCCTACAGTATTGAATGTTTTAACATTGCTTTTGGCTTATTTTCTTTCGTATGAGAATCATTCTCAGCAGACATCAACAATACAATTGTTAATAAAGGAACGTGTGTGCTTTCTTTGGGGTAAATGTCAATGCGATGGCAGTGATCGCTGTCTTGAATGCTGTCAGGTCTTGACATTTTTGTACCTTACCCTAGACACAATGTGTTTCTGGACTGCAGATGTTGTGTCTGTGTCATAAGGGACTTGGTGACTGTGGTACTACTGTGACAGGTGTTGATTTGCATGTCTGGAAGCATGAATGTTCTTTCAAGCCAAATGGCAACAGCATCAGCAGCACAACATGTTGGACTGCTTGATAATTGAAGTTTCCACCAGGACCTGGTTGATGCTGGCATTATAAACGGTTTTCCATCCTACACCACTGTTAAATTATCTTTCATGGCCAAGCCACAGAATACCTCAAAACATGCCATACTGTTTTATTTGTTTCCTCTGGATCAGAAATGGCCTCTAAAATGTCCTAATGTTAGGGCATGTTATGGCACCGTTGGTCAGTAAATGGGACCAACAGAAAGGCTTTTGGATTTTTGTGTCCTAGGATGTTATACTAGGTGATCATAAGTGAGGGATTTTGAAAGTTAGCCTATTAAATGGGTAATCCCCTTAGAACCTCTTATGTAAAACTAGTCACTCTTGCATTCAGTAAAAAAAAAAAAAAAAAAAAAACTTCTTTTGGTAGTCTACAATTTCAAAATGTTTGGGATTCCGTATGGGGAAATTATTTGTGGCAACCAAGGCAAGTTGTGCAGTCTAATATGAGTTTAAATGTTACGCCCAGTCACAGATGGATGTTCACCTGCCACACACATACTATAATCCATACATATCCTGTGCTTATTGGTGGGCACAGGATTTGAAGCAGGAGTTCAGTAAGACCTAGAGTACTAGGCTAACTGCTTGTCTTCAAGTGTCTGTTCCCATTTCACCCAATCATAATGTTGTAGGTTGCATTCCATAGCGTAATACATCTTTCCTAAAAATAAAATAAAAAGTGCTGAATGAAAACCTGGAAATTACCCCAAATCTGCACTACTGCACCTCAGTAAAAATAAAAAGTGTCATTTTGGGTTTCACTTTGTGCCATTGTCTGGATAATTCCGTAATCCTGCTTTGTGGAGCACCCTGTGGATTGACATGCTCACATGTGCTGTGAGGGGGAATAGGCTGAATTGAGAACACTTGATCTAAATGAGAAGGCGGAAACCCCAGGGAGCCTGAAAAGAAAAAAGGCTGACAGGAAGAGAAGGTGCTGGGGAGGGAGGGAGGCTAATCGGCCTGGTGGTTTGGAACTCTCACCAGCACTGTACGCCACTGCTCCTGTTTCGTACCAGCGCACCCTGCTTACTAGGTCTAGCAAAGACGAAGGGCAAAATACTTGGGAGAAATGCATTGATGTTGCTGCTGGCTCAGATGCACCTTGTTGGCCGATTGTTTGTTTTCGTGGTTCAATCTGTTGTCAAGTGCTATTGACGTATTGATTGTATTGGTGAGTTTAGTGTTGCCTCGACGTGGTGCAGATGATGTCTCCTGGCGGGGAGTCATGCTGTTGTCAAAGCATGGTCAGCCAACATGTAAACATACCTGATTGCTGCATACTACCAACACAAACTTGGATGGTCTCTACCCAAGCCCTATGTACATTATGTACATTTAATATACTTCATGGCCTCTGATATTGTGTGTGGTTGCAAATGATACAGATACAGTTTTTGGACTTGCCTCTTAGCCATTGCTTGCCACCACTCCACTCTTGTCAAAAGAGATGTATGAACAAAGCCAAGTGTGAGTGAGTGTGATAGACTGGAGAGCCATATTGCCCATCATGGACTACAGCTGAAGTACCTTTTTCAGATCTGGGCCAAATCAAACATGGAGCGATGTGTCCCTAGGCATAATATACATAGTAAGCAAAATGTTAAGTAGACTGCTGCCCATCTATATATACTTTCTTTAGTAGAATCTACCTGCTCAGATATGTTACCCGAAAGTGTAAGACTTAAAGATTAATCAGCTTTATCTCTGCATTTTGGACTTGTGGAGCTTTTAAGTAATTTTTTCATTTGCTATATATGACTGGAGATTCAGTGTGGATCTATAGTGCTGTATCCCGTGTGAGGAACTCGGTGCACCGTCATGTCAGTGTCCTTTTTCTTCTTGTGGTTGGGTGACAGGAGAATACACCTGCATCAGCTAACGAGCATCTTTAATTACCTGAGGAGATCAGTCAGGTGTGTTAGTACAGGAAGAAACGGAGGGAAACGCACTGTACTGTGCAGCCATGGGGAACACTGTGTGAAAGGCTTGACTGGACCCTTGGCGCTCTCTCTGTGTGTGTGTGTGTGTGTGTGTGTGTGTGTGTGTGTGTGTGTCTCAGTTTTGCCTGCCAGGCCACGCTGTCTGTGGCATCTGGTATTGGGTGGCGACACCTGATCTGGTGAGATCTGGCCCGGCTGTGCTGGGTTGGAGGGGGTAGGGGGGGTAGTCTGATCTTTGTGCCCGCTCTACCCCGTGCCGGCTGGCACCTGCCTCGGCCTGGGCATTCCTTTCATTCCTCCGCTTGAACCTGCTGTCTGGAACACTAACTCAGCCTGCGCAAGCCAGTGTGTTAGACAAAAGTGTATGTACGCGTGTATGTATTTGTGTGTGTGTGTGTGTGTGTGTGTGTGTGGGAGCCAGTGAGTCTTGTAGGCAAGCTTGTTTGTGTATGTGTCTGTGTGTGCACATGTGCATGTGAGAGTGAAGGTTAGGGGAGGTGGTGTCAGTTTATAATCACTTGTTTGTCCAAACTGCGCAAACAAGAACTTCAAAGGACGCCATTCGTCCCATGCCTGTCTGCCGCCCCATTGACCTCATTTTAGTGACTTTTTAACACTCGTCTTACAAGCAGCCCAGCCGGAGGCTTCCTACAGCAACGGAGTGCCATTTCCCTGAATCATTAGCCATAGCCGGTTACTATCTGGCGTTGGGTCAGAGAGTTCCTTGTCCGCACTGAGCCTCTTTGGGACGGCGTCAGGGTCGGTGTCAGGTCCAAGACCACCATGCTGGGTCCAGGATCGAAGCACTGTGTGTCACCCAGATCTTTTACCACCCTAAAGACAAAAGCCTTGTTGCTCAGAGTGAGGGACCAGATGTTTGAATAAGCCAGGGTAGCAGTTGGATGAATGTGTTCACAGGGTTTTCCCAGAGTCCTTCTCTTCCTCATTCATGCTCCTTTTTTTTCTCTCTCTCTCTTCCTTATGCACTCCTTCACCCCTTCTTTCTCCCTTTCTTTCTCTCTCTCTCTCTCTCTCTCTCTCTCTCTCTCTCTCTCTCTCTCTCTCTCTCTCTCTCTCTCTCTCTCTTTCTGTTTCATTCTCTTGTACTCTCTGTTGCCTGTCTTTCTGGTTTTGAATGGGACTTCCTCTCAGGACTTGGAGCTGTGATGTGTAGCTGCCTGTGACCAGAATGTATCTTTTCATTTATGTAGGTTTGGGATTGTGTAAGGAGTGTGTGTGTGTGTGTGTGTGTGTGAGTGAACTGGGATTGGTTTGGGGGTGTAGGGGGCGGGAGGGGAGGGGGGGGGTGATCTCCTGGTTGCCAGAGCGACGGCGGGCGCATGCTGCAGGGGCAGACAATGGCAGCACTGCTTAGCATTCTGTGTGCATTGGGCCAGCCGGCCACTTCCCACCAGGCTCATAACAATGGCCCAGGTCACACACAGCCCCGGCCTGAGCTGCCAGATACCAGATACCAGCACATGGCTCGATGTGTGGAGGCTCTCTCTCTCGCTCTTGCTCTCTCTCTCTCTCTCTCTCTCTCTCTCGTCTCTCTCTCTCTCGTTCTCTCTCTCTCTCTCTCTCTCTCTCTCTCTCTCTCTCTCTCTCTCTCTCTCTCTCTCTCTCTCATTCTTAGTGTCCCTTTCATTCTCACTCTTTCTGTGTTCTCATTGACTTGTCCCCACCCTTTCCTTTTTCTCACTTCCGTCAGTGCTTTTTCTGCATCTTTGTTTATTTATTTTTTTTCCAACCTGTGGCTCTTCAGTATTCTGTCCCTATATCCACCTCACTGCCTGTTCACTATTTTGAGTCATTCACTACAGTACGCTTCCTTGATCGGTTGACTGTTTTTATTTCCCTTTTATTTCTCTCTCTCTCTCTCTCTCTCTCTCTCTCTCTCTCTCTCTCTCTCTCTCTCTCTCTCTCTCTCTCTCTCTCTCTCTGTCTTTTTCTTCTCTCTTACCTCTTATCTGTCTTTCACTTCCTCTATCTGTCTGATATGAGACCACACAGTGTTGTGTTGCAGCCGCAGGGCCGCTGCATACTGTACCAGGCTATTGGTTAAAGAGGAATCACCCTCAGGTCAGAGCAGAGGAGATAGTGGGCTTGTGGAGGTTTCACTTAAAGGAATATACCGGAGTAAGTTTAAGCATAGCCCTGCTGCACGAGCCTTCTAACAGCTATATATTTCGCATGAAATGAAAGAATTTCGAACAGCATAGACCTAACGCGAACTAGAAACATGTTACATTGAGTCAATGTAACCTCAGATCTTACTTTCGGTTTCCAACAGTCAGGTCCCATTGATTCAGTGTTAAGTGCCTGTTCGCTTCTGCGTTCGCGTTCGGTCTGTGCTGTACCAAATTATTTTGTTTCACTCGCTAACTCGCTAACACATTTAGCAAGGTCTTTCAACAGGGCTATGCTTGAATTCACTCTGGTACTTTCCTTTAAGACTTCAGAATCATACGATTACATCATCTGAGCTGTGGCACACTTCTCTGTGGCTTTAGTGTGGAAGGTGTCGCTTTGATGTGTTGTGTTGCTCTGTCAGGAGGACTGGATAATGTGTGGTAGTGGGTTTCTACCGTTTCCCCTTAAGCAGAGTTCTGTAGAGAAGTCCACTTCACATTTTGTTTCATAAACCAAAAAGCCTGGTGGTTTTGCAGCACCAGTCTCCCCCCTACCGAATGTTGGCTTCGCGTCTGCATGTATCGGGAGAAATGTTGTGCAATTCAGCCGCACAAACGCACACACACACACACACACACACACATGCATGCACACACAGCTGCGTGTTATGTAGCTGACAGCAGTGCGTGTACCCAATGACAGAGGTCAGGCAAGGCTGGAGGCTCTCCTGTGACAGCACTTCAGGCCAAGCATGTGTTTACAAGGAAAATACCCCCCACCACCTCTCGCCGGCCCTATTGCCTGTTAAAAACCTAGTGGAGTACCCAGTGATGTAGCCTAGATTGCGGGGACACGGTGTACAGGTCCAGATCCTCACTGGCGACATATCATCCAACCCCTTTCCTAAATATGCAACCAATTAGCTACCCAATGTGATGCCATTGTCAAGGTCTCATGATGGGAGACCTTATAGTTTAATATAAGGCTAGTAGTTGAATGTGGCTAAGTATGTATTGTCTAAATCAAGCATCAGATAGACTTATTTATTTTCTTTATGTTGTTCTCCCCCCAGGAGAATCACTCTAGTTTTTCTGAAACCAGTATAGATTTCCGTATCGGGAGGAGGATTTTTAAAATGCGACGAGGAAATATTACGTCTTGTTGTGTGTACTTGAGGATGCTGTTGGCTTGATCTTGCTTGCGCTGCTGGTTGTTTTAGCTGTGTGTGTGTGTATGTGTGTGTGTGTCTTTCCATCCACCCATCTCTTCTCCATCCCCTGCTGATGATGCTGCTGCCCAACGATGAGGGGTCATCTGGTTTGTGTTTATCGGCCGTTCATCTTTCCTTCCTCTCTGAATTGCCATCCGCCAAAGCTGTTGAGTCACTGTCCCATAGCGGACTGTACACACACACATGCTCCAAATCGACATATTACCTCAGACACACAAAGACGTCACACACAGGCAAAGTAATTGCTCCGTGTGCATATGTAAATAGTTTGGCAGCAAACAGCATCTTGAACAGACACATACACTGTAGGTACTCGTTGGACTGAAAACAAACACTCTGTCATACTTTTGGGGGGGGGGGATTGGTTGCAAACAAACCTTTGTGTGCACAAACCTTTTTACACACACAGACAAGAGATGCATGCATTGTGTATGTCTCTCACATACTGTACAGACACACACACACACACACACACACACACCGAGAGAGACAGGCAGAGCTGGAGAGAGAAGGGTCATGTTTACTCAGTGCAGTGTGAGCGAGCGGGTGGTTGTGCAGACATTCTGCATTTGCACCATCTGGTCTGTCTCCAGCCACTTCCTCTGACTGGGATGTGGACCCATTGCACTCAGGTACTCTAGACACGCCCCCTCTCTCTCCCTCTCTTTCTCTCTCTCTCTCTCTTAGTCCTATGCTTTCTTTCTTTCCCTCCTCTTTTCTCACCCTCCTGTTCTCTCTCTCTCTCCCTCTGCCCCCCCTCCCTCTGCTCCCCCCTCCCCAATCCTCTTTCAGTGCCACGTTTGCAATCTGGAGTATCTGCCCCATTTCTTCCCCCCTCTCTCTCTTTTCTACCCCTCTCTCTCTCTTCCTCTTTTCCCAATTTCACCCTTGGATGAACAGTCCCTTAGGTTTCAGTCATTCATTCATGACGTACAGTTAAATGCAGAAGTCTCATTCATTCATTCATTGTTTCATTCATGTATACATTCATTCATTCATTAGTTTATATTATTTATATTTTTTGTGATGTGTGTGTGTGTGTGTGTGTGTGTGTGTGTGTGTGTGTGTGTGTGCATGTATGTTTTCTGGATAGCATTGTGTATTAGGTGCCAGTGTCTGTGGATCATGGGTCATCAATGTTGATACTACTTTGTAATACTGGTATGAGAATTTTCATGTTATTAATGCCTTGCAAAGGTAGACTCGTGCTGCTTGATTTATAGGGAATTGTTGTCAACTCAGCAGAACAGGTTGACTTTCTCACCCTATTCTCCCCCCTACCTCCCTCTCTCCTCTCCTCTCCGACCCGACCCTCCCTCCCTCCCTCCCCCCGGATTCTGCCAGGTTCTCCCTCCCTTTGTTTTCTGCTCTCTCTTTTTTTCTCTCCCTACTCCTTCACCCAACACCCCCCCCCTCCCGCTCCCGCTCTCTAATTCTCCCTTTCTTTCTCTCTATCTGTCCATCGCTGTTCCTTTTCCCTCACTCGCTCTGTTTTGCATGCATTTGGCGTAAGCTAATGACTATTGGAATTGCTCTTGGGTGGTGGCCTAGGCTCTGGCTTTCCCCTCCTCTCCTCCAAATGAGGCTTGAAGCTGCGGGCAGGCCAGGCTAGCCGAGCTGAGCCTGGCGGAGCAACCCCCAAAGCCGAGCTTTTTGTGCTTGGGGGCACGACATGAGATGAGGCTAAACTAAACCCAGTCTAAATTCCCCCCTTCCCTTAGAAGGGTTTAGTCTTGAGCGCTTTTTTGATTCAGAGAAAGGTCATACCTTCATTCAGACCTCCCTGTGGAGCCGCTTGCTCCCTTTTGTTTTTCTGTCTTCTCTGGTATGCCTCTATTTAAAAACATGAATTCTCTGGGATGTTGTCCTCTATTTCTCCTACCCTCTCACATCTGATAGTTCTCCACATCTTTTAAGCTTTGTGTACACTTCAAAAAGCTCAATATTTCTCTGTGCAAAAAAAAAGAAAGAAAGAAAGGATCTGTCAGTGTCTGCATTCTCATATAGTGGGGGCGGAGAGAGAGAGCCAAAGACAGCCATGTCTCGGTCAAGGTTCAGACTCCGAGGCTGTCACCACTCAGGACTGCAGACGGGTGATGGGTTTGGGAATCTGAGCAGATCTGACAAGTGCAGGAAAACATCTGGGGTCACATAAAGGTGACCAAAAAGAGAGAAAAAAAAAGCGGGAGAAGATGGCTACCGTTCAGTGGCCAGTGGGAAGAGATGAATAGAAATGAAATGAATAGAAATTAACTTTAAGTAGTTTTATGTGTGTGATTAGGGAATGGTGTGTGGGTTGATGTGCGTTGTTGGACTGTAGACACTGGGTGGACACAAGGTTTGTGTGTGTGTGTGTGTGTGTGTGTGTGTACGCGCGCGCCAATGGTGTTTAGAGGGTTGCTCGCAGAATCCACTGCGTCATTGTTAAAATCCAGCCTGGCACATGCAAAGGGATTTTACGGTTATGCAACAAGGTGCAACATGGCTGTGGTGCTTATCAGATCACACTGTAATTCAACTGAGTGTCCCAGTCACGTCTGCTAGAGCTGCAGCCTTTTCTCTGAAGAATGACCCCCCCACCCCCACCCCAAGGCCTGCTACCTGTGTTGTTGACATGGTGACCTTTTGGCCTTCCCTGAAAGCACCAGCATGAACATTCTGGTGGGTGTGAGGGAAGGAAACATGGCAGCCTAGGTCATCGATTTGTTGTATGCCTGGATGAGTCACATAAGAGTTCTGATTCTCTCAGTTATCATTGTCCACACACACACACACACACACACGCGCACACACACACACACATACACGTGTGTCATTGCTCCCTCAAAGATTATTATTAATATTTTCACTTGGACAAACTCAGCCACACATATCTGGTGTACACATAGTTGAAAGTAAAAACAAGGGACTCTAGGGAGCACACACACACACATACAGTACTCTCTCTCCGCAAACTCAAAGCAGAGTATATTTGAGGCGTCTTTACAAGTCTCTCTCTCTCTCTCTCTCTCTCTCTCTCTCTCTCTCTCTCTCTCTCTCTCTCTCCTTATTCTCTCTCTCCTTTTCTACCTCTCTCTCAATTCCCCTGCCCCTGCTTTTAGCCAGCGTCTCCCCGTTATAATCTCCTCTACTCTATAGACCTCTCTCTCTCTCTCTCTCTCTCTCTCTCTCTCTCTCTCTCTCTCTCTCTCTCTCTCTCTCTCTCTCTCTCTCTCTCTCTCACGCCTCCACTCATTCTCAGGAGTGATGTTGGCAGTGGGCCAGCAGAGAGGAGGGCTGCAGCCTGCCTGAGGATCGAGAGCAGGGTTAGAAGGAGGGATTTTGCTGAAAGACAAAAAAAGAGAGAGAGAGAGAGAAAAAAAGGAGGAGAAAAGTGTCGAGAGCAGGAAGGAGGGGAGCCAGACCTTGGCTTTCCCTGAAACCACGTGACCCACGTTCCACACAGTCTCCTGGGCACTCTACCCGAACTACCAGAGCCGGTTCCTTAGAGTCTCTCTCTCTCTCTCTCTCTCACACACACTCTGTTTATTTATTCCTCACTGTCTTTTTCTTCTACATTCTCTGTTTCAAAAACTTATGATGAACCAAACACACCCACCCTTTTCACACACACCCCTCACAAACACAAACACACACACATACACAGTCTCACTCTTTTGCACTTGTCTCTGTCATATTCTTTTTATTTTTACCCCCCTCCTTATCTTTTCCTCCCATCTGTATTTCATCTCTTCATTTTTGCTTTCACCATTCTCTTTCACCTAAGTCTCCTCTCTTTCTCCTCTCTCTGTGCTCCTCTCCCATTGCACATCGCTAGCAAGCTCACCAGTGTGCTAAACTCCTGCGGCCAAGTACACACACACACACACACGCACACATCCTCCAGGCATGTCTGTGACACACACACACACACACCGAGACGACCCAAGACTCTGAGACAGGGAAGACCTGCCCAGCGACTGCACTGACGCACTGATGTCACGCTGGTGCTGTCATTATGTCAGCTGACAGAGTGGCCCCTATCAGTCATCAGTGCGAGTGCTGACTGGAGGTTATGAAAGCCATGCCTTTGTCATGTGGGGGAGATGTGTGCGGATAGGCAGAAAGCAGGAGTAGCAAGCTCACTGGAGCCACCTGTCAAAGCTGCTGAGTCCAAGTGTGTGTGTGTGTGTGTTTATTTTTGTGGGAGCTTGTATCAACATTTTTAAGGTCTTAGTTATTCTACGTGCCTGTGTGTGTGTGTGTGTTTGTGTGTGCAGGGGGAGGGGTATGAGAGGGATTTACATATTTAAGATTCCCAATCCAAGTTCCTGAGTGCTAGTGGGGATTATCCCGCCTCTAACTGGAGGGCTGTAGAGTCCAGTCCAGGCCAGGAATTTGGGAATTCCATGTCTGGATTTCCTCACAGCTCTTTGCTCCCCGGTGAAGGTACATGGTGTACTCTTGAGGGGGAAAGTGAACATTTTGTGGAGGGTAGGGTTTAGAGAGGGTGGGGGGGTGGGGGGAGGCAGCAGTGGGGGGGGGGGGGGGGGGGGGGGGGGTGTGAGTGGTGTGGTAGAGGTTGGAAAAAATCACATCCAAGAGAGGGGGAAGATTTCAGTGCTCCACTGTACAGTTCACCTCTGTTTAGCCATTTAGTTCCGTGTGTGTGTCTGTGTGTGCGTGTGCGTGTGCGTGTGTGTGAGAGAGAGAGAGCGAGAGAGAGAGTTTGAGTTTGGCAATGCCCATTGAACTGTTGTAACTTTCGTGTGACAGCTGACCAAACTGTGTGTGTCTTGCTGTCACGTATACTGCCCTTACTTCAATGTCCTCTCCTCACCCTTGACCTCATTTGACCTTAAATTGACCTCACTGCAGACTTGTCCTTAACACAACACGCACCAGGATCCCGAGGGTGCAGCCTGGTCTTGATGAGCGCCTCTTCTCTGCACAGCCCGGGGTGGCCGCAGTATATAGTGTGAGTATTAAATACACACACACACACACACACACACACATGTTCCCATATGGTCTCAGATATACAGTATACACACACAGAAGCATGGGCTTTGTTTCTCTATTACTGTACACACACACACACACACACACACACACACACACACACACACACACACAGATTCTGATTTGGAGCCTGCACTCATTTTTATGGATGTAATAACTGATCAAAAAAAGAATGGATTGTGCCCCTGTATTAATGTGATACACACACACACACAGACATACACACACACACACAGACACACAGACTGAGCCTACAGTTATTCCTTTTAATGTAATAACTGGCCCAAAAAAAAAACCCTCAAGCTTCCTACGCAGGTAGAATGGTTGGTATTTGGTTTAAATATCAACCGCAGATCAAGCTAATGAGGCATAAAGGCTGATGAATGACTATAGCGTACAGACAATCTCTCTAAATCATACCATTGCTGAGTGCAAGGATTTAAAGAGAGCGATTCAATCAATACTATTTATCAAACTCATTTCATTTATGAATCAGTTCATAAAAGTAAAAATAGATACAGTATAAATGCATGGACTCATTAATTTGATTTATTAGACAGTTTTAAATGTATCCCCACCCCACACTAAATCTGTAAAACAGGGAGTGTAGTAGTAATCATAAAAGGAAAAAGGCATAAAAAAGTTAAAATGGCAAATACATATATGAGAGAGAGAGAGAGAGCGCATCATTTCATCTGAGAAATAGTCTTCCTCCTCCTTCATCACTAAGAAAACCTTAGGAAATCCCTGCATCTCCCTGTTATTAAATTTTAAAAGAGATATTTTTTAGCAAAGGTTTTCCTTAATTTAAACTGCTTCTTTCTAATGCCCTTTGGCTGCCTCCTACTCACTTTGGGGGGCGGGGTGATGACAATATTTTAAATGCAAAAAAAAAAGAAAAACATTTAAAAAATGCAAACAAGTTAAGTGTTCTGCTTTGTCTTGGGAGTGTTCCATGCAAGATGTCACTAGTCAGTCAGGCCTATGGAACTCCCCAGATTAAAAAGGGTTGACTTTAGCCTAATTGAATTCTTTCTCATTATCGCTGTTGTACTTATTTGGAGCGCTTTGGGTTTTCTGTAAACCCTGTGGCAGTCTCAGTTTCTTCTAACACAGCGCACACACACACACACACACACACACACACACACACACACACACACACACACACACACACACACACACACACACACTCCCTCCACATACAGTACACTCAGAAGGAAACTCTTCATGCTCTTTAGCACATTCTCAGCATGACGACCAAAGCTTCTGTCACCTTCCGTCCTTCCTGCCATGCTAGCTAACCGCCTTTAGCTTATCCACTGAGATGCCCCACTGGCCACATTGGCATCTTTTAGCTTATGCACGCAGTTGGAAATTCTGTGAATTTCAGCCTCTCATGTTAGCTTCCATTAGCTTGACCACAGGCCGAATTTCAACCCTTCACGTTAGCTGGCGTGTAGAGAAACCGCTGCAGGGAGAATTTCAGTGCTGGGTGTTAGCCATTCTTAGCCCAACCATGGAGGGAATATCATGGCTACATGTTAGCCAGCCCTTTAGCTCATGCACAGGGTGCTTTCCCACACACTCATGTAATCTTCAACTAGCTCATCCACAGGGAGAGTTCCAGCTAGCAAAGGCTTTATGCCAACACACGCTTACACATTCTCTTTCTCTCTTTCTCTCACTCACACACATACACACACACACACACACACGCCATGAGCTGACTCATTGGATTGATTAAGCCAGGGGCTTTTCGATGGAGTGAGAATGGAGGGCGGTCGCGCTTGAGATCGTGCTCACACTCACACTCACACCCACTCGCTGTCGCCCTCTGAAAACACATTTATTTTGTTCATGATTGCATCGTGCCATGCCCGAGTACCAGACGGCTACAGTACCCAAACAGGCTGCCACCCTCACACTCAAAACACACACACACACACACACACACACACACACATTGGCCTCCTAAAAAGGCCTGTTAATAATATGAGTGGTTTGTGATGATTCAGTCGTCCACATAATTCAGTGTGGATGAGGCATCTGTCACATTTGAGTCAGTTATATCATTTCCAAAACGGATCAGCTTTCATAGGCGAATTTGCGATACCTGCAATGTTGGTCCTTGAGTCATGTTTGGCTCACGATGCTAAGGGTTATTAGAGGTAACTTGTTAGCCTGGAAATATGTGCACACATACAGTACACATTCAGGTAGCTCCATCCATGTTAAACACAGTTAGTTTATTGACCCTAAAGGAAATTTCAGAATCCAATAGATTGTGCAGTTCTGATACAAATGACTTTGGGGCTGAATGCTGATGATCAATTTTTATCTCATTAAGTGTCATCATCATTATAATCCTCATAATCATCATCATCCACGATGTGCCCATCTCTGCCCTGTTTTCTGTAGTCTAGTTCCTAGCTTCCTGTCCCCGTGTCCTCAGTCAACCCCTCTCTGTCTGTGTCGTACACACACCCTAACTCAACCGTAACCACACACTTTCCCACACTCACATATGCATACTGTATTCACACATTCTTCCTCTCGCACTCATTTACTCAAACACACACACACACTCACACACTGTGGTCTGCACACACCCGTACCCTGAGCTAACAACAATGCTCAAGCCTACAACAGCTGGCAACAATAGGCACATTAGCACTTTTTCCAAGAAAAAAGTCCTTGTTCCTAGGAATCCACCTCGCCACCCTATCTGACTTGGACTGGGTGTTAGAATTTGGAAATGTCTAAATGTCAATGTTTTTTTCTTTTTTTCTTTTTGAAAAGTCCCATTTGGTTTCAGGCCCACTGTTCCAAGTTCCCAGTGGGTGATCGTCTCAGCACTTGAGATTTGTTTAGCAGGGGAACAGATAAGTGCAGCCCTGACTGACACACTCACACACCCACACACACTCACACCCACACACACTCACACACCCACACACACACACACACACACACACACACACACACACAGTGAAGAGTGGCATTTGCATGAGGTTTCACAGCAATGGTTTTTCATATCGCTGCGGTTTCTCTGAGGTCAGCCTGCACCACTGCTGCTGCCACTGCTCAAGGGAGTGGGGTTTATGAGAGAGAGAGAGAGAGAGAGAGAGAGAGAGAGAGATGGGTTTGAAAGAAAGAGAGAGAGATGGGTTTGAAAGAAAGAGAGAGAGAGTTGGGTTTGAAAGAAAGCGAGAGAGAGAGAGAGAGAGAGAGAGAGAGAGATGGGAGCGAGACAGATGGGTTTGAAAGAAAGAGAGAGAGAGAGAGAGAGATGGGTTTGAAAGAGAGAGAGAGAGAGTTGGGTTTGAAAGAAAGCGAGAGAGAGAGAGAGAGAGAGAGAGAGAGAGATGGATTAGAGAGAGAGAGAGAGAGAGAGAGAGAGAGAGAGAAAGCAGAAGATACAGAGAACTGCTAAAAGAGGCATAATTGAAATAGTGAGGAAACGAGCCTCCGCAGGAGATTTGTGTGCTGTAGTAGGGAAGAGAGATAAACAAGCCTCTCCATGAACATCATTTGGAAGGACGAGCATAAGTGTGTCTGTCCTTACAGTATGTGTACTCCACAACTGAAGATGGCAAAGGACAAGACTCCTTATCTCCATACAACAATGGTCCGCAAATGCTGTAGTTTCAGGTGAGCGATCAGTGATGCCATGACTCACCTGCGGAGGAGGCCTCACACCTGCTTCCTCAGGTATCGCTACAGCCGCTGTGGCCTTGGCGCAGAGCTCAGCTTGCACACTGGCGTTAATGTGCGGTTTCAGACACCCCAATGATCATCTGCTCAGTGAGCTAACCGCACTGTAGCCTAATTAACACCTTTAGCTCATGCACATTATCCACAACTTTCCGAACGTTGACGCAACAATGAATCATTAGAACGGCCTAAGCGGATGCCCGTCTTCTTCTTCCGGTTGTTGCAGCCTGAGACTGGTGCAGCTATGGATCTAGCAGACTCCGTTTAGGTAGTTGCGTTCAAGTACTGTAAGAGTAAAAGATGGTTAACATTACACGGGTACAAGTATAAAGCAACGACACTGATATTAATGGAAGTGGAACTTTATTCTTCTGTTCTGTGTTTAATTCATGTTAGGAAGATAGGGTTGGCCTATAGCATTAACCTGCCTATGTTCACCTGTTCATACCACAATATTAATTATAGAATTTAGATCATATTTTTACATGTGTTGCCAAGTGGGCAGCTTATCTATAGAACAGGTATGATCGAATGCACCGAGTTCCAACTGCAGACAAGGTAGAAGAATTTAGTACATGATGATGATCCAAGTTGTGCATTCTTGTTTTTTTGCGTGGCTGGAAATGCCATGATATGGTTTTAAGCCCCTCCCTGCTGCATCATAGGATTGGTGAACCCAGTGACCCATAGAATACACACTCTGTCCCCTCCCCCTCCTTCCATCCCTTTAGAACACACACACACACACACACACACACACACACACACACACACACACACACACACACACACACACACACACACACGTTCACCACCACCTCACACTCACTGACCCCTCCATGCTCTAATGATTTTAGCCCAGGGGCTATATGTCAGAGCCCCAGCTGCACTATAAGGGTTGGCTAGCAGTAATGGGCCATCCGGCCCCTAAGCTGTTCTGTTGTAACCCTGTTTACATGGACACTTTTAATCTGATTATTTAACCCAATATTCCATTTCAATTGGCATTTATGAATGCATCTCCTTGGATACTGTTCTGTAGAATGCACATTGGAATCTTTCTAATCAGATTATAATTGTCCATGTAAACCCGCCTAGTAGTGTTGCTGTTTGTGAGTGTGTGGATTTTTTGCACACTGTAAGTGAAATCAAGAAGATTTGTTTCGCTCTCTCGTCCCTTAACTCATGAGTTAGTTGATCGTTATTATTGTGTGCTGAGCACATATTACTAAACTGAAAGAGCATCTGGAATAGTTAGAAGACAGGCAACAATTTAAAGCATTGACCACACCTTTAAACTATAATTGGGTGGCAAAGATGCTCAAGCAGAATGGCACTATCATTTTTCAGTAAATAATTGTGAAGGGTGTGGTGATTAGAGACAGAGAGGGAATTTGTGTTAGGCAGCTACAGTACGTGTGTGTGTGTGTGTGTGTGTGTGTGTGTGTGTGTGTGTGTGTGTGTGTTAGGCAGCAGTATGTGTGTATTTGTGTGTGTCTTTGATGTGGCACACAGACCTGCTGGCTCCGGCCCCAGCTCAGTTGTGCACCAACACCACACTCCAGCGCCAGAATCAAACCCCTCCATAGCATGGGCACAAAGATCCATGGAAGCTAGCCAACAAACTGCACCCTTCTCTCTCTCTCTCTCTCTCTCTCTCTCTCTCTCTCTCTCTCTCTCTCTCTCTCTCTCTCTCTGTCTCTCTGTCTCTCTGTCTGTCTGTCTGTCTGTCTTTCTCTCCCCCCCTCTCTTTTTTTCCCTTTCTCTCTCAATCACTTGCCTCTTTTGCTGCCTGTATTTCTTTTCTTTCACTCAGTCACATTTTCTTGCTTCCTCTTGCTGTTGGTAATTAGCCCCCCCCCCCCTCTCTCTCCACACACTCTTTTCTCACCATCCATTTAATTTTTTGTCCTTCCTTTTTCTGATGCCTTCCCGCTCATGTCCGTTCCTCATCTGTGTTTGTGTGTCCTTCACACTCTTTTTTTCTTGCATGTTAATTCTCTCTCTCTCTCTCTCTCTCTCTCTCTCTCTCTCTCTCTCTCTCTCTCTCTCTCTCTCTCTCTCTCTCTCTCTCTCTCTCTCTCTCTCTCTCTCTCTCTCTCTCTCTCTCTCTCTCTCTCTCTCTCTCTCTCTCTCTCATTAGCGCCATCTCCCTTCCCTAGCCTCTTTGACTGTGTCTATTCCCACAGGACCCCCTAGCCCTGTGCAAACCCCATGCATATTTCATAGTGCTCTTCTCCGAGATGCTTACGCCATGTGTTTGCTCACGGCCGGTGTTAACACTCGCCATTACCCGCGGGCCGACCTTAGTCTAAATCAGCTGCTTGACATGGTGACCATGAGGGGGATAAAGGCGCTGAACTGAAGACAGTGGCGGGATGGGCCTCTGTAGTGCGGTCGTATTTTTATATAGATTGGTAGGGCGAAATGTGTGTGTGTGTGTGTGTGTGTGTGTGTGTAGGTGGATGTGGTTAAATGTTGTGTGTGTGTGCGTGCGCATCCATGTGAATCTGCGTGGGTGCAGTTGATTGAGGGTACTTTGTACATGCACACTGTGTGTGTGTGTGTGTGTGTGTGTGTGTGTGTGTGTGAGAGAGCATGCTCTCCAGCAGGTAATTGTGCACTCTGTAGTGGTGTGTGTGTGTGTGTGTGTGTGTGTGTGTGTGTGTGTGTGTGGTGCAGGTGATAGAGTGCTGTGTTTTGGGGCCTCGGGAGCAGTGGTGCAGAGCTGGCAGTCGGCCCAGCACGCCACCAAAATACCTCTCCGTCTGTCTCTCCCTCCCTCGTTCCTCTTTCTTTCTTTTTTTTTCTTCTCCTTTCTTATTTTCTCTCAAGTCTCCCCTCCACCCACTCTCCTACACTGCATACCCGTCTTTCCGCTCTCCTCTTTCTGCTCTCACCGTATCCCTCTCAGTTTCCCTTTCCCTCACCCTCTGCCTGTCGTTTTCTCTCTTGCTCCCTTTCTTTCTTTCTCAGCGCTCTCTCTCTCTCTCTCTCTCTCTCTCTCTCTCTCTCTCTCTCTCTCTCTCTCTCTCTCTTTTTCCCTCTCTATGTGTCTCGTCCTGATCAGGTCAAATCATCTGCCATCACGGCCCATCACTCTTAATAAGTACCCTGGTTTGTGTTTGAGCCACTGCCGACAAACTGTCCTATGCACAGTTTCTCTCTCCTCACAGTCCATTGCTCTTCCCTTCTTAAGTCTCTAATACACACACACACACACACACACACACACACACACACACACACACACCTTCTTTGCCCTTCTTAGGGTGGCAGAGAACAAGCTGGCAGATGCATGCCCAAAGTGATTTTGCGCTCTCTCTCCTACTTTCAAATTGAAACTCACAAAAAGCACTTTTATTCACATGACAAGTTAATACATTTCCATTTGCGCTATCTCTCCCCTCTTGCCTCTTTTCTCTCTGCCGTACTAGGCACCCTTCATCTCCACCATAATCCATCACAGCAAGACACCTATGAATCGTTCTGAAAGAAAATCCAGTCTCCTAGAAAGAATATCTGCTAAATATTTTGTCATTCTGCCTCTCTGTCTCTGTATCTCTCTCTCTCTCTCTCTCTATATCCCCCTCTCTTCTTCTCTTCTCAACCTCTTCCTCTGCTTTTCTTCTCCCCATCTACAGGTCCCACGGCACCCCGGTCCTCCGTTCCCTCCTCATGACCTCTCTAAGGGGCACCCCCAACTGCCGGGCCCACCTGGGCCTGGCGGTCCGGCCTCCACGCCGGCTCTCTCTCAGGTAACAGTCCCCGCGGCCCCCCCGTATCGCTACATTAAGGGCTGGGAGGCAGGCGGAGGGGTGAGTTTGTCCGTTCGCAAAAAATAAAAATAAAAAGTCACAGCCGCCGCCACCGCCGCTTCTTCATCCCGTTCTGTTGTCTGTAAGCCTTTTTACACAGAGAGACTCCACAATCATCACTGGGGAAAAAAGAGCAAAAGAGTCGTCATAATGTGTCTGCTTCCTTAACTGAGGGAGCAGAATACCACCCTGATGCAAGCTGTTAAATGGCCTGTTGGTGTAACCAAAGACACATCGCATTTAGTTTGATAAATAAAACCTATCTGAGGAAGTTTGGTACGTTGCTGTTTTTGGAAGCAACAGTTCCTAAACATCAGCTAACCTGTTAACTAGCAAGAAAGTGTAGCCACTTCAGAAGTCTGTTTTAATTAGAAACGCCTCTTGTGCATTTGTAAACTTGCCCTTGCATGTTAAGCTAGTACTCATGCATGAACGCTGAAATCACTTGTCTCCATAAAGTATCTCTAGCAACATAACAGTCAAATGATCACAATCACTTGCTGATTAGAATAGATAATAGGTGATGCAATAATTTCTGTCGTCAAATAATAAATCAGTGGCGTGCTAAATTCATCTTGGCTTATACTGTAGTCACTGCCATGGTTCTGCCTCTGTCATTAGTCCAAACACCAGTGTATTCAGGGGGATGAGTGTCGAAAAAGGACGGTTACACCAAGGTGCAATGATTATGGAATCAAACCTCAGTGTAAAAAGGCCTTGAGTGTACACATATGTTATTTCTTTCTCATTTATGTGTGTGTCTGTGTACATGTTTGTGTGTGAGTTTGTGTGTAGATGTTTGTAAGTGTCTGTGTGTGTCTGTATATTTGTGTGTTTGTGTGTACTGTTATTGTAGTGGTGTTCTGTGTGTGCACATGTGACTGAGTTTGCATGTGCATCTGTTGGTTTGTTTTTGAATTTCCGTGTGTGTGTGTGTGTGTGTGTGTGTGTGTCCTGTTGGTAGGCTGGGGTCACCTGTCCGTCTGTGTATGTGTTTCTTTGTGTGTGTGTGTGTGTGTGTGTGCCTGTTGTGAGACCGTCCCCTCTCGTCCCATCTGTATTTTTGTTTTCATCACGTCGCCCATCTGCTCCTCCACCTCCTCTAAACGAGTGAGCCGGCTATCTCTCTCCTCTTTGTCACATCTCTGTCTTTTCTCTCTCACTCTTTTTCTCTTTTCTCCCATTCCCTATCTCACTCTTTTTTTCTCTCTTTGTCAGTCCCCCACCCCCTCTCTCTCTCTCTCTCTCTCTCTCTCTCTCTCTCTCTCTCTCTCTCTCTCTCTCTCTCTCTCTCTCTCTCTCTCTCTCTCGTCTTTCACTGCCTTCTCCCTCTGACTTTCCAATGGGGAGCATCTCACTGGCTGACTGCATTTTAATGGATATGTGCAGTAGAGTGTGTCCAAGAAATGCATGCCTTTGCATTTATACACATCCAAGAATGTAGTTGTGTGTGTGTGTGTGTGTGTGTGTGTGTGTGTGTGTGTGTGTGTGTGTGTGTGTGTGTGTGTGTGTGTGTGTGTTAGTCACAAAGTCCATACGTGATGTAGTTAAAGTTTGAGTGAGCGTAAAGCTGCCTCCCTCACCACTGGGCTGTCTGTGCTGTGCTCAGTATGAGAGTGGTGACAGGCCGGCTGCCTGTCAGTCAGATCCATTGATTAACCCTTCAGTGGGTTTCTCTCGTAGGACCCTGCAGCTCTGTAGGGACAGCTGAATTTGACCAGATGAACACACACACACACACACACACACACACACACACACACACACACACACACACACACACACACACACACACACAGCCCAGTGCCAGTCTCTGTCTCCCTCAGGGTTGGAATCTGCTGCCTCCCAGGGTGCTTCATCTTTGAAAGCCTGACTTGCGTTTTCACACACACAAAGAGAGAGAGAGAGAGAGAGAGCAATTGTGCACAATCACAGACACACACAGTTAAAACTCTTAAGTTTTTTTTTTTTCTGCATGCTTGTAGATGGGGTGTGTGAAAGGATGTGCGTGATTCATCAAAAGCACCTGGTGGTTAAAATAGGAGGTAAAGATCAGGACCTGTAAACATATGAGCTCAGCCTTTGATGTGGTGAAGAAGAGGTTATCCAAGTTGTGTTGGTGTGCGTGCTTCTGTCACCCTCAAATTCCCACCTTCTCCGCCTTGCACACCAGCCCATACTGTCAGCAACAGTAAAACACACCCCCCAAAAAAACAATTTTGCGCTGCAGAAATTGTGTTGCTGCCGACAATGCCTGTCGCTATGTGCACATACAGTATCTCAATGTGTGTGTGTTACAGATTTACTTTATCTATGTCAGCCCATACGTGCTCAGAAGGCTAATCCTGTTCTAATGGTGCTGAAAATGTCCCTTGTCACACAGTCTTCATGTCCTTCATGATTGTGTATATTTCCACTAACTCGAAGGTGGGCCGTCTGCCTCAGGATGGTGAGCCACTCTGTCAAAACATTGGCTAAAGACTAATCATGAGTCATCATGATACTGCATTGATGCAGTGACCACCAAGGACTAGAAAAAATATGAGAGTTATATTGGACAGAAGTAATGAAAATAACAGAAAAATATATTTATTTATTTATTTATTTATTTATTTATTCTATATTTTCTATCATTTGTATAATCTTTTTTCCTATGCGGACCATACCTGTCGATGAGTAGAAAAGGAAAGAGAATCAAAATTCTACAGTGTGTGTTCTGTGGTACTGAGCCTGTACCTGTACCTCCCTTCTTCATCAAGGCCAACGTGATGCTCTCTGCTCAACACAATACAGATGACTAACTGGCCAGCTTCCTTCAGCTTGGCCCGTGGTGTTTGTGTTAGCTGTACATTGTGTCTGATAAGATCGGACACACACACACACACTCACACACACACACACTCTCTCTCTCTCTCTCTCTCTCTCTCTCTCTCTTTCTGTGTCTGTTTCTCTCCTCCTCTCTCCCCTAGCAAAGCTTGCAAATCAGGTAGGTTACAAGGGGGGAAAAAGAGTAAATGGCCCAAATATTGACCCAGACTAAATATTAGCTAGGTGTCATTACTGAAATGTGTTCCATGGAACATTTGCAAACACACATACACTAAGGGGAGTGGGGGTGCATCTCGTATCAGGATGACTCAGAGAGAAGGGAGCATAATTGTGTGTGTGTGTGTGTGTGTGTGTCTGTGTCGTGTGTGTGTGTGTGTGTGTGTGTGTGCGCCTGTGTGCCCGTGTGTGTGCCTCTGTGTGCGTGTGTGTGTATGAGAGCGTGTCTGCCTGTGTGTGTGCGTGCGTGTGTGTTGGCTCTAGTTGCGTGCAGACCCCGCAAGCACTGCGGTGCACTATTAATAAGCTTTCCAGCCGTCACCAACTTTAATTAGCCTCTCTGCCAGCCTTCTCTCTCTCTCTCTTCTCTCTCTTCTCTCCCTCTCTCTCGCTCTCTCTGTTCCCCCTACTCATTCACACACTCTCCCTGTCTCTCTCTCTCTCTCTCTCTCTCTCTCTCTCTCTCTCTCTCTCTCTCCCTCTCTCTCTCTCTCTCTCTCTCTCGCTTTCTCTGTCTCTCCATCTCCCCCACACAGTCTCCATCTTTGTCTTTTTTACAGCTGAAATACAGCCTTTTATATTCTCTTTATTTATTTTTTTCATCGTTTCCCTCTCTCCTCACCACTGATCATCATCTCTCTTTACCTCTTCGCATGTCTGCTATTTCTAGCCAGCTGGACTGGTGGTATTGGACATTTCCCAAATTTGGATGCTATGAAGTTGTTCATTTCAAATATCATTCTGTATTAAAGTGAATGAAAATCACCTAAATGATATAAAAGTAACTACATTTCATTTAGTCGTCCAAATATTTTATGTCCTTTGATAACGTTACTGTGTAATGTAAATTATGGATATACTCCTAATCAACAGAAGAGTTCTGAACAGATGTGGAACTATCGAGGCAATGTTTACAGAAGCGCACAGGAAGAACAAGCTCTCTTATTAACTTTGGGAGCAGTCATGGCCTACCTGATCGCTAATTACAGAAGGATTAAATGCAGTGCAAATTTTCCGTCAGTCAGGATCGTGTGTGTCATCTGCCCCACACCTTTGGAAATGTAGTGTTAATCCACCACACTCAAAAGATTTGGTTTTGTAATGCAGTTGAGAAGGTTAATTTCAAATGGTTTCAAAATGAACACCCAGCATATTTATTGATTCTACCTAATAGCACGGGTGACTCATTAGCCAGTCTGCCTGTCTAAAGAGCTTTGGTAATTAAAATCATATGATTTTATTCAGTTTTGAACAAGTGTCACAAACACAAGGAGATGAATGGGTAGCCGAATACCATTCAAATCTAAACCTACTGTATCACAAAGATATTAGTCTAGCCATTTCTGGATTCTTAATACTTAAATGTGGCCTAGCTTACCTGCATGGTTCAATGTGATTTTTGTAGTAATTGCACACAATTATACTTCCGTCTATTAGCCTTTTCAAGCTAATCTCTCTCTCTCTCATGACTGCTGATCTACATTCTGCTCGCTCTCTCTCTCACACTCTCTCACTCACACACACGCTCTCTCTCTCTCACACTCTCTCTCTCTCTCTCTCTCACTCACTCCACACACACACACACACACACACACACACACACACACACTCACCTTTGCGTAGCATGTGCCCCACACTGGGCTCCATCCTCTCGGGGAGTTTCACTCCCAAAGCAGATGTTCTCTCAAGGGATGCCAGTAATCACCTCCTCAATTAAAAGCCTTTTACTGCGCTTAGCGTGGGCCCTGCCACGGAAAAACAGCGTGACTCAGGAGTGAGAGGTGCATCTGGGAGACTCCTGCGTCTCATTGTGGAGCTGTTTTATTGGCCAGTGCAATATTATTAAAAGGTGCATATGCTCATCCTGGCTCAGTAAACATGTATACACACACACACTCCTGACTTGTAGTGTTTTTGTGTGTGTCTGTGTGTGTGTGTGTGTGTGTGTGTGTGTGTGTGTGTGTGTGTGTGTGTGTGTGTGTGTGTGTGTGTGATGTACTTTGATCATGGTGCAGCAGACAGAGAAGTTGTGGTTTAAAATTTTCCCACTCTTGTCTGACTGTTTACTTCTTTCTATCTTTCTCTCTGTGTCCTGTTTTCCTTCCATCCATCTCTCTCTCTCTCTCTCTCTCTCTCTCTCTCTCTCTCTCTCTCTCTCTCTCTCTCTCTCTCTTTCTCACTCACTTGTTCCCTCTTCTTCCTCAAACTTGTATCCTCAATCCTCTCTTTTTCTCTCTCTCTCTAGTCTCCATACTCATCTGGGCAGAATGCTGGCTCCGCGCCGCTCGTTTACGCTCCACAGACGCAGCCAATGAACGTTCAGCAACAGAGTCGCCCGGTGAGTACGCTGTACCATGCCCTGTTGCATGGTGGGATATGGGGGGTGGGGTGTCTAAAATTGAGCCTCCTTACCTCACAAAGAAGCCTTTCATTAACGTATTCTGTATGACATTGAAGAGAGAGTGACCGAAGCTCAATGTCCACATTAAGCCCTAAAGGCGGCCGCAGACAATGTTGTGGAGTAGGGTTGGGCGATATGGACTTAAAATATATCACAATATTTTCTGTTTTTTATCATGATATCGATAACTGACGATAAAAAAGTATATTAGGTCTACAGTTTAACATAGGGTTCATACAGGTGCCTGAAAATGCTTGGGTTTTAAATGTTGCGTTTTCAAGGTTTAGAAAGACACTTCTAGAAAATTTCGTAAAGGTAATCAATTGTAAATGAATTGTTGACAATGAATATTCACCTGACAGAGTTGTTTGTGTAGTCTATTCGGTGGAAATATAAATGCAAGCAAAACATTTCTATCTCCTATCGTGGGAATTTTTTTGGACGATATACGATAACGATATCGCACAACCCTATTGTGGAGCACTTTTGAAATCAACTATTTTCATTCACCTCAATTCGGTGGCGGCGGAGGCAGAGTTCAATGCGGCTGTGTGGGGTATTGACAACTCTGTGCTTGTATTGAAAACAATCAAATGAAATGTTGGAAACTGATTGCTTCACACTGGAAAGGAAACTGATCGCTTCACACTAGCCGGTGTGCATACTGTACGCCTTAAGCCCTGAACCCGCAAAGACTGAACTATAATGAGTCTGCCTTGTAATTGGCCAGTTCATGTCGGTTAAGGAGAGAGAGAGAAAGAGAGAGAAAGAGAGAAGGAGAGAGAGGGAGAGGGAGATCTTTGTGTGAATGTGTGTGTTTACCCACCTGTGTGTTTAAACAAGGCATCAAACAAAGCACAGCACTTTCCCCTTTGGACCTGACTGTTAGCCAGGGAGGGACACTCCAGCTGTACCCCTAACAACAGCACTCTAGACAGAGTAGCCAGGACGCTAATGGCATTACCAGGTTGGCCGAGTTCAAATGATTGCTTGGAGCAGTGATCACCTTTTAGAAGGTGTCAGTGCCGCCATGTTGGCTCACTGCTGCACAGATGTGGAGGAGTCACAATGGCTGCCATTAAAGTGATCAGCTTTGGAGTTTGGAAATGGACACAGACCTCCACTAGTTATACACCTCTCACTGACACTCAGAGAAACCCTGCCAGCTCTGTGTGTGTGTGTGTGTGTGTGTGTGTGTAAGGGGGTGGGGGGCATTGTGTGATTGAGCATGAGCATAAGATGTATAAGATTTAGAGGTGTATGTATGAAAGCACAGAGAGAGATACCCAACAATCTGTGTGTTTTGGCATCAGGCTTCACATTGCACCATAGGCTAGATAATATACTTGTCACGGAGGCCCATAAATTTTCCAGTTACAAATATAAACTGGTCTTGATTACACATCCCCCTGAGTGGTAATGAAATACTGGCAGCTGACTGGACTCTTGAAGGGGGTTATGTTTTCACAGGTGTTCTGTTTTGTTTATTTTTTCATTTGCTTGGTTTGTTGAATCGTTTGTAACGACTAATTGCAGGTGTGATTTTCTTGAAACTCGTTGGCATTGTGCAAGATGGACTATTGGAAGGAAGCATTGAATTTGGACCCAAATTTGACCCCCCCGAGGGTGTCTCTCCTCTTCACAAGTTTAGATTCACTTTCTCTTGGATTGCAATATCATGACATGAGTGTAGTTTTCTCCAAGGTTGTGAGGTTACTCCTCCATACACACCGTGTATCATGTGGCTCGCAAAGCTCCTGCTGAAGGGTGAAACTGGTGCAGCCACATCCAATAGTATTTATGCACCTGCTAATCTATTATGTAGGCTATTGCGGCTATCGCTATAAATAAAAATGTACAGAGGGTGAAAGATGAAGCGGGGGAGGCTTTAGCGTGTACGGTATATGAAATGCATCTCGTGTGTGTGTGTGTGTGTGTGTGTGTGTGTGTGTGTGTGTGTGTGTGTGTGTGTGTGTGTGTGTGTGTGTGTGTGTGTGTGTGTGTGTGTGTGTTGATGTGTGTGAGTGTGTGAAGGAAAGGGGGAGAGAGGGATAGGGAGAGGGAGAAGCCTGTGCCTCCTTAGCTGCTCTGACCTTCTGTGGGAGATGCAGGTGGAGTGGTGCACCTGCTTCACTGATACTGCCCTGCATTCTCATCATTGCACCTCTGGATTGGAACTCTGTGACAACTACTCATTTTTCTCTATATCTCTTATATCTCTCTGTCTCTCTCACTGTCTTTTTCTCACTTTTTTCTGTCTGTCTTTCTTTCTTTCTTTCTCTCTCTTTCTTTCTTTCTTTCTTTCTTTCTCTCTCTCTCTTTCTCTCTCTCTCTCTCTCTCTCTCTCTCTCTCTCTCTCTCTCTCTCTCTCTCTCTCTCTCTCTCTCTCTCTCTCTGCTCCTGCTCTCCTGCTGTCGCTGCTGGTGTTGCTGCTGCTGCTGCTGCTGTTGCTGTCCACCCCTCTCTGGCTGCAGTTTGTGACAGGACCACGGCCACCACCACCCCACCAGGTAACCCACCCTCAACCTCACCTCACCTCACCTAACCTCATCTCAAATCACCGTCACCTTAAATCACACCACACCGCCCACCTCCACCGTCCCTCTCCTCTTCCATTTTTAAGATCCAGACTCTCCTCTTAGCCCTCCTCTGCTTCCCTCCTTTCATCTCTCTCTCTTTTTTTCTCCTCCTTTAATGGCCCTCATGCCGCTCATCTTCTCTGCTCTACTTCCCCCTCCACCTTGCTTTATCTCTTTGTCATCCTTTGCCCTCCCTTGGGCAGCCGTGCTGGCCTGACACTACGGCACTCAAGTCAAGTCTCAGAGGTCACATGACCTCACTCACCCAATCACTCACTCATGATTAGTCACATCACTCATGATCACTTGATCGCTGTACCTTCAGAATATGTAATATACTGTAAGAGGATCTGGTCATAGATATTTTGGTAACACTTTACTCAAAGCCTGTATCTATAAACATTAGAAACACATTTATATATATAAGGTATGAGGTAAGGTATAAGGTATTCATAATGCCTCGATGCAAGTTGACGTAGCGAGTCAAAAGTAGCCGTGACGGCAGTTATAAAGTGTTATGGATGCTGCACCATAAGCCTGCAATGAGCCTGATATATCATTTCAGTGTCATCATTGCTTTTTGAATAGTTACAGCCACTTAGTTTATACCATTTTATGATGCTTTATAGATACACAGTTTACCTGTAAGTAAAGTGTTTTTGTTGCTCTATTGTTATTATTTTCAAGCAAGAATATGATACTTTTTTGCCAGTCTTTGAAATATTTCATTAAACCCTTTGTATTGGTACCATCTCCAAATTAATGTGAATGGTATGTCTTCATATGAAGGGTGTTATTCCAACCAGCTATCCAGGATATGCACTCTGCAGTTCTGGATGGATTGTAGGAAACCAGCACAAAATGAAAGCCTGTGTTGCTGACTGTGTTGTTGTCAAACACCAATCAATATCTTCAAGCAGTGCCAATAAAACTGCGTAGTGTTGCTTTAGTTGTACACCTTTGTCACTATCAACAAACTGTATGCCAGTAGAGGGTTTTTGTGTCAATCTATCAGTAAGCTTAAGTTATTGCTTAATTGTCTTATTAACGGTGTATTCTACCAGGACAATGTGTCATTGTACTGGCACTATATGTGTATTAAAGGAACAGTTCACCTCTTAATGAGAATTGGTTATTCATCCTCTTACCTGGACTTACATATGTGGGTAAGAGCATTTTGGTCTCAGTCCATGCGTTGTCCTAGTCTGGCAACTCCAATTTTACCTTTACCTTTACCTTAGCATAGGCGCTAGAAAGTAAAGTTGCCAAAGAGTTGCTATCTGGCAACATTACATTCCAGTGCCTATGCAAAGCTAAAGCTAAAAAAAAAAAAACGGAAAATTGGGGATGCCATACTAGGAAAACGCAAAGACTGAGACCAAAATGCTTTTACCCACATATGTAACTCCAGGAAAGGGGGTGAATAACCATTTTTCAGAAAGTCACTTAAGTCAAGTGGATATAACAGAGAGGGTAGAAGCAGAGCGAGAGCTCCAGACATTCGTAAGTTCCTTGTTCTATTTATGCAGACCAAAGTCAAGCTCTTGTCGGCTGATAGTAAAGATTGGATGATCTTTGATATAACCATGTAATAGCACCTTATGTCAATACTGAACTGTAGTCACAAGGCATTGTGGACATGGTCATTTATAGGGATTCACCATGTGATGAATTTGAATCTCATGCACTTCAGACAATAATCTGTAGCAATGCATGTATACATGGATGAATCTCCATGTAAGCTTATTGTTTTAATCACTGTTGCAATGTTGCCATTCAGTAAGTGTTAAACTATTCTGTTTTCCCACAAATATTGTTCCACAACATCCTCTGTGATTGTATTTGGGAGAGTTGGGTAAATTTGTAGACATGGTGTGTGTGTGTGTGTGTGTGTGTGTGTGTGTGTGTGTGTGTGTGTGTGTGTGTGTGTGTGTGTGTGTGTGTGTGTGTGGAACAGGCGTAGCCCTTCGGCAGGCTCTGCTCTGATGCAGAAGCCTGTAGTCTTTGATTCTTTCAGCAGACTGCTTGGCTCAGTCACTGGTCACATCAGCCTGCTGACGTCTGCACTGTGTGCCTGTGCAACGGTGTGTCTGATGAGCTGTGTGTGTGAGGGAAAGAGAGAGGGAGAGAGAGAGAAAGTGAGACAGAGAGAGAATCATGACTGTGTATGCTGGGAAATGTTTTGAGTCTGTGTGTGTGTGTGTGTGTGTGTGTGTGTGTGTGCCTGGCGTGTCATTGGCGCCACGGGTGCTGAGACATTCAGGGAGACCCTGTTTGTGTTTGTTTATTTCCGCTGTAGCCTGGCGCACAGCTGTCCTTCAAAAGCAAAGCCAAACAGCATACCTATTTTTTCTTTTTTTCCCCTTCTTTCTCTTACACACACACACACACACACACACACACACACGCACGCACGCACATACACACACACCTTCCCTTGTCATAGCTTGCCCAACTCTCACCTCCAAGACTGGTTGTGTTTACGCTGTGGATGGCCCATAAATAGCAGCCTGGCCAGGCTAAGTGGGTGGCATTAGCCCAGGGCTCACCAATCCTCTCCTGGCATAGAGTACTCTGCTGCCGCTGCCACTGACACGGACGAGAGGAGAGGAGGGGAGGAGAGGAGAGGAAACGGTGGCACTAGGCAGAGATACAGTCAGTCAGTCGGCACACTATGACCTTCTGGAGTGTCAGTCTAAGGGGAATAACACTGGCCTCAGAACAGTGTCCGCACACACACACATATACTGTACAGAGAGAGAGAGACAGAAAGACATACTCACACACACACATACACACACAGACAAGGCACTGATCGGATCTGCCTCAGGCTTTCTTTTGTGTGTGTGTGTGTGTGTGTGTGTGTGTGTGTGTGTGTGTGTGTGTGTGTGAGGAGTGCTCTCTGTCTGTTCCTGACACTATATCTTTAACAGGCTCTGTGTCTACACTAACTCTGTTTTATTTCTGGCTTTCACTTTATCCATCTCTTACTCACTTCCTTTCTCTTTCCTCTCCCTGTAGCATACACACACCCACACACACACACACACACACACACACACACACACACACACACACACACACTGAGTGCTGGCTACACACCATCTCTGTGTGTCTCTCTCCCTCTCTCTCTCTCTCTCTTTCCGTCTCTCTCTCTCTCTCTCTCTCTCTCTCTCTCTCCCTCCCTCTCCCTCCCTCTCTCTCTCTCTCTCTCTCTCACTCACTCAGACACCTCCTCCTACTCTCAGTCACTCCTCACACTCATCCCACTCCTCCCCCCTCCCCCCAGTTTATGCAACAGAGTTCTGGTAAAGTGAAACCATTTTTCACTGGAGTGTAGAAACGGTCTTGTGCGTCTGCTGTTGGAGAGCCAGCCTGTCTGTGCCGCCTCCGTCAACAACACCAGTCTGTGCTCCAGTGCAGCGCAGCACAGCACAGCACACACAGGCAGGGCAGGCCAAAGACCTCTGGGCTAGCGCCCCCTCTGGCCTCACTTTTTATTGCCTCATTCCTTCCTTTCTCAATCTGATTAATGGAATGATTTGGCAGCATTCTCTCTCTCTCTCTCTCTCTCTCTCTCTCTCTCTCTCTCTCTCTCTCTCTCTCTCTCTCTCTCTCTCTCTCTATTTTTCTTTGAGTGTGTTTGTGTTGGTGGTGTGTGTGCATTTGTTGGTGTGTGTGTGTGTGTGTGTGTGCACGTTTGGTGGTGGTGGTGTGTGTGTGTGTGTGTGTGTGTGTGTGTGTGTGTCTGTGTCTGTGTTGTGTCCAGTGTATTTCCACCGTTTAACAATCCTCCTCTGAGTAGTTAAAGAATAAAGAGGCGGAAAAACCGGGACGTTTTAGCCAAAAAGCT
>JAODXP020000012.1:3086093-3088593 GCA_027497455.2 Sardinella longiceps | reverse complement strand
CTAAATGAGAAATTATTTTATTTAGGGAAGGCTCCACAGGCCGTATTAAATAGCTCAACAGGCCTCATGTGGCCCCCAGGTCTTAGTTTGCCCAGGTTTGGTCTCATGAAATGAGCAGCATTAGATGCAACAAAGCACAATACAGTTGAAGACTCATCCCCTCAGCCATCTCCATCCTAAACAAAAATCATGTGTGTAATGGGTGTGCTAAGTATGTTCCTCCCCATGTTTTCCAACCCCCACTAAATGCAATGCTACCATCACTCATGCTCTTTCCCTGTGCCTATACCAACCTATACAAATGTGTTTGTCTTTTGTGCATGTCCTATGTACTTATGTACATCCCCTGATACAAATGTGTTCTTGTCTTATATGCTGTCTTTTGTGCATGTCCTATGTACTTATGTACATCCCCTGATACAGATGTGTTCTTGTCTTATATGCTTATGTATATGTGTATATACTCTATGTTTACTGTATGTAACATCAATGTAGAAAGGAAACTGTGAAAACAAATTTCCCTCAAGGGACAATAAATCAACTAACTAACTAACTAACTAACTTCCATATGCTCATAAACATTGCAATACACATGTACTTTACATTTCTATCACATTTCCATCCAAAGGTACTGTAAACCTTTTTTTAATGCAAGCTGAGAATGCCTCCACTTTAGGCCAAGTTTAAGGCTCAAGGGGGTTTTGTTGTCAGTTAAACCACTTACATGTACAATGTAAAAAGAAAGTACTGTAAGTTTTTCAGGGACCCTGGTGAGATAGTTCACCACACCACATTAATGGTATCTTTGTCAGACCACACTTCATTTATGAACTGTGTGCAAACCAGGCTAAAAGTTAGCAGCTTCAAGAACAAACCTTCGGACGTTTCATGCTTCTAGAACAGCATCAACGCTACTTACCTTCAATTGCTTAATGAAATACAATGGAGCTGTAAGTTTGCATTTAGAATAAAGTTCTTTTTTCCCCCAAGCGACCTTGACCTTTGACATCTGAGCGACCATTGATGGTGGGTGGATGATGGGGGGGGGGGGTTGTTGGCCTTATCAGAAATGAGTTTGTTATGATCAGACTCACAGAAAGGGAAGTTTGCAATTAGAATGACTGAAATGCTGTTGAAATGTCTTTCAATCAACCTTGACCTTTGACCTCTGAGTGACCATCTTTGACCTCTGGGGGTGTTGAACTCATCAGAAATGAGTGTCTTGTGATCAGACTCACAGAAAGGGACATTTGTATTTAGGATTACTGAAATTAGGTGTTTTTTGCAATAAACCTTGACCTTTGACCTCTAAGTGACCATTATTGACCTCTGGGGGTGTTGAACTTATCAGAAATTAGTTTCCTATGATCAAACACACAGAAATACATAGGTCTATCACATTTCCATCCTAAAGTACACCTGTTTTTAATACCAGGCATAGAAATATCATGTCTCAGAGGTCAATGACCTCTAGCTGACCCCAGGGGTCAAACTGAGAAGGCCTCCACATCTTAAATCAAAGCTTATGTCATCAAGAACAAACCCTGAAATTTTCATGCTTCTTTCATTTTGTGCACAATTCTTATGATAATAAGAGCTAAACAGCCCCACTAGTTATTCCGCCTATGTTACTTGATCTTTTTTTCACAACTCTCATTTCCATTTGTACTTTTCCTACCCCCGTGAATGCATCTCCCCTTGCATCATTCAATGGTTTGGTAGAGAGCATGTTGTCTTGATCAAAATATGAAAGTAACATGAATATTTTTTCTTGTGAACCTAACTATGAGCAGCCTACAGTATCTGTTTCTATTGTCGGCACCTAAAGCTGACATCATTCCACATTCTGTCCCTAGCACACTCACAAGCCTACCATTGAATGATGCAAGGGGAGATGCATTCACGGGGGTAGGAAAAGTACAAATGGAAATGAGTTGTGAAAAAAAGATCAAAAAGTAACATAGGCGGAATAACTAGTGGGGCTGTTTAGCTCTTATTATCATAAAATTGTGCACAAAATGAAAACATGAAAATTTCAGTGTTCTTGATGACATAAGCTTGATTTAAGATGTGGAAATTTTCTCAGTTTGACCCCTGGGGTCAGCTAGAGGTCATTGACCTCTGAGACATGATATTTCTATGCCTGGTAATTAAAACAGGTGGTACTTAGGATGGAAATGTAATAGACCTATCTGTATTTGTGTGTTTGTCATAGGAAAACTTTAATTTCCTGATAAGTTCAACACCCCCATGGAAGATAATAATGGTCACTCAAGATCCAAAGATCAAGGTTGTACAAAAACACACAATTTCAGTAATCCTAAATACAAATGTCTGCCCTACTATTGTGTCTGATCACAAGACCTCATTTCTGATGAGTTCAAGCACCCCCAGAGATAAGGCTGAGTGGTCCTCCGTCAAAGGTAAGGTGGTGGGGCAACAGCGACTCAGTGTTAATTGCAAATACACTCTGTAGTCTGATCATAACAAACTCATTTCT
>JAODXP020000012.1:3073185-3080685 GCA_027497455.2 Sardinella longiceps | reverse complement strand
TGCTGTGAAGCAGGTGTTTATGGTATATGATGTGTGACATTTGTGTGCTAGAGTGATAGGTTTCATTGAGAGCGATGTGTGCTAATATTTAGTGATTGTGTGTGTGTGTGTGTAGGTATAGAGGTAGCAGCCTGTTCATTTTGTTGGAACCAACGTCCTGTGTGTGTGTGTCTGTGTGTGTGTGTGCACGGGCACGTCTGTTTAAATGTCTCTAGCCCTGCAGGGTGCCAATGGCTCCTCTGTCTGTCTGTCTGTGTGTGTGTGTGTGCGTGTGCGCGTGTGAGGAAAAGAGAGAGTGAGTGAGGGTGATTAGGCTGGCACCGTTGCATACTGTAGAAGAGAGAGTGGCAGCACATGGAGATCTTAAGCCTTATCAGATGGCATCAGATCAGACCCCAATGGCCGTGGGGCATGGGCACATCAGTCTGTCCCTCCCTCTGCCTCCCCACGGCCTCTTCAGTCTGCCATCCCATCACAATAGCAGCCCTCCGTTTCCACGGAGATGTGCCCTGTCATTCATTACTGGAGTACGGAACACTCAAGTGATTAGGGGGCCTCCCTGTTGTCATGATATCTCCTGATATGGAAAGTTGTTGAATGGAGGCCATTAGAAATGTCTAAATATTATTTTATGGGCTGAAAAAAAAGTCTTCGGTGCCTGCATATTTCTCTTCTTTCATGGCTGACCAGATTTTTTTTAATTTTTTATTTTTTGTTTTTTTTTGTCATCCCCAGTGTGTGACTTTTTAAATCAGTCCTCAGATCAGGGCGCCGCTGTGTGTGAATGGTTTAGTTTTAAATAAAGTTTGGCTCCAATGTCACTGGCCTGGGTTCAGTGTCACGGAACTTTTGATGTTTAGTCATTTCCTGTGTGTGTTAAGTTAAGGGTCCCTCGATGCTCGTAAGAGTTGGACCTTAAAATAAAGATGACCACACCGTGCATTCCTGTAACTATGATGATGGGGATTGCATGCTTTGTCTTGATTCATGTCAGAGCCCACCCAGAATTGTGTATGCATGTTTCTCTGTGTGTGTGTGTGTGTGTGTGTGTGTGTGTGTGTTTTTCTGTGTGTGTGTGTGTGTGTGTGTGTGTGTGTGTGTGTGTTTCTGTGTGTGTGTGTGTGTGTGTGTGTGTTTCTGTGTGTGTGTGTGTGTGTGTGTGTGTGTGTGTGTGGTAGAAGTGAAGTTCCGTTTGGGGAAAAATGCAGTCCATTTAGCATTTATGATGTAGCCTTTTCTGTTTTCTTCCCCTTCGATAAAACTCTGTTTACGTTTGTGTTTGTGCTTGTGCTGCCACATATTTCACACAGTAGCGTCTCTCTTAGGCTTTTAAGTATGCTATTGATCGAGTGTTGTGTTGAGGGTATGGCTGCCTGGCCTCATGCCGTGTGTGTGTGTGTGTGTGTGTGTGTGTGTGTGTGTGTGTGTGTGTGTGTGTTGGCTCCACTGTCCTCATCTAATCATCTCTCTGTCACCACTGTCTCTCTCATCCTATCTGCTTTTCTCGTGACTTTTTTTTCCTATCATTGCTCTGCCTTCACTCTCTCCCTCCCTCCCCCTCTCTCTCCCCACACCCCAACCCCCCCTTTCTCTGTTTTCTCTCTCCCTCCCTCCCTTGTTATTCTTCACTCCTTGCTTCTAGCTGTTCACCTCTGTGTCCTTTTTTCTCCTCGTGTTTTTCCGTATTCTCTGGCTGAATAATTAGTCCTTACTGCTTACACTGCAGCTGTGTGTGTGTGTGTGTGTGTGTGTGTGTGTGTGTGTGTGTGTGTGTGAGGCTGCATTTCTGTGTGTGCAAGTGTGTGTTTGCAGTTAGTATCGATTTAATGGCACACTGTCACAGTGTGCACATGGAGGCCACTCTGTATTAATTTGTTTGTTTACGGGGGCACCTTACTTATAATATGTTTGTTTGTTTGTTTGTTTGCGTGTGTGTGTGTGTGTGTGTGTGTGTGTGTGTGTGTCTAGCAGCCAGGAGGGAGTCAAACTCCTGACTCCAGTGGCAGTCGCACGGCGGCCTACAGTCCTGACTCTTCCCTCAGACAGCCAAGTCCAGCCAGCACAGATGGACAGTCCACACCAGGTCAGAACACTGGCACACACACACACACACACACACACACACACACACACACACACACACACACACACACAGAGAGAGACACACACGCTCACACACACTCACACTCTCACACGCACACACACACACACACACACACACACACACACACAGATGTAGCACATTATTATAACCCAACATGATGAGAGGGGCAATCTCAGGAGAATGGTTTAGGAGGTAAATGACCTCAACATCACACACCCACCCACGCTCATGCTGACTCCCATACATCGGCTTAATGCTACTTGTAAAGGTACTGTAGAAGAACAAGCCATACACGCCTACACATATCCACAATTGCTCATGACATGGTCACACACACGTACACACACACACACACACACACACACACACACACACACACGTAGACGTACACACACACACTCACATGTGCTGACAATACGCATTAGCAAATACCAGCATCTGCAGAGGGTCAGTCCGCACCCAGAAAATGCAAGCACATAGCGGCTTGTTCTCTCTCTCTCACACAATCACACACAATCACACACACACACACACACACACACACACACACACACACACACACACACACCAGCAGTAAAGATATGTAGACACAGACATTCAGAGCCTCTCACACCTCCCACACCTCCGAGTGGAACTATGTGGCCTTTTCCGCCTGCAGTCAGTACAGTAGTCTCTGCTGGCCTGTGTCTGACTCTGGCTCTGATTCACACTGCAAATAAAGCGTGGGCTCGCAGACCTCCCCTTTTATTGAGCGCCCGCTCCTGAAATACACTTTTTCATTTCTACTCACTTTCATTTTCCTCTCTCGCCATCACCACAAATTGCTCCAAGGGTTTTAATGCGTTTTGTTCCCCTACTGACCTCTGATTTTACACTTTCTGTGTGTGTGTGTGTGTGTGTGTGTGTGTGTGTGTGTGTGTGTGTGTGTGTGTGTGTGTGTGTGTGTGTGTGTGTGTGTGTGTGTGTGTGTGTGTTACAGAAGACAAACCCAAACTGGACCCCACACCCCCTCCTCCCACGACTCCATCTCCGAGCCCAGCGCTCCCGGAAGCTTCCGTGGAGCCCAGTCACAGACAGGCGGCCAGCAGCAACATCAATAACAACAGCAGCAGCAGCAGCAGCAGTAGCGAGTCCGCAAGCAAACCCCCATCCTCCTCCTCTTCCTCCTGCTCTGCTCTCTCCTCCACTCTCCCTGCAGTTCCTTTTGTGGCCCCCAGTTCTACCCCCACTGCTCCCGTGGAGCCCGAGGGGCCCAAACCGGCCCCTGTTGCCCCAGTGGCATCAGAGGCCCCTGCTTTGGCCCCGGCGCCAGCCCCAGAGGAATCTCGTCAGGAGCCGGCGGTTGCAGCCCCCGCTCCTGTGACCTCTGCATCTTCCTCCTCCTCGACCTCTTCGCCTCCCCCGCAGGCGGTGAACGGCCTTGCCGACTCCCCAGCGGCCTCTCCTTGCGTGGAGGTGGAACTGCGGGCGGAGGAAAATGATGATGAGGAGGAGGAGGAGGCAGCAGTGGAGGCAGAAGCAGTGGTGCAGCCGGTCGCGCACCCCACGGCGTCGCCACTCGACAGGGACGAGACGACGAAAGAGCCGTCTCCGAGTGCCACAGAGTCCTCACGTCCGACAGAAGCTCCGGCACTCGTCGCGCCCGCTGCCACCGCTACGATCACCTCATCTTCACCATCATCATCATCCTCATCTTCCTTGTCATCAACTAGTTGTCCTGCGCCCACCGTCTCTGTCCTGGGCCCTCCGCCTGGCCTGCCCCCGCTGGTGCCGCCGCCAGCTCTCGAGGAGACCCAGAGCAGAGAGGCCGCAGTAGTCGTGCCGGACGTCACCGACGCCCCCGTCCGCAAGCCAGACGCCCCAGCAGCGCTCGCAGCCGACGCCAACACTGACGACGCCCACAAGCAGACCAACTCAAGGAAGACCTCAGCCACAGGTAGGTTCCACAGCCCCTGCGTTCTAGAACCTCCAGAACCGGCACACCTGTGGCGGAACTGATTGGGAACATACAGGAACACTACACAAGTAGCACACAGATCATCAGACTTGTGCAGATAGATCCCCAAAAGGAGCAACTTGCAGTTTGCAAAAACCAATGAAGAGCTATAGTCAGACAATAACATACAAATATGTCTTTTCCCATGCACTCGATAGAAATTGAGAGGTGTGTGTTGTGAGTGGAACAGATAGTTCCAAACAACAGCCAGAGGCATAGCATAGCATCGCTCTGTGTGTGTGTGTGTGTGTGTGTGTGTGTGTGTGAGAGTGAGAGAGTGTGTGTGTGAGAGTGAGTGTGTGTGTGAGAGAGGGTCCAGCTGTTGTTGGTGTTCCACACTGTCCTGTCTCATTTTGCTGTGTGTGTCTTCCTGGACAATGGCGCTCTGATTTAGACCAGCCAGGGCCAGCTGATGTCACTTAACCCTGTGCGGGAGAAGGCTAACTGGGGACAAGTCAAAGGCGCTGGTGAAAGACTGTGTGTGTGTGTGTGTGTGTGTGTGTGTGTGTGTGTGTGTGTGTGTGTGTGTGTGTGTGTGTGTTTCCACAGCCCCAGCCCAATCTACAGCCCCTGCACCAAAGAGCTGGAAGAAGCCAAATGAAGGGAGTCACATGGGAGAGGCTCCATCAGAGGAGAAAGAGGTATGAGGAAGGGAGAGGGGGAAGGGTGTGTGTGTGTGTGTGTGTGTGTGTTAGTGTGGTTGGTTGGTTGGTTGGTTGATCCTGATTATATAAGTGTGTGTGAGTGTGTTTGTGTGTGTGAGTGTGTGTGTGTGTGTGTCCCTTGAGCTCTGTAACACTGGCGGCATTTTTAACCATTTCCACATGTGTGGCGGTGTGTGTCTGCACTCACAGTGCTGGCACTCAGTAAACAGAGCCCTGCATCCTGTCATCCATCTCCATCAACTCTTCACCCCATTCTGACACTCACTCTTCTTCTCTCCTCCCTCTCTCTTTGCCCCCTGGATCCCATCTTTCCTCTCCTCTCTCACTCTCCTCTCCCCTCTCCCTCTCCTCTCCTTTTCTCTCTGCTCCTCTCTCCTCCCTCCTTCCTCTAACCCTCCATCCCCTTCCCTCCTCTCCTCATCTCTCTCCAGGAGGCCCCCGTCAGGGAGCCATCTCCCCCAGCCAGGGCCCCCCAGCTGGGCTCTGAGAGCCACCCCAGCCCCCCTCCTGCCTCCACGGACCCTCAGGACCCCCGGGATACCCGGCCCCCGCCGCAGCCCCCGATGCCCGAGGAGAACGGCCAGCCCGAGCCGGAACCGATGAGGAACGGGGCAGCTCACATCTCCGAGACGGAGAGCAGCGACAGCGGCATCGCCCCCGGCGACCAGGATGCCGCACCCGCCTACCTCTTCCAAGAAGGTGAGGCGAGACGAGACATGGCATCTCGCTACCCCCTCCAGATGCACCATGGGAGGATTCACCCACCACACACACACACACACACACACACACACACATCCACACACACATCCACACACCCTAGCCCCGCTTGAACATGGCATCTCGCTACCCCCCAGATGCACCATGGGAGGATTCACCCTCCACACACACACACACACACACACACCCTAGCCCCGCTTGAACATGGCATCTCGCTACCCCCCAGATGCACCATGGGTGGATTCACTCACACACACACACACACACATATACTGTACATACACACCCTAGCCTGGCTTGTCATTCATCTGGATGCAGATGTAATTAGAGTTGAAGAGGAGAGCCCCATACTGTGTGTTTGTTCAGCACAGGTGCTGGAGAGGGCCCTTAGGAGGAAGTGCTGCATGGGGTTAACTACCCCACTGAGCGCCACACAATGTGCCAAGTCCCGCCAGCACAGAACACATTCATCTCGCTCCACACACTCAAAAGAAATGTGCTGTGTAATCTATCTAGTTCAGTGCCTTTTGAATTAAAGGGCCTTTTTGAAAAGGGGGAAAAAGCGAAACGCATCCAGCAAGTTTTTAAGATTGCCTAAGCAGTTTAACGCAATTCAATTAAGTTAAAAACGGTCCCGATTCAATTAAAAACACTTTATTTGTCCCCAAAAGTACATTTTACAAAGACTCCTGGAGTTCTGCAATTATATGCCTTCTGAAATGTATACAGATGTATGAATATACATAACCGCACTCCTCAAAGGGCATAAATAAGAAGAAACAAACACCCCTACTCTTAGAGCCGTCCACTCAACCTAACAGGCAGTAACCCAGAATGATATGCCTGTAATTTAGGTTTCATAAGATAAAAGCCACAAATAAATAACTATGTTGTTGATGTCATGGGTCTGTGAGCTGGAGGGTTGATCTAGTTCTGTTTTAGATCGGTCCGTCTTTAGTCAGAACCTGCTGTTTTGTCGTGCTGTTTTTTTTTCTGTTGTTATGCTGCTCTTCTCTCTACATATTCAATAACCACAAGTTGCCTTGATGTGATTTAACAGTGTGTTTTGCAGTGTGTTATGATTGAACTTGGCTGTCCTGACCTATGACCTTTTGTTCATGTGTGTGTGTGTGTGTGTGTGTGTGTGTGTGTGTGTGTGTGTGTGTGTGTGTGTGTGTGTGTGTTGCAGAGCTGGTGCAGGCTAACGGTAAGAGGCAGTATGACCGGGACTTCCTGCTGGGTTTCCAGTTCATGCCGGCTTGTGTGCAGAAACCTGAGGGCCTCCCACAGATCAGCGATGTGGTTCTGGATAAGGTAAACCCACACACACACACACACACACACACACACACACACACACACACACACACACACTTTCACACTACATACACACACGTTCAAGAAGATCACATCCCATTCTAGAATATGTACTGTACCACATTGCACTCACACACACATATACCAACCACAACTCACACACACACACCAGATGTGACACTGACAGTGGTCTTATTCACAAACACGTCATATGCCTGCAATGTGTTGGCTTAAAACGTTTAAGCACGCTAACTTACACTAGCTCACACACTCATCACACACATAACAAACATTTACAGCAAGCCCTGATCACAGTCTGACACGACGCACTGTGCTCCAGTCTGAGCAGCATGTAGCAAGACTCCCACACACACACACACACACACACACACACACACACACACACACACACACACACACACACACACTTCTGTGCACAGACACACTTCCAACATCACACACACACACACTGATTCCTCCTCTTCTTGGAGCTATTCAGTCAAACACAGCGTCAGCTCTTCTCCGCCTTTCCCAACCTGGAGAGCGCTTGTAAAGGGCCCCGCTGATAAGATTGTTCCAAACGATAAGAACGACTGCACACATGGATGTGTCTGCTTCAGCAGAGCATCGACATCTACTCTTTCTCTCTCCCTCCTTTCTTCTTTCTCTCTCTCTCTCCCTCTCTTTCTCTCTCTCTC
>JAODXP020000012.1:3065685-3068185 GCA_027497455.2 Sardinella longiceps | reverse complement strand
CTCTCCTCTCCTCTTTGCCCCCCAGTCGAGTGAGCGGGAGCATCTTCAGGAGGAGCTGGAGGAGGCTAAGGACAAGGCTCGACGGCGCTCCATCGGCAACATCCGCTTCATCGGCGAGCTCTTCAAGCTCAAGATGCTGACGGAGGCCATCATGCACGACTGCGTGGTCAAGCTGCTCAAGAACCACGACGAGGAGAGCCTGGAGTGCCTGTGCCGACTGCTCACCACCATCGGCAAGGACCTGGACTTCGAGAAGGCCAAGGTAGGGACACTGTTAACACACACAAACACAAACGCAAACACACATTACACACGTACACACACACATACTTTGGGTTTATTGGCAAACTATTCGCAATCCAGGTTGTGATAAGTAGAAAAGAATTTTTTGTGTGGCTGTGTGGGTCTGTGTGTGGGTGTATGCATGCATACAGTACGTGTGTGTGTGTGTGTGTGTGTGTGTGTGTGTGTGTGTGTGTGTGGTGATTTTCATTCTATCTATGTGTGTGTGTCCCCTAGTGAGACGGTGTAAGAGAGCGAATGAGATGGAAAAAAGCCATTTGGAGAGAAATGGAGTGTAGAAAGAGCGAGAGGGAGGAACGAAATGATCAATACGCACAGTGGAGGGGGGATGTTGGGCCTGAGGGAGAGAGAGAGGTTTGTAGAGTATGAAGCAGAGAGGAGAGGGATGGACTGAAATAGACTCCTACAGAGGTGCGTGGGATTGGAGGAGAGGAGGGGAGAGAAGAGAGATACCTCGCTGTTATGAAAACACACACACACATCCACGTACACACACACACACACACACACACACACACACACACACACACGCACGGGTGCTTAGCAGGAGAGAGAGTCCTGCTGTGGAGGAGACACTAAGTACAGGCCATACAGCTTCTCACATACACTCACAAAAATGATACAGACAGACACACATACACACCCCTGTGTGTGTATGGATTCATGTGTGTGTATTAGTTTGAGTGAGTATGTACAAGTGACGTTTGACTTGATGCATTGTGAAAGAGCACCAACCTTGTCCAGAAAGGGTTCTCCTCCAAGATGGCCAACTATCCCTGAGCATCCTAATTTTTTTTTTTTAAATTCCCATCCCCCTGTGCCTTCATTTTCCTTCTCTTGTCTCTTGTATCCCCCTTTATTGTGCTCATAAATGTTTCATGTTCATGTTGCTCCATGAGACTTATGTGCTGGCAGCTCTCATTTATCTCAGCCCCGCTTCTCCAGCTCAGCACATCCTTATCCAAAGCCGTCGAGTCAAAAATGAGACTTGGTAAGGAAAGACAAGCTACACTTAGGAGACAAAGACGAGCACTTGAGGATCGTTTGCAGCACACAAATAAAAGTCGAAGCTTCTGGAATGTTCTGTGTCCTCAGTCATGCAGTAAATCTGTGCCTCCTGAGGGAAAGAATGAGCGAACAGTGATTGGGCCTTTTGATTTGAGATGGAAAGGAGGTGGAATTGGATTGATTAATTGATTAATTTGTTAATTGGTGAATTGATTTTTGCCCTCGCCAGCCTCGCATGGACCAGTACTTCAATCAGATGGAGAAGATTGTGAAGGAGAGGAAGACGTCGTCTCGGATCCGATTCATGCTGCAGGATGTCATCGACCTCCGGCTGGTGGGTTGGCCTCTTTGACCTCCGCTTCGAGTCCATGAAATGAGGATTTCACTACAGCATATCTGCCTGTGCAGCACAAGTCTATCCCAGATGCATGTGTAACATGGGTTTCTATTGATGCAAATAGCAAATGCTTACAGAAATCCAAAGTGCAGTTTCTTTTTCTGTTTTGTGTGTTCTGGATATTAGATCCGGGTGTTGGTTATGCAGCTTCCAACACACACACACACACGTGTGAAGGCACACATGCGCACACACACACGCATTTAAGCTGAAATGATATTTGTCTGTGATCAGGCCTGTTCTCTCTGTGTGTTCTTGTTTTGACTTTTGCTTTTGTGTGTGTGTGTGTGTGTGTGTGTGTGTGTGTGTGTGTGTGTGTGTGTCACAGCATAACTGGGTGTCGCGGCGTGCAGACCAGGGCCCCAAGACCATCGAGCAGATCCATAAGGAGGCCAAGATCGAGGAGCAGGAGGAGCAGCGCAAGGTGCACCAGCAGCTCCTCAACAAGGACAGCAAGAGGAGGCCTGGTCAGTGTCAGCCCCAGCAACACAAGATCACATCACATCACATCACATCACAGCACACAGCACATCACAGCACACCACAGCACACAGCAGCGTGGCCAAATCCTCTTAGGGGCTTAGGGAGACAGAGCACACAGGAGTCACCACACACCTATTTAGCACTCTCTCATTCTCATCCTCCCTCCCTCCCTCCCTCTCTCTGTCTTTGTCTGTCTGTCTCTCTCTGTTCTGCTCTTCTCTCTCTCACGTTCACCCCATCTGTCTAACTTTTCCTCTCTCGCTTGCACTCTACTGTCTTCCCCTCCTCTCTCTCTCTCTCTCTCTCTCT
>JAODXP020000012.1:2968185-3058185 GCA_027497455.2 Sardinella longiceps | reverse complement strand
ACTATCTTGGAGGTGGAGGAGGTGTATTTGTGTAGCAGGATGGTGTAAATTATTAAGTCAGTACTCTGGCTTCGCACTCAACACTTAAACTGTAACAACAGCAGACGTCTGTCTGGACTGGAGCAGTCCATTTCTAGCACCGGTTGGCTCTCGTGTTTGTGTCATGTCTCCACTCACAGCACTGGAAGGGATAGGTGTGCGTGTGTGTGCGTGTGTGTGCGTGCGTGTGCGTGTGTGTGTGTGTGTGTGTGTGTGTGGGGATGGGTGGATGAGTCAAGTGTCAGGGATTGCTGAACAGTACAGTTCTCAGAAGGACTCTACAAGTATTTTCTTTAACAGTGTAGAGTGAATCACAAGATCAACAGTTGCGGAAGAGTTCTGGGAATCACAAACACGAAGGCTGTCCATACACCCACACCATGACTGTGGTCTCACTGATGGCCCCTTCCCTCAGTCTTTCATCACATGTTTCCTCTAGGTGTCAAATACAGGATGTTATATCGCCCATTACATCAGCAGATGAGCTCTAGGGAGACATCAGCATTCTTATTCTAGGTCTGAGGAGTGTAGGGTTGTTTCTTCATTTCACTTCCCCATAAATGACCAGCGTTGGTTTGTGGTTTGGGTTTGTCTCAGGTTTGCGGAGACACTGGAGGTGGCGGATGACATGGCCATAGACATCCCCCACATCTGGCTTTACCTGGCCCAGCTGCTGGGCCCGCTGCTCAAGGAAGGGGGCATCTCTATGAGAGAGCTCTTTAGGTAAGCACACACACACACACACACACACACACACACACACACTACAGAATACAGAATACCTTTGATTTAATGCACACAATTCTTTCTTACCCACACACTCTCTCAGCTCCACCAGCACACCTTTGGACTTGCACTTTGCCATGTTTCCACAAAGTGTATTTTTTTCTAATGCAAAATGCAATAGTGAGCTTGGATTAAAATGCTCCCCCTCTCTCTCTCTCTCTCTCTTTAATCTCTCTCTCTCTCTCTCTCTCTCTCTCTCTCTCTCTCTCTCTCTCTCTCTCTCTCTCTCTCTCTCTCTCTCTCTCTCTCTGCCTCTCAACCCCCCCCCCCCCTCCTCCCTCCTCTCTGCTGCAGTGAATTAAGCAAACCGTTGCTTCCTGTGGGAAGAGCAGGGATCTTATTTGCTGAAATACTGCACCTTCTATGCAAACAAATGGTGAGTTTCTCTGCGCCAGTCTTTCATCACCCGCCGTGCACTCAGTCATTTGTACAATAACACACTCACGCCTTTCTCGAAGCTATCCATTACACAGCTTGTGTACACAGAGAGAGAGATTCAATGCCTCGAATTACCATTTGTAATGCCTTTTTGTAGCCACTGATTTAAAACTGCAGCACCTGTCAGATGCCGCAGCGGTAATTACTTTGGAGTAAGCAGACAGGCCGTATATTGTCCAGCTGTTTCAGTAGACAGTGTAGGCGTGTGTGTGTGTTTTTTTGTTTTGTTTTTTTAACTGATTTGGAGTCAGTGATTGAGTCTCTGTCCCATTTGATTGTGTGTCGTGCAGAGCCATAGGAAAGTGGGGTCGCTTTGGACGGAGTCTGGCCTGAACTGGAGTGACTTCCTCCCCGAGGGAGACGACGTGCAAGCCTTCATCTCAGAGCAGGTACACCCGCCATCTCCGCCCCGCAACCTCATCCAGACATTTCATGTTTGCAGAGGCACATGTCATCATTCGCCCATTCCTGATGTAACCAGATGGGTTCAGACAGTGTGGATAAATTGTTCCAAAAACCAGTTTGGATTCGGGCCCACCTTCCTCTAGTAGTTGTACCGTGTATAAAGATGATCATGTTTCACACAGACTACAGGAAAGATGTTAGTGTTATACCTTAGTCTAACAGCTTTAAGGTCATTCTGAAGGTAATGAGGGAGAATAACACAACACTTGCACCAGTGGCCCAGTTTAATACAGAGAAGTCAACTTTACAACTTTTCTGTCTCCATCATGCCAACATCAACTCTAACATGCATGAGCCTTAATATGAAATCATGTGTGTTACCAACATGGCACTGGGGAGATTATCATTGCTCCTCCCTATTCTTTATCATCTAAACAAAACACTATCTATTAGCCTTCATTTGATGCTGGTATAATACCCCCAATAATTTAAATTGCAAGGAGAGCAAAGGAAAGATGTTAAAGGTATACTACGTACCTTCTATGCAAACAAATGATGCCTGCTCCTGCACATACAGTAGATGGTCTTTAAGTTCCTTAGGCTATAGGTGGAGGATTTCTCACAGCGGCTGATTAACGGTGAAGCCTTTGTGACAATATACCTGTTGCAGTCACAAATGCACCACATGGAGGTACCTGGGGTCCGTAAAGGCTCTTGTTTTTCACGGACCAGCATATGCCTTGAGTTCCCACCAGTACTTTAAATCCACTCCACCGGAGTACCTCTGTGCCCAGCCAGCACAGATGACTTGAGCACTGTCCCCTCCTTCACCAGCCCTCACCCCTCGCTTTCCATATCGACTCTTGTCTTTAATGAGGCAGCACTTAGTCTCTGCTGAACGATCCTCCCTTACTTAATGCAGTGTGTCTAATCAGAGCCCTCTCAGCAACCGTGTTCCTCGCAGTACTGATAGCATTAAATGCTCGACATTTATTTAATGGTGTAGATTTGTGAGACGTGTTGTAGCTTAAGTCGCCTGCAGTGATGTATTGTCCTGTTTTTTATTAACTATGAATGAGTCCCTCCCTGCTACTTTTCACTTCTGCTTGTTTGTTTGTCTCTTTTCTTTTCTTTTTTTTTTCTTATCCTCATCTTTCATCATCTCCTCCTCATTTGTTCCTTGCTCCGCCATTACCATTTCCTCTGCTCTAACTTCCTCGGCACGCTTTTCTTTTTCACGCTTTTCTTTATCCTCGCATTTCTTGTCGTCCTCAACAAACTCTTTAACCCTCATCTCTTTTTTTTATTTTCTTCTTCTTTTTGTTTCCCTCACTCATCTGTCCTGTCCTCCTGTTTTCTCTCCTCAGAAGCTGCAATTCACGCTGCCCGAAAGCCTGAGCCCACCGCCACTCCTGTCCAAGAAGCCTCTCTCCCCCGAGGAGCTGAGCAGCCACCTAGAGCGCCTCCTACTGGAGGACTTGGCCAGTGACGAGCAGATTTTCGACTGGGTGGAGGTGCGCTGCTCTCTGTTCAGCAGACTCTCTCTCTCTCTCTCTCTCTCTCTCTCTCTCTCTCTCTCTCTCTCTCTCTCTCTCTCTCTCTCTCTCTCCCCGATATACCTATTGTATCTGTGCCTGTTTTTATTTCAATGTGATAAGCCCAATGAGTTCATTGGTTGTCTCAAACAGGCGTCCTATTAGAGGTGATCATTTTTCAACGTTAATTGATATATTATGACAACAGTGATGCCTCAATCAGTGATGTCTGTTGTGTTTTCCTCCCGTCACAGGCGAACTTAGACGAGTCTCAGATGAGCTCCTCCCCTTTTCTGAGAGCTTTAATGACCGCCGTGTGCAAGGCAGCAGTGAAGGGTAATGCTCCCGTAGTTACAACACACACACACATACATGAGCAGACTTTTTGTGATGGACTCACTGTAGATTGTGTGTGTTTTGAATGAATTTGAATACGGTTCCCCTTCTGCCTTTGTGACTCCCATCTCTCCCCCTCTGCCCCATATCTTCTCCTTCTCTCCACAGATGAGACTTCCTCCTGCAGAGTGGACACTGCGATCATTCAGAAGAGATTGCCTGTCTTACTGAAGTACCTTAACTCAGACACTGAGCGCCAGTTGCAAGCACTTTATGCACTTCAAGCATTGATAGTAACTCTTGAACAACCTCCTAGTGAGTACCCCATGCTATGCTGATCCACTTATGTAGGTCCCTTACCTGGGCATGGAAACATGTATGTATAGAGTAGGCCAGCGGATCACAGGCTCTTATGGCATCAATCTTGTTTTAATGTTAAAAAAGTCTATTATTCACAATTTTTTAAGGGAACGAAAAAAAAAGTCGGCTGGCACTCAAGCCTGGGTGCTTCTGTTTAGGGATTCACACGTAACAGTGTCTGCCTTATTCTATTTTAAGTATTGGCTAGAAATGTGAAAACTCATAGATACTCTTCTAAGTTTGCAATATGATAATTTGCATATTCTTTGTAAGGGAAGCCAAAATGATAGATTGTAGCACAAAATCCAGTTTTGTAGATGCACGTTGTAGAATGCTACTTGAAACTTTCAACATCTCACCACCATCCCTCTAACCCACCCCACCCCACTCCCTCCCATCCCCTTCCTGCAGACTTGCTCCGCATGTTCTTTGACTGTCTATACGACGAGGACGTGATCTCGGAGGACGCCTTCTACCTCTGGGAGTCCAGCAAGGATCCGGCGGAGCAGCTGGGCAAGGGCGTGGCCCTCAAGTCCGTCACCGCCTTCTTCACCTGGCTACGCGAGGCTGAGGAGGAGTCCGAGGACAACTGAGAGGACGGGTCCCCGCCCCACCCACACCTCTATCAACAACACCACCATGACCACGCTACCACCACCACACCCCAGCCCTCACCAGAAGCGTTTCAGCTCTCAGTTCGACCATGATTTTTTGCCAGTGTGTCCGCTTTCCCCCACAAGGACTGACAAAGCCAGATGGGAGCAGTTGGACAGAGGGAACACAATCCTGAAGGGCCGAGGGAACGTGATCGCAGTGCGGTTCCGCTACGTTCTGTTGCGTTCCTTTCAGAAAAAAAAAAACCCTTGAGGAAGATCTCCAGAGATGGGAGCACTACATATATGTACTATACATAGAAAATATTTTTGCTTTAAATTTTAACTTTTTGTTTTTGTTTTATTTTCTTCCTTTTTTTGTTACGTTTTGAAGAGACTTGAAAACAGGTTGTAACCTGCTTAATTTATTATTTTTTTAAGAGACTGCAATGACGGACCTTTTATTTAACATTTGCAGAAAAAAAGCTCATATTGAGGAAGAACGTCACTGACGATAGAAAATAACAAAGTAATTATCATTACAGTAATAATAATTGTGAGATGAATAGCCTCTGCGGATTCCCGAGTTTGTTTGAAGACAGTTTGGGAAGAAGTTATTTTTGGATGAAAGGTGTGGCAGAGACGGTTGACGTTTACTATGTACAAGGTCAAAGGTTATGACAGACTGAACCTTCCAAAGTCTGGTGTAGCAGGGTTTGATTGCTCTATGAAAAACAGTTTGAGCTTCCAAAAAATACATGAAATGCGCACACACACACAAGAACCTTCTCGGGACTGCCGACAGAAGCAGAGACTTAATAGAAAAGGGATGTGTGTGTGCTTGTGTGAGTCCAAACCATACCAGGGTTTTTCTGACCTTGTAATTCTCCAGACATGAAGAGCAAATTTAAAGTACATGTGAATACATTAAAGACTGTCTAAGAACATGCTGTGTTGCCTTTTACCATGCACAACACTCACTCCCCACCCACTCTCTGATTGTGATTTAATGAAATCAACTTTTGGTCAAATTCAGAGAATTACTTACCATTTACTAGTGTATCATTGCACTCATTTACAAAGTTGCTCAGTCACATCTTCAGCCAATCAAGTTGTTGCTGGAGCACAAACAGCAGAGGTATCATTTCATAAGCAGTTGCTTTAATTTATTGTCAGAAAAGAAAAATAGCTTTGACTGTTCCTGGATTACTTTCAGAAAGTAAATTGTTGTTTCTAATTTCCCTTAATTATTTCTCACGTATTTCTATTTACTGGGGTGAGTATCTGCATTGTGTTTGTGCCATCAATGTCTTCTTCACACAACCCAAACAGATCAATGACGCTGATCAAAGCATGCCAGATTGGAACAATAGTGCAAGAGTTACTGTGGCTGTACAGTTCCGTTTTAGATCGTGATATTTGTGTGTCTGGTTAAACTTAATGGGTCAAAGGGCAGGTCAGGGTGCGTCTATTTTGTGCTTACTGGCTTAGAGTAGAGTGTTAAAGAAGCAAACGGGAGGAAAGGAAAAACAGGGATGCATCACCGATGAACCTACAGTAGGTTACATTGTCGCGCTGGCCAAGCTGGTTGAAGTCATCCTGAAATAAAGAGCATTATGCTATAAATGGCTCACTAAAGACTGCATACTTCTAAAGCATGGTGAAAATGAGAAATAGTTTGAAAAGAAGCCTTTGACATTTTACTGTCAAGACGGTGACCATAAAACCATTATAATTCCCGTCGTCGAATACATTTTTATCATCCAACAGGCGCTTTGGTCGAACATCGAAGTCGTATGCCACTCTGGGAGTCCACGCGACCCTGTTAACCTGCTTTGTCGACACACTCATGATTCTTATTAACGGTGGATTGTGTTTGTATTATTACAGGCAATTTCTTCCTCTTCATGTAAAACACAGGATAACTGGTATCTGATAGGTTCCCAAAGTATCAAGAGTTCATGTACACAAAGGGCACGACTGATGACGAGCGCCTGACGTTGCTACGTGTACGTCCAAAGGGGGAAGGGCACGTCTGGAGAAAGAATTGTAGCTAGGGAAAATCAGCACAGAATAAACAACAGAATAACCAAGCGTTGGAAGGTAAGGAAAATGTATGGTATTCGAATTAAGCATCAACACTGTCTTTGCTAAATAACTGCAATAACCATGGAGCCTTCCTGAGTGTTTTTTCCATTGCAATTTTAACTTCATGCATTCGCCATCTACCCAACGCGACGCCATTACTGTGTAGGGTATCGTTAAACAGACAAAATGGCCATACTTGATTTTTTGCATTTGTCTCGTATAACGTTAACATGCAGACAAACAAGTCGTGCACTTTTAGCTATGCATTTAATTTGCACGACAGGTTTTAGGACATGGTTGTTGTTTTTTACGGTCAATCAATATACCTTGTGGATAATGCCCAAAAATTTGCACACGGCATCCCATTTCTGCCCACACCTTCTTTTGCATGACATGAATCAAAATGGACACACGCTTTCCAGTGTTCGTAGTGTAGGAAAGCACACAGATTTTCAATAAGTCAATGTGTTATGCTCGTGCACATTCCTGCAACAGAGGATACTTTGGGGTCAGTTTATTTACAGGGCCTGTATATTTTGATAAAACGGTGGTCTCCAATCCTGCAGTAGGCAAAATAATGTGTGTCTGGTGCAACACACCTGGCTCTAATAACGTCATCACACAGACAGGCCTGAGGGGCTTATGGCTACTGGTAAACTTTTACAAGATGTTATTGTTAAAACATGCCTATTGTTTAGTGTTTATGACCCATCATTATCAACATTTTACAATTCTGCCCATTATGAGTAAATGGGTAGGGACCATCACCTGATCAGTTTTCACCTGAGGCTTATCAATAAAGGTGTGCATGTCCACCCCCTTAAGCAGCACAGATGCATAAACTCAACCTACCAGTGCGTCTTCTGTGTCTGTCTTTGCCCAGGTGAGTCATGCGTAGGGCTTCCATACGTCGAGGACCTGGAACTGGTGACGAGCAGGCTCCTACAGACGGTGCCCCCAAGACCACAGGTGTGTGTGACACACTGCTATGTGCTGGTCTTGAAGGTGGCTTGGTGGAAAGTTACAGCACTTCTCAGAATGTAGAATAAAAGACACTTAAAGAGTTTTGAGTTTACCAAAAAGTGGCCGAAATTGCACTTCACCTCAGAAGTGGGCTAGAAAAGTATGCCATCCTAGAGAAAAATTGATTCATATGATGTGGAGACATTTTAAAATGAAGACAGCTCATTGGTTGACTTCGTAATCGTCATAAAACAAATGATCCAATTTGACCAGTTGGGAAGCTTTCAACGGGCAGCTCTTCCTCACATTGTCATTGGAATACAGCCATCTGCTTGTGTTGTTTTCCTGTCCTGTTCTAACCTGTATTTTCTAAATGTATTTTCTTTCTTAAGAGCCCACAGCTAACTCCAACGAAACCGCTCCTATGGAGGAAGAGACCACAGCAGCCGCAGCCAAGGAGGCCGAAGCCCCAGCCGCTGAGGCCCAGGCAGAGAAGGACAAGGAAGCACCAGCTGAGAAAGGCGAAGGTGGCGAGACGGAGGCTGCAGCAGATGGAGAGGTAGAAGGCGAGGCGAAAGACAAAGACGCAGAGGGCAGCGGGGATGCGAAGGCTGATGGAGAAGGCACTGAGGATACGAAGAAGAAAAAGAAGTCTAAAGACAAGAAGGAGTCAGTAAAGTACCATGTTCATCTGTTTTTTTTGTTTGTTTGTTTGTTTGTTTGTTTGTTTGGGGGTTAATTTGATCAGTGAACAGCATTGTTTGTTTGTTTGTTTGTTTGTTTGGGGGTTAATTTGATCAGTGAACAGCATGAGCGTACCAAGTGCATAAATATCTTAATAGTATTCATAAGTTACCATAAAATGTTGTACAAGAGAATTGAATGGAAATCGAGATAGACCCATGTGTTAAACTTGAGTGGGTTTGCATGAAACGCATTACAGGAATCTTAACCTTACCTGTTAGTCTCATATGAACAGTCTTGAGTCCTTCTGATGCAGGTGACGCTAAAAGCCCAAAGGAAATCACTTTGTTTACCTGTTGTATGTGTTTGGCATTGCTGCAGAGACAAAGAGGGCGAGGTGAAGGTAAAGAAAGTGAAGAAGTCCATCCCGGCCTGGGCTACCCTGCCCTCCGTCAAGCGTACCGGCACCAAGACTGTCATGCAGCACCCTAAGGTGCACGACATCCTCATCGAAGCTATTCAGGTTTGTGCACTCAGCTGTCTGTCTTACACTAGGAAGGGGCGAGTCATCTTCATTCTTCCTCCTTGTGTCTTGACTGACCCATCATGTCATAAGCTGTCTTTTTTTTTTCAACTTATTTGCATTTGAAATTCCCATTAGCAAAATTTGTCTAAAAAAATAAGAATATTTATGTCTGCCTGTGTTTCCATCAACTGTATAATGCAAAATAAAAATGATCATTAGACTAATCAAGTGATGTTTTTCGACAAACTGTTAGACGAGACGTAATGCTGCCTGCACGTCTGCCTGTACCTGTACGTCATAGACTGTACGTCAATGAACACAAACTCAGTAAATCCAAATATGCATTTTAATGTTTAATTGAATTTTATCGCACTATGCCTCTGTGTCTCTTAACGGTAACTTGATAACATAATGTAATGTAGTTTTGATCATACTGTATGTTTCTGTTTGACAGAGTTCCAAAGAGAGGACTGGTGCATCTGCCTTCGTCATCTTGAAGTATATCATGGATAAATATGCCTTCCTGGAGCTGAACAAAAGGAAATTCCTTCTCAGGCAGTCCATGAAGAGATTGGTGGAGAAGGGAGCCATCAAACAGGTGAGGTCTCCTGTAATATTTGTTTATTTCAGGCTGACAATCTTCTGATGATGCCTTTTGTGAGTCAGCATGACAAGAAATTAGTTAACTTTTAGTATTTAAAAAAGGTGCAGTCATTGTAGAAAATGTTCTCACTTTTTCTGTATTTTTTAATATTGAGTCGAACTTTGCATGGGACATTAGCAATGCAGATGTCTATAGGCCTAAGTTTTAGAATATTTCACTGATGCAAACAGACGATGTGGCAACACAGAGCTTATTGACCAGAGTTTAAGATATGGATTTGCCTCTCATGAAGACGTTCTATATTCTAAAAGCTAACTGAATTCTGAATTTCTTCACTGGGGTTTAGCCATGTTAAATGGTTCTACTGTGCCCTGCAGATTCTGCAGTCCTGTTCTATGTACACAGAAAGACTGAGGCATGAATGAAACCCTTTTTCATTAGTGTGACATACTGTATGCCTCTCTCTCTTTCCCACACAGCTGAAGGGAAAAGGTTTTGCTGGGAGCTTTGCCATCGGAAACCTATCTGCCGTCTCCAACTCTGGCAATAAGGTAGCCTCTCCAGACAGACATGATCATCCCTTGGCAGAGTTGTTGTCATCTGGACCAGCTGTCTGTCCAAAAAATAAATAGATAAACACAAATTCTTTCCTTTGCATTTGACTCATCGCAAGAGGTAAAAGAGCACTAAACCTAAGAGCCTTGAACTAGCCAAACCTACTAACTAAACCTGCCTTGTTTGCAAGTGGTGATTGTAATTAGAAATTAAATGTACTGTATTCCGTTTTTGAGGTTTTTTTTTTTAAGATCTTGTGATTGGTTGGTGCTGTGTAGAAGCCTGCCGTTGTGGTGGCTCCGGGGGTGAAGGGAGAGACTCTGGGCGATTGCCTGCCTCTCATCATGACACGCCTCTGTGAGCCCAAGGAGGCCTCCTACCTGCTCATCAAGAAGTACCTGACTGAACACTACCCGCAGATAGAAGTAGAGAAGAGGTAAGCAATTTGGCTAATTCCTTTTTGTGATGTCTAGGGTCAGGGTTTCTGCTCAAAGAAACACAACTTTGTTGTTCATGAACCCATGTTGAAGTAGCAAGGTAGCTACAGGTATTGTTATAGTTACATGTATTGTTCTTAATGTCAGCCAATAAGATTCTGATTCAGTATAGCGGAATCAGAGCCATTCATATCAGATGTCATTGTTATCACCTGCACTGACCTTGCCACTTCCTTGAAAGTTGTCTGTGTAACGAATGCCAACTATTCAGGGCTAGATGGCCGCAGTTAGTATAAATCCTCACACCCCTGTCCTTCAAGAACACTTCTAACCGCTAAGTTGGAAGCCTGGACTTTTCAGCTTAGTGGTTAGAATGTTCGACTCCTATGCCGTGGGTTTGTTGTCCCAGGGGGTGGCAGGTTCGAAACCCCAGTGCGGTGCGAACAGTCCCGGCTACATCTGCATCAACATGGGTCCACTGAAATCAAACATGGTGTGGGCAGAGGAGGGACTTGAGTAACCCTTTTTATTTTTGATTTAAATACTTTTTCTGTTTAGTAGAGATGCTGTATAGGGTGGTGATGCATATCCTCAAAGATGTTTCTGTTTTCTCTGTAGGCCGGATATTCTGAAGAACGCCCTTCAGAAGGCAGTGGAGAGGGGGCAGTTGGAGCAGATCACTGGCAAAGGTGCCACCGGAACATTCCAGGTGTGTTGAGATCTGCACTTGTGTTGTTGTCAAGCGATTCTTTTTCAGGTTGATGACTGTAGTTTCGCTGTGGTTGTCACTGTGAATAAACTATGCACTGAAACATAGTGTTTAAAGTGTTCAAAAACACAATTTGAGACACAGCCGGCTATTGCACTTCTTTTCTACTTAGGTATTATTCTTATAGTCTGTAATGGCCATAACTTTATTTGGGGTCAGCAGAGTTTCTTTTTTGTGTGTTGCAGCTGAAAAAAACTGGGGAAAAACCTGCAACTGTCCTTGAAGATGCTATTGTGACCGCCATCATAGCCATGAACGAGCCCAAGTCCTGCAGCATCAACACACTCCGCAAGTTCCTCCTGGAGAGCTACAAGGACCGCAAGGAGTATCTCTTGAGTAAGACTGACCATGATCACTGTAGTCTCTTCATGTTACTCAAGTTACACATTCATCACAATCTATGCAACTTTCATCTTTCTTGCCAGGATTTAGAATACGTTTTTCAACCAATACCGTCAAAACTACAAAAAAAAAACCTATTTGACACACATTAACTTTGTCCACATCCAGCTGCTGCAATGATATTGGCCATAATCCCTTTCTCTCTTTCTCTCTCTCTGTCTCTCTCATTAGTGAACCAGCTGAAGAGAACCCTGGAGAAGGGCAAGACCATGGGTTGGATCGAGCAGATCACCGGACATGGACTCAGCGGGAGCTATCAGCTCTCCTACCCATATTACCCCAGGTACAGCACAGCATGACACATGTAGACCTACTCAACATTTACTGTTCAAGGACAATAAGTACCATTACATTCACACTGCATCCATCTGTTGACGGACAATGGGGGAGGGGTCTGACGGAGGGGGGAGCTAATTCTCTCAATACCGATTGGTTTGACGGATCCGTCGCCAGCTAAAAAGTTGAACATTTTTCAACTTTTTGTCGGACGCAACGGAGCTGTCGTGACGGACGGACCCACAATGCATTTCGCGAAAGCTCCATTCAAAGTCAATGAGATCTGTCAACGGACGGATGCAGTGTGAAAGCCCTGCTACTCAACATTTACTGTTCAAGGACAATAAGTACCATCATGGTGGTGGGTGCTAGGATTTCAGTTACATTAAAGGGGCCTTCATATGAACAGCTTCAAAATCCTTGTGACACATGTTGGGCACCTATTTCTCTATGAAGAGGCGTTAAAAGCTGCCGCTTCAGTCTCAGAGTCGCGTTGTGGCTGGTGTCAGAGTTTTTTGCGCACCGCTCAAAGTTCAAATTTGTTGAACTTTGACCCTTTTGACGCTGACCAGCAGTAGTGTTTTTAGCATAAACAAACTAGCAGGCTATTTCATCTATGTTACAGCTCTCCTAGTCTCCGGTATATTAGTCAAATGCCGAATTAACATTTTGGATTAAGCGTTGCGGTTAAGGGCGAGCTGACCTTTTCAACGCTGGTCATGTGAAAGCCCCTGAAGGTGGCTCACTATTTAACTGAATGCATTGCCATCACAAAAAAAAACAAAAAAAAAATCCTGAACATGACTGTGCTTGTGACTAATCTGTGACTAACCTGGGTTAACTGGCTTGACAAGTAGATGACCAGTGTTGTGGTACTGTCTGTGTATGACTTTGTATGATGATGTCACAGTTTGTCAAAATGCTATCCAGCTGAGACTAGTCTCCATTGACATTCATGTTTTCCTAAAAAGCTGTCAAAATTATATCTGAAGTGACAACAGTTGAGGCTTTTAACCCATTCAGAGTAAAGCGCTCTTTAAAAAAGTTAATTAGGGTCATCCTCTTCACACAGATTATTATTTGAGGTGCCAATTTAAAACGTCATGTAAAACTTCCTAATAGTATTGGTTTTAATTGTTTCCATCCACAGCCCAGCTATCCTGTTTCCAGAAAAGATTGCAAAACAGAAGAAGAAAGAGGAAGAAAAGGCCAAACGAAAGAGAATGGTCGAATCGGAGGATGAGGAGTCTGAGGAAGAGTCCGAGGAGGAAGAATCTGAGGAGGATGAACCTCCTCGTAAAAGGTAGAATACCTGAGATTTTTCCTATTGCACATATATTTTTTCAGATTTCATATCTTAAAAGTAAAACCAAAAATGAATACGTTTGTGGTTTTTGTTTTGTTTTTCTTCAACAGAAGACAACAGAAGAGGCCAGCCCCTAAGGCCCGCTCCAGTGCCCCCCAGCGGAGGGGCAAGTCCACCAGCCGGCGGTCCGCTCCAGCTAAACGGTCGGCCCCCGCCAAGAGGTCGGCACCACCCGCTAAAAAAAGGGCTCCTCCCCCTGCCAAGAAAGCTGCAGCCAAGAAAGCGGCCCCGCCGGCCAAAGCCACGCCAGTCAAGAAAGCCGCGCCGGCACGCACTCCCAAAACCCCCGTCGCCAAGAAGCTGACGAGCCGAGTGGCCAAGCGACCACCTGGCAAGAAGACACCGGCCAGGGCCTCTAAAGCAGAGGAGACAGAAAAGCCCAAGGCAGGCAAATCGGCAGAACCAGCAAAGGCAAAGGGGGCCAAGGAGCAACCAGCAAAGGCCAGACCAGCTGCCCGCAAGTCGTCTCGGGTTAAGAAGTGAGCTTGCCGGACGAGGCTCACCGGGGGTGACGTTTACTCGTAGCTCAGTAGACTGTTGTGCTTTGCCTCCCTGCCCCCCCCCTTTTCTCGATCTATTCTTCTTTTTTTACTTTATATTTTTTGTATAGCTTCATCCTTCCTCCCTTGTTGGAGGCCTTGTAACAAGAACAGATGGATGAACAATGATGTCAGATTGTTCTTAGAAAAAAAAAAAAACTTTTCCATTCGAGTCTCAATTTTGAAGGTCATGGTGTTGTGTTGATTCTGTGTTGTTTTGTTTTTCTTTTCTAAAATACATTTCCAATGGCTAAACTGTACCTTGTTTCAGACTCAAGGAACCTCGAACGGTTTGTCAGTATTTAAAATTATCTCTAACTAACTCTAACTTCAGTGGTTAGAAGATCAGTTTGCCTCATTACCAGATAGCTCTTACTGCTCAGTATATGTACTGTATTTGAGACGTTGAGATTCTCAATTGAGTTTTTTTTTTTTTCAAGATGTTTTTGTTTTGTTTTTTGAAACAATGTGAAGTTTCAGTTGATATTTCTGAAAAGATAAAGAAGTTTTGGTCACCGTAGGTTCCTATTGTGAACTTTGTGAGAGAAGGTAGGGTTATTGGCTATGATGGTTAAGTTTTTCATTTTGAGAATGAGCAAAGATGTACTCTAGCATGGGGTTGTACTTCAGAAATGTTGATTAAATAAGCTCTCTTTCTGTTCAAAGAACATTTTGTGAAAAGACCCTCCCTGTCTGCATTGTCAGACTAAATTGGAAGTCTGTGCTTCTACTGACAACAGTATGAATGAAAAATGTTGAAATATAACGCCATTTAATTTGTGTGTTCATCATCTGTTAAAAGATAGATCATAAAATTAGTTTGTCTCATGACTTCAGTACAGCACACAAAAAAATTGTATTCAATTATATTCTATGTATTAGTGAATCCATGCGGATAAGACAGCTTTTGTTCTCATGAGCTTGGCTCATTCTCTGCATGCTGTTCAACTTTCACTGATCTGCTTTTCTGTAGTCATTAATAAAGTGACTATATTTCTACCTATTGTTTATCCTATTTGTTCTTAAATGCAGAGCCCATTAAGTTCTTACTCTACAATAATAGCCAAGGTTAAAATATAACATTTACACATTTTTGAACACATTGTAACAGTTACACATTTTTAAATGTCTAGAAGACTTGTGCACTGCTTGTGCATTATCCCTTTTGTTTCTGATTTGTGATGTTTTTGTGTTTAATTAAAAAAAATAATAATCCATATGACTGAAAATATTTAAACATTTGGGAGGAATTATTGCCATCAATCATTCGGCGTCTCTTGACTGATGACTTGGAATTATGTCAGACACATTTTGTTTCTTTGTAGCAAACCCCATGCACCAACATTCTGGTATCAGACCTAGCGCACCGCATTACAGAAATGTTTAGGTAAGAAAAAGTAAGCCTGCCACCTGATGACAACATTTGTAATTCTCCTGCCTGTTGCTACATGTTCACGTTCATCAAGTATGCTGAACCTCTGTCAGTCAGCTCATTTTTTTTTCCATAGGTTTCTTCTGAACTTCTGAAAGTCAGGAAAGGAAACTTCATAATTTTCGAATGAATAGGATTGCTCAACGAGTAAATCCAAAATTATCTTCCCATAATATAGGCCTACTAAGTATTGTGTGATTTCCTTATCAAATTCCGTTGGCGCTTAAACGACTCAGCTGGGCGGAGACGGCGCTGATAAGGTGAGTCACTTCAGACTTGCGAAATGGGAAACACATTCGTCGCTGTCTGGAACGAGCTGCCGTCAGTGTGGTAGGATATTCACCGCCATGGTAGGTGGAAAAATTCAAAAGTCAATTGATAGAACGTAACGTTAATTGCACTGATTATTTTATCCATCACAAATAATTTGCTTACTGAGGCAGATAAACTTTGCGTTTATCAGAACTTTATGTGAGAACGGCAGCACCGCTGGCTCCGTTTGGCGTGGAAATCTCCCCAGGTGCGTGGTGAGCTTATCATAGATTTGTTCGGTGTTTGTGTTATGGTTTTATAACTGTTGTTTTTGAGTACCCTAATATTTGTTAGGCCTATTTATTATTTTGTCTCAGTTGTATAGTGCTACATTAGGAATTGGTGGGCCGTGTCAATATTCTAACAGGTGTGTTGCTGTGATTGTTCGCCAATTAGAAGCTTGTTTTCTTTCATTCACTGGAAACGATGTTTATGTGGTTACGCACGCTCCAGCCATCTTATAAGCTTGGTTGTGTTTAGAGACCGGTCTATTTGACAAAGTGCCAGATCATAGAAAAGTTGGGGGTGGGTGTTAGAGAGGAAGATTCATGGTGCATATCTCCGACTGCTCCGGAGTTAACCACAGACCAGCCCACTGTTCAACACTGCAGAGCAAATTGCAAAAGTGTAGGCAGCAGTCTAGCAACTTGCTGTACTTGCTTACTTGATGTTCAGACATTTGCTGGCTTGATATGTTTTCGACAGAAGAGCGAGCCTAGGAACCTATCAAAACAATCATGTGTGACCGACCAACCACAGAGGATGGCACAGTGACCAGGTCTGCTGAGGTAGGCTGTTGATTTTGGTTGACTTTTAGGGAGACAGATGTCAGTACTGGATATTTGAAGCTATGAGCTTTATGGAAGTTGACAGATGTAGGCTACACTGAAGTATGTATATATGTGTGTTGGCATTCTTTTCTTGTGTACATAGTATGTTGGCTCCTTTCCTGTTGATGACCGTTGCTTGGATGAGCAGATTCAACAGCTGCATATACAGCTGAAGGCTCTCAGGGTGAGTGAGTGTGTGTGTGTCAGCAGTCTTTAATGCACAACAGTGCCGAAAATAAAAGGGATGATTGCAGCAGACTCCTCTATGTTCTCTTTTCTTGTGGCTTGTGTGCAGAACTGCAAGAGAAGAAGACCGGTCTCCTTGAAATTCTCCTTCAAAGGAGTGAAAATATACGACGAGGATGAGACAGTAAGAATTTTATGGATATCTGTGGTTTCATAACAAATGCATGTTAGTGCTTTTGAGATGCTCCAACATGTTTAAAAACATCAAAAACATTCTTTCTTTTCATATGTGAGGTTTTTGGTTTATGAGGTCTGCCTTGAAATGTCCTTAAGCACCACTCCCTTAGCCTACTCCAATATTTACCAGCTGTCTTAAATCAATGCCTTACATTAGGCTATGCTTTCATCCAAAGCAGAGTTAAAATCAGTTAAGCCTTATGTGGGGAAATGAAATGACAAAACACTGGTAATTAATAATACATCACTACGGCCTGTCTAAATTCCAGTGTTCCATATACTCTGGGTCCTTAAAGACTTAAATGGCTTGAATCCACTTGTTGATTGATTGAATAATACCTTTTAAGTCTTTGAGGATTCAAGGCTTAGGGTTAAAGGGCATTTAAGGATATGTATCTGGAATTAGCCATGTAGCTGAGATGTACAGCATTGAAGCCTCCTCTTCTCTCCTTTCTTCTCAGACACTCCTCATGGCCCATGCCTTACGGAGGATCTCTCTATCCACGGCCCGCCCCTGCGATTCTCAGTTTGCGTTTGTCTCACACAACCCAGGCAGCACTGACGCTCAACTCTACTGTCACCTCTTCAAGGCCAGACACGCCAGAGCGGTATGTGCCCACCTTCAGTTTGCTTCCTGCATTAACATGCATGTTGGGTCACATGGAATGTGTTTTTGTGGAAAGACAATTGAGGTTTATCGTTCTTGAATAGATTGGAAATGGAGTCCATTTTTTTTGCAGACAGGGTTTTGTCTCGGTTTGAATTTAAAAGAGCAGAGATGAATCATTAACTACCTTTTAAAATCAGTCATGCAGGTCTTCTGAATGAACAGGAATCTGTCCAGAGAGTCTGTCTGTCTGTCTGTCTGTCTCACTCACTCACTCACTCACTGTCTCATCCCCATGGTGACCAGGCTCAGTTCCTGAACCTGCTGCTGTGCCGGTGCTTCCAGCTGTCCTACCTGGAGCGTCACCCTGAGGACGCTCAGGATGAGTCATCGGACGGGAAGAAGCTCACACGTGTTCCCTCGCTCCTCAACCAGGGCTTCCCTCTCAGCGTCAGTGCCCTGGTCTCCTTCAGGCGAGCCCCTTTCCTGGGGCTCTTCCCCGGGGCTAAGGTCAGATCATATTGCTTGATGTCTGCAAAAGGGAATGAGTTGGTTTTGTATTTTGTTGTTTTTTTTTCTCTTCTTCTTTTCTGTTATTATTTAGGTTGGCAGGTCATCTGCCTGTGCTTTTGTCGTCTTTGTTCTGTGACGTGTCACTTTACAGTGCAGAGGAAGTCGCCATTATCTCTGTAATGTATCCTTTACGGGAACCATACTGAACATATTTGTGTTAAAAGCGGGGTATGTGATGCTTTCCAGGAGCACTTTTTATTATATTACTTAAAACAACATTCACACCTGGATTGCAAAGAAGGAAATTAAATCCTCCAATGCAAAAATACAATGTGTTAGTCACCTGTGGAACGAGCAAGACAGGAAAAACAATATCCAATCATTTTAAGGAACCAGCAAAAATGATTGGATGGTGATGAGTCAAACTCAACTGCCGTTTGTCCCTCCCCCTCCTCATTCGTTCCTAAACTCTGGAGGTGTGGCTTCAGGGGAAATCTGAAGATGGGGGATTGGATTGCTTTTCTTATATTTCTATAAGGCCACCAAGTTTATTAGATGTCCTCCTTATGCCTACTGGGTGTGTCAGCATTATTTAGTTCTGTGTCTACGGTTTCTGTTCTCATCTTATAACCCTACTCTTGTTTGGTTTGAGGAGTGTGTTTCCAGCATGGCAATAATATAGGGTTTAGGCACTGTAGAACAAATCTTGGCAGCTGGAATAAATATAAATGAACAGCTGAAATATCTTTCAGCTTTCACAATCTTGCTTTCTACAATGTTTAAATCTTACCCTGTCCCTTTAATTCTTACACCCTGTTTCTGACTCTAGATGTTTCCCCTAAACTTTGCATCGATAGATAAACCAAATTCAGTCATGGGCGGTACAAGGCAGTTATCTTAGAAACTGCTTCTGCATGCTATAGGATAGTGCTATGACCAATCAGAGGAACGAACAAGATGTAAACACCATTTCAAAAGACCGTTGTTTTCAGCAAAGGCTGCCCTTCGACTCTCTAGACACATAGAGCGTTGTGATTGGTCGGACACCATTGGTGTTCACCAATCAAATTCCCTACGGCTTGCTACTAGACGTACTGGCTGAGCAAATCTATTTGCAGCCGCTAGAGTTTATCTAGATTTCTAGGCCACTTGTATGTAGCATCCACTCTTTCACCTTTTAGATCCCTCCACCAGCCTGGACCACTCCACTTATAAGTGCCTGTGTCAAGTCATGCCATCTGTGTGATAAGATTCAAGGGCACCTTGTTTCTTTAACAAAAAGGCTTTGTAGGTACAATGGAGTGGTCTAGCCTTTGTGTGGGTCGCAACTGATAGGTAGAGGCAGCAGCACAGGATATTTGCTCTGTTGTAATCTGTGATTTAGCCTAATAGTATTTCATCTGTGGGAGGGTGTGCATTGTGCAGGGTGTTGGTTTGTTTTGATTTTCACTTCTGAAGTCATTAACCCCCATATTTCTGAAAGTACTCATCAAAAGCACTTTGCATCCCCAATGTGTATCAATATTGCTATACTATCTACTTTTTACCTTTGTACGTGTCGGTTAACACATTCTCACTTTTCCATTGTTTACACATAGTATTTTCATTCACTTCACTTTTTTATTTTTTAACCTGTATAATCACTAAAACTTGCATACCTTTAAAGCTACTTACTTTCTATAATGAACTGTGTATGTGTTTCTTGATGTCATGCCAGCGAACATATTCTCACATTTCCATTGTTTGTTTATGCAGTCCAAGGCCAGCACAGAGCAGTCGCCACAGCAGCAGCAAAAACCACAGCCACAGCCACAAGCACAAAACAGTAGCCCAGAGGAAGGGCTCGTCACCTCCCCCACGCTGGTGCGCAAGAAAGCCATCCGCAACAAGGGCCTGAGCTCCGGGGCCTACAGATCTTTCACCTACACGCCACTCAAACAGCGGCAGCTGCAGGAGCGGATGAAACACACAAAAGGTGGGACTGGGACTGGGCTGTGGCGAACAATCTCGAAGGTGAAAGATTTCCTTAGGTAATGTAGCAATTCAGTTCAGGGTTGTGTACCCCGGTGTCGGAGCACTCAGTGGGGTGTGGGTGATGGATCACAGGTGGTCATTTTCATTGCTTGTTTTGTGTTATTGACAATGAAGACACAGGGAATTGCACTGTTTACACTGGCTTTAGATTTGGGTTTGGGTTGAGTCAAAGATGCATTCCTTTTAAATTAAGAATGTTTTAGAATAGAGCTGGTGTGGGTTACTGATGTTTTACTGACATTAAATTAGTGAGGTTGTGGTTCACTTTCCTCTTCCTCCATTCATACTAAACACTGCAGTCTTATGTTGGGAAAATGTCCTCAAAAGTAAATAAACATTGTAAGACCATGAGCCTCAGGGAATTTTCGGAATGCTGTAGTTGTGCGTGTGAAACAGGAAAGGAGGAGCAAGATGGCCCCGTGCACCGTGTGCGCACCCCAAGCCTGGCCGAGTCAGAAGAAGCGTTGGCTCAAGCGGTGTGGTGTTGGGCTGGGCTCTCTAGGTGAGTTGGGAGTCACTAGGGACTTAACACTCTCTCTCTCTCTCTCTCTCTCTCTCTCTCTCTCTCTCTCTCTCTCTCTCTCTCTCTCTCTCTCTCTCTCTCTCTCTCTCTCTCTCTCTCTCTCTCTGTCTCTCTCTCTCTCTCTCTCTCTCTCTCTCTCTCTCTCTCTCTCTCTCTCTCTCATCGTTGTAGCTTGTGTACTTGATGGTGCTGCCTGCCACATTGCATGGCACACTGAAATTAAAGCTAATTTGTTACTGTGAATAATTGGACTTTACTGAAGCCATGTATTCTTATGATCAGTGACAGCAGTTCATGTCTGCTTGCGGAGGATGTGCTTGGAGCCTACCTGCTGTGCCCTCATCCCAAGAAACCCAGCCGTGGCACCCTCATCATACGCTTCCCCTCTGGCATGGCCACCCATGCTATCAAGAACACCTCCAAAGGCAGATATCTGCTGGAGGTTGGTGCTGATTTAATTGTGTGTGTTGCATTGAATTGCCATTTTTCACTTTTGTTTGTTTTGCTTTCATACACAACTGCATCCAATGATTGAATAGCAACAGTGTTGTCAGTGAATAATAAGAACTGATAGAAGTCACCAATTTGCTAAGATGCCATGGTGCTTTAAAGAAGCGATGATGCAGACAGGTTAAATGATAAATCATTCACTGAAAAAATTACAACAGGGATTGTGACAGTACGTATATATTTGTCATGTGTTAAACAATGCCTTTGTTTTTTTTCTTTCAGGGATGCCACATTGAATTTGACAGCATTTCAACCCTAATAGAATACTACACCGAGTACAGGGGAGAACTGGAATGTCATCTGAGCTGTGCCCGTGTGAACCACTGCTATGAGTGGGAGGAGAACATTAGCAAGCCCCAGGCTGCAATACTACAGTTTGGCCACAAGAGGGTCGTGTCCAAGCATGGGAAAAGCTGGGTCTGAATGGGCCTATGACAGTGAATGTGGCCCCATGAGGTCTACTGAACACTTACACTTTTAACACTTTTTAAAGAGGTTTGTTACTTCAGGTACATATGGGAATTGTTTTGTGATCATGTCGACTTGTTCAGAGTTTATAGTCTTGGTGACATTCACTTTTGTATTCTTTGGCACTTTTTTTTTTCCAATCAATAATCAGCACTTGCAAGACCTATCCACAGTAGGCCTATGTTATTTATTTATGGGTTGTGGTATGGGAATGACACCCCTTTTTTGAGATTTCTACATTTATGTTTAGGGTAGCCTTTTCCTTTCATTTTATGCATGTCCATAATTTTGCATTTCATTATCATAGAACCTAGGCCAACTAAATAACATTTTTTTACGTGTCCCCATTTGAATGGATAGCCTACCTGATGACTGATCAATTAGTGGTGGGAGGCATCTATAGATTTGTCTGTCTGTGACATTTTGTTATTTTTTTATGTGCCTCTAGGCTATGCCAGTTTCATGTTGTATTACTGTAGCTAACTTTTATGAAGTTTTTTACTGTCCTCCATTTTCAAGGACATGTATGTGTATCTGCATTTTGTTGTTGTAGATATTTCTATAAACCTTGTCAATAACTACAGCCATGTTTCACAGTATTTCTTTGAGCATTTAGAACTTGGCTTGGGCAAGGTCATATAAAAAAGATAATTTCCTAATGTTTACAAAAAAAAAAGAAAAAGATGCACATCATGGGGATTGGTGGCCACCCTAGTGGCAGTCAGAAGTTTGACGTTGCCTAGCAACTCGGAACGCCACGACACGGAACCTGTCCCTCTGTGGGGTAGGTTTACACACAGGGTTTACAGACATACAGGACGAGCTGATGATGTTTGTCTAACCTCATTTTATGAGGGCACGACCCCGGAATGCCGGAGCTTGAAGACTGCAAGCGGTTAGCTGCTATGAGAATGCGATGCTTCTTCTAAGGTCGGGTGAAATAAATAGCACCACTCATGTCATCATTTTTCCACTTTTCACTAATGCTACTTTGTTATCGCTAGCAAGCTAGCTCGTTTGATGGCTGTGTAGATGTCATGGCCGTGGCCGAGTCTATGGTCAGTGAGACACCAAGACCATTTGCTAGGCCAGCCCATTCATTGTTGCGATTCCTCTACATAAAGACTTCCACATTAAACCACATAGTTTGATTATCTCGGAATATAAGCTCATCAGTTTAGGGAAATGGCATCAGAATCGGTGAAAGTTATAGTTAGGTGTCGACCAATGAATGACAGAGAGAAGTCCCTGAACAGTAAAATGATTGTCTCAATGGAGACCAGTCTGTGTCAGTGCTTTATCGAAAAGCCAGGAGCCTCCGGCGAACCACCTAAACAGTTCACATTTGATGGAACCTACTTCGCTGATCAAACCACGGAACAAATGTACAACGAGATTGCCTATCCTTTGGTAGAAGTAAGTGTTCTTCATCTGTCATAACCTAGGCTTCAGACTGTCATATGTTCATACGAAACATCAACACCTGCTGCCAGGTAACAAGATTCTTAAATTTCACAGCAGCAACAGTACCAGGCATGGTGTGTTGCTCATGTAGTTGTTTTTTTACCTTGTAAAAGAAAATTACTTCTCTGTTACTTAAGCCTAAACCTTTAAGCAACCCTAAACTGACAGTGATTTGCACTTGTGACATTGCATCTTTATCTTATGTCATTCTTCCCTGCCTGTGATCCTGAACAGGGAGTGACTGAGGGCTACAATGGGACAATATTTGCTTATGGCCAAACTGGAAGTGGTAAATCCTACACCATGCAGGGAGTGATGGACCCCCCCTCTCAGAGAGGTGTCATTCCTCGTGCATTTGAACACGTCTTTGAAACAATCCAGGTATAGGCTTAAAAGACATTTTGCAATTCCCTGGATTTAGATTAGGTCATATGATGTAGGCCCTATAATGCATACGATCCACACCTTACATTTTAGTCCAATAACTCCTCTGAGACAGCCTGAATTATCAGTCACTTAGTGTGTTTTTTTTTTTGTTTATTTGGTCTGTTGTTTTGGTTTTGCGTTTGCCTTAAAGTGTGTGGAAAACACCAAGTTCCTTGTCAGGGCATCCTACCTGGAAATCTACAATGAAGAAATCCGAGACCTTTTGGGAAAAGACACCAAGCAGAAAAAGGAAGTAAGAGTGTCTCTGAATGCATCTCATTTAATGTTGTGAGTGTCTCGTTATCTGGTTATACTTTATAATGGGGCAATGCACTATTTGGTTTCTGTTTGTGTGTGTGTGTGTGTGTGTGTGTGTCCTGCACAGCTTAAAGAGCATCCCGAGCATGGTGTGTATGTGCGAGACCTCTCCATGCACACGGTCCACAGTGTTGCTGAGTGTGAGTGCATCATGGCGCAGGGCTGGGGCAACCGGTCAGTGGGCTACACTCTCATGAACAAGGACTCATCACGCTCCCACTCCATCTTCACTATCCACCTAGAGATCTGCAATACCGGTTAGCAAACACTATGACCATTAAACATCACTATCTTCTCCCAAGTGTGGAGAATATTGTACATGTTGGTTGCAGCAGTGGTGTATGAATTAGCTTCAGCATGGAAAGTATCAAATCCTCAGATACTTTAACATGTTTTCTGTTTTTAATGATCAGAAAGATAATTATCAGACAATCAAACCTTTGTTGAAGTTATTCATTTTCTGGAGGTTTTCACAATTCATACTGCACAACATTTCTTATATTTTTGTGTGTTAAATCCACAACTTAACATTATTAGAAATGGGCCAGATGTGCCATGTCATGTGTTGGGCCCCATTACTGCATGTGACTGTGGGATAATCTGTACCATCTACGAGTTAAAGTTTTGACTTTGACCTCAGATGCTGCAGGGAAAGACCATCTCCGTGCGGGCAAACTCAATCTGGTTGATCTGGCGGGGAGCGAACGCCAGAACAAGACGGGCGCCACAGGCGAACGCCTCCGTGAGGCCACCAAGATCAACCTGTCGCTGTCAGCCCTGGGCAACGTCATCTCAGCCCTGGTGGACGGGCGCTCCAAGCATGTGCCCTACCGTGACTCCAAGCTGACACGCCTCCTGCAGGACTCACTAGGCGGCAACACGCGCACGCTCATGGTGGCCTGCCTGTCACCCGCCGCCGACAACTATGAGGAGAGCCTGAGCACGCTGCGCTACGCCAACCGTGCCAAGAGCATCCAGAACCGGCCGCGCATCAACGAGGACCCCAAAGATGCCCTTCTGCGCGAATACCAAGAGGAGATTAAGCAGCTGCGGGCACTTCTAACAGGCCAACTGGGCACTGCCAACCTGACATGTGAGACAATATCCTGACCTATTGGATATGGGTGGGCTGTCTTTCCTAGTCTTATTATTAGGCTACAACATTATGTACTCAAGCTAAGTACTTTTTCAGTTAGTACATCATAAATGTAATCTCTGATAATGTTTATGACCGGTTCCTTTTGAAACAAGTATATGGTGGTTGTAAAAGATTCAACTCAATTGTAGATTGTATAAACGGTGTACTGTACCAGTGTTTCTCGAGATTCAAGACTTGTGAATTGCGCTTTGATGTTCCTTCCTCAGCTTTGGTGACGAGTCAGCCATCAGAAACTGCGGTTTCTCGGCAGGCCAGACCACTGTCCAGCTCTCTAGAGAGTGATGCAGAGAAGATCAAACAGGTCGGAACAAACAGAAATATTGATACCATTGTCTAAATTCATACAGTATATCCCTTGTGTGATTAGCTAAATGATTCGATTTCATGGTGACACTGAAATTTTCCCCTCTGGCCAATCAGCACAATAGGTGCATTCACACCTGGAACATAAACTATAAAGATAAGAAACTGTAAAGACATTTCCGTTGATATTGGCGAACGATAATGTAGCTCTGTCTTCATGCAAATTAATTAATGTCTAAAATTCCATGGTTTCTCTTTGGCTGTTAAGCTTGTACCATTCTCGATATCACTCTGAAAGTGATCCCCAATGATATCGTACATGACATTGTCATTGCAGTTGTGGCGTGGATGCAGTCATTCATATTACTTGCAGAGATATGTATATGCCATTAGAGATAAAGTTATCGTTCTTTGTGTGAGAGCCCCTTAAGAGAGAAACTTTCACACAATCAAACATATGGTACACTTTTACACAATGGGTCACCAGTGGTGATGTATGCTGTTTGGCACTTGCAGACCAAACTAATGGGCAAAGCTCTCTGATTTCCCCTGAGCAGGACTATGAGGAGAAGCTGGCCAGACTGCAGGCTGACTTCAACGCAGAGCAGGAGTCTAAGGCCAAGCTGCAGGAGGCCATCAATGTGCTGCGTACCTCCTACGAGACAAAGCTGTCCACTTCGGAGAAGTCCAAAGCGGCCCGATCCAACACCACCAACATGGGTGCCCAGGAAGTTATACATTACTATGGCATTACGCATGACAAGCTTTTTAAAGCAACGTTGCACCATTGTTGTTGCTGTATAAACATTGTTACACTATCATTGTTGCCGTATATACATTTGTAGAGGATATGGTTATGTACTGAACAGATCGTAACCCTTGCATTAGTATAAACTAGAGCCAGGGTGTTGAATGATATTTCTAAGTTGATAATGGACTGTTTTTGTAGTGGGCTGTCATTGTGGAAGTATGTCCCCTTTAACCCAGTTTGGAATCTGACAGTAGATCTTTGGAAACTTTCTGGAACACCAGAAGGCCATTGGCTATTGTCACATAAACAGTTCAGTTTTTAGCTTCTCATGTTTCAGATTCCAGTAAGTGTTAAAGTGAGAACACCCCCCCACCCACAACCCACACTCCAGAAAGGGAACACAGCTTTCTTTTGTGTGTCTTTATTCATCCCTCTTTCTCTCTATCCCTTGCTTACACTCCCTCCTTCTCTCCCAGGGAGTGTGCGCAGTGCAAGCCCTTTCATAGAAGAAGAGGAGTTCCCTGATCATGCTGTCCCCCAGGAGGCCTCTGCCATGGAGAGAGATTTGGCTCAGGTATGACATCAAGGGGTCATGACCTTTCTTCTCATTCACTGCAGAATGAAGGATGGGTATCACCCTAAGGAATCAAAGTAGTTTATTTGTCACCTTCACTTTTGTGTTAGTCCAATACAAATCTACAAGTGTATTTGCAGTCCCGCCATCTGTGGTCTTTTAATATTATTCAAGCCGTGTCAGCTGTTGGTAGCATACAACTTCTGTATGCTGCACTTTATCATTGATTCTGTACATTTACTAAATTGTAAGACACATTAAAGTAGGGTCAGTCAGTATAACACAGTCACATATTCTACATGTACAGTAACTGGAGGGAGTTTAGAGCTCTTTTCTATCTATCAGACTGTATTTGATAAGCTCTCATTCTGTGTGTCAGTCCGAGGGCCCTGTGGTTGGTGTCCAGAGTGAACCAGAGACTGCTGGCCCCTCAGAGACCAGCCCCACGCCCACCTCAGCTCCACTGGACCAGAAACACGTCCTCAAAAGGTGGGTTTCTGTTAGAAAGTAGATAATGCACAAAAAGCATGCTCATCCGTCTGATCCTTGACATTTCGGGCAACTGACCTTCAAACTGAATGCCTCTAGTAGTAAGAATTGGTCATTTAAAAGGTCAAGAGTGATTTTGGGGGGCCAATAAGGATCTGGAAACTGTATGGAAGCTTGTGTGCCTTTTTGGTAGATAATCCACTAGTTCTACACCAAAAAGCTCACAGAGTTGCTTTAATGGATGCTGAGAAATGTCAGAAGGTTAGTGGTGATTGTGGTGATAGTGAGTGATAGTGATGCTTTCTCATTGTGATGGTTGTGATGATAAGAGCAGTAGTGTTGTAGCATTAGCCATTAGCATTAGCACCAGTAGGTGATGCATGCATGTGTACTGTATGTAGTGAGCATGTCCACTCTGGTGGTGTCCCAGGCTGCAGCAGCTGGAGCAGGAGTTTGTGGGTGGCGAGCAGGCGCGCAACGAGGAACTGAGACAGCGGAGACGCCACCGAAAAAACGTCGCCGACCAGAGGAAGAGTATGCTGTACGAGTCGTTCGATCCCAGCCGGGACGAGTGTGAGAACACGCTGCTCAACGTGTACGACTCCATGCAGGAGGAGGTGTATGTCAAGAGCAAGGCCCTGGATAACACACAGGGGAAGGTAAGCCCCCAGACAAAGATAAACGTGACAGTTAAACTGTTAGGCCGGTATTCTCCCAAGCACTTAGCCTGCAATAAGCATTTTATTTTACTTAAACACCTGGGAGAATACCACCCTTAGTACCTACTAGTCTAGTGCACACTTAAAGCACGTCTGAACTCTGCAGGACATTTGCACAGTGATAAAGATCCATTAACTCCATCCATTAAAAGTGTTTCAAGCCTGCACTATTAGCAGCTAAATGGAGTCAAAGACTTTCCTGGTGAACCGTAGCCTGTAAGTAACAGGCTACTGGCACACTGCCCTTTCACGCCTCTCCGCAGGCGTGGTTTAGTCAAAAGATGCTTGCACGTGGTTGGAGCAACCTCATATGAATGACATGACACTTCGACCACTCACGTTGAAGCTTTGTGACGTAGGACGTGTTGTCACGTAAGCGCCGCCAGGTCGGGAACCAAAACAGAAACGTCATACCCACTGAAATCCCTCCCTACGATCCTGATTCGTCGTGCTGCCCCGGTTATTTCGAAAACGGAGGAGGAGAGCGAATCACTGGTGTACCAGAAGCCTGTTACTTACAGGCTACGGTTCACCAGGAAAGTCAAAGACACCATATGCCAGAATGAAATGAAACACTGGTAAACATCACCACCAACAGGTAGCCAACAAAGCTTCTGCGGCTTTTAATTAGCCAAATTAACTTCATCTGATAATTACTTTCATCATAAATAGTTGATAGATTAAAGTTGTCATTTTTATTTATATACCACATTTAATGCATCAGCGTTGACTCAAAGTACTCTAATAGATACAAGATACCAGATGGATCATAAGGTCATATTGTCATCTTTTCTGTTCCTTTTTATTGGTCATAAATTATAATACTGTCCCTTTGTTTGACCAGCTAAAGGCAGCCAGGCTGGAGATCCGTGATCTGCAGTCGGAGTTTGAGCGGGAACGAGACGACTTCCTCGCTACCATCCGGCGTCAGGAGTGTGAGAGGCAGCTGCTGCAGGCCCTACTGGAGCGCATGGCAACACTGGTGCGTCGGGACTGCAACTACAACAACCTGGAACGAGTGCGCCGTGAGGCCGTGTGGGACGAGGAGAGCGCCACCTGGAGGCTGCCTGAGGTGCAGACGCAGAAGACAGCCCTGCCTGCAGGTGGGAGGGGGGTGGGCTGACTGTGGGGGATTAGATAGTTGCTGTTTCCAAAAATGTCTTTTACATTCTACTTATATACTGATCTATTTCTTAGACAGAAGATTAGGATATTATGAGTGTAGTACAGAGCAAACCGTAACAGTTTATTTTGTTTATTTCAACCAAAAGTTGTGTAGACCTAGATTTTAAACTTGATCTCTGTCCTACTTGACTTTTTATCCATCTTGTGCCCTCAGGCAAATTGATGTTTGTGGAAATGTGTTGCATTACTATGAGTGAATGAATGTTTACCTGTGGTCTTGTGTGCTCTCTCTCTCTCTCTCTCCATCTATCTCTATCTATCTATATTTTAGCAGTGTCTCCAAACACAGCAGCGGCTCCAGTGGGAAGACTCCCTGTCCGACACAACCCTAGTTCAGACCCCGGGGAGTTTCCTAGCTCTATGGTGAGCTCCACACAGCGATTAGCAACACTAAGCTATCACTGGCTCCTGCTACATTTGCATTTTTACAACAGCTTATGGCTTGGATTTTGCATGTCTTTGCCAGGCCACTGCATTATTTAATGTTTGTTCTGTATGGGCGGTATTCTCCAGGTGCTTAAGTCCAAAAAAGTGCTAAGTACAGGCTGAAACACATGGACCTAAGCACTTTTTTGGACTTAAGAACCTGGGAGAATACTGGACTATATGTGCAGCTAACACTGAGGTCTGAGGGGACAATAAAATATATCTTATCTAAAACTCTTAATTTGTTTTAAAGTCTTAATTTTATTTTGGCTCTGTTGTTGTTGCTGTTGTTGTTGTTGTTGTTGTTGATGATGATGTTGTTGATGTTGTTTACTTATCACTCCCTCAGCTGCAGCAGGAAGAGGAGGACCGCTACAAAGAGATGTTGAGCCGCAGTGACAGTGAGAACATTGCTAGCAACTACTTCAAGTCCAAGAGGGCCAACCAGCTGCTGTCGGGGGACCCTATTAAGGCAGTGGGTAAGGGCAGCCCCAGTATAGACCCTCCTAGTATAGGCCTTTGCCAGTCTCTTCTACAGCCAGAAGCTGTGTGGAAGTGAAACTGCACCACTCTCACAGATGGTGTGTTTTTACTGCTTCTAGGAAATACTACAGCTTAATCAACACAGAAATCAATCATATTAATTTATTATGCTCATATGGTTTTTGACAGTAATTTTTTTACTAATTTGCACATTGTTCCAACCTAATCACTTTCAAATGAAAATAAATATTCAAGACCAGTAATTATTAAATTATGGAATCAGAATTACATAATAGCAATTTTGTAGTTTTGGGTAATTTTCAAGCATTACCACAAGGTGGAGATGTTTCTGAGGTCTAAGGACTCGTGTGGTAGAAGTGTAAGGGTATGTGATTAGAGATGACTGAACATGGTGGTAAGAGTGAATATTTTCAGTCTTATTTTTACATTGATTCAAGATTCAAGAATTTTATTTGTCCCATGCTTATTTGTTCAAGTACAAAGAGCAGTGAAATGTAGATTGCGGCTAAACTCCCTTCTATGCAAGCAAGAGTATAATAATAAATAAGAATAAAAGAGTGTGTGAGGTTAAGCATTCATAAACCTTTTGTCCTGTGGAAAGAAGCTCTTCCTTAATCTCTCAGTTGTATTCAGAAAATTAAAGATTTCAGGGAGCACACAAGTTCAACAACTAAATTATACTTGAAGGAACGTTCATCATAGAATAGATTTGTGAGTCAGACTGAACTCATTCTGAAGTTGTTTACCCCAGCAGAAAGCTTAACTCTGCTTCTTCTCTGCTCTGACACCCCCAGCTCTTCACTCACCCCCCCTGGCCAACGGCAGCTCGCACCTGACCTCCACCAGCGGCACCAACCTCTCCTCTCTGTCCACCCCCGACCCCCCTCCGCACCGTCCCTTTCGCCTGGAGTCACTAGGCATCCCCCCCATCAGTAGCAAGGCCAAGAGGAAGAAGGGCAAGGCACACTCCTCCTACAACTGCAACTGAGGGAAAATAAATACTACTGTATGATGCCCATGATGATGATCATGATGGAGGCTGGTGATTGGTCACCGCTCCAAACGTATGATAAACATGTTGACTTGTTGCAGGACCCTTGTCCCAAGGAGCAACATCTTAGATGATATCTCTGTTACACCATACAAGTAATTGTAAGAAATTATAGGAGATGTTGATCAGGGCTTGACACTGAATGAATGCTGTGGGTTACCTTGCCATGAACATGAAATTCATTTGGAGAGCATTGCATTTGTGTTTATTGGTAAGGCATAACTAAATACAACATACCTTTAACTACCTATGATGTCCACCTGCACATTGTGTCGCATTTTTGTTGTAGCGCTTTTAGCGCTCGTTTTGTTCTTGTTAATATTATGAAATGTAATATTTAGATGTTATGTCTGGTCAGAATGAAAGGCACAACAATAATAAATTATTTAAACTGCACTATTTTTACTTGTTTAACTGTTTTCATGACCATTCTCTGGTGGAGATTATCCTGTATCTAACTAAGCACTTTGTTATGGTGCAGTTTATGTGGTTTGGTAAATAAGAAATATTCACTAAAGACATATCAGGACAATATAGCATTCAAATGTCTGTTTTAAACTGTGTGGTGTGGGCCTGATAAGAGTCCACAGAGAGCTGCACTCAGAGAGGTCGAATGACTGGCATCTCTTGTCTTAATTTGAATGGTGCTTTTATGGTCTCAGGTGTCTCACTCCAGATCACATTTCTCACCATGGAGACAGTCTGATTTGACGAGACTTGAGGCTTTGCCAGCAGAGCTTTGCGACACCTCCGCTATATGCAAAAAATGTACTGGCTCAGAGCAGCTCACGGCTCAGTCATATCCTTGCGCTATCAGATCATCCTGCTCTGCTGTCATGACAACAAGGTCATGTTATGACCAGGTGAGTAACCAAACACACACACACACACACACACACAGAAAGTGTGCACGTGCAGGTTAGATCAGTGGTCTTTGGCAGTGCTGGTGAACGCTGGTGGTCGGTGGTTGGTTTGACTTTGGCGTGTCAGTGGTCGGTCACAGAGTACGATAATCTGATAATGTAGAGCTCGCTGACGGAGATCTCAAATACCAGTGCACTGCGTGTAAGATGAGGAGCTTGACTGTTGGGCTAGTGTGTGTGAGTGAGTGTATGTTTGGGGGCGGGGGGGACTTAAGTAATGAGAGAGCTTTAGACCGAATGTGCAGACAGAAACTAAGAAAGGCATTCAGGTACTCAACCTGCACTCTTAAAGAATTCTTTGCCGCCACTCAAATTGCTTTGTGAGGCGAGCAAAAAGGAATGAACTAAGTAAATAAATGATGAAAAGTGAGAGACTGAAAAACAACTTAATTTAAAAACTCCTTCTTACCAAACAGATCTTATTTCTTTTGTGCCTTATCCATGTTATTATTCTACTTCAGTGAGTAATTTAGGTCAAGCCACAAATCCAGGAATTCAAGGCTTGTGAAGGGTTTTTTTTTCTATTATGGGGCAACCACAAACAGAGAAAGTAAATGAACAACCATTTTATTTTACTGCAAAGACTGTGAATATCTGACCTTTGATACTGCATTGAAGACTGAGAAATTTGAGCACTCTACAGAAATTCTTGTTGGTGACAAAAGGGATATTATCATTGAATGTTGTAGTGGTGGAAGGGTGGATATTGCTGACTGACTAATAGGACATATAGTACAAGTGCCAGACTGATTAACTCATCTTGTCCTTGCTGTTCCAGGTAGTCACAGAGCGAGACTAGCCATGTCTACATTGAAAATGTCCCAATAAATATTACCGTAGGTGCCTTTAGCTGTGTAATCTACTACTGAAATGTGTCTGAAATTAGTGCAACGTAAATTAAAGTGTAATAAAAACACAAACATGATGATTTTTGAAATCTCCCTGCAGTGAAACAGTAGAACACAGGTTTCACACCTTACATACACAGAACAGTCTTTTTCTTTTACTTGCCCTCCCAAAACAAGGCACAATGCCTCCCAAAACCAATAATGCACCTTCACTATTTAGCTGCTGTGCCCACATTGGTACTAATTGTTTTAATTTACCTGTTTAAAGAAATACCCTGATGGACCATAACAAAACTGTTGCTATGTCTGATAAATGACAATGCCAGGACCCCCTTTGAAAACACAATCCACAGAACATTTGAAATTTTTGGGGTGGTTGGGAACTTTTGTAGGGTGAAGCAGTGCTGTAAATGGGCTCTAGTCCTTCAACAGCCCTAGTTTCCTCAAGGCTTCTCTGCGGTCCTCACCCATGCGAGGCACCACCAGCACACTGTTGCCCACAGGCTGGTTCACAGCATGACCTTTGACCCCAATCTCTGGGAACTTCCTCGGGGGCAGAGAGTCCCCTCTGTCCCTCAGTCCACTGTCTTTGTAGTCTATTTTCATGTCCAGGGTTGCAGAACGGGGTTTGACATGGAGGATGCTGCTGCTGCTGCTGTTAGAGTTGTTGTTTATCCTCTCCGCCGACTTGTTTTTTGCGTTCTTGTAGTCACCGTCAGAGACAGCGCGGCTGGAGAGCGAATTGCTCAGACCCAGTCCAGAGCGTTCCAACGTAGCCGACTTGCCCGTCACGGGCTTCACGGTCAGCTGCTGTGAGCCGGGTGTGAGATCACTCAGGGAACGGTGGTGGACTACGCCACTCGTCCAATGAGTCTGCCTCATTTTGGGCTCTGCTGTAGTAGGTATAGGGGGTGGTTTGCAGTGGGGTGGCTCAGGGACCGAACTGGGATCAGATTGATGCCGAGTGGTAGTTGGAGGAGGAGGAGGAGGATGAGTAGGAGGTGGTGAACATGGGCGGTCCATCAATTTCGACTGATGTGGCTGACTTGGACAAGACATTGTGGACGACTCTTGATCCTTCAAGAGTCCCAGTTTATACAAAGCCTCCATCCTTACTTTCTGCGGATTCATAACTGTCTTTTCCGTCTGCGGACACGTGGTGCTTACGGGAATATTGGAGGGCATCTTTTTGGGTTTAGGTGCCACTGCAGGCGGGCTGGATTTTCTGCCGCCATGTTCGTCAGCTGGTGCACGTGGACTCCTGTCGTCCAGGAGAATGTGTTTAATTGGCTTAGAGGGATGCTTATCCTGGTTCCCTGCGGCATGGGAGCCCTCCTGGGCTCTCTTCATGGAGGCGGCTTTGCGGAGCTGCACCAGGCCCTCGTACGACAGAGGGCCCCGCGGGGAAGCGCACTCGGCCGGCCTCTGCTCCTGCGGCGCTGGGCCGATGATGGCCTCCTTCACCGGAGGTGGGATCACCACCACGTTCACCTCAGAGGGGACGGTGGGTCGAGTCTGCAGTGCCACATTGGTCATGGCCGGTGTAGCTGGTTTGGGGATGTTTCCTCCTTTTGCTGCGAAACCTTTCCTTGGTTTAGGAAGAACATTGGTGGACCCATTGGCCAGAACAAGAGGGGTGGGAACCAGATAATTCAAGATCTGGTTGTGATCTTTGCAAATTTTGTTCGCAGGCTCTGCTTTGCGACACATGGACATATCTGAAATTCAAGACAGCTACTGTAAGTATGCATAAATCAACTATGTATACATAAATCAACTGTGTGTGTGTGTGTGTGTGTGTGTGTGTGTGTGTGTGTGTGTGTGTGTGTGTGTAATCTAAACAAATTCACAGCCCATTATGTTGTAACATGAAATTAAAAAACATTTATTTGATCTAATGATCAGCAGTGAACACACCTGTGATTTTACTTTGGCTCATGCAGGCTGTGAGGTTGGCCATTCGGGTGACCAGATTCCCTGGTTCTGGAACACGCTCCAACTCATCATTGGACAGTCCACTGTCCTCCTCCGTCTCCAGGGCTTCAATGGTCTCCTCCAGGAACATGAGACAGGCTTTCTCCTCAGCAGAGAGGTACTCCAGGCTGTCATCGCTCTGGAAATATCAGGAAAAATGGGAATACTGAGGGAATGTAGGGTAACGGCATACAGGGGTTAAAAATTCTTTTGATGTGATCACAGTTTTTTTTTTTTTTTTTTTATTGTCTGATGCCGGTCATCAGTGGCAACTGTGCTGAAGCATATTCTTTTAAAAAACACGGCTGGATTCAGTTGGAGTATATGAGCTATTTTTTTCTATTTTCTTGAATCTAATGTAATGCTGTTGTTAATGTTTATTTCGTTACTGATCTTTCAACTGTTAACCATTCCGTAATTCAGTCATAACACTGCATGGTGAGAGTGTATGAGATCACTTACAAATCCAGAGTTGATGCGGACAACACCACTGCCTGTGCTGTCCATCTCCTTCATTTTGTCTAGCTCCTCTCCGCCCAACCAGGTGTCACTTCTTGGCATCTTCCGAAAATGGAATTGTTTGCCAAATCATTTGTCTGTAAAGAGCCAAACCCATTCCTGGACCTACAAAGGAAGAAATGAGTTGGTGTCAGTTATGGAATCGTTTAGTGTGGAAATTGTTTACTCAATCGTTTAGTGTGGAAACTGTTTGCTCAGTGAACTCGGCACAATGATTAACTGATTTATGGTACACATACTGTATGTGCTCTTACTCTCTGCGTCAACACATGGCCTGACCTTGCCCCTTGTTTTAAACACATAAAGAGTTACACCATAAATTACATTCCCAACACGCATAAATAGTATAATATGATCATTTAAAAACACTATCAGAGAGAATTACAATTGTATTGTTATTAGCTTATGACCAATGGCAAATCACCCCCAACATTCATCATCTGGACAAGCTCATAATAAACAGTTCCCGGAACAGCTGCAAGAAGTACAACTCTGGCCAGATAATAAGTGCACTAAAAACTCCGCTGGTCAGGTAGATGTGACAAAGAATTAGAACAAAGTAATAGACCTGCCCCACAGAACAAACACAATTTAAGCCATAGCCACATACCTCTCCAGGAGGGTTACATTACGAGAAGTGGTCTAGTGGCTGCTCTTCTGAAATGCCTCTGGTGAGGTGGAGTGGGATGTAGACTACCAGCTAAGTCTGCACCCCTGTTAGTTTTTAGCTGATTACTCCACTAACCACACGTGACTCAGATTACACCACACGCTACACTAAGCCATTTAAACAGGATCAGGTTTAGCATGAATGGAAGGAAACATGAATTAGCATGCTGTTTACAGCCGTAGGCTATCCAATCTTGCCATGCCTGCATATCCATTACATTAGTTATCACTGTACATAGACCTTATCAGGCATCAACCACACCAAATTAGGCCGAATAGACTGTATTTACATTAATTGATTCACTGTATGTGCCAACAGAATAAAGTTTCAAACATTCAATTGAACCCCATATTCTATAGGCTATGCATACATGTATGCCTAACTATATTTGCAAAGAGGGCTCCAGTGGACCCCTAAAAAGGACAATGTATTTCAAACTACCTGCTTTACTTGCTGAGATCCATAGAGGAGAATAGACTCAATACAAGTCATCTCCTGTGTTTCCTTGTCTCAACACCACAAAGAACAATTTATGTAAAACAATGATCGGCTTGAAACACTCCCTTAAGTGAATTTGAATATGACGAAGGTGAAGATAACATTCATTGATGTTGAGTCATCAGTCTGCTCACCAGTTCTAAACAGTCTGCTCACCTGTGGTTCTAAACTAGGTGTTGGCGCTGCACAACTTCAACTGTTTTTTTGCTTACACGGTATTAATGTTCCCCGTTATCAATAATCAATAACAATACATCTCTGTGGTATAGTAGAGAAAAGAAAAAAAGGAAAATATTATTCATAATTGATGATATCGACTGTGCGACTGTTGCCCTATACTGAAACAGACTGCGGGCCTATCATTTGACCTGCGAGCATGCGGCAACTTTACAGAGCCGACAGATTATATTGAACCAGCATAGCTAATGATTAGTCCTGTGACGTTTTGCCACACAGAAATGAACACCGTTATCTCAGAACAGAAGCCGATGAAGGCTCCTATCCTGTTCTTAAGATCATATTGCCTTCCACATGCTCAATTTCAGATGACAAGCACTGGCTAGTGATGTAAAACTGTAGGCCTGGCTACCATGCATATGAACTAGGCACCTTTGCACATGTAAACCTAGATGACAGTCATAAAATTGCATGAGAATCTACCAAAAGAAAATAACATAAATTGATCAGGTGGCCCGCACCTAAAGCAAATTAGATGTGGGGTTGGCCTATGAGTCAAAAAAAAAAAAAAAAAAAGAAGAAGAAGATCGAAATAATTTGTAGGTTCAGCGTAAATTTCAGCAACCTATTGTTTTTAAAGGCACTCCACATAGCGCACTGTGCAATTTAGTCTGGGTAACTTTTTTTCTAAGAGGAGCCTACTACACTGAAATTTTGATTGAATTAAAAACTCCGTAGAAGATATAGAGCTTATTTTAAGCAAATGGGTTAATACCTACCGTTTCATTGAATTAATTCCGAATAGAGTCCTAAATCCAAATTCACTGAGATGAACGACCACTTTGAGCCTGTTTGCGATCACTGGCCACGCACCGACTAATTCACGCAACCGTTGTGCAGAGTCCTTGTGTGAGATTCCAACCAATCGCCTCCCACTTATAACCTACCATCAACAACCAATCATACTGGGAGCAGGTGTCTGTCAGCGTTATCTTTTCCAGCTGACTGAAAATGGAAATTTCACATTATGAAAAGAACGCACAGAAAAAGACTGATTCTAATAGGCTAGTTGGGAATTAGTGATATTTCCTAATGGCTTTTTAAAATGTAACTTTTTGGATATTTATATTCATATTCTAAAACTGTCAGGCCGTTTGCAAACATTGTATAACATTGTAGCTCTGTTAAGTTATTAAAAAGAGATATCAACAAACACTCTTCTAAGACTGGCAGGCTACCGATCAAAGAATTAGAGGCAAAGGTTACCTAAAATAACATTTCTAAATCTAATCCAAGTGAATCTGAAGAGGTAATCCTATTTAAACGATTCATTGGAAGGCATACTAGGTAAGGTCGGTGTTTTTGATCGAGAGCAATGCCGTTGCCCTACATGTAGCCTGAAGAGTTTACAACCTGTTTCTCGCTCGATGTCTGCCGTCAGACGCTCGTATCACGTAGCCTTTACTCAGAAACAGCACCGTGACCGAGTGCCCGTATGGGACTCTGAACCTGGTGAGGTGGGAGCCCTAGTTCACAGACACTACGACAGTCAACCTCAAAACAGTTTGTTATGAAAGAGGTGATAAGTTCATGTTAGAGCAAACTACATTGCAGACAGCTTCTGACTGCAACAAATGAGGGCTGTGAGCCTAGTGACATTTCAACAACTTTACTGGACAACCAAAACAATAATGACTTAAGTTTGCTCTTTTGCTACTTTCTGTTCTGATTTCAGCTATTGAAACAATATTGACACAGATGGATTACACAATACTAAATCATGGAATACTTACAGCTCTGATTTAACCCTCTCTGGTTGCACCCTTATGAATCTAACTGTTTGGTGAGAGTTTTTGATTAATAACTCTAAATGTATTTATTACCGGTATTTATTTTAGTCCAATAACAGTGTTGTTACACCCTTTAAGTTCTTAGCCCTCAATATAGGCCTACATTTACAAAATCATTTACTGTAATAACAGCTACATTTGTATGTAAATAAGTTTAAAAATGCACCATTCAAACCACCATCACTCTTTATTATCCCCTGATTTAAAACCGGAACCAAAACAATCATTCATCCAAGCTTGCAAAAGGTCCTGCATGACATGACATCTTTTGGTAAACTGGGGAAAACAGCCACAAGACACAGAGAGCAAGCAATCATCAATCACAGGCTCCAAATGAATCATGACCATACCCAATTACAAAAAAAAAAAAAAAAAAAAGTAAAGAAAGAAATAAATCAATAAAATGAGAACTCTTAATTGTAGCACCATTGCATTACTTGGTGGTCTGCATCAAAGAAAATGGTAATTAAATTCGTTAATGCTCCTTTGTCCAGTAAACATAAAAACAGTTTCATTTCTATAAGTCCTTTCATACAAACACACAATGCCACTTAAAGCTATTAATTGTCCATCTCTGACTAAGATTCTCATGTGGATCTTCAGTGACTACTTTTTTTGTTTTCTTTTTTTGTTTTCTTTTTCAAGTAACAGCATTAGTGTACCAACAGATACTGAGAACTTATAAAGAGCTTCCACCCTGGGTGTCAAATTGGCTCTCAAGAGTCCAAGACATGACAAAACCACACTCACTCTCGCTCTCTCACACACACTCTCTCACTCACATACACACTCACAAAGACAACCACAAGGGCTTTTGCAGTAGTGCCACAGCAGTGTAGTGAGATGCTTCGATAAAGGCCTTCTGTGTGAGAATGAAAAGTTGTGTGTGTGTGTGTGTGTGTGTGTGTGTGTGTGTGTGTGTGTGTGTGTGTGTGTGTGTATTCTGATTGCATGAGAAACCTCTGTCATCAGCTTACTATACATGCTCAAACCAAAAAGGTCCAACATTATGTCTTTGAGTGGTGTGTGTGTGTGTGTGTGTGTGTGTTTGTTAGTTTACAATACTGAGCTGATTTCTGAAAACTAAGACACCACGGGAACATTGAAACAGCAGTCTTTCACCTCAGGAGAAGATGGAGGAGGAGGAGGATGGGTTTTAATACTGGCGTGGTGGGGTGGGGAAGGTGTTCAAGTGTTAATGTGTATCTGTTTATGAGGCGTGGTACTGACTGACTGCGGTGACACATTTTCTAGTATGGACAATAAAGACTATCTATCTACCTTTCTATCTATCTATCTATCAGACAGTGTGACTGAGGGAGCATCTCTTGGCTTTGCTGGGCAATGTGAGGTAGAGGACAGCACACACTGGGACAGGTAGCCATTAGGTGTGGTGAGGTCAGGTGGAGAAGGATGGAAGGGGGGAGGGGTGACTGTGGCTAGTGTTCTCCAATGGGGATGTGATGTGAGCAGAAGGGTGGGTGGAGGGGGGGGTAACATTATTGGTTATGAGTGGAAGTAAGGGATGTGGGTGGGGGTGGGTGACTGATGGTAATATCAGCACACCATCCCTTTGTTTTCATTGCTTCTAGCTAGCCTCACACTTCGCCAAAGTTAGTGTGGCCCGTATCCTTGGCGTGCTGCCGTGCCTCTTTCTGTCCCACCAGGCCTGTCTGGCATACCATGCAGCGCAGAGAGAAACGGTTGACGTCTGTGAACTGACGTTTCCGCCGTGCCTCGTCCGCCAATTCCAGCGCCTGTGCCAGCGTAACATCGTCCACCGTGGAGAACACTGTCTGGGGTGGGGCGTCTGAGCCGGGCACCACCTTCTGGAGCGGGTCGTAGTGGATGCCGTCGTAGATGAGCAGCACGCGCTTATGATATCCGGCGTCCTCGCCGAAACGGTCCACGCGAACTGTTTGTGTGTCCACCACGCAGATCTCACACTGGTAGAACTTGGAGAGGATGGACACCTCAATGGCACCACCCCAGGTGTCCTCGCGCCGAATCCAGGTGCAGTAGTCCTCGTTGGTCTTACCCAGTACAGCCTCCGAGTAGGCTGTCGGGTCGCTGGCCACAATCTGGGCGATCAGGCCGCGCATCTCTGGGGCGCACCCCAAATCGTACACGCCACCCTCCACCACGTAGTGCACACTGGTGAACAGGCAGGAGTTGTCGGCCGGCACTACTCGACGTTCCAGCGTTGGCGCGGCATCAGGTAGGATGACGCTCTTGGGCACGCTGGTAGGCGCAGGCGCTGAAGGTGTGGGTGTTGTCTGGGGCTTAGGTTTGTTCTTTTCCTCCTCCACGATTAGCGTGTCACCTGGTGACCAAAGAAAATAAACATTGCCATAAGAAACTCGTCACTTCCAGTATATCTAGTGGCAGACTTCTGTCACTGGCAAGCTCAGCGAACAGACTGTTGAGGTCCTTTATGTCTAGGGACACCCAGCTTTACAATACTACACTGGAGGAAAGTCTTCCTCCACCGCCTTCCTCCATCTTGAATTTCCCCTTAGGGATCAATAAAGTAAGTATCTATCTATCTATCTATCTATCTATCTATCTATACAAGCTTAGAACACAACTTAGGCTAATATATTATGCTACTTATAGGCTGATGATGGAAGCTCATCTGTTCTCTTGCAAAATAAAAAATAAATAATAAAAATATATAATTTCACAACACAGACTCTAGAGTAGAAGACTTGCACCTGATTTGATGGGGTAGTCCTTGAGAGTGGCGTCTCCATTGCGAAGGTCAAGGCTAGAGGGAGGATAGCCCACCATGATTTTCTGGACATCACACGGGATCCCGGTCAGCTCCTCCACCTTGTCTTTCAGCTCCTGGACACAGGATTGGTGTGTGAGGCCCTGCATCAGATGGGTGCCATTCTTGGCCTTGCAACGCAGACGCAGCATCCTGGTCTCCTTTGAATCTGTGTGGATAGAAAATAGTCCTTAAATGATAGGCACACCCAACTCGCCATTGTGTGTGCAATGGAGAAGTAGCAGCCAAATTAAATAAACCCATTACAACCCACACTGTCAAATGAGGTTGTGGTGGTCATGCAGGTTTCATGAATGTTTAGACAACGCTGGCAAACCAAGTGATAAAAGAACGGTGTGCTAACTGAACTTTGCTTAGAGGCAGTTTGAAGTAGACGAACTTTGATAGGTCGCACAGGGTGAGGAAACGGGTGTGACAGCAAATGTTCATACAACTACATCTGACTATTATACGAACTTTGATAGGTCGCACAGGGTGAGGAAACGGGTGTGACAGCAAATGATCATACAACTACATCTGACTATTATACAAGTAACGTTAATGTGTAGCCTACTTTGGGTGAGGTGAAATGTTGTGGCAAATGTTTATTGACAAAGAGGACAAAAACTAGGCCTAATCTTGCAACCAGATTTTCACGTCACTGTGAGCCAATAATCTACAACACGAACAAAACAAAACACAGGGTGGCTAGTGAATTAGCTAGCAAGCTAGCACCTCTCCTTCTTCATGCTACAAGCGCTATCGATAACTACACAAGGAAGTAAATGATGCAGACCAAAAGCTATTAACACTTGATATACTACACCATTTTGTTTCTAGATATCTAAGCTCTAATTTCTTTCCATTAGCTCCTGTAATACACAGGGTTATAATGGCTCTCAGCTGACAGAGCCAATCCCATAGACACAAAAGAAAAGCTTGGCTTGCATTGCTTTGAAAAGCTAAACACTGCTAACGTTAACTTAACATTTGTTAATGTGCTCAGGACTGCCAATTCAAAATTTACTCCCAAACCCAGTCCAATTGCAAACCATGAATGTAGTTAGTTAGTAAAGTATCTTATATACAAATCAAGTAACGTTACCATCTACTGGTTATTAAATAAATGACAACTGGTTAGCATAGCCAGCCGGCTGTCTATTTCGCCCATTGCTAACTATTAGCTTGCTGAATTGTGGCTAACTAGCTATTTGCCCATTTGTTTATCTCTTGCTTGTGAAAAGTTATAATATAACGTTTACAAATAATACGAACCAGAAAATACTGATATGTTGTCACTTCAAATTATAACAAAATGCACAGAAAGATTATTTCAAACCACTGTGTGTGAAGTTAGCTATTCCTCTTACCACTCTTCACCTCACAGACAACACTTCACTGACAACTCACATGCGTACCGCGTCATCAAACACATGACGTACGTAAATAACACCATCCTCTTGACAGGCCTAAATCCATGCGGCCCACATTCAGCTATAACACAATAAGATGAAAAAAATGACAACTTCAATGAGAATTCATGGCAATTTGTAATATTTTAATATACTGATTATTTTGTATCAACACAGCCATAAATGTGATTCTACACACAATATTCTTTGTTGACTAAAAAGTGAGACGGCACAAAGATACATGAAGACAAACTACATAAATCTATAGGCCTAGCCTATTAAGTTACATTAGATTTCAGCAACAGTGACAGTTTTCATCCTGACAAACTAACTTGACTCCAACATTCAAAAGTATCGCTAGCACAGTTTCATAGCACAATGAACAGGGCATCTTGAAACCTCTATGGCACCTTAAAACACAATTCAGTGGAGGTGCTCTAAAACAATTCAGTGTATTTTAGGCAAACAATGAAGCATTATCACAAAGTGGACACAGCACTTTCTGCATCTCCAGAGGCACAGCTTATACAACAAAACACACATTTTATACAACATCCCCAAAATGTCTCTTGAGATGGATCCAATGATCATTCAAATGCAGTTTATAACCAAGAGTTTGAACTGAACAAACAAGCTACATACCGCAAATCTCATATTTGCAGCAGCATTATACAGTGTTCAATGAACCGACAATGGGCCCTGGATTATTTCCTTGTTATGCAGGACTAGTTGCAACATCCAACATGAATACCTCTGTGTCACACATGAAACAAATGTAGGCAAACATATACATCTTTCAGTATGACTGCCACGCAAAAAAGGCGTATTTATATAAATATACATCTACATGTCTAATATAGCTTTTTCTGGTAGGCTGAGCTTCGCTCTATATCAAAGGGCTCACTTGTATTACAAAAAACAAGTTGCTTAAAATCTAGCCAAATGACAGACAGAACATTCTTCATTTTAATTTCCCACGTAGATTCCTTTGTTTTGTCATCAGAATGAAGTTTTCCTTAAAAAGTTGTGCAATCTGAATTTAAAGCCATGTAAAAATATTTTCACAACTTTCATGACAATAAATTAGATTAAGGCCTGTTTCTTGATGTATATCAACATGACATAAACAACCCCATTCAAAATCAATTAGGCCTAATGCTGTGTAATTTTCTGTGGAAAGGACTGTATCATCTTTCTTGACCACTGAGGTGACACGTGATTTCAGACAAAGGAGTTATGAAAGGCACAAAAATTTCCTTTGTGGCAAACAGCATCAGCGAGGGCATGTATTGGCCTTTTTTCTTTTTTTTAAAAAAAAAAATGTAGTCACATTCTGTCCCTGTCCATAACCCTGCAGTACCAGTAGGGGGCACTAGTGACCAAATATTAAAAGCAAAATGGCCTGCGTCGGCTCCAGTGATTAAAAGTCAGTTTACTTATGCTAGTGTGTCACATTTCATTAGCTTTTGCTGTTTGTCAACCTATTAAAGTAAAGAGTTCTTTAAAAATGCAAACCATTTTGTCAAGCTATTCACGTAAAGTCATTTGGATGTCTTGATAAGGCCCATCATAAAATCCACACGACAATGTTATTTGGTCCCTTCATCAGATTACTTAACCATTCTTTTCACAGACCAAAATGTGCTGTCACCTAATCCTCCAGAATCTTCTACAAACTGCCTCTATCGTTCCTATGAGGTACAATGTATCTAGAGTAAGCCAGCACTGCCCCTAAATGGACTCCGACCTATACTGCATTTCCACAATAAGACCTCCTCAGTAGTAAGCAATGCTTACTAAGCATGTTAACTTCCAATGCTAACTTTTAGCTTTGCTATATAAATAAATACTCTAACACAGCATTTTGACGTGTTCACACTGAGAATTTTTGGTGCATTTGTGCTAAGCTTTAAGCATGTGAAACATTTCTGTGTCAGTCATAAACATAATTCATCTAATTCTTCAACACATTGCATACAATCACACAAGGTCCATTGCAGTGTAGCACAGCTTTGGTGTACAACACCATCTTTGACACTGCTAGATCTATAGTAGTTTCACAAAAAGCCTCTGTGCATAAACAAACAGAGAGGGCTTCGGGTCAGTTCCTCAATTTAACAGACACCTAAGACTGAGCCTAAACCTGAATTCTCAAAAAGAGCAATGTCACTGAATTAATGCAATAGCAGTTTACCCTTGGCTTTGTCCAACATTCAGTTCAGTGACAACTGATGTTTCTTGTGCGTAGTCACAGGCTATAAGGCATTCCGCTGATAATAACACATGACTACTGTAAGCATAACATCTTAGGAATGACTAGGGGACCCATGTAGAGGACATGCATAGGACTTTTCACCTGTCTATTGTGGATATTTGACATGCTGGTTGGCTAGATAGGAGCATAATGAGGAGCATATATCTAAATATGTACCTACTGTATGTACTGTATATGTACTACATATAATATACTGTTTATTGGGCCATGGAAAGAGAGGAGATCAAAGAAGAGGCAGGCATAGGACCCCCTGGAAGCTGTCCATTGGTAGTGGGTCAGGAGGTATTAAGGAGTCTGAGTGGAGTGCGAGTCTTCGTTCAGGTCTACTCAGAAACGGACACACTCATTAGCTTCTTCTGCGGTGTCAGAGTCGTTTCCCTCACACAGGGGTTCCTGAAAAAAAGAAAGACAAAAGTGGTTACCCATATGTAGTGATCTATAGGTAGACTGAAATCACTGGCTGTTCCGTATCTAAAGTGAGATCTCGACAATGGAATAACAAGACTGAATATATTAAAATTTTCCAAAATAATGTTCAAATATTGTTGTGCAGATAAAAGACAAAAAGTAACAGAATTTGCTATGCAATTAGGACCAGAAACCTTATACAGATTCTTATAGCTAATTTTGACAAACTTGCTAATGTTTCGGGCCCTTTCTGTCACAACACAAATCCTTTCACTAAAGATGGCAAAATCCCACAGCACAATACAAATTCAATCAGAGCACACCAATTACATATCAACAAAGACATACAACAGAACAAAAAAGCATTACCGTATATCTTAATAAAAACTGGTGAGTGTGATTGAATTCATTCATGCATTCTGCATGATGTACTAGAAGCACACACACAGTTCAGTAAAATTATAATTTAAAAGCCATAGCTACAAAAACATATTTTCATTGCGATGCATAGCAATCCATTACATGGAAATAACCATGCCAGTGGTTGCAAAACTTCTATGCCAAAACAATCAAATCAAATACAAACTTTAAAGTGATATTCCAGGGTAAATCAAGTGTTGTCACAGTAGTATAGCAGACCAGCAGCTAACACTAACTGAAAGAAAACCGAGTTTCTAAACCCTCACTGGTAAGTATTAGCTGCCATTTTGCTATTCAGTCAACGTTGTAAGCTCTCTGACTTTTAACAACAGAGCCATGTATTGACAGATGTACACTAGAATATCCCTTTAATGTTTGCATTACATAGCTGTGAACATGTGAACACCCCAGATGCAACAACAGCACACTGGTGGAAACACTTAACGTTTATGTTCATATTCATGTTTACATCTGAATTTAGGTTTGAGGGGTGGTCTACGGAACAGCAGGTTAGAGCAAGCTACCTGATAGTATAGTAAGACAAACAGGTAAAATAGGCAAAACAAACTTTGAGGTTAGAGAGTGATTTGTGTGAAACTGGCCCGCTGTGAATAGGTTACGCAACACAACAGGCCAAGAAAGAAAGAGCTAAAAAGGAGTAAAAAAGGAAAGCGAGAGAAATAACAGCGGAAGTCTCAAAAAATACTCACAGACAGCTGTTTCCTAGCCGGGGCTGTGAGGATGAAGGGAGAGGGGGAACACAGAGAGGAAGAGAGGAGAGATAGAAATGGAAACAGGAGCTAAAGCACAGTACTGACGAGGCCAAGCGGACATATAGGCTCTACTCTACAGGCTCTATAAGCCTGTGCTAATACGCAATTTAGATCATGTGAATACACCACACTAAACTAACTGTGGTGTTGACAGAGTGGTGTAATTGCGTTAATCATCAAATACAATCATTAATGGCCAGTCATTGAGTAGTAGATATACTGTAACTTTAAAAAGCTGATAACAGATTTTCCAGAAGATCTCTGTGAGAGCTACAGTTGGTTAATTTCATATGGAAGTACAGAGAGCTACAGTATTAAATGTCTGGATCATAACGTGGAGATTTTGCACATTATATCATTATATTTGGGAAAGACATAGTTTTAGTAATAGAGATTAATTGGTTGACTGATATTTAGACGTCAAGAGCCCAAAAGATTTGCCAAAAAAAAAAGCACTGCATCCACACTGTGCAGCAGTAACAAGCGATTGGGACAGGCCAAGCAAAAATAGAGGACATGCAGCCCTGACAGTACAACCGAGATACTGAGAGAGACAGCAAGCCAAGCAATTAGGATGATAGGAATTCCAGGGATGGAAATAAACAGGAGGGAAAAACAATGGAGAGCAATTCAAGGCATGCCAATCATGAACAGGGTTAACTCCACTTGACGACAGAGACATAGGGAGAGTTAAGTGGAACCTGCGGGAAAGGATTGGTTTGTTTTACGAAGGAGGCACGGGCACAGGAGTTAGAGGTTAGCAGGTTTTCAACAAAGACCTAGGCAGGTAGCAAGGACTCCAAGGGGGGAGAGGGTGCCGCCCAAGGAGTCGGACACTAACTTGGCTTGTGTGGTGCATCAGCTCCCCCTCTGGCGTCTCGGGGAACTGCAGGGCAGAGGGGGAAGGGGCGAGGGGCAGCAAGGGCCGGTTGCCGGCGCTGTAGAGGCGGGGGCGTTTGACCTGGTCGTGACTGGAAAGAGGGGTGAAACTATTCCGACGGAGCAGCATGGGAGCAGGGTCTCTTCTCACTTTTCCCTAGTAATGGAAGACACCACCAGGAATATTAACCAGGAAACAATACAGCACCCATCCAACCCCTCCCAATTGAAAACAAAAACAGAACAGAAATCTCACACTCTGATCTTTCAAAGTTAATGGTTCATCACTCACAAGATCAACAACTCACTGTCATCACATTCCACGACACACAGTGGGAGACAACACAAAAACTAAAGACTGAGGGAAAAAAAAAAACGTCTGCCAGAAACATCAGTGAATATCCATACAATAATCCACTCTACACAATGATAGTTGACCATGAGATGACTGTTGAAAATGCTGTGGATCTCGTCAGTGGGAAATAACTTGAGGGGGAGTTGGAGAGATAAAAGAGATCTAGTGTATGCCGTTTGCTTCACAACTAGAAAAGTGCTGAACGTACTGGTTATTAAAAAGAAAACAAAGGACAGTTTAAAAAAACAAGAGACACATAACTAGCACAGCTTTAACATGTATCCAAGTCCCTTTAAAGCCAGTGACTAAAGTAGCATTCATGGTATGGAAGTGGAGATACATGCACCTTTAAGGCCATTCTATGTAAGTGAAGATAAATAGCAACATGCTAAATGCTCATTTCTACCTGCTACTCTATGCAGTGACTGTGTGTTTAGTAACCCTTGCCGACATGCAACGTTGTGCACGTCAGAGAGAGGGATGGAGTGTTGAACGTGTCGCAGTGGCAGGCATGAGTATTAGAGGACCAGGGATGACTTACCAGCGGTCGATCACGATGGGTGCTCACAGCCTCCACATTCAGGTAAAACGTTTCCACTTTGCAACCTGCGTCACGACAGTCATTAAAAATCAAATTGGAATATGATATTCTCATTTGATATCCAATTGTTGGTCCAACAGTAATGGAAATACATTGGCTTTTAGAGAAATCCATCAGGAACATAATTTTTTATTATCTGAGTAGGATTGGGGACATGTTTCCACTTGAAACTGTGTAAGTAAGAGACTGAATTGTATGAAAAAACAATGAAGAAAAATAAATAAAAAATAAAATATTGTTTACAGATCTTACCATAAGCCACTGGTGTCAGTTTCAGAACAGTGTGAAGAGGGCATTTCAAGTAGGGTAGGTCATCTATACACAAAAAGAAAAAAAGAGATGTACACTGATTTGAAACCAGGTGTTATGTCAGCACAGCTCGAGCACAATGCTTATGTAACACTTTTGGACAGGCTTCAGTTTACATACTTCATCATACATTCCACCATTGCTGTTATGAATGCCACAGATTCTTGTGCGCAGCCATAAAGCTACACATGGCTGGCATCAAATGCTGTTGCTCACCTGCACTTTTGTCCAGAAAGTAAGCCAGCAAACAGCGCATGACAGCCTGGTGGCAGATAACCAGCACATTCCCTTGCCGCTCCAGCTCCATGATGACTGGCTCCAGCCGTTGCACCAGATCCTGGTAAGACTGGAAAAGGCAGAGACGTAGGAAAGGTCAGACATAAATATATATATTTTTGGTGATTTAAAAAATGATAATCCAAAAATCCCAAAACTCTCCATGCTCCTGGTTATTATTATACTGTACCTCTCCCCCAGGGTAACGGTAATGATACTTGTCCTGATCTCTCAAGGCAAACTCTTCTGGGAATGTGTGCTGAATCATTTCATAAGTCATCTCCTCACACACACCCTACAGCGGACACACACATGGACACACACAGACACAGACACAGACACAGACACACAGGCAACACACACACACACACACACACACAATAATATAATATGTAAAGAAGAAACAGACTAAGGGTTATATTGAGGCATCTCCTACACCTGAACATCACCCTGATACAAGCAACAACATGGAATTTCAGATTCCACAGAGCATGCATGTAATACAGTCTTTTATTGTTCTCTCATTGAGTTTAATAAAAAATATCAATCAATCAAAAGTGAGTAAAGTTGACCTGCTTAATCTGCCAAGCCACTATTCCTATTGTAACAATCTTTCTCGTTCTTTTTCCAACAGACAGCATTAAGTGACCTCGAACAACAGGGGTAAGGGTTGAGAGCGGCTAGGGTTTTCCGTCAAACAACACACACAATGTAAACAAACACTCACAGCGTCAATCTCATTGAGGATTTTCCACTGCTCGTAGGGCACCCCAAGTTCTTCTGCAGTCTGAATGGTGCGGCGTAGCTGGCTGGTCCACACCTTCAAGTCTGACAGCTTGTGCTCCTCAATGAAGTCCCGAAGAGCATGGGAGAACTACAACAAATGTGCAATGAATTATTCACTTCCCATAAGCATTAATAATTAGTTGGCTCTTATCTCAATTAATTGAATATTTGTTTTGAAATTCATTATTTACATTCATAAAGACAAAGTATTTAAGTAGAGCATGGAATCAGGTTTTGGGGGGGGGGGTTATCCGATTAAAAAATAATCCATAGATGACCACAAATCAATTACTCAATTAACAATTACCCCCATAATGAATCTGTGTTCTACAAACATGAAAGAACATAAACAACAGTAAAACACCAATTCCATTAGGATTACTGGGTGGCATGAGTAACTGAGGAAAGCCTAATGGCACTGTGCATTCACATGTCTTGAGGGGTTCAATAAAAAACCTCAAGCTTTAAATTCCTCGAAAGTAGCAAACACAACATTCTTGGCACACCTGCTTTCCCCGCGGGGAGAGTTCAGCGTCCCCTCCGATGCGGCCCTGCACGTTGTGATCGCTCTCGCCGTGCCGGCACAGGTAAATGGAGTGGGAGTGCACGTGGATGTTCATGAGGTAGTACACAATCTTACTCTGGATGTAGTCCTGCACTCGGTTTACCAGGAACTGACGGCCCACATTCATCACTTTGATAAAGGACAAGTCTCTGCAGATGCAACACAGATGATGATGCAGCAGAACAAGAACTATAAAAACTGCAAACAGCACTGATACAGTTTTTATTATAGGAACATTTCGCAGTTTTTGATATAAAACTAGTGAACTCGCCACATTAAAGGCATACAAAAGCCAGGCAATACATCTTTCTTGCACTACTAGAACATACTAATGATGTCTGATAGCAAAGCATAGCCATGTTATACTTTCTTTTATTTTGAGGTGTTTTCCAACACCTCACTCGGAATTTCACAATACATATCCTGCATGACTGGAGCCTTATTAATCTACTCTGAAATCTACTTAAAACGGAGTCTTATATCTCACTTGTCAGATTCATCTGGGTCCAGTGGCTGGTATGTCACTTCGTAACATTCAATGCGCTTCAGGAAGTCATCCATCACCCGCTCTCTGTTGCTTTCTGGATAATCTGGACTTGAAACTTTCACTTCCTATAACAGAAAAAAAATGAAATTAGTTCCCAGAAGACAGAGCACAACATTCCAAAATGTACTCTTTAACACATTTCCAATATCAGGACTCACCAAAATATTAGCAGCAATAACTTCAGGGTCATCACACACAGACTCGACAAAGAAGACCTGGAAACAAGATGACTTTGTTATTAGGTGATGACATCAATCGTAAATCCAAGTAGCTTTAAATTTCTATTCTGTACCTTAAATGCATTCTCTTCAGCAAAGCTCAGGATTAGGTCTCGTCTTTCCCTCGTTGTATTGGTTGCGTCAAACACCTGAACAAACAAAGACATACAGTGTTTAAAAAAAAACACGGAAAAACCCACCTCCTTAGGAATCCTTATAAGCACACTCTATAGCTGTGTTATTACACATTACATATTACATATTTTGACTGTTTTTCCACACCCTATGAAGCATGGCCTTTCAAGCACTCAGAGCAGAGAAGAATAGAGCTTCAACTTACTCTTCACAAGAAACAGCAGCACAAAACATCTATATGTATTACAGCTATCTTGGCATACTAGCAAGTCAGGCATCCCTGCTTGCAATGTGTATTTCAAGGCTGAGTGACAAAAAACTTTGAAGTAGAGACAGAAGAAAAGCTGGGGCCTTACAGCAATCTGTCCACCCTCCTCGTTCAAGTAGCCCTTTACATCTTCCAATGCCACCAAGGCACACTGCCTATGGGAAAGACAAACCATAAACTCACATACAATGAAATAATAGCAATTGTTCAATTTTGGGGGTCAGATGAGGCTAATGTCACTATTCAGCTTTAATGTGGCTTTGTTGGAGCCTTCTCAATAGCAAGCCAAGAGGATAAAAATGGTGCGGCCTTCAATAGCACAGGTGGGTGTGCATGGGCATGGAGTGACAGGGCCAGCTTGTGTATTTAGGTCACTACAGGGCATGGAATGATTTTTGCCATTGCACACACACATACACGCACACACACGCACACACACACTAGCGCTCTAACCTTTAAACTGTGGTGTTCAGGAAGCTGTGGTAGTCCTATACCTTGTCTAAACTGTATGTGCAAATCAAAGGCTATTAGTATACCATAATTCAACACCAACCAATTAAAGGCCCCCATAGCCTGAAGCAATAGTGCCGTCTTCTGAAATTGGAGCTATGTAGTGCATGCCATTTTTAAAGCAGTGAAACTCATCATACAGCTTCACAGTGCAATGGGGATTACACCGGTTTTTTTTTTCTCCAACAAGAAAATCCTTTCCGCAGCAGACCACTGTTAAAGTTCCCTATTATGAAATACTGGGGCAGATTTGGACTAAAATGGGCAGTATTCCATGTTTTTAGCCAAGGCACTACAATCTCGACATCATAACAGCGACAGTTTCAGTCCGTTAAGGGAAAAATGTCTGGGACGCATGGCGACAGCAGGTCAGACATTAGCCGCAAAGCAAACAGGAGAAGCCAAGCGGAAGCCTGTCTGTCAGCCGAGAGGCCCGACATCTGAAACCTGACACCTCAAGCACAGAGTCAGGATACTGCCTCAGGGAAGGACATTGCATTTCATACATATATGTTTTGTTAATACTCTGGAAAAGCTAAACATGAGCTTGAGTTAAAAACATAGCTCAAGGACAGAGACAAGCTAGATACAGTACATGGTTTACATTCGATTTTAAAATAAATTCAATTTTCTTCTCTGCTACCAAACTCATTTCAATTCACAACCACGACAAGAACAAGAAGCACATTACCACCATTTTAACAAGAAATGGAACAAGTGAAAAATGTGCTATGGCTAGTTCTAGACCATATATGTCTATGTGTGAGGAGTACACCAACCAGACTAAATGTTTGTGGGTATATAAACATTAAGAAGGTCTCATCTCTGGTTAGCCCCATAACACAATCAATCATTCATCCATTATGTCCACAAGTGTTGTTTTAAAAAGCTAGCAAAACTTTGACAAGAGCTCAACTATGTTCTGAGTTCTTTGTGCAGTCAGTGTTCCTAACACGTGACCACATGCAGCTGTGGGGGAAAAAAGAAAAAAAAAGAACAGGGCAACTTGTTCTACCAGTTTCTGGAATGTTCTCAAATCTATATGTGTGGTTTCTATACAGCAGAGTAGAACACGACTTACTTCCGTATTTTCATGGCCTCCTCATTGTCATGCCTGAAAAAGTCGTAGGATTTATATGCTTTGACTGCCTCTCGACGGTAAACGCCCAGATTAAACACTGTAAGTCAAACACAGTGATGTCAACAAAACCAGTGCAGGTATACCACTTGCGTCACACAAATCAGTCCGATAATAACAGATGATGTATCTTCAAATAGCTGCAGACACAAAATTCTTGGCTTTTTGCTTCATTTTGAGTAACAGTGTTTGGGAGACATTTGTTCCTTTGTGTTCTTATCATATTTCTCTCAAGCTTAAAACTCCAACAGGTTAATTATGTAATTTTAAGGTCAGACGTCATCACACTCCCTATCAGTGGTTCTGGCTCATTCATGAGAAATTTTAATCGTTGCTGCTGTCCTCTTGCTCACCTTTGGTTGGCACGCCAATCCAGTTCAGGTACCGTGTCAGCTTCTTTGACATGTAGGTCTTCCCCCTGGCTGGCAGGCCAATCATAACTATGACTGTAGGGGAGTTGGTCATGTAGGATGCCCATGCTGGGAAAGAGAGAAAGGGAGAGAGAGAGAGAGAGAGAGAGAGAGAGAGAGAGAGAGAGAGAGAGAGAGAGAGAGAGAGAGAGAGAGAGAGAGATTCTAAACAGTCCTGGTGAGTGTGGAAAAGGGGCTAAAAATATGTTGTGCTACCAGGAGACCACAACACACTACATCAAACAGCATTATTAAAGGAGGAAGTGCTGTGTCGAGAAAAGACTTGGAGCAGTTCAGCTGCTGGTTTCTCCAGAGATATGCTGGAGCAGCCTGAAAGTTGTTTATAACATACTCCATTTGCATATTTGGATATGACTAGACAGATGTGCCATTGAGCATAACTATGCAGTCAATCGGATTAGGGGACATTGCCAAAAAACCTGTCTGACTATTTAGTTATGCAATATGCCAAGATAACATCAGGACAGTCCTGGCACAAACTCTATTGTTGCTACTACTTGCAAGTCTGGATTATAACAGTCGCCCTGATGTAAAATCAAATCTTATGCTCTACTGTGCTCTCAATCATACTTTTATTTCAGGACTGCACTGGCATTATTTGGCAAAGAACACAGTCATGATTCTGCATTCAGTGGCTATTGCGGTCTGTTGACATACGCCTTAGAAGCTGAGAATAAAAGAGACTCTGAACTCACAACATTTCTTTTCTTGGCCTCGGGGTTCGGTTCTTTTGATCTCAGCTCCACTGGCTGACCCCCTCTCGCGCTGAAGGCATGCAGACATGATGACCTCTCTGTTGTGCTGGGATGAGCTGTATGCTTTGGAAACGTTTTTGTTCTATGAAAGCATTACTTACGCCAAAGCTAGAGGGACGAAAAAAATAACATAGGCAGGTTTTTACAGGTGCGCCGGCTTTTGCAGCTGTTTGCTCTTGTATGACATCACTTATCGCCTTCCGAGGCTTATTCTAGCCTTCTGAACATATGCCTCAAACAGTGGCTAACAAAGCCGCAAGCTTTTAAAGCAGTAGTAGTGTTAATGTATGCGATTCGTCCTTCGTTATGCAATAAATTAAAAGAGTAGAAATTATCCACACATCAAGCAAATAGAGTACAAACCCGCGCCAAATTTACTCTCCGTTTGTTTGCAGAACACAACCGGCTAAAACACAGCATCATGCATCATGTCCTACAACGTCAAAATAGAGGAAGTCTACTCAGTACGCCGACTATGTTGAAAATATGATGAATAGATCAGGGTTCCGTTTAAATCATACCCCACTAACGTTACTTAAACACATTACTTTACATTATATTTAATATGACATCTAGAAGTGCAAACTAAACGCACTCATTCTGTATCCGTTAGCCATTACCGTATGTAACGCGAATAAGGAAACGGACCCATTTCTTACCACTTCCAAGATTATTCCAGCGTGTAAAGAAGAGTTTTGCCTGCCGGTCTTATGCAGCTATGGGGTGACTGCTGTGGCCCCTCCGTCTGGGTGCCTACATGCACCAACCATGCACCAGCCACGCACTTGATGACCTTCCAAGTCAATAAACGCCAAATGTTTTTGGAGAAGGTGTGTACTGACGTCATAATTTTCTTACCGTATGTCCGGTAGTAAAGAAGCGTAGGCTTTCCCATTGTATTACCATTGTTTCAGTAAGGATGTTAATTAGGACTCGCATAAATTAAACACACAGTTAACCTTGTCGACTATAGAGATAATAAAAATATAGAGACCATTATTTATCCAAATAGTATTTTATTGTATGCAGTAACAGGGGTATTGATTGATCTCAGCACTTTCACCTCAAAGCTTGAAATCCAGTATTTTTTTTAATTATTTTTTTTGATAATAACAATGAAGAAACAAAAAAATGTTCTGTAAAGATTTCACCGTCTAAGATTTCCTGTACTCACATTTATCATTTAGTGGCATAACACAGTCCTCTGCCAAGAAAGGACCGTCATGAAATATACAGTATTTTCTCAAAATTCATCACCTCATGTCAAAAATGCTTGCTCACAAATCATCCAATAGTCCTACCCATCTGTCTATTCTATACCATCTGTTCACCACATCACCAAATCCAAATCGGCCATTTGTGAAAAGCAAATGAAATAATTAGAAGGCACTTAAGTGGTTATGAGTTAAGCCAGGCTTTTTTTTTCCTCTTTCTTTCTTGATTTCTGTGCAGAATTGCGGAAGCCTGGTGAATCAATCCACACAGAAGTTGGAGGTAACTTACATGGGGTAAGGGGTCAGACAGGAGTAAGTCTGATATAATGCCTCACATACTGTATGTGCATAAAGGAAAAGGAAATGTTCAAAAAGCTTCCAAGTCACTCCAGCATGGCCAGAGAAATGCAGGAGTTTTTTTGGTCAGTAGATTTGCACATGATTGCCATAAGAAATGACTGAAGGTCTGTGTCGACTTCCAGACAGAAGGTGCTTAACCTGAGGCTTCTTGGTCTTCAGGGTTCAAATGCTCAAAGGGGTTCCGGTTACATCAGGGCTTTATCTTCCATAACTGAGAAGACAAGGGGAAAGAATGGCTGTATTAGAATGTGCGAGTGTTCAGTTTGTATGACTGTAAGATTGTAATACCTCTAAGCACGATTTGCATTTCTTAACCATGTCTAAATAATTAAAAATAGTAACAGCTTCAGAATTATACTGATGTATAGGCTAGCGATTTCATCAATGAGAGACTAAAACCAAAAAATATATATCCTGCTTTTCAATTTTGTTAGGTCTGAACATGTTAAAACATTCCAGTATTCAGGAATGCAAGGGTAACAGAAACAGATGGCTGCTGATATGTTGTACAAGACATATTGCATATGTAGGTGTACAGTAGGTGAGTTTTTCCAGAACCTAAATATCAGCTTCCCTTCAAAACTTCTCCGTCAGATCAAACAAAGCATCTTTGCACTGTACCAGTATGACTGATATTAAGCATGAGGAGTAGTGCTCTTTTAGATTCCTCATTCTTCAACATCCAAAGTCCTTCATTTACCTGAATCTTTTTTACTGTATTAATGATAAGTCTAGCCTTCATCGAACATATAAAATGAGCTGTACACCGCAAGCTAAAACAAACACATAATTTCTCTGTGTGTAGGCATCTAGAAGCCAGAGTGAGTGTTCTGAGGCCTCGTCATGACTCACTCTGATATTGAAGCCCAGCAGATCGCTGACTACTGCAGAGATGGCTGACAGAATGACCACCCGTGTGATGTTGTAGATGAGGGGGTTCACTGTTAAGCCCAGCAATCGGAATGGAGTGTCCAGCTCCTGTAACACATCAAGCCATGACGCACTGATAGAAAACTGCTTTGAAGTACAGATTAAGTACAGATAGTATAAGTAGTAGAAGTACATAGTATATAGTATAGTATATAGTAGAAGCATAAACATCACAATTACTATTACCAGGCTATAAATAGTTTTACAGTGTGAGCATAAAAATACTCCAGAGAAAACACAAGTACAAATGTACTGTATCGCATATTTAGCTATGAACTTACTTTCATAAGTTTTGTGGCCAGCTTGAGAACATTATTCACAATGTTCAGCTCTTCTTTCTTGTTAGGCTTCTTCTCCATCTTAAGATACAAATTTATCTATGGATGAACCAAGAGAGGCAGAGTAAACTAAGGTGTGAAGAGAGGCACCACTATGCAGTTTTACCCCATGAACATTGTGTAAATAACTAAGGTCTCAGAGGTGTGTGTTTATATCTATGAATATGTCAATAACATACCAGTTTATGAGGGTAAGGTATTAAACTTATGTGATGGGTATAAAGAGCAAGCAAATCTGGAAATACGATGTTTGTTGAGATGTTTGTATGAGATTGAATGCTTATGTACAGGATGTGTGCACAGTAAGGACAGACGAGTTGACCTAGTGGTAGAACGTCCACCTCCTGAACGGGAGATTGCGAGTTCAACTTGCAGTCGGGTCATACCAAAGGCAATCATAAAAATGGTACCTATGGCCTCTAGCCTGGTGCTCAGATATCTACATGAAGTAGGAAGCGGGAAGGATTTAATGGTAACAGTACGGATGGCCTTACCTGTTCGGTAAGCAACACTGAGGCGTTGCTGTACTTGCGGTTGGTCTCGGCGCCCAGCGTTGCCAAGCGCAACAGGAAGAAGGTGAGGGCGGAGCACCAGATGAGCAGCTCCCAGTTGGTCTCGGAGTCCAGGAATGTATGGTGGCTATGAAGCAGCTGAAACACACACACACACACGCACACACACACGGCCAATAAAACAAGAGAATGAGGAGACCACATCTGACTATCACCTGTATGGAGGCCCAGATGGAAAATACAAACACCTAACAGAGTCATTTTCTAACTTTTTCAAAATTTTGATGCATGCAAATAATCTTCAAATAATTTGCAAATTATTGAGGATCTTTTTTAAATGTATGGCTTATTAATGTCCCAAACCAGTATTAACATAAAAAAAACTATAGCCTATCCATAAAAGGTTTTTTGGTTACTTTTTTCACCTATAAATCTACTTTGGTATACTTCAACAAAACCTGCCAGACATGTCAGATGGTGTGACTGCATATTGTTTGTTAAGGTAGCAAACAATGAGTATTAGTGGAACTCAGTGACCATGGCAGAGAACCCGAAGCCGGAGGAGGCAGCGGGCATCTGTTCCAGCGGGTGAGGTATGGCTGACCTGAGCACAACAGATGAAGGCGATGGATAGGGCGAGGAGGAAGATGGAGGACACGATGACATCCACCGAACGCTGGGGCCCTCGCCTCTGTGACGGACGGACCACAGGTCAGGGTGGGAGGGGTGAGACGTTACTAACCCACAGCATGCACTCAGTCATCCACCACCACCACCAATCAGGCATCCACACACACACACACACACACACACACACACACATAATTCTACCTAATTCTATCAGCCAACATCATGAGAAGAACAAAACACCCACCCAGTACACTCATACGGCACACACAGGCGCACCCTCAAGCACATATGGCTGTTTTCTGTATTTACCTTTAGGAATGAGCGCAACGACAGCCACATCTTGATATTCTGCACCTTTTTCAATCTGAAATGGGGGATCTCCGACTTCTTGGCTTTGCGCGCTGACGTCAAGTGGCTGAAGAGCTTGGCAAAGAGCAGTCTCTGGAGCACAGAGAGACAAAAATCAAAACTCATCACAATGAAAAACCTACAGTATATGAATAGCTAGTGTTACAAAACATTGGACTAGCTATAAATTGAGCTTTAACTGTAATATGTGAAGACAAACTTAACACAGGCTTAGAGAAGTGTTTAATATTTACAGCAACATTTCTCTCTGTCTAAGAGAGAAATTACACAAAATTGGATCCAAAACAATGAGACCCCGTCGTGAGTACAAAAAGAAACCAAAATAAAGAAACTGACTGAAGATAACTACTGACTACTTTCTGTCAACTAAAAGGAATCAGACAAAAATTTCCATTACTCATCCATCACTGTGGCTAAGCTTCTCTATTCTCAGTCATTTCCAAAGAAAATGTGGCAGGTGGTGATGATGTATGTATGATGTACAGTATGTCTGAAGCATAAACAAACTACTCCAAATAGTAAAAGTACCACCTTGTAGTTTCTAAAAACTAAATGATGAGTTCTCTGGTCATGAAGACATCTGACCATTTTAATTGCAGTATCGTCCAATTTATGTCTGATTTGACTATACAGATTATATAGATAATAATAGATAATATAGACCTTGTTTGTATATACTGTAGTAGTCATTTCTATTACCTGCAGTGTGAAGTACCCTTTATCCTCCTGAACTGAAAGTCATCTGAACTGATGTTTACATAATGCTCTTTCCCACGTCCTTTGCTAAAAGTGCGTGTGTGCAAGTGAGTGAGTGAGTGAGTGTGTGTGTAAGTCTTGAGTGTAAATATCTGCCCTTCCTTCTCCTTCTCTTAAAGGTTTGGATGTCCTCTAACCTCACCTGTCCTTCTCAAGTTGCTCAGCTATAACTGTAGGTGTGTGTGTGTGTGTGTGTGTGTGTGTGTGTGTGTGTGTGTGTGTGTGTGTGTGTGTGTGTGTGTGTGTGTGTTTGTAATTGGAAGCCTCTTCATTTGGAGGTGTAGGTGTCATCTCTTTCCCTAAAACACATTATGGGTAGATACTGGTAATGTTGTATAAAACTCCTTAAAGGAATGGTCCACCTCTTTATGAAAATTGGTTATTCACCCCCTTACTCTGAGTTACATATGTGGGTAAAAGCATTTTGGTCTCTGTGCTTGTGTTTTCCTAGTATGGCATCACCAGTTTTCCCAATTTTTTAACTTTAGCTTCGCATAGGCACTGGAATGCAAAGTTGCCAGATAGCAACTCTTTGGCAACTTTACTTGCCAGTGCCTATGCTAAGCTAAAGGTAAAATTGAGGTTGCCAGACTAGGACGACGCATGCACTGAGACCAAAATACTCTTACCCACATATGTAACTCCAGGTAAGGGGGTGATTAACCAATTTTCATAAAGCGGTGAACTATTCCTTTAAAGCCATATTTGGATTGTGCCATGATAAATGTCTATCTGTCAATCCAAATAAAGAATTAAAATGTGTGTGTGTGTGTGTGTGTGTGTGTGTCCCTTTCCCCACCTGTTTATAGGTCCTCTCGGCGACGCAGGTCATGAAGAAGAAGAGTCCGGTGAGGCACAAGCGCTCCAGCATGCTGATGAAGAAGAAGGCGTAGGCGCGGGCAGTGGGCGGCCCCAGGGCCGTGGCCAGCAGCTCAGCGGCGTCCAGCGAGCCCAGCCGCGCCACTTCCAGCCGCTGCACCACTCGGAAACAGAAGGGCAGCAGCGCCAGCGTGGCCGTCACCAGCCCACCCAGGACTAGATAACCCATGCCCTGCTCCACCACCTTCACCTGTACACACACACACACACACACACACACACACACACACACACACACACACACACACACACAGACATTAGCCATCTCCTTTAGCTAAGTCAGCTACAACACACTTACTGTACACATGCACATGCTCACATCTCATCAACCTTTTCAAAAGACTGAATATATATTATTACAACTAGAATATATATATCTATGATTACAACTGGTGCTCCCCAAGGATGTGTGCCGAGTCCACTGCTCTACTCCCTTTCCATTTATGACTGCACTGCCACTCACAGCTCCTACTCTTTGGTGAAATTTGCAGACGGCACAGTGGTGGTTGGTCTCATGTCCAACAACAATGAGACAGCCTATTTAAGTTGAAGCGTTGTCCTCATGGAGTAAAGTCAACAGCCTAGAGCTAAATGTCATCAAAACAAAAGAGTTGATTTCAGAAGGGATAAACAGGCCCACTACACACCTCTAAGTATCTATCATATGGTGCCCCAGTAGAGAGAGTGAACAACTTCAGATAATCTAGGAGTTCAGATTTCTGAGGATCTGTCATGGACATCACATGTCCCCACTCCGGTGAAGACAGAGAGGCCAGACAGAGATTGTACCACCTCAGGAGGCTAAGGAATTTTAAGATAGCACCTGGTTTGCGAAAGACTTTCCATTCTGCAACCACTGAGTCTGTACTTCCTGGGAACATAACCAGCTGGTATGGAAATTGCAGCTCCCTGGACAAGTCTGCCCTGCACAGAGTTATTTGATGTGCAGAGAAAATCACCAAGACCACTCTGCCAAGCATGAAGGACATATACCTAAGGCGTTTTAGGAACAGAGCAAATAAAATCCTGAAAGCCTCTCACCACCCAAATCACAACATCTTCAATAGACTGCCATCTGGAAAGCGCTTTCGTTGTGTGAAGGCCAGAACTGAGAGGCTGAGAAAGAGCTTCTTCCCCCAAGCCATTAGGGCCTTAAATACATAATTTATTCATTTATTTATCTATTCACTATTCTTATCCAGCACAGTGGGAGATGTAGTTGCGAAGACACATTCCACTGCTTTTTGTTTAACCATACCTTTATGCATGTGATAAATCAAATTCTTGATTCTTGAATTACATCCTGACAACAGTATTGTTACCGTTTTCAAATTGAGAAATCAGAGATTTTCTGTTAAGCTGAAGTACTCTCCTGTATATAATATTAACTGTTACCATGTACAGTGTGAAAAGAGCATTACACTCTAAATAGAACCATGAGGAGATTATGCTGCAACAGGCCTGTGCCTGCAGGAAACATTTCTTTTAAACTAAAACAAGTCAAGATGCTACCGCGTGCAAATATATAATGAGGCCATAACACATTTTCAGTTCCTGAGGTGACATCAAAATTAAACATTTTTGTACACTTTGAAACTAGTTGGAGAAAAAAAATTCTGATCTCTCCAAAGCTTTTGGACCAAATACGAGTGTGTGTACAAAACACAGACACTCACACAAACTCACTCACTCCTTATCATTTAAGTGTGAAACACACACTTCACTCAAGTCGTTAATGAATCAGCACAAAAAAATGTGACGGGAAATGATATCTAAAAGCATTGTGACATCATTACAAAAAGATAACGAGCTTGTAAAGTACAAACATTGAACTCCCAGATAAATGCAATTCCTCAACATTCTGCAACTGCAAAAGGTAACTGCAACTTATCAACATATACCTAAGAAAGTAACATACAAGATAAAGATAATTGTAAAAAAAATAAATAGGGCCAGAAGTCAGTTCAAACACCGACAGTCACATTAATGTCCTGTTTAAAGAGACTCTCTGTGCAGGGAGGGAAAGAGCAGACATACCCGCGTGAGGATTATACCGCTGATCTCCAGCACAGACATGTCTGCTTTTTTGCACTCCCCTTGCTCCCAGAAGATGGCGCTCACGCGGTCTTTTGATGGGTGGCACGCCTGCAGCCACGACAGATGAGTCTGAGGAGTAGAGAGAGGACAGGGGAGTGTGAGCAGTTAGAAGGAGATCTATGCAATCATTAGGAGGGAGATAGAATGGCCTTTTTATTCTTACCTCTATAACATTCAGTCTCTGAGTCAAATGTTTATAGTTCTCAAACACATCTCACCCAATCCAGGATTTAAATGACATCTGCAGTGTCTTGTGTGTGTTGACTTTGAGTTAAATGTTTTGTGAAAATAAACCAAACAAATAGCTACTGGCATAAAGCAGTGTTTCTCTAACATTCTGTCATAATACACTACTAAGGATGGATCATTTTCAAGCCCTACTTGTCCTCAAAAGCCCTACTTGTACAAAACTACCTGTACACCTACACTACCAACTCAACATTACTGTACTGTCAATACTGTACAGTACTGTGCATTTGATCGGATTGCTTTCATTCTTTGTACGCCTAGAAATTATTTTGTCGAAAGTATTTTTTATTTTTTAAAGAGTATGATTTTAAGCATCAATACATAAAAAATCCTCCTGTGGGTCTCACCCCAACTGTCATGTCTTTATTCCTCACTAGTGGGGCCTGAGCCACACTTTAAGAACCAAATGCCTCAAGCATTGTTTCATCATTCAACTTTTTGCTTTTTGTCAGATGATTAGTCACACAGGAAGTGGTAGGGGTCACCTGTTGGAAGGTCTCCTCATCGCTGCTGAGGCCGTTGGCCGGAGGCAGAGTGTGGCTGTGGGTGTGGCGACTGTCCTCTTCGCTGTCGCTGCTTCCTGAAGAGGCAGAATCGGGGCCCTGCAGAAGCTCCTCCCACAACATGTCATCCGTATCCGACGCCGCCTGCGAGCCCACGGCGGTGATGAGATGCTCCACCTCTCGTGGCTTCACACCCATAGCCATGGTCACAGTCTTGCTCTCGTCCTGGAGAGATCAAACAAAGCTGGTTTCTTCATTCCCTCCCTGTAATACCTGGTCCCCTCCCTTCTAAAAAGCAAGTTTCCTCCATAAACAAATTTACTTTTCAATACACAAATTAACTTCCTGAAGAACTTCCATTATTAGAACTGTTGTAATAATGCGGCTCCACTGTGGCTTAAAAAGAACCAATGCAGTATTTCCATTGTTTTCCGCTGTTGGAAAGACTCAATGTTTTGGTAGACTGAATTGTTGTGATGAAAACTTTCCCTCCGCAACCTAGCATTGGCTTTTTCGGAAAAGCAGCTATGCAATATTAAAAAAAACGGCTCGCCTTTTGTTTACAACAGCATTGGGATCTTGTCATTTTCTTTCTCTACAGAGCTCCCCCTACAGTTTCGGCTGCATAATGCAACAACATAGCAAAAAATAAAACTAGGCCTCTGTTTCTCAAAAGCATAGTTCCTAAATTAGCAAAGTTAGCAACTATGTTGGTTGAAATTCAGTTTCCCATTGCCAACTAAATAAGTTGCTAACTGGACACTATGCTTTTGGGGAAAAGACGCCTGATTTGCTGAGTGCTTTTTTAACAGCCACAGAGAGATCCCCAGACAGACCCAGAGGGGCCCCTTTACCTGAGGTTGGACCTCTGGGGGTGAGGGGTTCTTTGCTGGGCTCCTGACCCTCTTCCTGAGAATGGAGGCAGGCTTGGGTCCCACGGTGGCAATGGGCCGGTCTCTGGGGGGCTGGTGGAAGTGTGCGGCCGCCTCACGCTCCTCCTTCTCCTCCTCCTCACTGGAGATCTCCTCAGAGAGCCCATCTGTAGGCTTTCTCAGGGGGCTCTGGGATGTCAAACAAGAGGAAACAAACAAACATCTTAAGGTAGCTCCACACCAAAGATCCACGACGAGACGGGCTGCGACGTTCTATAAACCTGGACGTTCTAAAACTCTGAAACTGCAATTTGACATGTTAAATCTTTTGCGATGGCTTGCAACTGCCTGCAACAACCTGCAACGATTCATTCACATCGCTGCAACTCCGTTCTAAAACCGTTTAGTCTCGTCGCAAATCTTCAGTCTGAATTGCCCTTTAGGGGCCACAGTCATTTCTGCAAGCAACACAGACTAATTACCCGCATAGGTACTGTACATACATAGACACTGTATGGAAGCACAGAGTTCAATATGTGAGGCTAAGAACATTACAGAAACTAGAATGGGCAAATAATAGAGCAAAAAGCAGAACATGTAGTCACAGGTCTTTGATAGTCCAACCAGCTATTTCACAACAACAACAATAGTGTCTGGGTAAAAACGAGACAAGCCGAGTTGACATGTTCAAACGAAATAACTCTCTTTGATAGCATCAAACACTCCAGGCCAACACTATTAGCTGTGTGCTTTTTGGCAGAACATTTTGTAACAGCTCACTGCAGTGCACTGGGGAGATAACGCACCTCTTCACATTTTCCAGTTAACCATGTTTTTAGACAATTTTAGACACTGTTTTTAGTTGAAGCCATGTTTACATTAATAAATCCATCATCCATTATAATATTATGCACCATTTTTAAACAAATCCATCAAGCATAATAATGATATACATTATAGCCGTGAAGTGAAAGAAAGCAGCAGCGGGAGAGAAGACAAGCCTACCCGTCTCTTCTCATTCTTCAGGAGTCTCTGTTTCTCCTCCGGCTGCCAGGGCATCTGTCTAGAGTCTGTGCCATTCCCATGATCCTCTGCTTTCTTTGGGACCTTGCTCTTTCTCTGCCTGCACAACATCAATGTCAATGAACTTTGGGATGAGAGCAGATTTACTAATAGCTTTATATGGCAAAAGAGTTGACCGTTTTGAATTTACATGAATACATTTCAACAATACTTGTCAGTTACAAAGCTAAATCTGTTTGGTAGAGTTGAATCAAACAGAATCAAAACACATGGAATGAAACACGGCTGAGCCACAGTAAACTCAAATTGTACTAGAGAAATTCAAACTGTACTAGAGCAGAATGAAGTGAATCAAACTGAAATTCAGTTCTATGATTCACTTTATACGAGGGTCTGGGATTCCGGCTATTAAGAAATGTTTGCTTGCTGGAGATGTTTAAATTCAAAAAGATTGGATCAGCCTTTGACTGATAGCCTATTGTATTCTCACTCTGCATTCTAAAAGTTTGCTGATTGGCCAGGGTGGGATGCATCCTGAGCGAATGAGGACAATGGCCGGGATCCCAGAGGGAGTACTGAAGAGAATTGAGCGGAATTACATAAGGCAGCAATGGCCGGGCTACTAGTTAGTAAGAATGCAGGCGGTTTCAGCCCTGACACAGGCCTACCTCTTCCTCCTGACGGGGCTGGTGGCTCTGCTGGAGGGCGGGCTGGGATCGGGGCTGCGGGAGGACTCAGTGGAGACGATCTGGCAGTGCACGGTGCCCAACAGCAGCATCAGACACACAGGTCCCACCACCTCACTGGCACTGGCTGCCGGCACCTCCAAATACAGCACCACCGCTGCCACTGCAGGGTACGGCAAGCCAAATGGCAGGGGAACACAGACACCACACACACACACACACACACACACACACACACACACAGTGAATGTTCTTTAACTTATTTCTTTATCTGGAAATAAAAGACACAAAAATCATAATACTCCAGAGATTATATTTTACAGAGAGCTAAATTATTATATTATTATATAAACAAAGCGTTCCTTGCATCCTGAATTTACTCATTAAAGTGTACCAGCAATGCATGATATGAAGTAAAAAGACATAGAGGTCAAACTCTATGCCCAGCCAGTAAAAAATGAGCAATCTAAAAATATCTATGCCAACTGCAGTAAAACACACATCAATATTGCAGACCTACTTGTACTGCAATACAAAAAAGTGAGCATGTACTGTAAACAGGACTTTTACTACTTCAGTAAATAACTTCAGTTTCGCAGGCGGAAGTATACGGTTGGTGATTAAAAATGGCATGATTTACATCAAATGATCTTATTGGATTCTGTTTTTTCCATTTGGCACTATGGCTCTCTTTCCACTAGGACATAGCTGAACTACATCCTAGCAAGATGTACAAGGCTCACTTAGATTTGTTAAACTTGCACATCATCAAAATCATTCCAAAAACTCTCAGTCATCAAAAAAGCAGGAATGTCATTGTGGGTCATCCCTTAATTGACCAGAATAAAGCAAAGGGTCGGTGTAATTTAAGCTTTGCCCTGCTGCACAAGCCTGCTGAGACTGCACTAGGTAGCGAGTGGAATGAAATAAATTTGGAACAACATAGGTCCAACGGCAACGCAAATGCGAATGAGCCTTTCACATCGAGTCAATGGATCATACACCTAATTGAAAGTAAGAATATGAGTTCCATAGACTCAATGTAAAGTGCTTGTTCGCTTTTGCGTTTGGCCTATGTTGTTCCAAATTCTTTCATTGCACTCGCTATCCAGTGCAGTGAGCAGGCTTGAGCAACAGGGCAATTTGCTTTTGTACTTCTGTGTATCAGATCACTCTGAAGTACCAGTAGAGGCCTTTGAGTACACAAGCAATAGCACTGACCTTGAAGGAGGTACAGGATGAGGATCCAGGTAGAGATACACCTGGAGGTCACCTGGATCCACCACTGGAAGAAGAACGGGAAGAGCAGAACCCTCACAAGGCCCTTCCGGGTCAGGGCTGTCCACGGACTCTCAGGCTTGGCCTTACTGAATGTGGAGCCTGGGGAACCAGGGGAGAGTTCATATGTTGAAAAAAGTTCATGATGTTGCTGTGTATTAGCATCATAAATGCTGAAATGCAACCTCTCACCTCGCACTAGGTCAACATCAATGAGATCAGGCTTGATATGTCCTGTTTTCTTAGGTTTGTTGTGAATACCCTGTAGGTAAGTGAAAAAAATAAGAGTTCGTCCTTGCAGAGAGGTAAAAAAACAAAAGTCTGTATTTCCTTATGACTCAGCTCAGTGCATCACTCCTCAATCTCATACAGCTTCTCACCTTGAGTTCAGCTTGTTCCAGAGATTTCTCCCATATTTGTTGGTCATAGGCACCAATCTGAATCACGAGTAGATATAAAATGTAAATTAACTAACCATGCAACACAATAACATCACCACTAATTCACAGCAAAAGCACCGTCTCCGGATACATCACCTTCTCCTGATACCACGCTATCCTCGCCATTCTTGTAATCCGATGTGGCCCGAGGGCTTGCGGTCAGGTCATTTCACAGGCACCACGGCAGAAGGTATCCGACTGCGACACAAGCTTTCACCAAACAGAGAGAAGGCATTGGCACAGAGAAGTATGAAGCACACACAGCAACTGGCAAATTTGGATTTTTTTTCAGGTCATTAAGGACATTTAAGGACAGGTGCAACCAAGATCCACATAAAAAAAATGCATGATGGTGGCAATAACGTTAACTTACAATTATTCTTGATTTCATTTCAAGTGGGCAACTCCGAGTTACAAACTGGCACATTGCATAAGCTACATGAAAGTGTCCTAATTAGTTGCCCATTTATCCACTCCTCTTCTCTCGTTTGTTCAAGGATGTCATTTAGTACAATGTTACAAATGAACTTCTTAGCGCGTATTGCTAAATGCGTAATGGTTATGTTCAACAAGCCAGGCTAACCAACTTGCTTTATCTACTGAACTCACCTCCTGTCAGCCCATACTTGAACAGCATAAACTACATGCAGTCTGCAGCCAGTGTATGCTTTTGCTGGATATGATGGACGAAGTTTTTGACTGCCCGCCACCTCAACCTAGTCAGGCTTCTTGTAGTGAAGTTAGCTAGCTAGCGTTAGTTAGCTTGTTTGCTATCCAAATAAGTCCAAACAAGTTAGTCTTGTCAGCTAATTTGCATGTCCAAATCGTTGACGCCACGTACATGACCTCATTTACCGCTACATATTTTAGATAACAAGTATGTTGTTATACAAAAGAGAACCGAAAACAAACGCCAAACTGTTTCAGTTGCAAATCCTATGGTACAGCTGTCAGCGATGCTGCAGTTCAAGCATATCAACAATTAGTTGCAGCACTTCCTTTTTCCGCTTTTGAGACAAGGTGGGCGTGTTCACAGCTGTCATGAACGGTCGAGAAACATAAGTGGCCATACGATGAGATATGACTATGAGTGAGACATGATGTCCTTTTACTGTTCTGGTTGAAAGTCTAAAGTAACATATTACAGGGATTGGGAAAGCCTACAACACTTTCTAGGTGTAGACCACTGTTTGGTCTACCACTGAGCTCACTTGGCTGGATGGCTGCATGCTGAACTTATGTTGACACAATGGGACTTTCAATTGGCAAACCCCTAGTATTTGCCCACCCAGTATTGTGCCAGATGCACAGTATCTGATAAGTTTTAGATATTCATCTGGGTCCCAGCACAATGCCCACTCCCAGTTGAAACCCATATAATCCCCCGCCCACAAATATAGTTGCAGTACTGTGTAGGCCCCACCTAGATGTGCTGGCTGGGTGTGGCTGGCACAAATTGTAATAGAATCTGTTGTAGAACGTCAAAAGTAGCACTACCTCTGTTTATTAGTGGTTGTTCAAGGAGAGCATGTCTTTTCTATCGTGTCTTCTAGTAGGTGGTGGAAACGAAAGAGTAGGTCTGTGTGTGTCTGGGTTGGTGAGGTCCCTGTTCTTCAACCATTTGGCCTGACCCAGCAATGGATCCCCTCTAAGGCCACTCCATGAAACTCATCTAGCCCAGATAAATGTATGCCTAGATGTATTTGCTAGGTATGTGGCTGATAGAAAATGCAATTGCATATGGCTATTTTAATTAGTGCTGACAAAATTTACGTGTTAACTCATGGCTATGGCATGGTTATGGCTAGGCTATCAAGTCAAACTAGACAAAAATTATGGCCTAGCTCCTGAATGTCCAACAGCAGAGGGTTGATGTTGGGGAATCTGTAGGTGTGGTAGGTGTGAATTTCCCCATTTGAAAAAAACAAAGCCTTACCAGTAAACGAGTCGCGATTAAAAGTGATTAATCATGATTAATCATGGGAAAATTTTGCTATTAATCAGATTTTTTTAAAATCGTTTGACAGTGCTAATTGTAATATGTAGTAAATGTAATAATAAATGCCAGACATTGCTGTTTGATTGCAATCCTTCTCCTGATTAAAGATTTGATTTATTATTATTAATTTTTTTTTTTTTTTTGGCAGACACATAGGCTACACCAGGGGTAGGGAACCTATGGCTCGAGAGCCAGATCTGGCTCTTTTGATGGTTGCATCTGGCTCCCAGAAAAATCTTTAATAAAAAGAATGATAAAGTAAAAAATCTAAAACATTCTCATGTACGTCTATTTAAATCCATTCATCTATCTATTTCAGTCCAAGGTGACTGGAATTCGGCTAGCTTTGCTGTTGCTTTAGCAATTATGAGAAACAGAAAAACATTCACAGTTGGGGAGTATGCCAGAACACTCATGCTTGATGTTGCCAATGAACTTTTTGTTGACTGTTTGAATAAAGACAATCAAACAAAGATAATCAAACAAATAAGACATGCCTCTACATTGTATGGCTCTCATGGAATTAAATTTTAAAATATGTGATGTTCATGGCTCTCTCAGCCAAAAAGGTTCCCGACCCCTGGGCTACACTTTGCACAAACATGCCAGCTCATTGATAGAACATTCTCAGTGGCATTCTGTTTTTTAAAAACACGATCAAATAGTGCAGAGTTAATGCAGATTATTAATGTACTATTTCATGAGCCCACTCAATCTGTTTGATCACACAATCATTTACATACTGCCTGTTTGGTGGTGCCATTTTAAGACTTGACAGTGCAGACATTGTGGCCATGCAGCTCTAATCAGAGTGGATGTGATGTGAGACTGGAGACGATCGATGGTGGCGTGGATGTCAAGTAATCTGAGGCTGGTGACCTGCTTCACAGACTAGTGAAGTCCTTCGGACATTGGCCCGTGTGTCCTCAGCTGGGGTTCTCTAAGGCCTACAGTCCCCAGTTACCTGGCTGTGTACATGTAACACATGACTGAAAAGTGAAACCAGCATTTTAGAATGTAACTATAACATTTACAAAGAATTGGATATGGATATTTCAGGGTTTCAGGAATGTTCATCTCGCTGTTTTCATTTACTGAAGTAAAGAAAGGGAAAACAATATTTTGGTCTAGAGAAAATCATACATAGGCCTACATTTGTCATCAAAATCATACTGGAGCATGGTTCAAAAATGTGCATGTAAATATGCATGCACTATAAGATAGACCTTTTTTAAAAAAAAAAAATAGCTTAATGTGTTTGTGCGGTCTACAGGATGGGTGAAGGAAAAATGCAATAAAAGTAATATTAGCTAAAGGTACTTTTACACAGGATTTCCCTTTGTACAATCTTTTTTGTTTTCAACCATTTCTTGTAAGGACTGGAATGAAACTTGGAGTATTCCAGGAACTCTGCAAGTAAAGACAGGACTTTAATTGAACACAGATACACACACACACACACACACACACACACACACACACAGAGAGAGAGAGAGAGAGAGAGAGAGAGAGAGAGAGAGAGAGAGAGAGAGAGAGAGAGAGAGAGAGAGAGAGTTGTGCAGTGTTAATTCACTGTGGATAACAAACATGTTCGGTCACTTATTTCTATCTGTATTTTTTTAATAATAATAATAATTAGCTTCTGTTGCATGTCATCTGGTTTCTTCTACCTTTACCACTCACATTTAAAAGGAACCACAGCTACTGTTATTCTCAAATATCCATAATGAATAGGCCTACACATGCTGCATACTGTATAAGTAAATACCTTCTAGAATTTAAGACAAGACTACATTAGCAACAAATCTGGAACTAATCAAATCAAACATTTGGCAGTACAATAGTGTTGTTTTACTGTACATTCTCTGCAAATCTAAAAACAGCTAGATAAGTAGTTTTTTAGTTATAAACCATTTTTAAGGGAACACAGAAGTTGGATTTCATCATCCTGGATATTCCAGAGTGTTTTTCCCCGAGCACTGACCTGATGACTCATGACCTCGGGACAACAGTGTAATCTTTAACCCTCCCTACTGGTTTATGAAAGTTCTGGAGTTGAAAACATTATCCTAATAAAATATATAGTTTAATTCACTGCATAGCCAACTTTTATATAATATATAATGTTATTTGTTTGTTGTAATTGTTTGTTTCTCATTGCTTGTTGTCCAAGAAAAGTTGCACAATGTCAGCACTCACCACACCCACCTTCCTCCCATTCCCCCACCGCTGGATACATGAGCCTGAGCAGGAACACATTGTTTTGAGGAATGGTGAGCTTCCTTTTTTTCACTTGCACAGGGTATAAATAGCCACGCTTTCAGTCTCTAGAGGAGAGAGGAAACCATCTTCAATCATGCTCACCTTCAAGACTGTTGCTGTTACATTGGCCATCATGGCCATGCTTGTGGTAGCAACTCATTGCGCATTTGGAGAGGGTATGGCCTGCTATTTGATGTTTTGATTTTCAGATGCAATTTCAGTTCATCTTAAATTTACAATTAATTATAACATTTTATATTATTACATTGACCTACACCTGCATGCATGACAAATGCCATGAGTGTTCATTTATGGTGCTCTCTTCAAGGTACAAATACCTACAACTATGACTTGTCCAAGATGTCAGACCTTACGAAGCTGTACAATTCCAAGGTTTATTTGGCTGACAGAATGACACGCCCTTTGGAAGGCATGAAAGTCCAAATTGGAATACTCAGCCACTCTGGAGTCAGGTATAAGAACTTTTCTAAACAATGATTTTAAGGTACTTTGATTTCCAGATATAGCAAATTGTCTTCACTCTTGAGTTTCATACAAGACTATGGGGATGCGTTGCATTTCTTCATTTAACTTGCTCATTAAATCATGATGGGATTCTGATTCAACAAATAATAGTAACAGTAAATTGCAGTTAATGCATAGGTGTGTTAATATGGGCGTGGTTCATACAGGTGGAGTTATTTTTTAGTTTTGGGTTGGTTTTTTTTAGTTGGTATAAAACCTGAGGTTTATACACTGTGCCACTTGTCGTTGGGAAAATGCAGTGCATAAAAAATCTACACTACAACTACATACAAACTATTGCAGTGTGTGTATGTGTGTGTGTGTGTGTTTGTGTAATTACTTTGGCTTTAAAGGGTAACCCTGGCGGATGGGACCAAGTGGCTGGTACACAAGGGGGATGGCTATGGCATCAGCAGCCAGACTGTTGTGGTACATGCTCGCCACATGGCCAAAAACTGGAAGGTATTCCCACTTTTTCTCATGTTTTCTGTTTTGCCTTCTTTATGAAATAACAAACTTTTATTCCAAGCCTATTTCTCAAGCATTTGAGTCATGGCTTCTTCTTCTTGAAAAAGGGTGTTTTGTTTTGTTCACAGATTATTGAGACCAAAAATTTCAGAGGCTCCAAGACTGTGTCAGATTTTGTGAAGGCAGGAGGCACTGACTACCACCTTATTTTCGATAACTGTCATGATGCATCTGGGCGAATGATGGACGATTAAAATCATATTCGCTGTATTGCCAGAGTTAGGAATACAGTTTATTATGGTACAATAACTATCAATGAATGTCATTTCCATTATTGTTTCCTGAATTAATATGCTGCTTTTGTTCAACTACGAACATAAATTGTCATATTTTCATAGCACTTTTTCTGAGCTGTTAAAGACTATTTTTTTGTGGATTTGCAGACGTTATGCATAAGTTTGCTAGATCATACAGTATTTGTTTACAACATCGTAATGAATGCAGGCTTCTGCAAAATGTTTTCAATGTATTGAAAGAACCTTTCGCTGTGCAGCAAACATTTTTGATGAAATAAAAAAAAAAAACTCAAACAAATTGCCATATTTGTATATTTAATGACTATGACATGTTAAACATGTGAAGGGGATCTTTCCTACTTTCCTGACTAAACAGACTAAGCAGTTAAAATCTGTTTACAAATTACAATATGAAATATCCACTAGTTCTGTACATTTTTTAAATTATTGATTTAAGACAATTTACAAAAAAAAAATTCCCAAACAAACATAGCCTTATAAAGTAAATGTTTCCCTCATGACACACCTGAGGCTAGATGATGACTCAAAAAAACAAAAAAACAAACAAACAAAACCCAGAATTTACAGATTGCTCCGCTGAAATGAATCACACTAATGTTATTTACAGCTAATAACATAGATCTGGGCATGTTTACTGTAATTTGATTCATTATACTCACATAGCCATCAAGGCATTATAAAAAATATATGTATCTGTATGTATACGACACATTTACTCATGGAAACAGTCAGAGTCAGAGTGGTTCGGCTGTTGGGAATGTGGGGATTTGTTCACCCAGTACGCAATGTTATTTTAGTTTGTAATTTCTTTCAGTAATGGATATTTTGACAGATACATCCCTGCAAATGCATCAGCAGGGATGGTTTTTGATTTTGAGGGACATTGAATGGTTTTTACAAGCAAACCATGGACAGCCAATTTGGGTATGACTTGAATTGTTTACCAAAGACCACAGGCCTTCAGGTTTTTGATAACCGTGTCAGCAACGGTGTTGAATGTTGTATTCACATTCTGTGTATCGACGGCACAGGTCATGTGTGTGTAGATCTCCTTTTCGCCCTTCTTGGTATTCAAATCTTCAAACTGCTTCTTGATGAAGTTAGTTCCCTCATCATAACTGTTGCCACCTGAGAACAGATAATCACAGTTTGTTTTCCTAAATTAAACTGGATTTTCAAACCAACTAGCAAAAAGATGCAGACAGTTTACCCAAACCATCCTTTTTACATAACCACACCAATTATTGTTGCATGAGTGCTCTACTGTGATACACTTACATGACCAATTATTTTAAATACTTCAACCTTGATGTTATATGCGTCATTCATTTTCATGACTCTAAGAATTTCAATGCTTTGATAGTTTAGAGAGCCCATCTCTCAGGGAGCTCTGGGATGTCAAACAAGAAAGAAACAAGAATGTCTGTTCTAAACAGTTTTGATTCCAAAGTAACTGCTTGCAGTAATCAGCCTGCTTCACTGCTGCTGACCTAATAAATAGACAACATAATCAGCCTTCAATCAAATTCTTGTTCAAATGGGTCTCTGTATGATACAACACTAACCAGTATAGTTGGGGAAGGCAATGGTCAGGGGCGATCTCTGGATTTTGGTCTTGAAAATGTCTGTCTTGTTGAGGAAGAGCACAATGGTCGTGTTGTTGAAGAACTTGTGGTTGCAGATACTGTTGAACAGATGCAGGCTCTCGTGCATACGATTCTAATAGAGACAAGAAAGTCAACACAACACAGTCATCAGCAAAATGATGGTGGGAGTTTACCTGAGCCACCCATCCTATATAACCAATTGACATTACATATAATTGCAAATGAACTCTACTGTGAAACATTTAAATGAATAATTATTTTAAATAATACTGCTGTACAACCAAAAACTTTGTTACAACTAATATCTGAGACCTCTAAAATTGAATCAGTTCATCTAGACCCAAGTAAAACATCTGTGTTAAATTCGTGCCTAAAAGACATTCTTGAGTTATGGAACTCACTAGAATGGGGATGACGTGGTCACATGTATCATCTTTGACCTACAATATGACCTCAAGAATCTAATAATTTAATCTTCAAGTCCACTGAACATTCATACCAAATCTATAGTAAAACAGGCCCAGAGGTTGTGTCTTGTTATGTGTGACACACATGCAATGACAAAAACATAGTCACCTCCAACCAAGGTTACTATTGTGATAGAAGCATGGAAATGCATCTTCACATTGTTGTCCAGATATCCATGAAAGTTGGCATACAGTACAAACCATCTAGCACCAGGCCTCTGTTTATATAAACTGCAAATTATCAAAATATGGCATGGTACTGTAGTAGCTTCTGTATGTTTAGGGGAACACAATTACTAAACATACAAGTTCACACAGCAGGATAAAAAGACAAACACCTGACAGGACTTGCCCTGTTCTCAGAGGACCTTGTCAGAAACCTGCTTTTTTATCCGTTGGGTGATTTCATTCTTGACAAATGACTTCTCACACTTAAGGCATTACGCACACAGTGTTGTAGTGGTTAAATAAGAGGTGAGTAAACTGATTTTAATTTTGTGATCTGCAAAGTGAACTGCAATACGCAGTGTCAGATCAGATGTCAAAAAAGGCGCGTGGAACACGTTTGATGGTAGAAAATTATTGCCTTGGTATTGCATTTTAAATGCAGAGGAGTTTCACAACGTTAAAAGTTGTATATGGTGCATAAACTCTATAGTAGGTGGATAAACCATATTTCCAAAATTTTTGAGGTGAGTAAACTGTATGTTTAGCCACCACTACATCCCTGCGCACACAGCACAAGTAAACTGTGAGTAAACTGTATTTACTTGCGTTTAGCCACCATTACAGTACATCCCTGCACACACAGCACAATGGCACGTATACACAGGCTCAACAAACACACAGGCAGCAGCGCTCAGCAACTCACCATCTCCTCATCCTCGACCAGCACCAGGTCATAAGCGCTAAGTGCAGAGATAAAGATTATGCAGCTAACTTCGTCGAATGACTTGATCCAGCCCTTCCTCTCCTCACGCTTGCCCCCAACATCCAAAAGCCTATTAAGTCACAGGGAGTTAGAGAGTCACCTTCAGCCCTTACACCTTATGGTGTCAGTTTCATGTTTCACAGACCATTGTAGTGGCTTTAGTTGAAAGGAGTTGAAAACATACTGTATATTAATATATATTAATATATATATGATAATGCTGTGTGTGTGTGTGTGTGTGTGTGTGTGTGTGTGTGTGTGTGTGTGTGTGTGTGTGTGTGTGTGTGTGTGTGTGTGTGAAGAAAAAACTCCTGTGTGGCTGCATACATGTAGGATGGTGTACTCCTTCAGTCTTTCCTAAAGGGCATTAAACTTTCATTTGTGAAAATGTGAAACTCACTGAGTGGTCAGTAACATTTACTGATACGGTGCTGCAAAAATCATATCAAAGTGATGTGACTTCCATCAACTTGTAGCTAGCTTCAAATGCTTAAGCGGAAGTTTACATACAGGAAAAATAGGTCCACCATTGAGAATGATTGGTCCCTGCTGGAAACCATACTTTTCAGCAAATTTTTGTGCTAGCATATCTGTGAACATTCCACTCAGTGAGTTTCATGTCTTCACAAACGGAAGTTTAATGCCTTTTAGAAGAGACTGCAAGAGTGCACCTATGCAGCCATTCTGTAGCAATAGCAAAACCCCAAAATTCTCGGAACAGAGGCATTTGTCAAAATTTCAATCTTAACCATTGTACTTCATCAGAAATGATGGAAAATACTGAACTTGTGCTGAACTTGTGCTTTAACCACCATGACCCCAGCAGGGGCTCCGAAAGAAGGTTTTCTGTGTCTCCATCAGTTAGCTGCTGTTTCTCAAATTCGGTCTACTGGGCGTTGCACCAAATTTTCCCGTTCTCATACTGGCAGTTCTTGTTGCTCACCTGACAAACATGTCCTTGCAGGGAAACTGCTCCTCTGACGTTCCAGTGGTCTCAATCCGAGCGTACAGCACATCCTGCTCAGTGGGTATGTAGTTAGGCTCAATGACTCTGTCCATGTCATCCAAGAAGCTGGCACATGCATTAACAGCAGAAGTTTCAGCGCACTCATTCATTTCATTAGTAAGTTGGCATCAAGTTACATGTGTGTTGTCATAATTATACTCACTAGGATGTGGGGTCATTAATGTCATACATATTGGCACGCTCAAAGCAGGACTTGATTCCTGCATCTGCCCAGATTGATTTGATGAGAGCAGCCATGTCAGCAGGCATTGTTCCCTCCTCTGTCGACCCTGCCATGCCCACCAACTTTTTAGAATCGGCCTGCAGAGCAATCATAGCATAAAACACATCAAATACTATCTAATACTATATAATACTATCATGTTTAGCAGAAGGTATTTGGGTAATTAGAAGTCGATGAAACAAAAAAACAAAAAATACAGGTGCACTGTGTTCAGCATGGTGTTGACCTCAAGAATCTTGAACCTACAGATAGACACTAGACCAGCAGCCATCTTGAAAGCACAGTTATAAGCTCTTATAACTGTCCTTTCAAGTTGTGTGACATATGTGCTCTACCTATAACCAGAAGGACTTTGCTATAACTCACAACATCAGTGCACTGATCATTTCAGTCACTTGTGAACATACATTTATATCAGCATTGAAAAATTCTAAAATTATCAAGCATTTGGCAAATAATGGATTTTTCCTGGGTGGCACAGAGAAAAATACAATATAATGTACAAAGATGCTACTGTAGGGTTGTATTAAAAACAATGAAATTTAAGTAATAGATGGTTGATGAAGTGTGCTGTATACTGTATGTTGTCGCCACTGTGTGGACACAAGCTTAGACTCGCTGTCACGTGGGAAGGACCCTCCAAAGCTCTTGTCCTGATTTGAACTTCCAGATACAGCACTAAGCACATGAACTCTGTCTGTAGTCAATTGAGTTACTGTAATCTGTGTGGATGTATGATTGCCTGTGTGGCTGCCTTCATGCATTCAAGTAGTATGCATACATGTACAGTATGTGTGTGAGTGTGCGTGTGTGTATGTATGTGTGTGTGTGTGTGTGTGTGTGTGTGTGTGTGTGTGTGTGTGTGTGTGTGTGTGTGTGTGTGTGTGTGTGTGTGTGTGTGTGTGTGTGTGAGTGAGTGAGTGAGTGAGAGAGAAAGATAGAGAGAGAGAGATTGTAAGTTTGTATGTGAATCTTCTTGCATGTTTCGCACTTCTGGTGCCTGTGTCTATGGTTTTGTTTGGGCTCTGTCTGGACTCATAGCTGCCTGAGTCTGGGGCAATGTCCGTGGGACTGACCTCGGCAGAGGGATTTGAAAACTTGATCTCCAGGGTGCCCATGTTCTGAATGACGGTCAGAGTAAACTGAAGGATGTTGCTGTAGATGGTGTGCCTAAACTCCAGCCTTTCTTCATCAGTGTAGCCGCCGAGGAATATGACTCTGAGGAACAACAAAACGGAAGAAATAAAAGGATGGTAAATGCTGTTGGTAGAAACAACAATGAGAAAATTGCATACAGCATAGACTGAACAGTCAACTGAAAACCTAACCCTAAACTTTCAGTTTGTTTTTTTTGAAATTGTAAATAAATAAACATAAATTGTAAATATGTAATTGTAAAATGTAAATATACATTTTCCTATGTCCCACTCAGGCAATATTAGTTGCCAGTTTGCTGTTCAATCTATGTTGTGTCAAATTTTCTCATTCTTTTCCCTACAGACAGCTGTCTGTGACCTCAAACAACAGGGCTACTGTATGGTTTGAATCACACCAAATTTGTCCTTTAAGGTCGAATGAGTTATATTTAGCTATATGCTATAGTGTGCATGTTCTGTACAATTAAATCGTTCAGTTTACTTACTTCATCTGCTTCGCTATTGTGGTCTTGCCAGCCTCATTGGCACCTGGAGGAACACAAACACCCTCTTAATTTGGTTTGGACATGGTGGTGCAACCACGGTCAGTGGTACAACTGCCACCTGCTGAGACTCAGGTGGCACAGTGCATTTGAAGTGGTTTGTTGCCTATTCCTGTGCCACTACATAGTAAACCAATTTCCAAACCTCTGCCACGAGTCAGCATCGGGCACTGTAGTGCTTCACAACCACCTGTTGGCACTATGTGTGGGTTGGCACCATTGGCATTATACCTCTTTTGGCATGACAATGGTTGAGCGTCACAGAGAGATCCCAGAAGGTCATATATAGGCTTCTAACTTGCTGGGGCTTTTTCACCTAGTTAGATTAGCGATAATGGGATCACAGCTCAGTGGGGAATCTGAAAGTCTCTCGCATCCAGAAATCCATGCACCAGACCAGCAGTTTTTTTTTTGCATACCAGACTTTCAATACACAAAATGTCAGATTTAGCAAGAAACCCCTCTCTCACAGGTTTACACAGACACAACTCAAGAGTTGTCATCATAATGCATTGCTTTTAAGTGTTACCCATTCACAATCCATGTGTCTCAAATTGCACATTTCTACGTCTAGTGCACTGAGATGTAGTACACAGTGCGCACTAAGAACTTGCTGCTATAATGTGCCTTTTTCACATTCAGTGTTGTTCCAAATGAATCACTGCTTTGTAAAAGGGCAGAGATGACGGAAGAAATTGCTGTTTAAATCGGCGACTCAAACAATCAGACTGCATTTTCTCAGTGGTTGTGGAGTGTGAACGCACTATGCCCTGAAACATAGTGTTTGAACTTAGTGTTCAAGTGCGTTATTTGAGACACGGCCAATATTGCTATTGACGTTTAACTGTGTGCTCTTCTTAATGTAAACCATTTAACAAGATGATACAGTATGTTTCCTGGAAAAAGGGAGAACCAATGATCATCCAAGTCTCTACATACCAAGTTACAGTAAGAGGCTTATTATGTAATAGGCTTTACAATGATCCCTATAGGTTACTAGCAGGCTAAACTCTCCAAGAGAGCCACATCAAAGATATCTAAACTGGCGCCTGAGATTACCTAGTGATCATATTGGGCATTGTTTTATCTCTCGGATCTGAGGTGAGGCATCGGAAGGCACCCATCCACAGAGGAAGGCAACCTTATGCTGCAGAATTGTGAGGTGGTCATCAGAGTAAATTCAGGTGAACTCAGATGAAGTCACACCTTAACTCACCTGTTAGTAACTTTTGACCTCTGCATGTCAGAAGTGCACTGTGCTCTGTGAACTTACTAACTTAAAATTGGACTAGGCAGCTTGGCAAGCTCACTTTGTTTCTGTAGTGTGTTGTCTACCTTCCAGACTGCAGAAGAGGATTGGAGATTACTTTCTTAAATAGCAAACCCTGCAGGATCAATTAAAGGATTTGGATCGGATAGTATAAACTACTACTAAATAATTTCAGCTCACCTCATTGCACCCCGCGCCTAAAAGATACTGATATGAATGTTAATATGGAGAATGCTGGACTGAGAATGACTGAGTGTGGCTTTGTGACTCAGTCGAAGTCCTTGGTTGCGAGCTGTTTGAGATTTGTTTTCAACATCACCTTTGCAAGTCAGCAGATTAAGCGACTGGGTTGCAAAAACAAAACATTCTCTAGTGTATCTAATCATACACAAATATTTCTGCAATTAAAATAGTAGAATTATGCCATTTTTGCAAAACAACTGTGGAAGAGTTTCAGAAAATTGCTTTACACTAGCTGGTTTATTTGAAATGGTATAAGTGAAGGTGTTGTTTCTCTGCTTCTCTGCTTTCCAAACCTTGGATGCACATATGTGTCTGTGCAAAAAATCTTTACAATTTTGCCAATTAAATTTTTTTTGCAGTATGATATTTCAATCAAAGTTTATGTGTGATTGAATTAGCAATCGATTTCCTCTGCTGATAACAGCAAACTTCTTAATACACCTTTAGCTACCAATTCCAATGATAATCTCTTTTTGACAGCATTATCAATGTCTTCACATGACATCTAAACTTTAAGTTCTCATTAAAAAATAGAAAAGAAACAAATCTCAAGGTTATCGTGCTTGGCACGATCCAAAGTCTTAAGTTTTAAACCAAGAGATCAGCAGTCCAAAAGATTAAAAGAGAACTGATCACCAAGCTCTGAAATCTACTGTATCTGTCTATTCCAATCTCCATCACAGCATATCTAAAAAAAAAAGTGCAGCTTCTACTTTGACCTTCCTCACTGCATAGCAACCATGAGGAAAAACACTTTGTCTCCTTGGATACCACCATCCCTATCCCTGTGTTCTCCACACCCAAATCAATATGAATCGTCTTAAATATTAGGGGGAAAGGAAACACTGCAGCCGTAAATTCTCCAAACTCCAGATGAATATCTTGTATATCAAAGATTGAGCTCCTTACCCAGCAGCAGAAACTTGACGTTCTTGGGCTCAGCCATGGTGCGTTTTTAGGAGTCACTCTCTTCTCTGGAACTCAACTGTCCTCTGTGACCGTCTCTGTGCGGCCCGAGCAGAAGTCTTAGTAAATCCCGACGGTGGCGGGGTAAACGGTTATCCTAAAAGGTGCGCGTAGGAGGAAGTGGGAGGGACCAAACCAGATCTGTCTCATGACATTTGATGTCACTGAGCTGGTAGGAGATGGTGTGTATTGGCTGACCCAGGTAAACACTACTCCATAACCATTGACGCATGGGCCGAATCCCTCCCACACAGGGCTGATGGCTATTCATGAAACTCTGACGTTCACCAAGGCATTACAATCCAGTATCCAATTGAGTCTTTTTACTGGTGCTGTCTTGTCTGGTGTGTCTGTGAGAATGAGTGAAATGTAAAAATAGAAAAGCTGATTATGGGAGACGCATTGGAAAGAGATCTGTAACAAAAACCTAAGGCCTACATACACAGTGAAACAATAATGATTCATTATAATTGGTGCTATACAAATGTGTGATAGGTATTTCTTTGTAGACCACTTTATCAAATGAACCTTCAGTCAGATAGAGATACTTCATTTATCCAGAAGGAAATTCATTGTTTGGGCTTTCTTGAATGACCTCAACTCACCTCTTTATATCTTGTTTTCTTATTTTGTTGTCTTTCAACATCAGTATCAAATTCCTTGTATTCATAATAAGAAACCACCTTATCAACAATTCAACATATTGCACTACAACAGAATAAACAAGTCATGCCAACATTGGTTGGATCATCCCACCATATAAAGTTTGTTGCTAAAGAATATGTGGTAGAGTAAAATCAATTGCAATCAATGCAATAAACAACCAAAACAATCAAACAAATAATATTCCTTTATTGTGGAAAAAATGTCAGTATGTTCCAATACCCTCTTAGTGTTTTTCAATATAAAACAAATGGTCAGGTCAGAATTATGAATGCTGCTTACCAGTACTGGCCTATAGAGCAAAGCCACAAATGAGCTTCTTGTGATTCCAGTAACAAAGTTCAGCCCAGTCAAAAATGTCAATCAATGGGGGCGCTGTGGCTTAGTGGCTAGAGCGTCAGACCATTACTCCGGGGACCGGGGTTCGATTCTGTCCCGAGGTCATTTCCCGATCCCACCCCATCTCTCTCTCCCACTTGTTTCTTGTCATCTCTACACTATCCTATCTGATTAAAGGCAAAAAGCCCCAAAAATATCGTAAAAAAAAAAAAAATCATTTAGCATGATTGCTACAACAAACCAACAATTACAGGGCTCCGAGGAAGCAGTATATATATAAGGACTTTGGTGTTTGTTGATGTTTGTTAGTGTTTGTGTGAAATGGCCCTTTCTAATGATCTGATGGCCTTCTGCCCTGAGGTTCACCTTAAGAAAAGCTTAAAGTACACATGCAGTTGACTTGACATGGCCTAGGACCAGGGCTGTTTCAAGGTACTTAGGGGGCCCTAAGCAAACAGGACATGGGGGCCCTTCAACTCCCATGAAAACCTACATGAGCAATATTGTTATAATCTTCAAGCAGCTTCAATATAAATATTTGTACTGTTGGTTAACTCCAGTTTAAAGTATTTGTTTTGTTGAAAAATATTACCAACTAAACAACTAAAATGATTAAAAAGTCAATCTTGGGGACCCCTTTCAGCCAGGGGCCCCAGGCAATTGCCTGATTTGCCTGTCCTGTTGCGACGGCCCAGCCTTGGACAAATATCAAAAAGGCCAGTTTGGAGAGTAGCCTATGAGGCTTACTGTCTCCCATGCTGTTTCTAGGTCCGCCTACTGTGCACAGTTTAGGGATTGGAGAATGCTGTGGGCCTTCTAGTTAACTTCTGACAAGATTATCCAAATCTAATTCATTTGCTTAATCTTGCTGGTGAACTCCAAGACCTTTGATGCAGAATGTATAAATATATAGAAATAGATATAATCATGATGGAATAGACAAATTAGAACAAATTTAGTATTTAAAAGCACATTAATGAAGACTTGTTTCATCAGCTTGTGAACTCATCGGGCTGCGAATTCAGGTATATGCAGATAATGCATTAGTGTAAGGCTATTGAGCCAGGCCTACATAAAACTAGCCTTTGGTTGTGTAGATGAAATACAATCTTTGGTGGAACAAAAGGTCATCAAGTTATTTTAGAAATGTGTTGTGCACAAATATCCAGATGGATGGGGAATGATGTCCTTTATGGTATTGTTATGTTTCTTATGAATAAGGTGACCAGCAAAAATGAGAACATGCAGGTAATTTAAAAACTAAATACTACAATATGTGAAATATATTGACAGTATTGCTTTAATGTCAGGTTGGCCCTTGTTGTCATTCTTTCACACTCAAGTACAGACTTGAAATGACCATCACACAGCATAAGCTACAGCTCATGCGGAATATTAATGCTCATCATATTGACTGACACATCTTTTGATCTGCAAGTCTTCGGCTACTGATTTGCCCCTATTGTACTTGTCAACACATGTGCATACTGCTCACACATGTTCACAGTCTGAATTCCTTCTATAAAATAATGGTTTATAATCAAGAAAAAGGGGAAAAACTATTACCACAGACATACATGTACATAGGGCTACGTGTCCACCAAGTTTAATCAGTCCCAATGTGTTGGTGTTCCCGAAACAGTCCATGAAAATTTGCCTCTTAAAAAAAAAAAAAACAGCTAATCTCATGAGCTATTGTTTCTCAAGTGGTACACGATACAAGGGTGGCTGAGGGTTCATTGGATACGTGTTCTTGGGGCCTAGTATACTGTATGAGTAAAATTTAGTTAAAATTTTCCATAGGGGAAGAGCTGTCCATTGGGCCCCACATAGCTAGGGACTATGTTAGTTGCCGGTTCACCGCTCAGTCTATGCTGTATCAAAGTTTCTTATTTTTTTCCTATACGTAAAGCACTTGGTGAGTTTGAACAACAGGGCTATGGATTGATTTACACCAGATTTCTCCTTTAAATGTCAAGTGGCTCTACATACCCAGTAAGTTTCCCAATGTCCAGTGTCCTGGTGACAGATGATCAAAAATCACTAAGGAAAAAAAACAAAGCATGACTATAATAACAAAATACAGTATATCTTCATATGGACCAAGATGAGTATAGAGCAACCCAAAACACTGGGATTTTCAAAATTCAGAGTTAAACTGCAAATGACTCAGTTCTTGAATTTGAGTTACAATTTGAATTGAGGTAGCAGACAGGATGTAGAAATGCAATTTCAATTCAATTTTAAAATTCTTAGGTATTACCTGGGACTCGTTTGGATGTAGGCTCCAATCATTGAATGAAGATGCTATGGTTAATTACAGTCCATAATGGAACTCTCAATAAAACAATGTCAAAATTTGTCTTTAATAAAAAACAATGTCAGAACTTTCAACATACAGTCAGAACTGGTTCCTGTTATAGCCTAGGCCCAGGGTGCAAAATGTCAGGGGGGCATCACAATATATTTGTTTATTTTTGTCCTCAGTTGTTAGAATATAGGGAGCAATAGGGATTGCCAAGATACGTCAAAATCGTCATAATCGGCGCCATCTTGCCCCGGAGACAGCGGTTAGTTAAGCTGTAACTTTTTTACGGCCCCATCGTAGCTCCGGTTCATACACCTGATCACATTTTTTTTCCACCCGAAAATGTTTAAAATATTTTGCGAGTCTAGTCAGAGATTGTTTCTAGAGTTTAATTCTGGGGCAAACCCAGAATGCATTGTGTGATGACGACACGTTGGGAATCTCTATTGAATTCAGCTTTGAGCTATAGAGGCAGCAGCAATGTTTGAGCTGTCCCTGGGTGGAGTGAGAGCTTGACCTCCATGCTCTCAGGTCATTTCAGGTCACAAATGGAGCTTTTAACACATATCAGAGCTGCTGGCTGGGTTTCAATTTATGTTTTACCAATATCACTGGTGGACTATATCAGCACCCAAATTAGACAAAAAAGAAAACAGGCCTAGGCTACCAGTACTTAAAGGAGAAATCTGGTCTGATAAGGACCCAAAGTGTATTGCAACATTGTTAAAAGTTGGAATGTTTGCCGGGGAGCAGAATTTTGAGATGTTCATGTAGGCCGGAGAAAACTACTTGCTAGTTGTAGCTTCTAGGGGCATCCAGCTAGGGGGTATGTAGCTATCTGTACAATTACTAAGTTTTCAATGCCTTGTTTTAAATGTTGGAACTGTCATTATACTATAAACAAATTATGGTTTAAAACAATTTGGCTATCAACACCTAGCTTGATGCCCCTGGAAGCGACAAGTGGTTTTCTCCGGCCTGCAAGAACGCATCAAAATGCTGCTCCTGGCAAGTGTTTCAACTTTTTATGATGTTACAATATAGGCTACTTTGGGTCCTTTAACACCGAATTTCTCCTTTAAGGTCAGTAGATGTCCCATTAAATGTTGAACATTGCATGAGGTAGGATAATTATATGAAAGCTTGCATAATTTCTGAACGTCAGTGTACTTGTTCACAGGATTAAACACAGATAAAGTGGGGATCCTCAACACTTTATCTTTGTGAGCAGGGAATCCCATAATCTCTCTACCTGACGTAGGGGTTGGTCTACTTAAAAAGCTTTCCAAGGCCATTGGTGATGTCACATCATGATTTAGGCCATGCTGTTCTCATAGAAAGCAGTAGACCTAGCACAGTAGGCTACTAGAATCATGCTTGAGTTTGGATCTGTTGACCTCTTGACCCAATGGGTTGCCACCAACCAACCCCCAATTACAAATTTACTTTTACAACTAAATAAATAAATAAATAAATAAATAAATAAATAAAAAAGCTACTCAACCTAATGTAGCTATTTGCAGTTTTACAACATATAATTCAACAAGTAGAATTCATAAGCATTTCTAAATGTCATTCATTCTTCATGTTGTATGCTTAGGTCTACCATAAGCTATGATCCAATGAATGTAAAGGCAATCAATCTATTTCAAAGGGGCAAATGCTTTATAATTGTATTATACAATTCTAGGTGCAAGTTCTCTTCTGGCACAAAGACAAAGGATGATCCTGTTTGAGCACTTTTTTTTCTCAATATTTCGTCATGTGAAGAAACTGACTGTTTTCCATGTCTTTTCAGCCAAAAACAGTTATGAGAATTGTTTACACCTCCATGGCTGCGCTGCATTTACGCATCCCTGACTGCTCGCGCAGATAGCTAAATAATAATTTCCGTTCTATCCCACGGCAGAGTGGGAAGTCAGTCTGTAGTTTACCAAAGTGTTAAGTTCAGCTATCAGAAGTAGATGTGTTGTGCGAAAACATCGTGTGACTATAAAGTTAACATCACTTTCAGCAGATATCAGCTCACTTTAAGAACAGCTGGTCTACTGTACAACAAAAATAGTAGAACGGTATAGAAATTGTACAGTATTTCTAACTTTTTAAAAATAACTATACCCGTTAACTCTCTACAACGACAGCTCCGTTATGTTAACCTTTTTTGTTTACAGAAGCAGTTTCAGATCCTCCTCCTCCTCTGAGCAAAAGTGAGTGACGGCTGGTGTCATAATCTGTGTCATCTGAACAATGGCAGGTGGGTCACTAAATTTTTAAAAACTATTTGAAGTTTGCGGTAGCAGTAGACTGTGAACTAGTGTACTGGTTGAGATCAGGAAGATCGATTTAATTCACTTGGCATAACGTGAGCTGCGGTGATGTAATGGAAACTTTAGTCTTACTTCTCGTCAGTCCGTTGGAGAAATTTTAACTGAAAGACAGCATGTTGTTAGTTTTGTTGACAGTCATGTCAGTGCAGAATTAATGCAGATACAACGGCATGCTGTGTAGACTGATGTTAGCCAGATGTGCGTTGTTGTTCAGTTGCCTTGATTTTGAAAGTTTTAAAAAGTATCCTACTGTAATTACCTGTAATTATCTTGTTGTAAAAGGGATTGAGTCATTAAACACTAACATTAGCAGGTTATATATTTTAGATAGGCTAGTCGTTAGCCCATGATTAATGCCTGTGATGGTTTAAATGTCGTTGTTTGAGTTTTTAGATTAGATGAAGCTGTTAGTGTCCACAATGGACTTCACTTTTTGAGTATTTAGCATTTAGTTGTATCTGAAGACTTTATACCAGAGACACTTAGAAGGACTTTGTTTATACTCACCCCCATGCCTGGTGGCTAGGCCAGCCAGCAGGTGCTAGACGTTTTAATCACGTGATGTATGAAGTATGAAGTATAACCTGATTATATCACTAACCTATGATATAACCATAGACAGTAGAAGGATATCACTCTCTGGCCCTACTACATAATGTTATAATAGCCTACATAACCTACACATTCTACACACCAGTAAAACATTGCAGATATTAAATGGAAGGTTTAACAAAAAATATACACAGATACTGTAGGCCTAGGTCACAGGTAGAAAGCGTAGAAGAGAATGGGTTGTGTTGAATGTGAACCATTGGATTGAAATACTTTTGCAAACTCAGGTTAACTATCAAATCATGTATTTGGCAATATTCCAGAACTCTCTCAAAGTAGTGTTTGTACTTTGTCCTCCACTTACATTTGGGCTGTGTGAACCATTGGAGTGCTTTATTAATTAACTAGTAAGAAGTAGTGACAGTACCGGTATATCAAACAATGAAATGGACAGGCTTAAAGGTGGTCATCTGTCACTTTCTCCAGTTAACATACAGTAGGCCACCTCAAGCCTGAGATAAATTCTTTTTGTTATAATATCCTCCACTAGATGGTGCTCACCACTCAACACATGCTTTGAACATGGCTCAATGATCATACATCAACTGTGGTGATATCCAGTTTGGATGTTTGCAAAGCAAGTTTCCTTTTGGAAGCTGTTTAATAACTTATCCATTCATGAAAATGTTGCAAAAATGGTTAGATAATGAGGGATCTTCTTGATACTTTGCAAATACTGACCATTTGTTGTGCATTGAAAAATATCAAAAGTAGACTGAGGTCAGCTAAGGTAGGCTCACAATATGGGTTTTGCTTTTCAGCCAAGTTCAGTAGGCTATACATTATTTATGTAGTGTTGCATTTGGACATGCAGTAGTCTGCACACAGGTAACATATAGTAACCATTCATTGCTTATATTTGCTTTCACTTTTGGGTCTCTCATGGGGGTTGAATGAAATTAAAGTTTCATTTCTACTGTACATGCATGTTTGAACACACGTATGCAAAGACACTTAATGCCATTACTGTAAGAGTTGTTGACACTTGCCTAACAAAGCCTGTAATGTGGCTAGCAGCTTTAAATGTAGGTCTCTTAAGTTGCACAGAACCAATTAGTCAGTGCTTAATTTGTAAATCAGTAGGTAACGGAACGCAAAGTACATTATAACGACAGGCCGATGACGATATGACTCAGGTCCCGGAACGCACAAAAAAACATCAAATGAATTGCCACTTCTACAGCTGTGGCACATAAAAGGCTCAATTTCAGACAACATCCCTTTTAAAAATGCCATAAGATTGCATTACAAAAAAAAAGTTCGGTAAAGGCTTTGCGGACTTTTGAATGTAATGGGAAGCAAGCACTGACCTTACAATGTGAGTAGTTGACAATGTCTCTCTGTATCTCTCTCTCTCTCTCTCTCTCTCTCTCTCTCTCTCTCTCTCTCTCTCTCTCTCTCTCTCTCTCTCCCGGACCTCTGGCTGAATGTTATGCACAACGGTGAACTGGCACTTATTAATTTCGGTGAATATGCTACTTGCACGAAATCCTCAATAAAGTTTACATCATGCGCAGCATGATCGGAATAGCCTGGTTAAAGCAATATCTAGGAAAGAGGTTGACCTAGGGAGAGCCGCGCATTATCTTACTATCTGGACCTACAGTAGGCCTATGTTTGGCTTTATTGAAGTAGGCTAAAACCGAAACGAGCAAGCGGCCACATTTTCAGTGGCATTGTAACGGACTGTGTCCGGCGGGTGGTAGACTCAAGGCATGGAAACGGAATAATGCAGACGTCTTTCTTTTATTTTATATTAGGCCACCGGCGGGGTGCATAACATAACAAATTAACAAACAAACTAAACAAACAAAAACACTGATCAAACTGAAAATAATCAGGGGCAAGGCCCACAAACTAGGCAATATAACATACCATCATTAGATCCTCTCGCGTCAGAGGCAAACCCCGACTGTTACGCACGGTAACTAGGCTATCGGTCACAACCAAATCATGGTTTACAATCAATTAAGACATTGATTTATGTTTACAACCTATACATTGCAACTGCGCAAGCATACCGTGCCCCTTTATCATCAGAGAACATAATAACAGCATGCCAATAAGGCAATAACACAAAAAAGAAAAGATGATCAAAAACACCACTGTAACAAGCGCTTCCCAGCGGGAGCGCCTCGCAACTCCATAAAAAGGTTCCACCTCGCATAGCTCGGTTTGATCCCCGCTTATGATAACTTTATTTGTCAGTAAAATATTATATACTATTGTATTGTCAGAGCCCCCACAGATGTTTGAGTTTGCTGCTTTCATGGGAGCCAGACCTCTCTCTATGGGAGCTCAGCTCTCACTGGCTCCCACCTAACTCGAACCCTGAATGCGAATCACCAGTACACACCATTCGTTTGCCCCTCTCACTGACACACTGTATTTTTGTACTTTATTTTGTACAATTCATGAATTGATTTTATACATTTTAAAACGTTGTCATGATTTTTTTTTTTTTTTTTTTAAATAAAAAAATATTATTATTATTCACGAGAGGTGGCGGATCAGCCAAAATAGGTCCCGGAACGCGGGGGGTCAAAATGACGAGGTGGGGGATCCTGTTCCGGCATATTCCGGCACAAATTAAGCACTG
>JAODXP020000012.1:2958808-2968085 GCA_027497455.2 Sardinella longiceps | reverse complement strand
AGTCTCTGCTTGTTGTGATATGCTGACAGTGGTCCTTATTGCAGTTGTACCTTTGTCTTATATTCCTCGGCAGAAAAGTAGAATATGACTGGCAACTGATGCATATGTTGTATCCTGTGCTTTTCTGTAACCCTTCACAAGTGCTAAAACAGCTCTCCCCTCCTTGTTCACACTCTTGGGTATGTGATACATACACTTTGTCGCTGTTTACACCTCACAGTGCACAGCTTTCATTAAACAGCCTGGACGATATTCAGGATGGTTTGCAAGGCTTGTGATTATTGCACATGAGGAATGGCATGGTTAAATATCACTGACTCTGCTTTCTCTAGTCTTGTTTGTTGTGTTTGAGTCCATCCCACCCACATGCACCTCCCCATTTGTTTGAGTCTTCCCTGCCCAGTCACCATGAGTGGTCGCCGCTAATTAGCCAAGGTAAGCGCTTGGCCCCTGTCTTGTCTGTCATGTCTCTAGGGTGACCTCTCCGCTGATGATTTGTGGCTGTGGTGACAGTCTGTTGACATGGGATCTAAGGGGGAGGGAGGGGGGGGGGGTATGGTGGGTGGTTCTTAATCTCCACTGCTCCGAGTGGCTTTGCCTACTACTGTGGTGGTGCATTGCATCTCCTTTTTTATTTTTAAACTGGAATGTCAGGCATGGAGCACGACATGGAGCCCACGCCAATCCGCACCACTCCGCTCAGCCCACCGCCCTCTTTTCTCGCTCTCCCACTTTCTTTCTCTCTCTCTCTCTCTCTCTCTCTCTCTCTCTCTCTCTCTCTCTCTCTCTCTCCTGTCTTCTCTGACTTTCTGTCTCTCCTCTCTCCTGCGGGAGAGATTTTCCAGGAAAGCTGATTGTGCACAGGGCTAGTCTGCTTAAGTCCGTAACGCCGCTCACTCCAAAGCTTTGTCTTTGTCCTTCCAGAAAGCCATTTCAGCTCTTTTTTTTCTGACTGGGAGTCTTCTGCCACCCTTTTTACGTTTGTTAAGACTTTGCACTCTGGTTCAGCTGTTTGGCGATCACTCTTTTTTTTCCCTGGTGGACCGTGTTGTATGTGTGTATTGATTCCACCCCTGGATTAACTGTGACCTACTGGTGACCTGAGTCTCTCTGTTGCTGTCATGGCTGTTGAGGCCGGGGGCTGGTAGCCGGCAGCAGCTTGCCTCTCCCACAAGCTGAAGGCTACTTTTCCCTCCTGGCAGCCATGCAGCCCACCGTTACCATCAGCGCCATCCACTTCGCCTCGAGGCAGCTTTGGCCGTGGTTGCTGTGGCAACCGGGGAGGCTGACTTGTGGGGTGTCCGGGGGAATCCGTGGGATGTCCTGCCCCCCGCTGCCTCCCTTTCTCCGCTCCTCCTCCTCCTCCTCCTCCACCTCCTCTTCGGCATGCCTGATGTTTGAGCTGATGACGATGCAGGCAGGGAGGAGGAGTCAAACATGTGGAGGTTCTTCTGGAGAATCACATCATCATCAGCAGCAGCAGCAGTGGCCCAGTCCTTTCTGCTGCAATAAGAGTCCCCTTGGGTACCGCTTTGGTCCCAGCCTCCGCAGCAGCCTGCGTGTTTGCTCCGCTCCTCCTCCTTCTTCTCTATTCTCTCCCTCGCTCTCTCCCACTCTTTCCCCTCCTCCTCCTCTTCTTCTTCTTCCTCCACCCCTCCGCCCATCCCTGTGCCGCTCCTTCTGCAGCACCGGCTCACTCTACGCCGGCCGGCACAGCACCAAGAGGAACATGTCCGCCTCCGGCAGCGACGCCCCCGCCACGGGGAAGAGCAAGACCAAATCTCCCCTCCGCAAGCGGGGCAGCTTACAGAGCAACACCAGCCCTGGTGAGTGAGTGAGTCAGTGAGTGAGTGAGTGAGAGAGAGGGAGGGAGAGAGAGAGTTACGGAGTGAGTGAGAGAAGGGAAGGGTGCGGTGGATGGACCGGGAGGAAGTGGGAGTGGGGGAGGTAGAGCATCCTGCAGCGGGGAATATAGGACAGGGTGGAGGAGAGAGAGAGAGCGAGAGAGCGTGGAAGCGGAGCAGATGCCTAAAGAATGCAGATGCCGGTGCAGTCAAGTGGCAAGGGAGCTGAATGTCGGCTGAGGGCAAGCTGCGCTGGCAAGAGTCCCATGTTTGTGTCCTGCTTTTTTAAATTATTGTTATTATAGCGCAAAAGTTTCTCCAGAAATTTCCTGTTCCATGGAAAGTTTTCTTTCTCTGTTCAAAGCAAAACACTGCACTAGTTTGACTGCTTGAGAGACAGACATTCTCACACCAAGGTCCTACACCTTATTTATTCACACAAGCTTTTTATTAGTCAAGTCACGACTCCGTAAATCCATAATATGTCCTAAAGTGACTACATGTCCTTTTATTGATGAGTCAGTGAGCAGGACATTGTGTACTTTTGCCTGTGCATTGCTACCTCTGTGTGCTCCAGTGTCCACTGCTGCTGTGGCTGGTGGTGGGTGGATGCCCTGGTGTGGGCTGTGAGGAGAGGCTAAGGATGGTGGCTGTGTGGAGATGCTCTGGATGGGAGCTTTAATCATCAAAGGGAATTCATAAGTGAAGCTCCCCACGAACACTGCGTAATCACGACCACTAAAAAGGGTTTCAAATGCCACTCTTGCAATGCAAACATTGTGGGTTTAGTACTTTGGGTTGGTCTGTTTTATATTACATTGAGAAACATTTACATTATTTACAACATTTATATTATTTTTTTTGCATAGTCTGTATGAGATTGCTGTTGTGTTTGTCTCTTGTATTGGTTCTTGTGGTGCTGCCAAGTTTTCAGGTCATAATTCAAAAAGCATTTTCTTTCTCCATAATTCTGTTTTAGAGCATTACAGTCATCCATAAATCCATCTATCCATCATTCACCCTGTGTCTTAATTCAGATTTAGGCCTAGTCAGCAGAAAAAGGCAAGCCTTTCGTTAAAATGCTATCACAAGAGAACTCAAAAATAGTTACAATTTTTTAACGCTTTACACTTTTTAAATTTATTTTTTGAACTTGGAAAACAAACCAACAGAACTCGCAATAGGAACACCACTTATTGCTCATCAGAGTCGGGAGCAAATGGCGGTGGGTTACACTGTCCTTGTAACACTGAGCCGGACCCCATGTCTCATGGCTCCTACTGAAACCCGATCAGTCCTTCCGCTCAGAGTGGTCTCCTGAGGAGGGCTGAGTTTCAGCTGAAAGGACTTCTGGACAGCCTGTCTCACCAGCTCGTTTTTCCTCTGAAGGATCCCCTAATGGTGAAGACAGGTTGTGAGCTGCAGTAGCCAACGGCAAGCTTTACAATCTCCAGTAAACAGAAAGCTGTTAATTTGGTAGAATGGCTTTATCAGGGCATTCCTCTTTCTTTCTTTTTTCTTTTAAAATAAACCCAGTACAGGCACAACATTGTTCTGATCCATCAAAGTATTATCTAAGCACTTTCTGCATGATTTTGATTTTTTTTTATCCACCAGCTAGAGTTGTGAACATCCAAAGGCAGAGCTCATCTTTAGTAATCTTAAGAGTTATAATCCACCTACATTGTCCTTTCTTAGACTACATTCTGTACAAGAAACATCAGTTTGAACAGCTTTAAACCTTTTGGGTTATTTTTATAGGACTAATAATGAGGAGACATTTGGGGTGCACCTTGTCTGACTTAAATGAAGGAGACAGTCAGTGTTAAGGAGAAATCTGGTGTAAATCAATCCATAATCCTGTTGTTCAAGCCCACCAAGTGAAGGAAGGAAAAAGAATGTAGAACTTTTATACCCATAGGCCGTGCAGTGAACTGGTAACTAACACTAAGTGAATAGGACATAACAACTTTTACTCTCAGTTTCATTTCATCATGCCCCATTCAGTCAGCATTAGTAAACTGATTGCTATTCGGTCTATGTAGCTTCAAATTTTCTCGTTCTTTTTCTTACAGACAGCCAGGCTAACAGACAGCATTCAGGTACCTTGAACAACAGGGATATTTAATATTCATCACCTGATTTCTCTTTGAAGACAGTCTATATGGGAAAAAGTGCCAACTCTCAACACGACTCTACGAGTCAGTATTTAGAGGGAGAAGAACTAGCCTGCTGGTAAACAGAACAGGGCCTTCCATCTCTGCAAGCTTGACCCCCCCCCCCCACATACACCTGCACTCCCTGTCCGGGTGTTTAATATGAGCAAGGAGATGCTCCGGGTCGCTCTCTCTCTCTCCCCCTCTCTCTCGCTCTCCCTTTCCCTCTTTGCCAGGAGTGGCTTGTGCCGCAGTAATAAATAACTTAGAGGCTCGCCTCCCACACAGCTGCCATCTCAGGCCTCTCAATTAGCCGCTCTGCTGAACGCACAGGCGAACAGAGCAGTCAGGAAAGAGAGGAGTGGGCTGCAGAGCGGCGCGAGTGACTGTGACTGTGTGAAGAGACTGTGCTTCTTAGCTTAGCTTAGTTTAGCATAGCTTAGGCCAGGGACTAGACATTTAACACAGCACAGTATAGGAGGCAATGGCTATGATGAGTGAGGTGACATATTGAGAACTGATGTAATTGAGAGCTACACACTAGGGTGGAAGTTTATTTAATTAGGGGGGTCATAGAGCAAGCATATTGTGGTGGTCTGTAATCACAAACTGTTCATATGTAGCATATCTGACCTCATTGGGAATTGCTGATGTAAGATTTGTTACACCGGCAACTAGTTTGTAGTTTGTTTGTATTTTTTGTTTTGTTTGTTTCATTGGTTTTGTCAGTTGTTAGTCCGAGTGTTGAGATTGAAGTATTATCATATATAGTTTATCATATATAGCCTATAGTTTGTTAATTTAAAAAATTTCTGTGAGCCAGGTAATGACATGTTGTTGTTACACAAATGGACTGTAGCAATCAGCAACATCAACCATGTACTGTACACTTTGATTTCCTGCTCATCGTAGCATATCACAGCCCAGATGAAAAAAGGGATGTATCAGGTTAAGTTAATGCAGGCACATCAGAAGCAGTGAAGGTTTATTGTACCATAATGACCCACTTATCCAGAGCTGCTCTGTCCTCTTCTGGCACTGCAATTTTCACCTACGCTTTTACCCTTCTGACATAATGCGCTGCTTCAGTTCAGAGCCTTTTTCTCTACCGTAGTATGAAAGCTGTAAGCCCTTAAATATAACTAAGCTACATCAGTCAGTATTAATAGGTGTTTTATCATGCATGTGTGTACTGAGCTGACCCAAGAACTGTGTGTGGTGGGGTTTCCCTGGGCAGTAAACTCTGCTGTCGTCCTAAGACTTTAAAGTAAACAATAAACTCTGACTATAAGGTCTTACTAAGACCCTGCACACTGCTGGTGACACTGTGAGTGTTACCAGTTACCCTCTCGGATCTTATTATTATTTCAAGCGGTTTCTGGCTTGTGTGGCATATGAATAATTGACAGTTATGGGGCTGAGCTTTTATTTTGGGCAGAAGGAGGCGGGGGATGTTTTTTGATATGAAAATGAGCTACTTGTTTGGACCTTTCTTTCCTCTCCGTCTCTCTCTCCCTTTTTTTTCTCTTTCTATTCTCTTCTTTTTTTCCCTCTGGGGTCCTGCACTCTCCATGATAACACTCCCTCAGGGAAACCCGGCATGTTGTAGAGATAAAGCGCTGATGGAGCTATCAGTATTGCCCCCTCCCCCCAACACACACACACACACACACACACACACACACACAAAACACACACAAGCCACACACAAGCACACACATGTCATCACTTCCCCAACCAGTATCTACCCTCTCTGGAATATGCTGACTGCATGACAACCCAGTCCTCACCTGTGGGACTTTGACCCAGTGGGTTGGATCGGGGTTGGGTTTGGGGTTGGGTTGGGTGGGACCGGCTTCTGTAGAGATCTCTCTCTCCTCACGCCTGTGGAGTCTCTCTGCAGTTATACTAGTGACTGGGCAGTTTCACTCCTGGACTGGCGTATACAAGTGTGAGGTCAGTCCTCACTGTGCTTCTAAGGGCTGTTACTGAAAGATAAGGAATAAAACAAGACAGGAGAGCTTTATTTTTAGGAGATTGCACATGTACCGGTAGTGTGATTGCTACCCCTTTGAAGTGCTTTTGTGGTTCACTTCAAAAGACAGACTCGTGGAATTGTGGAGTTCTCGCGCCAGAGAAGGTAACACTGTCTTGCTGTGAATTTTGTGCATGAAACATCCTGCTGTGTTTCGGTTTAATAATTTACCTAGCGTTAGTTCAGATCATAAATGTTTTAAGTCAACAGTTATACTACTGTTTTATTATTGCATTACAGTGGTTCCTCAGATAAGTCCCAACTCAATTCTTGAGAGAGTGAGTGAGTGAGTTATTCAATGAGTTGATTGTTTCATCATGAAGATATGATGTTACGTTAGTGCTTTTTACCAAAGAGAAATGAATAAAAAAGTAACACTCTTGTAGTGTTCTTTTCCATCCAGCAGAGTGCACTACTAGATAAGCTCCTGACTTGGGGTAGGCCACGAGTTTAGAGTTTCAATGACAAACAGAGGGGTCATAGTACCGGTAATCATCGAGACCTGAAGTTTGTTTGTGTGTTGAGTCACACGCTAAAACTGTCACACATCCTATCCTTTAACATGGAAACATTCTAGATCATTCTCTTTCCCCGTACTGTGTGATGAGTTAGTGGAAAAGTACAGATGGGAGATGGAAGAGTGTGTGTGTGGGTGTGTGTGTTGGGGGGGGAGGCGAGGGGGTGGAATGACTGAGAGAGAGAGAGACCCTGCTTGACTCCTAGATTCTGCTCTGTCTCTGAGCCTCAGTGGGCTTCCGTCCTGACAGGAGGGATTGTTGCAGTGGCGGGGGGTAACTGGATAGCTGTCAAAGAGTCTTCACCGCTGGGAGCGTGTAATCCGCCCTCTCCTAATCTGGCCTGCTAACCCCCTTTCCCCCCAACCCCACACTCTGTACCCCCTTGTCTCCCTGTTGGACCCGTGTTCCGTCCAATCAAAACGGGCCCTGAAAATGACTGGCTCTAATATCTGTGTGAGTGTGTTTGTATGCAGGCCCGTTTCAAGGTACTTTGGGGCCCCAAGCAAACAGGACATGGGGGCCCTTCATTCCCCGTAAATACTTATATTAATCACATTGTTATAATTTTCAAACATCATCAATATAATTATTTGTATTGTACAGTTGTCTAACTCCAGTTTAAAGTCATTTTTTGTTGAAAAACACCACCAACTTAACTACTAAAATGATTAAACAGTCAATCTTGGGGGCCCCTTTCAGCCTGGGGCCCCAGGCGATTGCCTGATTTGCCTGCCTTGTTGTGACGGCCCTGTTTGTATGGCAGGTTTCTGTTTCAGAGTCTGCTGCTGTCCAGTACAGTTAAGCATGGAGCTCTCTAAGCACGCCACGCTCAATAGGTATCGATTTCTTTTTAATCTTCCAATCCCCACTTGGGCCATGCTGGTGAGTGTTAGTCGGGTCTGAAGTGGACTTTGATCTTTATGACTCGGATGCCTGTCTGACGGTTGGACCTCACCGCCGACCCCATTGAGGAGACACAGACTAAACACAGGCTCTTAATAGAGCGATCCACGACTTGGATTGGCCTCACCATTGCCCACCACTGGTAGAGAGGTGATGGCTTCTCTCCCTCCTGCGGGCGTCATTGAAGTCATGTGACGTGACTCTTTGGCCTTGGTGTTTACCACAGCTGTGAGGCTGCTAGCTTGACACACGGTGAGTTGCAAATAGAGGGGAAGATTAACACCAGGGGAAAATGTGCAGACATGGGTAATGTCCCCTAGAGACAGCTTAGCAACCTGAGGGCACACGTGTGCTGTATGTGGTTGTAGGCTACTCAGGTAAGCATATAGAAGGACATGACATGTACAGGTACACGCTGTTGCTCCACTTTGCTCAGGCTCATACTATGTAAATAGCCTGCTTAAAGTTTCTAACATGCTCTATGCAGTACATGTCATAACACATATTATAATACTTCCACACTCACAGTTCCACAAACTCACTCACAAACATACACCTTAGTCAGTTACACACAGTTACACACACCATTAGTCTCTTTCTCTCTCTCGCGCACACACACACGCGCGCACACACACACACACACACAGGGAGCCCAGGGACTCGGTAGCAACAGTCAACTGTGATATCCCACTTGTCTGAGCTGAGAAGAACTGACATGACTGTGTGTGTGTGAGAGAGAGAGGGAGAGAGTGCCTCTCAAAGATATTTGGGTATTGAATGTCTCCTGGGGAGGCCTTGGTGGCATGTGGCTGTTAGTACACACATGCAATACATTTCTCTCTGTCTGCAAACTATCCTCCACCAGGACACCTAGTAAATCAGCGCCAAGGAGACGAAAATTACGGCCCCATAAACACTATCCATCATACTCACCCGTCTATACACACACACACACACACATACACGCCCAATCACACAAACAAACAACACACAAACTCACACTCATGTGCAAGGCAAGCTGCCATCAACTTTAATTCATCACCACTCAGAAAGAGAGAGAGAGAAAGGAGGAGAGCGAAAGATTGAATAAGAGAGCAAGATAAGTAAGTCAAAGAAAGCTTGTTAAACTGTAGGATTTTAGGTGCAAGGATTAGGTTTAGGCTACATTTTCTGTGGAAAGCAATGAAATACTGATGCACTACTTGTTGATTTTTGAGACAATAATCGCAATAATGTCTGGGTTATTTCCTCTGTCAAATCAAGTCAGGGCTATGCTCATCCAAGAGAACCCAGTAGGCCTATACCTGCCTAAATCCCATATCTTGGTTTTGTGAAATGCCCTCCAAGAATGACCAGAGTGAAGACTGTTTGCAAACACCACAATTAGATCTATCGATTTAGTTATTTTGCTCCCAGCAACTGTATTTTGTGGAGCAACAAGCTACTCATTGAATCTGACAGAAAATGTAATATATTAGAAAGGCTGACTAGCCTAGACCCTTAAATCCCAATGAAAAGTGATATCATGGCATGAAAAGCTTTGCGTAGTTGGACGCTTAAGCTGTTTTCAGAGAGTACAGTTTGCGTACTGAATTTATATTGCATTTCTTAGTGGTTTGTGGTTGTGGTTGGCTTGCTGTTAATGGAACCAGTATTTTGAATGGAGTGACGAACATTGTGTTGTCCGAAATTGCTACACCCAAACTGTTGACGGTTAGTTTGGGACAAGATAAGGGGGGTGAAGGGTGGCACCACTGATAAAAGGATTGTTTAGGGCCCCATGTTGGCTCAAATACAACTTTTCCCACCTTGCTTCAAGCT
>JAODXP020000012.1:2953808-2956308 GCA_027497455.2 Sardinella longiceps | reverse complement strand
ACCCATATCATTGAATTTGTGCTTATAGTGCTGTAATGTGGTGATTGAGCTATCAATCTCTCCTCATAGCAGGCATGTCTAGTTGTGACTGGGGTCGGGATGGTCTGCTTGGTTATTTTCTTCTCCACCAGAAATGCATCTGTTATATTGTTCTTTATATGTTTAAATATCCTGTAGCTTGTTTTGTTATTTTATTATTACAAATACAGAATGTGACATATATGTTATGCAGTGTAGGCCTGTAAATACATGTAAAACCATGTATTATTATATATTATGTTGACTGAAGACTTTTGCTTCACATTATGTGAGTCCACCCATTTCTCATGACAGACCACGTACTGTATTTATGTGCACCCGTGAGCTGGTTGCTGGTACACATGCCTTTGGACTGGTCTATGCCCTAAGGGAGTGGGGAGGGGGGTGGGGGTGTTGCAGGGTCAGCACTGCCGCTGTATGGAAAGACTTGCAGTGCACAGCAGGAAAGGCTGTGTGTGTGTGTGTGTGTGTGTGTGTGTGTGTGTGTGTGTGTGTGTGTGTGTGTGTGTGTGTGTGTGTGAGGGAGGGAGAGGTGGAAGGCGTGGGGAGAACTCCAACAGCTCAGGGAATTCTAGAAGCCCCAATCAGGTGTGTACTGCAGAGCACTGTGGGAAAAAGAGCGAAAGGGGGTGATGAGGGAGAAAGACTGTGATAAGTGTGCGTGTGTGTGTGTGTTTGTGTTGTATGAGTGTGTGTGTGTGTGTGTGTGTGTGTGTGTGTGTGTGTGTGTGTGTGTGTGTGTGTGTGAATGTGCAGTGCACGTCTGAGCATGCAATTGTTAGACCACATTTTTTTATGTACTTGGGAAAAAGTTTAGCCTATTATCTGCGAAGGAGCAAGTCTTAGGCCTAAACCTATAGAGTGTTTGTGGATATATATCTTGGCGATGAAGAAATAGCATTTATGTTTATGAAGAAGAGTGAAAGAGTGAGAAAGTTTTCCCATGTCCTATTTGAGGACAGCATAGCCTAGACAGATCGAGGTCAGTATTTTTCTCCCAGTTTTTAACATCTGGCACTTTCTTTGAGCCCAGCCCAGAGGAGAGAGGCAGAGCAGTCTGACTTCTCCTCTCAGATATCACTACCAATACATCAGACCTAGTTTCTCAGGCCACTAATCGATTACTTTAGCCTGTTCGGTTTTATTCAACCACTGGCTTCTACTTTTTTTGTCTTCAGTATAAATCAGCTTAAAGTCTTAAAGGAACACCAAGCAACTTTTTGCTGTAAAACCATTAAGGCACATAAAAGGCATACAAAACCTTTTTTTAATTTTTTTTTTAAAATGTTCTACCACCACCCAAATCTGCACAGTGCATATCTTGGAATGGCTGGTTCGGGAATTTATCCACCCTTCATATGACTAGATGTCATCTAAATTATATTTGGAGATGGTACCACAACAAATTCTCTGATAAAAAAGGATAGGCCTACATCAAACAGTGGCGAAAAGTTGCCTAGTTCACCTTTAAGTTATAGGAGTTATGGTATAGGAGGTAGCCTAGCAAGCTGGCTGGTGTGTGATGGCCCAGTGTTTACCCTTGTGTCCATTTGAGTGCCATTCCTCCCGGAATGTTTTCTCTGATGGTCTGAAAATAGCACAGCAGTGCGATGTACAGGGCCCAATCCACATCGCCTCAGCAAACCCGTCTGATTGAGCAAACACTACTGCCAGGTTTGTGTGTGTATGTGTGTGCGTGTGTGGGTGTGTTTGTGTGCGGTCAGCTGGTCTAGGATAGGTAGGCCTAGATATTCTGAAGAAGCTGATCTGGGAAAAGTTTCTATGTTTTTATTTTTACTCATGTTAAATATACTCACTGCATGCTATGTGTTTCTTAACTTTGGTAACAATAAAACACATTTAATGAGGAGTGTGTGTGTGTGTGTGTGTGTGTGTATGTGTGTGTGTGTGTGTGTGTGTGTGTGTGTGTGTGTGTGTGTGTGTGTGTGTGTGTGTGTGTGTGTGCAGATGTGCATCCCAGACCTCGTCTGAGCTCACTGAACAGGCCTGCTATTGTCGGTAATCCGGCATCCACCTATAATTACCCATGGCTGTCGCACCAAGGCTGCTGTGTCTGTGTCTGCATCTTCGCCTGGAGCTCAAGTCCGCTGTCTGACCGCCCGCCCTGTGTGCCTTATGGGTGTGTGTGCGTATGTGTGTGTGTGTGTGTGTGTGTGTGTGTGAGAGAGAGAGAGAGAGAGAGAGAGAGGCCCCTGTCTGTGTGACGACAAAGCAGCCTCCCCGCTGCCCTTCTCTCAGGTATCTACCTTCTCCCCCAACCCCTCATGCATGTGTTTATTTGGGTGAGCTCTCAGGTCCAGACAGGCAAGATGATGAAGTGGTTTTTGAGCGTGTGGTGAGAAAAAAGAAGAGCAGAGAGAGAGAGAGAGCTGAGAGAGAGGGAAAGAGAGAGAGAGAGAGAGAATGAAGAGAAATAAATGAAAGACTAGTTGGGCTGACA